>OY982922.1:8661425-9870711 GCA_963891755.1 Pyrrhia umbra | reverse complement strand
TATTTTTGCTTTGACAATATGAAAAACTTACGTGAATTACACAAATATATTTGCAGTTACGTAACATTTAAAAAAATACTACAAATCGCTGAGTTTTGTCACATAAATGAACGCAAAAGACCTCAAACAAATAATTCGCGCTTTGTTCAATATTCTGTCTGTATTCTTCATTTCATATTTCACACCTCAATGACACCTTTTGTCTGCACCTTCTCGCTTTCATTATTCGATTATCATCGAGAACTGTCAATTGGCTGTCATATTGCGAACAATCGGCACTCGATCACACTCCTCTTTCTAATGAGGGACGACACATTGAAGTCCGAAGTGGAATTATTAAAAAACCATTAGATGTGGGGCAAAGACCGTGATGGATGGACTCTTGAATCCGATCCATTTCAATTTAAACGTCCCGATGTCTGTATAAAGGGTGAGTGTCCCCCGAGTATGGTAATGTGTTTTAAGTCAGCCGTAGTCCGGTTCATTTGGATTTGTTGTCTTGAAATGTACGAACATTTTCGTAACATATAGAGATACATCGTGACGTTTATAATGTTGCAATAACGGCTGGAACATTACTCACACCTAACCAAGAGTGATGAGCTGATAAATCATATCTAGTCGCCGATTTATATCGCAATAAACGAGGAGGGATTGCGGCAGTAAATAAAAAGTACCAGAAACTCTTTATGATGTTTTTTATTTATAGACTATTCAACATTTATTTCTTATACCCCTTTTTACAATGTTATGGAAATAAGTAAGCTTATAATATTATGGTATGAAGCAAAATTACATTTAGTAAATTCCTCCATTTACACAGAAAGATGCTACGAGGCAGGGAGCTATATAGCCGTATATATAGCCGTATGGGCTACGGCAGCGTAGCGCGACTACGGCGTAGCTACAAATGCTAAAAACCCAGGCCGTTAACTCGACTCCACTGTATAAAATAACCATCTGGGGAAACCGCCGCTTATCCCTTAGAAAAACTCTCTTTGTGAGGATAACTCGCTCTACATCCCCTCTTATGATATGTTTATGTACTTTGAGATTTTATGTGGACGTTCCAACGCCGAGCACGATTTTTATTGGGTTTATAGAATTTTATGGCGCCATATTCCATGCAGTGGCCGCTGTTTTTCATTGTCTATTGATTTTGATGCGAATAGTGCGGAGCTACGTTTAAATGGTCGTTGTTTAAAAATAATAAGTATTCGTGAAAAAATTGAATGCAAAACTATCCTATAGAAAGTAAACAAAAAATAGTAGAACAAACATTATCCCGGCTGAGGTAATCTCTGCTCAAAACTATGTTTGAAGCGAGCTTTAACAGTTTGACGGCGCACTTAATGTATTTATACCGAGCACCGGACAGCGGCATCTGTGGCTAATGATATCGCTGGACCTGCGCCCCACCCCACCCCGTCCCCCCACTACTCCCGATAGGCCCCCATGACTCGGTCATTAGTTAAACACGCACAGCCGCCCGCATGTCGCAAGTTTATCTTTGGCTAAACTGTAGGTATGTGGACTCCCCCATCATGACCTATGCTAGCGTAGTGTTCGCACACGCAAAATCTTACCGCCTCCATAAGATGCAGACCCTTCAGAATCGTTTCATGCGTAGGGCCACAGGAGCCCCGTGGTATCTTAGAAACGAAAATCTCCACCTTGACCTCAAACTGCCTACCATAAAGCAGTTTATGAAACGCGCTTCAAAGCGCTATTTCGACTCTGCCGAAAAACACACCAACCCCCTGATCGTATCGGCTTCCCATTACACTCCCTCCCAGATTAGCTCGATTCGCCGTCCGCGGCATACTCTCACGTTCCCCGACGACGATATCACCCTCCTCCAAGAAAGTAATAGGGAAACCAGTACAATATACAAATACAGACCGCCGTCATACCGTCCTCGCCGCCGAGGCCCGTCGCGACGTCCCCGTCTATGCTCTCCCCGACCCTTGCTCGATGAGCCAGCCCGCGCGCTGAGCCAGTAGCATAAAAAGTCCCCTAATAATAATATTGTTATGATCCAGCTAGTCCCTAGTTGTCCTCCCCAGTGACGCCCTAAGCCGAGGTTCGTTCCCCACTAGGGGGAGCCCTTAGCGCGCTGTCACTTAGTTTTAAACTTAGTTTTAAGCCTTGGCTGGAGGCCTTAATTTAATTAATTAAATTAGGACCTCGCCACATTGTCCGGTTAAGCAGGTCGAATGCTGTTAGAAGCACCCTGCAAGAGGTCATGTAGAAAAAAAAAAAAAAAAAAAAAAAAAAAAAAAAAAAAAAGGTATGTGGACTCGATTAGCCCTTTGATCAAATAATCCGGTGATAAAATAGGGCTTCAGGAAATTAAATTACATTATACGTCATTGTTCGGGTTCTTTGGCTATGAAATGGTTTTATGTGGGGCATGCTATCTGGCTACAAGTACATGTAAATTTATTGACAGGCTCTTAAACCTATAGCTACGAACTAGTAGGTATTGATATCAGCAAACTACTAAAGTAAAATTAAGGTTATTTGGTGTACATATTGATTTTTTTTATTACGAATGTCTTATCAGTATTGAACGCATCTGCATTTATTTAACTTTTTGATTAATATTAAAGCAAGTTGTATCCACTTATTATTTTAAAGTAACAGTTATCAAATATTTTTGCTAAAAAAAATATTCTCTTTTTTAATTACAGACCCGTTGTTAACCCTTTAAACAGAAATGCACGAAAACTTAATTTCGGCCAGCACATACGTAAGGCAAAGTGGTGAAACTCGTGCAGACTGCACTGGAGGGTTTGAAGACACGCTCGTTACTCGCATGCGGCGTGCAAGATAAACCGCCCGCTAGTTTAATTGGCGGTCACCTACACGCCACGTCTCATTCCTACCGGGCTTCCAACAAATCATTAAGACCAGACCATTTCCGAGTAACACGAGCACCGTTGAAATCGTTAGCCTGTAGTTGATCAGGGAACTTTCGTTGTTGAGATTCGATACGCAGCGCCCACAGAATGTATAAAAGCGTTTATCGAGAAGTAACTTTATCAAACCGATAGAACACAAGGTAGTCGATGTATCGATAGTTTTCATAAATTGAATGGCACATATATTTTTTTATTAAAGTAACTTACGCACTGTACCGTAATCGATTATTACTTAATAATAGTAATAGTGTATCTACACTGGAGTATTTTTCAAACTGGGTACCAAAAATATACCACAAAAACTGTGAATACCCTTAGAACAAATTAAAAATATATAAATTCATAATAAAATATATATCTTCATAAATAAATAGACTTGTAACATTAATTTCATGGCAATAATTTCAACTACCTGATAATACACAGGAGCCTTTTAACTATATTCAGCGCTTACATTTAATCAACAGGGCTCGCAAATCTAATCTGTCCCAACATTTATTTATTAACAAAAGACAGTAAAAAGCCGCATGAGGGTTAAACAGTAAACGTTCTTGGCGAACGGAAGAGGGCGGGTGTGCGGCGGTCACTCGATTAATACTAACATTAATCTCAGCTGCCCCGTGGCAGGGGACTTTAATTTATGCCCTCGTTTTGACAATTGATGAGGGAGGACATCGTGTAGATATTTTAAACAACAGACGCAGGTGAAGTGTAATTAATCTATGGTTACGTACAGCATCGGGTTGTACAACTTGTACAATTCATTTACAACTTATTAAATATACGAATGGTGAATCCTGAGTCAGATTAAGTGAGTCACTCGAGAGAATTGACCTATAAAGCAATACGTAAAATCAGACATGAAGAGGTCAGCGTGGTAAGAAACGAAAATGAAGTTAAGGGTGTAATTCAAGATAGGAAATTGACCACCTTAAGGAAATCGCTTTCAATGGACAAAGCACGTTTCACGTTGAAGGCAGCTAAATTATACATTACTTACATCATGTTGTAACTACCATTAGGGGTCATCTAGTTAGGATACAATGAAATATTTATTTGTAAGAATTAGAAAGATTTTCTCCCAGAACTATCCAAAACTTCCAAAACACACACACGACTACTACTCAAGATCGACTATAGCTAGAAGCTAGGCAAGCGTGACTTTTTCAAAATGTACTTGCTAAACTTACTTTTCTTACTTTGGGAATAGTGATAATGGCATGGTTCTATTTAGCCGTTCTATGTTTTTACTATTGTTATATATTTTGTGTAATTTCCTATCAACAAAATAATCAAATTGGCTAAAAAGAAAATGATATCACAAAGTAACTATTAGCTTTCCGTTCAATTACCGTTTTCTTTAGTAGATAGGCACACGTTGCCTCACTTAGCTTTGACGTGCTAAACGGATTCGAACTTTTAATTTCCATATCATGCATCGTGGCAACAAATCTGCGCAAATTCCATTAAACTTCCAAACATTTGGAAGCAAATCGCCGGGTATACCCTAATGAGTGTCGGTGAACGGTCGGTCTGGAAGCAAGGCATGCGTAAACGCGCGTCCGCTGCTCGTGACGTCATCCGCGTCCGCGCGACCGACGCGAATATTAATTTACTACCGCTGTCGCGTCTAGCAACATCACTCGCACTCACTGAACTCACTGCTAATTGCATGGAAACTTAACCTGAAATTGTCGTTTCGAATACTTGTATGTGATGCATTGCATTTGAATACATTTTTATTAATATTTTATTGGTATTGGAATACTCAAATACTCGTCACTAATTGAATCAATATCAAACGGAATTATTAATCATCTGTAAGCGTAACAGGAATATGTGCAATTTTATATATGTTTTGTAATTATTTGAACTGCACTTGTAATAGCTGCGGGCAAGCAATTATCATCAAAAATGAATTAAGCCTCAACTATATTAATTTTGCGTCCAAAATTATAAATTCCTTGCTGACGCAGAGGGTTCCGACAAAACTGATACGGAATAAATTTTCAACTTAATTTAACTAGACAAACACAAAGGACCGAATAAAGGGACCGACTTAATTTCAGTATCGAGGTGGAAACTAATGATAAGCTAGTTTGTTCACTACACATGGAACTATGAAACTACAAACGCAAACATTTTATTATCATTTTACATACATTGAGATTTGAAACATGTAGACATTGAATTATTTTGTTAAGCTTCGTACACCATAGGAGAAAGTGTAAGTATAATAATAGTAGTATGTTTCCTTGCATACTTTACACATATCTAAAACACATCAAAAATACAGATCAACAGTAAAATATAGTAACGTTTGTAACTTGCTACGTTATGAAGGGCAAAATATTGTCATTATATAAAAAGGTAAAGGTAAAGGTCTCTTCTCACGCTAAGAAGGCATGAACATTGATCACCATGCTTGCTCAAGGCGGATTGGCGATTTCTCACGATTTTTTCCTATATTGTTAGTCAGTAGTGTCTAAGATACACTTAGAAAGTACATGTGACCTTAGAAAAGTCACATTGGTAGGTACGTACCAGGTTTCAAATCCACACTCTCGTACACGTAATGCATGTAGGTACCCATTTAACCACTAGGCCACCATGACTTGAATAACTATTATCAGACAATATCAGTCGTACTAAGACAATATTATATTAGATAATACGACTAAATGTATCTTTCGAATCTTAATATTTTTTTAAGAAGTTACTGATTGCTTATTTCTTATCTAATATTTTATAAAACTGCCATGTCCTTGTGTAATTAGCTTCATACATTCACGCGTGCGTTCCGAACGCCCGACGTTCGTCCGATTTCGCGCTCGACTATACACGCACAGCTGTCGTTAGTCGCTCCTCCGACAATCAACGCAAAATATTTTATGCCGAAATATTATTCTTTGATCCATGTGTATATACATTATTTTATTTATTTATTTTTGTTATACCATTATTTTACTAAACAGATTTTAATAAAACCTTTATTTTATTGCACGGTTACCTATGTAATAAGATGTTAGTGGTTAATTAGAATGATTTATATAGACGGATAATAAATTAATAATAGTATAGAAACAAATAAAAAGTTCTAATGTATAAATATGTCTAACGCAATATCTTAGATGAAATTTTCTTTCTGAATACATTCGCAATAAATTGAAATACACAATGTATGGAAAGTCATTGCAAGAAACAAAGATTGAATGTTTGAAACCGCCGTATGGCATTAAAACTACCTATGTATCAGTACTGTATACGAAGTTAAAATTAATAAAAAAAATACTTATAGTACAATCGTTTCAAAATAAATATCCACAGCAATGCTTTGACAAAAAAAGCTTAACCCCTTGAAGTTCCTGTCACAGCGATTTTATTAAACCACACGATATTAATTCCCAAAACTACACAGCGTGCTATTTCATCCTTTTATCTATTAAAAACGTTCGGTATTGGTAAATCAAACAGGTGCTCGTGCAGCCAAAGGACATAATTAAATCAACGTGCAGGGCAGTGGTCCGTCTGTGCATCTGATAGTCGCAGTTATTAAACCGCAGACTGTCATGTTCAATTTACAACGTAACCCCATGGAAAATGTTGTGATTGTACGTACCTGTGAATTTGTCGGCCATCATGATTTCTGCGGTTGTAACGTTAATAATGAACCGATTAGCCGTATGGGGGATCGTAACGGCCGTTGGTGAGATCTCCACATTGATAATTGGAGTTGCAGTGCATGAGTGGTGCTATGGATTATGCAACAATGTGATTGGATAGCATTAATGTAATTAAATGAATGAAATAGTATTCGATGGAAGTGCTCACAGAACAGCTAACAAATAAAAATGAATAATATAAAGTTTATCTTTCTGCTTAGATGTTTTCTGATAAATGCCAAATTACTCTTTATAATCAATTACTCAGAATTCATTATTAACTGATACATTGGAGCCATGTCTAATGGATGAGAAGCATAACACAAAGTTAATATTTCCCAGAACCTGTCTCAGATATAAATGCTGCTCGGATTTCCACTCTATTAGTTTCTACCGGGAATTCCCCGAGTTTAGTTTTACCATACATTTTCATTCGGCAGTACACCGCCCGGGGATGTAATTAATATAGCTAATATGATTAGTAGTTGTTCTCTTGCAACTTGTGTCTGGTAAAAGCTTTGTACTGCAGTATTTGCTTTGAAGAATCTAGCTACATATTACATTACGCAGAGACGATTGCAAAAAACATGTTGTTTAAATATGGCAGAACGCAATTTATTGCTCTAAAAATGAATGTAGAACATCACTATTCTTTTGCTTTACTCGTTATGATTTGCGATATCGTTAGATCGTTTAGTTTGTTATTAACTAGATACACATTTAAAGCTAAAAATATATTTATTATGCGATTTAATATTTCTTAAACTCATTTAAGATGCGAACGCCATAAAATTTAGTATCGAAAAATAAAAAATAAAATTAACTTTTAGGCCTGCTGAAAAATTAACTTATGCAATTAAACAAAGCTCGTTCTTGCACAAGCAAATAAAATGCTGACTACACAAAATAAAGTGAAGTATTACACTTTTATTGCAAAACGTATGTCGCTTGGGCCTGGGGCGGGCGCGAGCGGTGGTCGCGCAAATATTGCCTGCATATTACTCCCGCCCCAAGCGTAATCGTCGGACACATGACTTATATCTGTTTTTTAGTCAATTATAAGTACTTCAAATGACAAATATGATTAACATCAGTTATTATACTGGCTTTTAATTATAGAGTTCGTGTAGTAAAATATTGTGCTATACAAAACAGGATGATATAAAATGATATTATTAACTAAAATGTATTCCTGGAGATTTGATTGCCACTTCTGTTTCTTAGAAAAGATTCTAGGAAATTATGATGATGAGTGAAGGGTAGGAGTTTTATGGGTGTCTCTAGTAATATTTGTAGTTATACATACATATAGAAAATATTAAATTAGGTTTTATTTCGATTGAATTATGTGTATCTACTATAGGCTGATGATAATGAAAACAATTTCGTGTAACCTATCGCATTCCTAACCCTCCGTAAACAGAAACTGTCGACTAATAATAATATCAACAAACAAAAACTTAACTAAATCCCGGTTCGCTCCGAAACTATATATCATGAGCTGAGACTAGTTTGGGAATTAAGCTACAATTAAATGGTCGTAAATTCCAAGTTTGGTCCCGGGTCACTCCGGGGAGTGCGGCGGCAATTTATCAATTATTTACGCCACTTGGTCCCCGCGCACCGTCTGCCGTCACCTACCCGGGCCGCCTCCGATCTGTTGATTGACACTGCTGATATTGCAAATACACAAACCATGGTTGGTTCACATAAAGCTAGGTATATCGATAAAATATTGTTCGCAATTTGACAGTGGTCCGAGAAAGGCGATTCTCTATCAACTCCTATGTCGAAACGATACCTCATTTCTTCTACTTCTACCGTGATAGATGTAAGTAAGATGGAAGCAGGTTTGATTACCCTGGGTGTATCGCATGTTCATTTATATCACACCAACATTATGAGCAATAAGCCATGAAGTACTTAAACCTTTCAATGCATATTAGATATTTAATACATAAACAGTAAACTGAGTGGGTGCCTAACAAAAATCATAGCAGAAAATATAATAAAATATCAGTAGATACATAAGCAAGCGCAGCTTTTGAAAATCTTCCAAACATACACATAGGCAAATAAACAAAATGTAACGTTGAGTACATGTGAGCTGGGGTCGTGCAATCAGTCACTTAGCGTAGTCCCGGGCCCGGAGATGTTGGTCCGCGGTCGCACATCGATCTATGTCAACCACAGTTTCAGAGTCGCGGACTTGAGTCAAGAGTCCTAAGACGGAGCACAGATGTTCCCGGAAAATACACGGAACATTATTTGTTTGTTGCTCTCTAAATATAAAGGTTTAGATTATCTTTGAATACTGTTATGATAACGTTTGCGAATTCTACACTAATATTATAAACAGGTAACTTCGTGTGTTTGGAACTACTGAGCTTATTCCAAATAATCGTTCACTAATAAATAGTTAGTAGTACCGGAGATCTAAACGTACATTGTGTAATAATAAAAATTAAGAATGTTTGTTCTTTTCTGAAGAAATTCTATACACGCCCACACACACACATATTTTGGAAAATCCAATGTTTTCATAATCATTTTTAAACCATTAAATCAAAACCCACTATACATTTCACCTGATACCTTGAAAATTTACCTTCTTACTGGTTTTTGTACACAATTTTACGGACCAAATGCGTTGCAACTATATGCAGCTTTATTTGCCTTTTAATATAAATACGTCAGTTAATTAAATTCTGAATATTTGTATAACTACATGCAAGTAAACAAATATGAAAATAAATGAACACAATTATTTATCTCGGGTCCCCTTCCGATTTAATAAAGTTGCGCGATCGAACACATGTTAATATTTACTCTGAATTTTATAACTGGCCACATTGCTCATTATGTTGCCAATAAACGGTGTCATGATATACGTGTGTAGATAGTATTATTAGTTGGTACATAGAATTAATTAGTTTTGAAAGGTTATCTAATATTCAGGTTCAAACTGATATTGAATGACAAGTCATAAACGAATGTCATTCCCATACATTTTGTATTTTATTCTACTAGCGTTTTTGCCACTTGTCTAGCCCTACTGTTCGTGTAGTATCTCTTTCTAATTTGTTCACAGAAAGTTGATTTTGACGAAACCTTGTCAATAAAAATAAATAATTTGTCCATTCCAAAGACCAAAGATATATAATATTAATATTAACACAGTAGTTGCATAATATTTACGACGTAGGTTAATTAAGACGCAGAGAGCTGAATGGGCCATATCTCCTTAACTGCAAGTGTTACCGTGATTTACGCCTACCATTTGTAATCTGTTTTGTTGCACCCATTGTATTATTATAGACTTTGGTAATTAAAGGAGGTTTGGGCTTGCTAATTAATAAACTCGCAGATGACTTATCCTTCAGTAGTAGAGTAATCTTGTATAACAACTTTAAATTCATATTAAAAAAATATTTTGTGGTCCAGCTATAAAATAAAATAACATACGTATGTCACTATCCTCATCATATTTTTTTTTATTTGTATACTTTAAAGTTTATTTACGTTATCATTAACGTAGAGATAATAATTTTGTAAACAATATATATAATAATATATTATAAATTGTGAGGCGAAAAATACATGGCCAAATTACTCAATCTCATCATCCATTTTGACCGACAGCGTTTCACGTATAGAAATATATAGGTATTTCTGACGAAGATTGTAATAGACAGTCTTGCTAGAATAATGGCCGATACGAACTGAGAACAGCTGAAACTGTGATAAAAATATGATGGTGCCTGACGTGTATTTGTGTGATTGTGTCGCTTCAATCCTACATTACGCAAAATATAAAAAAGAGCGAAAGGTTTAATCAACATAATTTTACTATGGTTTCAGCAGCATCCAGATAATAACTATCTATGTTCTTCCCCAGATTTCAGTCTATTCTATCGACATGCCTCATCTCAATCAGGTCAGCCGTGTTTCTGGGAAAGTGTAACAACAGGCCGACTTACTTTCGAGTCTAACTTAAATGTACCCGAAATGCTACATAAAAAAATGTAAGTGCTCCTAAAATCTTTATTCTTACATACAGACTATACAGAGGCTCAATAATTTCACAAGCCTTTAAGAGCAGATCGGATCTGTAAACGACGGCCCGTCAGCTGTTGAGCCGAGATCTTTTATACGAATCGTTCAAACAAAGGCGAGGCGTTGGAGCTAACTTAAGCCTTTTGTTCGTTAATTCCTTAGATGAACACTGCGCTTTCTTGGGGTGTGTACACCGGTGTGGACTTTGAAGATTTTGAACAAATTTTTAACAATTAAAATAAATTTAAAATTTCGTAAAAACAAAAAATATAGATGAAAGAATTAGGTACATATTATGGATAGAATGTAGTTTATATTTGCCATTTTATTTGGTCGCTGTGTTTAGAGGAAATATCTCGTTCGATACAAAATAATAAACCGATTGTTTAACAACAATTAAGATTCTTAAGTCATTGTTCGTTGTAAATCCTGGAATTGTATCAACATTATTTCTAACAACGTAAAACCCTTTGTCAAAATTGTATGCAGCGTACAATCACCATAAGAGCCCCGTATTGTCTTGACGTCATCAGTCAGGAGGAGTGAAAATGTAACAATACAGGATTAACAGTTGACGCCTTTATAAATATTCATTTTGAGAGTATTAAATTCGAGAGCCGTTTGGAGTTACGTTTTGTTTGTGCGACAGATGTGTTCTCCAAAACTTCGGCATGATAATGCTCGCAGAAATATTCGTAGACTGTAAAGTAAAAATTGTTAGAACTGGTGAACGGTAAAATTCACTATGAAGTAGCTTTTGAACCATGTGAGAAAATTTTGTAAGAAGAATTTTGCTCTCTCTAACTTTCCAGTGCAAATATTGACATTCATGTTATTAATTAGTCCATTTTAATTATGATAATAAATAGAATTGATATTAACGTTAATAGTTTTCATAGTTAAAAAATACAGTTATTTACACAGACTTTTGTTTACATATTTACGAATACTTTTTATAAAATTTGAATGTTTAAACCATGACTTTACTCAAAAATCATAAACAACCACACTTTGCTCAAAATTCAGCAATGAACATTGAAACTAGTAATAAACTAACAGTGTTAAAGCCAAACCGCCCTAGGTATAAGCACATTAGCCTGTATGGAGGTGTCCATAGTGAGGTAGTGGAGCGAACTATCGCGGTATCTTCACGCTCGGCCGAGTGGAAGCCTTCTGCTTCATCACACGCGTCGATCGCTTTACGCACTTCAACCTACTACGGAACCCTTTTTTCAAAGTTTTTAGTTGTAGAGTTTTTGAAACGTACAAAGAGTACGTACTAACAACATTAAACATTTTTTTAATAATATTTGACCTAATAATTTTACTCTTTT
Organism: Pyrrhia umbra; assembly: GCA_963891755.1. Classification (NCBI taxonomy): domain Eukaryota; kingdom Metazoa; phylum Arthropoda; class Insecta; order Lepidoptera; family Noctuidae; genus Pyrrhia; species Pyrrhia umbra. The sequence goes on along the minus strand of OY982922.1, from coordinate 9,858,735 downwards.
ATCTTTAGAGGAGTATTAAATGTGTATATTAATCAACATTTACATAATGTACTCCGTACTTATTGTTAAAAATAAACTATTGTTATTATAATATTGTTTATTAAATATATTTTTGTTTATTCAGCGCGACGTTGATATATGTACCTAATATTACAATAAAATGTTATCATATAAATATAAATGGACCTAATCAAACAATAGGTATGTATTGTTTCACATAACGCCTGCACCACATTAACCCAAAGTGGTGATAATATATTAATTGCCTTAATTAGCCAATTAATATATTACCAGTATACGTCATCAATGCGATTATGTGCCTCAGTAATACAGTATCATTGACTAGTATCAATATTGAATCAAGCGTCTACATCAAAAGCAAGCCATTTACGAGCGTACACGACCTCTGATATTGTTTACAAATAATTAATTGTCGAATGCAACTGTGGCTGTTGATATTGGCGTAATAAATGCTATGCCATATTCTATCCGCATTAATAAATACATTTGTGACGATTAACTGCTTCTAACCAATTTATACTCTAACACCTGCAATATAAAGCTCCAAATGCCCGAAAAGTTTCACTGATACAATAGTGTTAAACGTTTCCGAACAGTTCCGAACGGTCGTATATACGGAATTTAAAAAGGAATTAATTTTATTCATTGGGAAATAGGGAATATATTGGCTTGGATTAGTTAAACGATCTTGTATGCTTCCGTACGCGTAAGTAACTTTTGCGAGCGTTTTAATTTATATGCTATGGTGTCTATGTTAAGGTTTAAAATGATTTGTAGGGAAATGTCGATACGTGTGTCATAAGTGCGTGTATTGAAGGGGTGATACAGGGTGGTGGGCTCGGTGCAACGCGTGCCCGTGAATAATGCGTCGCTAACTGGCGATTAATGTCCAGCATCGGGCGATCGACCGTTTTTACCGAGCTTACATTCGATTAAACGTATCGTATAAACGCCGATGGCACTGACGGACATAACATAAATAATTTTAATGTACGTCACACCTCATACTTGCCAATAACAGTGCTTTTGATCAAAATAATTATCGTAAGAATTTATAATGGTACTCAATTAATTTGCGGTAGAGATAAATACATTCACTTAATTTTATTGACTTGGATAATGAGTCGAATATTACAAGCAAATATAAAATAATTTTCAATACTATGTATTTTAATGCGCTTCTAAAGATAGATATATTACAATAAATTGGACAATCATTACCCCAATATAAGTCGCTGTCCAGTAGACCATTTCGTAAAAATATTTTATAGAGACAGCTGTGTAGATACTTCAGCATAAATATAATATTAGGAAAATATTTTTTGGCTAAAATATGACACAATAAAATTGTTAATGTAAGTTACACTGCTTTAAAAGATTAACGGTTGTCCTCAATTTTCTTTAAACGTATTATTGTTTAAAGGTGTTCATTATACGAATTAGGTGCTCATACCTTATCTAGTTAGCAACTGGATATTGGCTTAGGATTAAAGTAGATGCCAAACTGTAAATCAATGAAGCCTGTCTAGTCAGGTTAATCAAATGTATCCGCCGGAGCTTAGGAATATGCAGGGGTACAGTCGAGAGCAAAGGGTTTAGGGATCAAACTATTGCACAACTAAATTTTTAAGGTAACTATTTAGACGTCAGTTGACATAAAATGTACATATACACTCGAGAGCAATGAATCCGGGTCACTTAAAGAATCCTAAAAATCTCGGAAACTAAAAATGCTAGGTTAATGCAATAAATTGTATTTAATAGACAATGTAATACTCCTTAAATGAAGGTATTAAAACTTCTTAGTTATTGTAAAGTTATATCATAAAAAAATCAAATTTGAAAAAGGGCCACTTTCGAAGATGGAACTACGAAATTACAGCATTTGGTTTTGCTTTTGTTTGTAATCTGTCATTTATGTGGGTACATAAACCATGTTGATAGTGCTCTATATTCATTATTCAAGCTGAAATTATGTCGCTTACGCCTGAAGAATGCACCAGAATACTTACAATGCTGGAAACCGGCCGGAGTCAGCGCGATACAACCAGGACTGTCGGTGTGTCAACAGTACAAAGAGTTCTCCGACGTTACGAAGAAACTGGTTCTAACCTACGCAGACCAGGAACGGGCAGAACCAGGTGTACCACAGCACGAGAAGACCGATACTTGGTGAACACCATGCTTCGAAATCGCTTTCTCACAGGAACTGAACTCACAAATCAGTTTCGACGCCTCGGAGGAAGTAACCCAAGTGCATGGACAGTAAGACGTCGGCTTGCTGAATCTAACTTAAAACCCCTTAGACCTACAAACGGCCCTAAACTGGAGCGTGGGCATCGTATTTCAAGACTAAGATATGCCCAGAGCCACGTAAATTGGAGTATTGAAGATTGGTCAAAAGTTATGTTCTCCGACGAATCAAAATTTATGCTCTACAAGCACGATGGAAGACACAAAGTGTATCGAAGACCAGGGGAAAGATTCAAGCAAGCATGCATCGAAGAAAAAGTAGCCTATGGTGGTGGGTCTGTACTTGTGTGGGCCGGATTTTTTTCTGAAAGTCGCACAGAGCTAGTGATCATAGAAAACGGCTCTTTAACTAGCGAAAGATATGTGGAAGAAATCCTCAATGATCACGTTGGTCCATTTATGGTCAATTTAGGTGAGGATGCTATATTTATGCATGACAATGCCCGACCTCATACAGGTAGGATTGTGAATAACTACCTTCAAGAGATGAACATTACTCGTATGGAGTGGCCAGCGCGCAGCCCGGATATCAACCCGATCGAGCATGCTTGGGACGAGCTAGGCAGATGCGTAAAACAACGAAACCCTCCCCCAATCACGCTTCGTGAGCTCAAAATTGCTCTCACAGAGGAATGGGAGAATATTCCCCAAAATCGTATAAGGAACTTGGTGTACAGCATGCCAAACCGCGTAAACGCAGTAATGGAAGCACAAGGAGGCAATACGAAGTATTAAAATTCAAGAAAATCGTAATAAAGTTCAAAAATTTCATGTTTCCTATTTTTGTTTTAAGGAGAGATCAGCAGTTTTTTTCTTTATGTAATTTTGTGTTAATAAAATGTATGGTGACTCATATTTTTTTTACTTTCATTTAAGGAGTATTACATTGTCTATTAAATACAATTTATTGCATTAACCTATCATTTTTAGTTTCCGAGATTTTTAACATTCTTTAAGTGACCCGGATTCATTGCTCTCGAGTGTATTTAGATTCTTTCTTGAGCCAATTTATATTAAAGATCCTAAAGTATTTATTTAATAACATTATCTTGCAAATTAGACACCAAATTATATAAATTACACTTACTGCTCCATATATGTCACCAATATTTCAAATTGGGACGGATAAGTCTTCATTTTTAGCAATAATATTAAAACTTTATCCAAATCACAATATAATACAAACTTTTGTAAACACGTCAAAATAAACGTCAACTTGTCGTATAACCACGACTAATTGAAAAGGCAGTCACTTCTATTACGAATACAATATGCAAATGTCAATTTATTTAGGCGGATTACCAATGTTCGTTCGTTTGTCGTTCATCATTCGTCACTTGTCACGGTGAATAAACTCCAAGCGAATAGTAAACTCTAACGAAACTCACACTCGCAAGTTAACTACAGTCGATGCGTTTGACGTTAACTCGATTTACGCGATCGAGGCGTTAGTAGATTTTTTGTATGAAACTCGCACTAAGCATACAGCTCAATAGGTACATAATGTAACGTAAGAAAACAACGTCATGCTAGAATGAAAAAAAAGCATGCTAAAAAATATGTTATAATGGTCTTCATTTTTAGCAACTAAAAATTCTTAACATTTTGCTCTTATATAAAAATTTAAGGAAAATTTGCCTAAAAATATTTCTGTGCAGACCTGTCCGCTGTAACCAAACACCATGTGCTCAAATTCCTGGCATTACTGAGCGCTGTATTGGCGTAGCTTCATTGGAACAAACTTAATGCGCCATCTGAATATAGTAGTTTACCTTCTAACACGTAATTACTAGAAATAGGTACTTAAAAATGTATACCTACAATAAATAGAAATGCGTAAAGCGCAAAAAATACGGGATTTTTGTAATTTAATCCAGAACTGTACATTTTTCATTAATAAACAATTAAAGAGATAATGAAGAAACAATTAAATAAGAATAAAATGTTTTGCTAAAACATTGTTGTGTGTGACTGTCCAATCTCATGTGCGCACATTCCTGGCATAACTCCGTGCTACATGGCAGCTCATTGGAACAGGCTTAATACGCGAATCTACCACTGCGGCTTAACTTAATAAAGTATAATGGACGCTGACGGCACAAATACCATTATATTGTGTGTTAATACGTTTGAATTTCTTGCAAAATACAAAAAGTTTTTAATTATCTTAAACATTACATTACTATTTTTTTTTAGTTTTCGTAAGGAGCAAATATTAGTATATTCTCAAGAAGGTTGATATTAAAATATAATATATAACATTAATTAAAAAATACACAAAAGTAACGTTAAAAGAAAAAAAATCTTCCTTGTTCCTTTCGCATCCGCATCGAAGGACCAAACACAACAAACCCAATGAAATATTTGCCATAAAGCATTTTCCCCTTATTGATGGCAGGTACGTTTAAAAACAAGGTTTTTTATCATGTAGACACAATAGCCCCATAAAGAGACATCCCGTCGACAGTGAAAAATGACACTCATCATTTCAACACCATTTTTATGAGCACAATTTCTTTCGCATAAAAATAAAAATCGGTGCGTCTTTATAAAAATATCTCTTCAATTGTCATTCATGGCAGCGTTGTGCGTATTTGTCACCCGCCATGTCGGTCGCGGGTCGCGTTCCAAATATAAAAATGCAATTTTAAACAAAAATCCATCCGCTGGATTCGAACCCTCACAATAAAAAATAAATGCGTGCAAACGTAGAAACATGTGCCAAACTTTATACTGTCACATATTTTTATCAACTTGGAAATGTAATACCCTACAAATATAATATTATTTTAGTCTAGAAATGTGAACCATTATTTGCTTGGTTACTATACCATTACGTATGTAGAACTTTTTGAACGATACGAGGAAGGCTGATTTACCTTGAGTTATCTTCTTTGCCTCAATTCATTTTCGACTATTATTTCTGATAAGGTTAATAAAAACGAGAAAACTAAAAATTTTAAATTACGATTTACAATGAATTTATAATAAATACACCCAAGATTTAGTTAGGGGAAGTATTATTCGAACCCCAACAACAAAACTAAATCTGCGTTTTACTATTGTTAGTATTGTTACCGCTAGAATTTTGCTGCACGTCAACCTAAAGCCAGTTATAAAGACGTGTCATAATAAAATAAACTTTACGATGCCATTCAAAAACACCGATATCTGATACAAATACAATCACCAATAAATTTGATTCGCGAAACAAAATCAAAGAAACGTTGTCTAGGGAGGGTTCTGTACATGAATTTTGTATTCACTGCGTCGTCAAGAAGACATCAGGAGGCAGAGTAGCAAAATATTATAATAGCATAATGGTGTCAGGTGGCGTTGTTCTTTAGGGATACGCTTTCACAAACACGGGAGCGTATAGGGTTTGGCAATAACTCGATGTCGATATTATTTTTACCTGTGACCTCAATTATTAGTAGGTAAGTAGATTGCAATTACAATAAGTCTTAAACCAAGTTGATTTAATTATTTTTCATCATATTATGAAACAAAACACATATTCTGTGCATAACGAAGAAGACATCAATATCAGTTAGTTAATGATTATCTGTAGCAATGTAAAAGTATTGATATTTTTTTGGTACAACACTTATTCAAAAAGTGCCGTGGCTCGTCGCGACGCTACGTCGACGAAGCATCGCGCACTAAGCGGGGTTTAGGCTCGTGATATGAAAGCGAAGTGACGTCACCAGCTCTTCAGCCAACATCCATGTTGAACTTGTACGATCGTGTCGAGTTTTATTGCTCGTCGGATTGTCGTGTGCTTAGTTTTATTGCACTCCCTGTGTTTAGATACCGCCACTGCGGCGTGAATGCCAAACAGCTCGGAATATTCATGTACCTAAAATCAACGCAGCCAACCCCCAAACAAACGGCTTTTTATTACTGTTTGCAAACTATCAACATTCAAGCGTACTATCTTTGTAATGTATTCAAACCTTTTTATATGTAAACAATGTTATATGAATTAATTTAAACTCAGTGAGAACCCCCAACTGTAATGTTTACTCGGATAATGGTGGTTAGGTAAAACGCACGAAAACGGCAATTAAGAATGAAAAATGATCATTACAGTCGTTTATAATTAAAATGCGCCCACATATTCATATACGTACTTGTCTGTTTCGACTTTGATTAATATTAAACTTGACAGGCTGGAAGCTTTTAAGGTATAACGAAATGATCATCCATTTATTAATGCTTTGTTATTTTTAGAACAATTAAAAAGGAAATCAGGGAGTTGATGTCTGTATTTTTGGATTGAGCTGAAATAATAATTAGTTTTTAAACTGTTGTGGCATAATATTTAAAAATATATCTCTATATGAGACGGTATCAGTCACTCATTGATTTTATAGTATTTCTATCAAGTAGATATCAAAAATAAAGTATACAAAAAAATACTTTAAAACATTAATTAGAGACTATTTTCTCGATATTCTGACCAGTAATCTAATAAAAATAAATCAACAATTATTGCTTAATATAAACAACCTTATTATTAAACGTATCTAAGTAGTGTGTATTTTTTGTTTGAGACCTACAGCTTTAAACATTTCGATTTTGTTACTAACTACGCTAGTGTTTCATTGTGATAAAAATACAGCTAAACAATGAACACACTAGATTAACCCATCGCAATGGATATGGATAATCCATTTCAGTCAAGTTTAAATCGCGGCAAACGAAAATGTCAACTTGTAATCTATGTAATTAAGTGAATGTCAGGGCGGGTTTACAGAAGGGTCGCAACGCGTGAAAATAATTATTTAAGCAAAATGTTTTGGTCATTGGTTCGCTAAGTTTTAATACTACGCAGTGAATAAACAATCTTAATCTATACTAATATTAAAAAGAGTAAAGATTTGTTTGTTTGTAGAGTTTTAACTCAAAAACACAATTCTTATTCCTCTTTATAGGTCCAGTAGGGACCAATTTTAAAAATTCTTTCACCGTTGGATGCTACATCTTCACGAAGTGTCATGCTCTATATACTTAAATTTGCCGTAACAACGTTACGAAAAAGCTTAAATAAAATCCTAACGTAATATCTTACTTATCAATGCTAATAAGTAATTGCAGTCATTTGATAACCTAAAAAACCATTTGATAACTATAAAAGAACAAACAAATTACAAAATAATATTAATTATAAGGGATTTTCCATGAAAATTATAATGTCGACAGCCCTAGTTTACGGGCACGGCAACCCGAACGTCTCGTCGCCGCCTCGCGCTTTACCATAAAACACGATTATGATACGAACACAGTACAAGTGCGCGAGACATAATGGTCGATATTAAAACAACAAAATAAAATTATTTTCCAACCCAAACACCCATGTTAAAGTTAAAATGGATTAATTACACGCGCCTTTTTGATATAATAATAAATAAACATGTTTATTTTTAAAACATAAATGCAGAGAACAGAAAGCAATTAGTTTTCAATATTATTGCAATTAATGTTACAAAGCTATTACTGTGACATTCACACTTTACAAAAAAATAAAAAAAAATTAAGTATTATTTGTGTGACAATGTTTTAAATAAATGCAGCGGTATCAATGAATTAATGTTGACTACAGAGCTACGCCGCTACGTTTCTACTACGTAGCAAAAGCGTAGCAATTCAATCTCTGGAACAAGTCCAAGCCGACATATTATAATTACAACAAGAAATTTTGTTTTATATTTACATTTGTTTATTTAATATTATAAAGAGACTATTAATAATTTTTACTTAAAAAATCTTACACTTAAAGGCAGCTACAACTAATCGGGGATAATTAAATTAGGATAGTTTTATGGTTTTATACATATCTATTATTAATTTATCAGTAGTAATATTTCTCCCCACTAAGTATATGGAGGAGCTCGTGGCTAAGTAACAGCCGCACGGTTCGACCGATCAAAGGTTAAGCTGCGCTTGGCGCGGTCGGTCCGTGGATGGGTGACCATCTATATCATAGCGAGACTCCTCCGTGCCTCGGAAAGCACGTTAAGCTGTTGGTCCCGGTTGTCATTTGTACATCTTTGACAATCGTTACGGGTAGTCAGAAGCCAGAAAAGTCTGACAACCAGTCTTACCAAGGGGTACCGTGTAACCCGGTAACTGGGTTGTGGAGGTCAGATAGGCAGTCGCTCCATGTAAAACACTGGTACTCAGCTGCATCCGGTTTAGACTGGAAGCCGACCCCAACACAGTTGGGAAAAGGCTAGGCAGATGACTAAGTATATGAACAATCACCATATTTAAAAATGTGCGACGCGTCGACTCAAGAGATTCGCGGCGCGAACTTCGCGAGTTAATTTCTTGCTAAATGAATTATTCCTTCCCGCCGAGGTGGCGCCCCCTATTGACGGAGCAAACTCGCTAAATAGTTTCGTTCCCGCTGCTATTATTGTTGAGAAACTGTCGCATAAGTTAGATGTTGAGTATGTCTGCTGACACAATAGTTACCTAGTTGGTTAAATTGTCCCTAGAGTGAAATCTTGGCTGCTTTGTTGATGTATTTTGATAATACCTTCCTAGCATGCATGCATATGTGTGCTTTTGACTCTTATTTTTTCATTTGTATGATATAATCTATTTACAATCTCCTTCTCAATACCTAAGCAAAGTAAACAATTTACATGTTTTCGTAAACACCAGAAAATATTTTGTATTCGTAACGTGAACACTTAAGTCAACATAAATCTAGAAAACAATTGACATTCATTAACGGGGTAAACGTTTCCTTTCGAAATTTGCAGAGAGAAAAAATAAAGTTGTTTACTTTTATTTGTTAGGTACATAAACATGAACAAATGTGTGGGTATTGTGGTACTATGTATTATATGTATTGTGGTGCCTTAAAATTCAAATGAATTAATCATAGTATAATATTTTTAATTTTCTTCACCGCAAAAAAAATCATCGTGAAAAACTATGTTAAACTGATTAAATAGAATTTTGTCTACTAAACCATTCACTTCTAAGACAGACAGATCGCACAGCATACACCATATATACCATAATCAGCTCCGTCAAAGCATTCATTAGAAGTTAGATAATGATATCCAATCCTCATACGATGGTGTGTAAAGCGGCTTTACCCCGACGTTAGGATCCCTGCGACGTTCCTAAAACCAGAATACTCAATTAATATGCTAATAATATGGAGGATTTGTCAAGGGTGCGGTGCAAGGTGCACTAAAACCAAACTCGTGTTTGAATAGCACCGTCTTATCTGTGAACTTTGGAATTATTATAACTGCTGCACTGCATTTGTCTGAATCCTATACGTACTGATTTAGTTGTTAAATTAGCGGGTGTCATTCATAAAAAAATAAAATAAAATATATTTGATAACTGCCAATGATTACATAGATACTCCAGTTTAAATTTTATTGCTTCCTGAACGATTCTATAAACTTTCTAGAAAAACATTTGAAACTTGGTGGTATTGCTAATAAAAAAGTGGATTAATCATGCGTAAATTGTACACCTGAAAATTTGCATTATAAAGTAGATAACTCGTATTTGAATAGAGATGGTAAAAGTATTTAGGTATATTATATTTTCTAATCACATAATCAATAAAATCTTTGTTATTGTTGACGCAGTAATATTGAAACTACAATTAATAAATAACAAAATTTACTATAATAGACTTTGCTCCAAAGATAATTTTCTGTAGTGATTGCATCTCATTAAAAATGAACATAATAAGAAATAAGTACATAGTAAGAAATAAATAACACACAGCATTACATACGCACCAGGTAAATAAACATTACTGTTCAAGGTTACAACGTGCGTTTGCACACACTTTCGCCACGCGTTGCGTACACACACCGAAGTAGAGCACCTTTCACCTCCAACGATTACTTAACATCTTACATTGTAGTAACTTATTTTACGCTTGCTATCATGCCTTCGATAGCTCAGTTGGTAGAGCGGTGGACTGTAGATGTAACGAAACTGATATCCATAGGTCGCTGGTTCAAATCCGGCTCGAAGGAATCTTTTTACCTTTAACTACCCTGCTTTTTATGGTCATTGATATAGTTTTATTTAATCTGTTACGCCAAGCCTTCGATAGTTCAGTTGGTAGAGCGGTGGACTGTAGATGTATACTAAGAAAGACTGTCATCCATAGGTCGCTGGTTGGACATTTTATAAAATTCTTAGTTGCGTTTTGATTTAAATACAAGAGTGGGGTTACAGAGTATTAACAAATGGAGTGTTAATTTAGGGGTCCACAGTGCGCAGCACCTTAATACAATCAGTACGCAGGTTTCAATAGGATTTAGTCGCTCATTTACATATTTGTATCCTAATGAAAGTTATGATACTTCTAAGGTGGTAGTTTATGATAGTGATTTCCATTTTCATTTCAATATTGGTAAATTTTGTGTCGTCTTCAGTCGCAATAATAGCCACTGCTTAAGCGTCTTTGGTCCCATTCTTAATAAGCCTCAGTATGGCACTGTGAAACAGTGCAGCGGTTATCAATGTATTTTTTTTTGGATTTATTTCTGTAATTATAGTTATAATCAACATTAGCTGCAAATAATCAAAAAATGAGAACTCCATATACTCACTACTGTGTATTTACCTTTGCCAAAGTAGAGCACCTTTCACCTCAAGACTGATTGTATAATATTTAGAATTGCACTTATACATTTCAAACACACTATCAAGCCTTCGATAGCTCAGTTGGTAGAGCGGTGGACTGTAGATGTAACGAAACTGATATCCATAGGTCGCTGGTTCAAATCCGGCTCGAAGGAATCTTTTTACCTTTAACTACCCTGCTTTTTATGGTCATTGATATAGTTTTATTTAATCTGTTACGCCAAGCCTTCGATAGCTCAGTTGGTAGAGCGGTGGACTGTAGATGTATACTAAGAAAGACTGTCATCCATAGGTCGCTGGTTCAAATCCGGCTCGAAGGAATCTTTTACCTTTTACACCCTGTTTTTAAGGTAATTCTTATAGATTCATTGAGTTCCTCACGCCAAGCCTTCCATAGCTCAGTTGGCAGAGCGGTGGACTATAGATGTTAACTGACTGTCATCCATAGGTCGCTGGTTCAAATCAATAGGATTTTGTGGCTCATTTCTTTGGATCCTAATGAAAGCTAAGATGGTGGTAGTGTATGATAGTGACTTCCATTTTCATTTCATTATCGGTAGATTTTGTGTCGTCTTCAGTCGCAATAATAGCTAATGCTTAAGCGTCTTTGGTTCCATCGGTAGTAAACCTCAGTACAATACTGTGAAACAGTGCGGCATTTATCAATGCACTTTTTTTTGAATTTATGTCAGTAATTATAGTTATAACTAACATTAGCTGCAAATAATCATAAAATGAGAACTCCATTTTCTCACTACTGCGTATTTACCTTTACCAAAGTAGAGCACCTTTCACCTCAAGACTGATTGTATAATATTTAGAATTGCACTTATACATTTCAAACACACTATCAAGCCTTCGATAGCTCAGTTGGTAGAGCGGTGGACTGTAGATGTGACAAAATTGATATCCATAGGTCGCTGGTTCAAATCCGGCTCGAAGGAACCTTTTTATGTTTTACGACCCCATTTTTTATTGAGATTCAAATAGTTTTATTTAAGTGTCACAATAAGCCTTCGATAGCTCAGTTGGTAGAGCGGTGGACTGTAGATGTATACTAAGAAAGACTGTCATCCATAGGTCGCTGGTTCAAATCCGGCTCGAAGGATTTTTTTTACCTTTAACTACCCTGGTGTTTATGGTCATTTATATAGTTTAATTAAGCGATAACGCCAAGCCTAAGATAGCTCAGTTCGTAGGTAGGTAGACTGTAGATGTGTATTAAGAAAGATTTTTATCCATAGGTCAAATTGTTCAAATCGAAGGATTTTTTCAAATGCTTAAAATCTTATATACCTACTAATGTGTAAATGCCTGCTTCATAGTAGGCTAATTCATATACCAAATTAATAGTATATTTTTAACAATCATCAAATTTACTTAGTAGACATAGAGTACTCAGCAAATGGAGGATTAATGTGGTATACTGGAGAGAACACAAGACTATCAATGAATGCGGCTACATCATCGATCTGATTGTCATTGAGGTGCGTAAAGGCAGTTTTGTATGATCACGGCTCCTTTATTTTCTACTCGATAATTCCATCTCTTGGTTAACTGTATGATTATTTAATGACACTGACTATAGCGTGGAAGTAGTTTAAACTAAGAAGGTATTTCATCAATATATCAGTTAAGTATAATTGAATTTTCAATTGTATGTAATCTTGTGACGAAGAATACTGTTACGTTAGTCAAATAGCACCTTAATGTGATGAGACTATTAGTTTTATACCAAATTCTCTCATGTGTATTATAACTTAACTACTACAGTACCTGTTCATTACATTAGGTATATACTACTATTAATGGTTTACGTCAGAAAAAAGTTGTGCATATGAGAACTTCATTTCCTCACTACTGCGTGGTGTACCTTTACCAAAGTAGAGCACCTTTCACCTCAACACATTGCATTATATTTTGAATTGTACTTAGTTATTTGAAACACACTATCAAGCCTTCGATAGCTCAGTTGGTACAGCGGTGGACTGTAGATGTGACAAAACTGATATCCATAGGTCGCTGGTTCAAATCCGGCTCGAAGGAATCTTTTTAAAATCTTATTACCTAAAATACGTCTGAATAAAAAGGAACTGAAATAAAGAAAACTATAAATGATTTTATTGGGATAGGTATATAAATTTAAAAGGATACAACAATTTTATACGTATTTTTCAGTTCATTTACTGTAATATCTTGTTTTGTAGTTTTACCAATTATAAATAACACACAAGCAATAACACACAGATGTTGTTATACCATTGTTTTATGTTATACCATTGATGAATATCTGTGACACCAATACCCTAAATATATGCAATGTCCTTTATATTAATCCAGATTTCAATAGATTTAATAACAATCCAGGACACTTTCTTGTGTATGAATTTCAATTGTGTCTAGAATTTCATTTAAAGTGGACTAAACGCTTAATGTCAAAACTTAATAAAGATGCTGGATTTCAAACCGTACCGAAACAACCTTAGAATTATTTCCAGAAACACAAATCTCCTCTGTACAAGATAACAATTTAACTCATTGAATTAAAAAAAAACATTAAAACTTTCCTTCGAGCCGGATTTGAACCAGCGACCTATGGATATCAGTTTTGGCACATCTACAGTCCACCGCTCTACCAACTGAGCTATCGAAGGCTTGTTGTTAAGTGTTAAATAAAACTATATAAATAACCATAAAACGAGAGTTGTAAATGTAAAAAATATTCCTTCGAGCCGGATTTGAACCAGCGACCTATGGATAACAATCGTTTCACACCTACAGTCCACCGCTCTACCAACTGAGCTATCGAAGGTGCATTATTTTGAGTTAAATTTCTGCATGGTTTTGGACAGATGCACTTATTGCATACTTAACGATAAGCTGCAATTAATCACGTCTGTCTCAATTAAGCATATTATAATTATATAACAGTACCCGTCAATCATTCAATGTGCATTGTCTTTATTTGTTTCACAATAATATCTTTTCGACGAATGTTGAATAATTAAGTGTAAATATTTATATCATACTGAAACCAGATAAATCAAGGAGAATATTGTTTGTATTGATAACCGATAACAATGTCAAAAAACAAAAGGTAACCTTATCAGTATATCTGTTGACTTTTTAACCCGCTTTAAAATAAAATATAAATATCTGCATATTTACCTATATATTGAGAATTGAGTAGATAAAAAAAACAGATTAACCTATTTATAGTAACCGTTTCATAATTCTTAATCTTCATATTTACCCTGTCGACAAATTAGGTAAACTTATTAATTGTGAACCGATTACCAATCATTAATTTGAATATCCGATGACAATTACATCAAATGTATTGTGAAAATAGTCCTTTTTATTCTTACGTATAATTGAGAAGTAAATCCATTATGATGTGAAAATATTATATTTATTAAGCAGTATTCAAACGAAACTTTGGTTTGCACGCATTTCGAACAACCAGACGCGACGCCCGGAAACAGTGACGTTGTCGTCTAGAGCTCAGACTACCCTACAGTTCTTATACCCTTCGCTTTAAAGACAATATATGTCACCTCACCATACATTGAAACATTAAACCCATAGAACGGCAATCGAAACCATACAGAACCAGCAATGAACTCAAGACATATAGCAACTAATGCATTAAATGTTACCACGAAGCGAGGTTGAATCGTGGCTAATTTGAATAGAAACTGTCGCGGCGGTCGGCGATAGTCGCGCCGTTTCCGACCCGTCCCGTATCGGACGCATGAAACGACCCTTAACGAGTTCCCGAAGAATTCGACCCATGAGTTACATCATCTACTCACGTAAATGACTACTTCGTACAAGCTACAAACAACAGTCGTTACTATGTACTTTAATTGTGAACTGGGTTTCATACGCTTTAAGTAAATTCCACTGTCGAATTTGTTGCCTTTATTAAATGATAGAGGTAATGATAGGCAATTCCGTAGTTAATTTTATTACATATACAACAGAGGTCGCCGGAGGATCTATGATTTTTTTTCTTTATATATCTTACAAAAGGTGTTAATTAGCTAATCCTTACTACTTGTTAGTTTTTGGGGTTTTTATTACCTGTAAAAAAACCCCAAAAACGTGCCATGCCGTCTAAATACATAATCATAATTAGATGCAATGTTAGAATTTTATACAAAACATCTTTTTTACGACATTAGTTGGTCTTTAGTATTTTAGCACTTCTCAACAATTTCTTTTGGAGCATTTATTAGTCTCATAGTTATGTCAAAAGAGTACCTACACTACATAATGTAATATATAATTGTAATAAGCGGTTTAAGTAAAACAACGTTGATTTCATTAAACAGCAATTTACTTTTTAAAATGCAATTTTATACGAAGAATGTTTAAGTAACTGGTATACATTAAGAACACCTGCGAGGTAATGATTTTCTCTTCGCTGGAATAACTTATCAGGGGAAAAAACTGATGG
This sequence comes from Pyrrhia umbra, assembly GCA_963891755.1. Taxonomy (NCBI): domain Eukaryota; kingdom Metazoa; phylum Arthropoda; class Insecta; order Lepidoptera; family Noctuidae; genus Pyrrhia; species Pyrrhia umbra. The sequence goes on along the minus strand of OY982922.1, from coordinate 9,843,359 downwards.
GTACGGTAAAAACAAACAATATTAATAAAGTGTTTTGTATCTTTTACTTTAAACTCCGATGATCGGAGTTTAATCGGGTTTTTCTCAAGGTTACGGAAGGAGTGAAGAAGTGAGGAAAGGATTTCTAATATTAAAGCAATTAGTATTTCTTCCCTTGTCACTTATTATAAAACACTAGATATTTCCCGCTGTTTCATCCGCGCATAAAAATAGCCTGTAGGCGTCTCCATGGTCCCATCTATTTAAGTAACAAATTTTATCCGAATTCGATTAGCCGTTTTACCGTGAAAGCGTAACAAACAAACTCACTTACGCATTTCTAATATTAGTTAGGAGAAGATTATTTGTCATAACTTTAACAGACAGATTGACGCAGACCTTAGTGGTATCAATCTGGGAGCATGAAGGCTACAAGCCACTTTATTAATAATACAGTCAGGTATCACAAATTCACGGTAAATTGACAGCAATCATATGAAAGGGCAGCCCATAAAGATCAAACAGGCACTTGTCAAATAATTCAGGGGCGGCCCGCCACTTAGCATAAGGTCAAACTGACATTTGGAACAACATTTACGTCGCCGCCGATTCATAATATCGTAAGGAAACGTACGTCACGCAACAACGATTGTAGTGATGGGCAGCATGATGTTTCATTATTTATTTAGGTTCTTGCAATCGACATTGTAATTATGGGTCAACATTTATCATAAATCAAACGTTTAGTATGATTTGAATAAAAATCAAATTTAAGTCTAATGCCAGTTTCATAATTATTTACTTATATTCAATTTTGATATACAGAAACTAAATTAAAAAGAGATGCACCGTATGCACCAAAAATAAAAATAACCTTGTAAATTATAAAAACCTCAACTTTTATCTCATACTTCATTGTAATTGTATAATACTTACCTACCTATATCTAATCATATTACGTTATGTGAGATGCGAAATAAGAAAAAGATACGTAAGTAGAAATTACAACGTATCGATAATTTGCTTCACAGCCCTATCCAGCCCACCTTTTAGCATAAACAGAAGGGTAGCAAGTACTTGAGACGGAATTGCCCTGTCAAAGCCTTTACTAAATTATTAATACGTAACTTTGGTAAGAATGCTTGATTTAATTACAAAAGTAATTTCTAACTGCTATTTCACACGAAACACGTTTAAGAACGTGCTAACTATTGCGTTTGGTGAGGTCAACACTATTTTTTATTATTAATTTCTATTATTACGTCAACGTCAGATTTATGTTCCAGTTATTACTCTTTTAAATAGGTGTATTAGGCTTTTATACTGTTGTTACTTGGTTAAGATGTTTATTAAATAATATTAAGGTACCTGATACAAAGTTATTTGAAAAATGTTGAATATTATAAAATTGTAGTTACTCAAAGTATAAACGACTGTATAAAAACGGTCTTAATAATGATAAAAAAGTTTCCAAAAGGCTTAAAAGATACTTAGAAGGTAGATAGCCCAATTTACTGTAAACTTACAAATCCATTTAAGTCGTATCAATCAAAAATACTTTCGCTAATTTACGACGGTACCTAATTAAGTCAATCTCCCATTAAAGCCCCCTTTCTTAGCGACTCGTCTCCCGTCTTCAGGCGCATAAAACGCGCGAAAACCTAATGCCATTTCACGCCGGAGTAAACCTTTCTCTCGGAGTTAACGTCTATTTAAACTCGGCTTAACTTAATCGATCGAGAAGGCCCTTAATTATGGCTTTATCTTAGCGGCAATGAAGATCGAAGCTGGCAGCTCTGAATTGACTTGAATTGGCTGAGTACACAGCAATTACTCCATGTACATGTACAGTATTGCGTATTTAGTCTCTTTTCTCTAATTTTATTTTGTGATTCAATAATATCTAACTTTATTTAATTATAGTTTTAATTTAACTATTGCGAAGAAATATTAAGTTAATAATTTTAGGGCGACACACATGTCTAAATACACATATAATATATTGATTAAAGCAGAGAATTATCCCATACCTACTTACAGCACATAAGTATAGCACTGTAGAAGTCTTTTCTTCTTTAAACACCTCCACAAATCAGTGCTCTCTTTACCCTTGAAAGAGTTGCCACCCTCCATTGAAAACTTATAACAAAATTACTTGGCTAAAAACTACTTCGACTTCTCAATACATGCCAACATTTACTGTCGGGAATGGTTTGTCTATCCGAATTAGCGTTAAACCGCTAACCGGGAGTGTCGCTGCCATATTAATATTCATAATCGACGCTCCTTGCCGTTACGTTCAAACGTGGGTGAAGGTAGATACGTTAATCTAATACGACTTTCTTGAGTGAAATTAATGTTAGTGTTATGTTCCACATGTGTAGGAGTGGATTTACTGATACTTCATAGCTAAACATTAGGTATACCTTATACTTATATTTAAGTACATCAGTAGACCAGTGCATGATTGCAAAAAAATAGCTCTTTAAGAAAGCAATTCATAATGATGAAGTACGAGTACAGTTAATAACATTTTTTCATAATTTCATACAATTATGAAAATGTTACAAAGAACAAAACTAAAGAATCACCACTAGAAGTAAGAAAATAACGACCAAATTAAAGATTTGTCGCATATACACCACTTCTAGAAACTATAAAACTAAAACTAGAAAAAGACTTCTAGAAAAAAAAGGTTTTATTTAAAAAATATTTTCATTGAAATTAATTTGTTCTAAATTAAAAAACCTAAAAAAACTTATGCAGTTTTTACTTTACTGAATTATCTCTTAAGCAACGCAAATGTGAAGCAATGGACATCTACATCATGCACGAACTTATGTATTTAATTGAATTCTTATTACATTCTCTGTTATTATAATACACACAACAAAGAAAATCACAATATCTGTAAAAAATATCCGTGAGTTTCTATGACTTGCATTTTAGCGCGCGATGCCCTCTGGGACCACAAACCCTAATTATGTCTGAAACAATACTCCACCTTATTTTTACCCATTTTGTGCTCAATCATAATTACCTACGCCTTCCTAAGGGAAACATTGTTACGGAAAATCATCGCAGAGCCTTCCAGCCGTTTTATTATTATGAGAAAAAATATTTACCTTTGAGATTTCCTTAGATTTAAGCTCGAATTTGCATATCATTTCTTGTTTCAAAACATCGTGACACTATGAAAATCATCTTAAAACATCATAATTATAAATATTACTTACATCATTACTTCCTTTATAACTCATCCTACTAATATTATAAATGCGAGACTTTGTGAGGATGTGTGTATGTACCTATGTTTGTAAGTTTTTTACGTAAAAACTACTAAATAAACCTAGATAAACATATACTTTTTATCCGGTTGCGCGAAGTAATTCACTCAGGATGCAGGCGAAACAGCGGAAAACACCTAATTTAAAAAAAAACCTTTCCCAGAAACAATGACGTTTGAATTCCAATAAGCCTTGTTCATTAAAGAGTTCGATGTTTTTAAGTCAATATATACATACACGCAATAAATGTTGTTCGCAATAAAGAGCCTTTGAATCAAACAACAGCTCAATAAAAGCGAACGCAATTACCTGCGTCTCGCATATTTATCTTTTTCCGCGATATAAATGCTTTGTGGGGCCCCAACAATGGCTGCGGGGCGGGAAGCTTTATAATTTTTTAATTAATACCGTCGAAAATATCAAAGTCATTGGCCATTCTGCCTACTAGTAGGGAACGCTATTAAATTTTGATAAAGTTTTTTCATGAAGCATAAAGCGTTCCACTCTTTTAGGGTGCACTTTGGTCACCCCATTGTCAAATAAATACGACTATCGATAGCCTTTATTTTAATTAAAATCCTGCCTTATCCAATATAACTGCCTATCAAGTCAAAAAAAACCTTTAACTTATATATATATGTTAAAGGTTTTTTTTGACTTGATTGCTGTACATTTTTTTAATATGTTAACTTAATGGGAGTTTGTAATAAGATTTTAATTTATGAACACCAAAGGAAAATCTTATGATCGCTCAATGGAAATTCATTCATTCATCTGAAATCATTGCGCCCTTAAAATAATTATCCTTTACAATATCATTCAAATATTTTAACGACTTGCCGTCAAAATGATTACAATCTTCACCCAAAAACAAAGTTAACTCAATCGAAAAATGTGTTACAATTAACAGGAGATGTGGAGCGGGGAACCCTTTAAACCGTTGTTTTCCTGCGGGTTTTCCTAATGAATGATTTTCACGGTAACGACACGACAAAGCCGGGCCCGCTCTGACAAACTGACGTGAACTTCCAATACGATAACTTCATTAAACACGAAAGAATGTTACCGATCTCTTCGGTCTCGTGTTTGCTAATAGGTTTAGTGTACGAAGATATTTTAAGAAATATTTTTAAACGTAGCTTTTGGTTTTTGATATCAATTAACAGCTTCGAATGAATGGCTAACAAAATGCTCCGATTAGAGTCTGCTATCGCACCCGCTTCTATTACCTAACCTGTAGATATATCTGCAAGATAAACAAAAGATTTTCAATAATATTTTTTTTTTCATATATTTTGTTCCCAACTTTGCAACTTCCATATCTATATTGGAGTGTAGGATTAGGATATTTTGTTGTATGTTCTTCAATAATAATAATTATGTACTAATTTGGACCTAACTGAATGAGTGCGAGGAGACGATTGCTGCGCCACGCTTATACAATCGCGCGTCTGTATGACAAAACCAGCTAACTATCTTTTACAGGCCTATGAAGTTGTTAGACTTTAGCTCTTAAGCCTTTTCTCATAATAATGCAACTAAAATAAACCTTTTTAAAACGCTAATACCGCAAAAAATAAAAGCTTCTTCTTAAGCATACTGACGGTGACGAACAATCGATAAGACGGGTTTAGAAGTAATTACGTACAAATTCTCTGTAAACAAACGAGCGAGTTATTAGCTGAACAACTTACTGCGTTATTATTATTTTTGTCGTTGACGTACCAACAAAAACTGTATTACTGAAATTGAACATCACTATTTCTTATATAACATTGTAAGGTAAAAGTAAGCTGCAAGTTTGCCTCATTGTGCCATAACCCTTACGGAGAGCATTTACATTTACGGTCAAAGAGAAATCGATGTACGAATGTCTGATAAAATTTTATTGGGTGTAATGACCACCGAAATTAGCGTCATTGGGCAACGCTCATGCAAATTGCCCCTCCCCGTCCCCTATAGAAATTTACTGTAGGTAATTGATTTAATAGTCTTCTTTGTTCACGATTAATGGACGGACACATTTTGAATTGAACGGCTAACCGTCTATTGAATACGTTTTCATTAAATTTAGAATTGGCTTGTTTTATTATTCGGCAAATTATGGCACGAGATTCGGATTATATGCTGGAAAATATTACTTTAATAATAATTAGTCTTATTCGCGTGGGTATTTACATCAGTCTGTGTACTAATACATATATCGACATACTTCTATCACAACACCATTTTCAAATTCCTGCAACCAATATAAATGCATGTTCGCTTAAAATCGTAAGTGCAGTAAGCAACTGGTGTAGATATAAATAAAAAAATATATGGAAATTCAATTCACACTTATTTGACTGCAATCTTCAAATCTACTATCTCAGAAATTAAGTTAAAATTCGCACATACTAAAACGAAAAGATGGTTTAAGAAAAGTAGATGCATGTATTTGCAATCAAAAATACAATTTCCGGTTAATTTTACAGAATATATTTCAGTGTTGCAAGTCAGCTTTATAATTACGGGGCGCACGATAATGGCGGCAGCAGGCAGGCAACACACTCTTGCGGGTGACGTGCCACGAAAACTTTAAAAGTAATAGTTAAACATCACACTACCAATCAAATGCTTTCGTGTGTTCCGCTTTTAAACACACTTAAATACCCCTGTGCCAGTATAAAGTTTTATTCGCTAAGGACATTTGTTACTTTGGGCAGGTAAAAGTTCATAGTTTTTAAAAACATCTATATCAAAAAGTTTTTTGCAAGGTTTTTTCACTTCCACACTTAGTTACTGGGCCTTCATGACTTCTTTAATTGCTACATCAAAAAAGCACATTTTTTTTTTAACTAGACCAAAACATATACTATTTTTTGTATTCTTTTCGATACGTATTACGTATACGATTTGGAACATACTAAAATATCTCCTCTGTTAGTGGAATCACGTTTCAATCGCATATCTAACTTAGTTTATCCAGGCGAGTTCGAGAGGAGGAAGTGCGTGATTTCAACCGAACAAACTAAATTATTCAAAATACGCATACGTGTCTATGATAACAAAATATTTTGGATCACAACACTTCTTCGCACTACAGGCGTATTGCTTTCGTTTCTTTAGAGTAACTACATAGAAAGCGCACACAGAAGAAAAGTGGCTAGCTAGCTTTTTACCCGAAGGTAATAAAGCTAGCCAGCCTTACTTATTAGTCTAACTTTTAAATATCGATAGTACCCAATACTTATCTGTGGTCTGTGTGTCTAGTACTTCCGTAGCTTTTAACTCAAAGTTCAGAAGATTTTATTTGCTAGTCTACAGAATTATACTATTTACATTGCTTTAATCAAAACAGCATCAAAAGTAGTTTTGAATGACAAAAGAACGAGAATGAAGTTCAAAACTTGGCAGTATGTTTTCTTAATCCACAAAGCGTAGTGTTCATGGGCGACAAAACCACGATATGAACAGCTCACAACAAAAGGGCTGTTACGTTTTATTGCGTGCAATCGGCGCCAGTAAACTCGAGATAGTACTCCGGCTAACAATTAAAGGGAGCAGATAAAGCCGACGGATTTTCACGACTCCTTTACCTAATAATATAAAGATATCTGTGTTAATTATTCTGTTTCGTGCAGTTTTAAGCCTACCTTGAAAATATGATTTAAATTTTGATACTTTCTAAGTTTTAATAAACTGAGTAAAATGATTGAAAATTCCAAGTTACTATCGAAAGTGTTTGTTCAAGCAGAATGGTCTGGAACGCGACCCTAAGGTCTAAGTTGTTATCTCGATATTTTGAATTATGTATAGAGTGTGTGACTGAGTTGATTTTCGTTTTTAAATTCATGCTGCGTTAGAAATAGGCAAAAATTCAAGCGTATAGGTGTCGATTTCATAGGGCTTTGTGAAAAAAATCTCCGCTCTATATGCGGAACGCACCGCAATCTGATATGGCGCGTGCCTCGGGATTCGCGGTTACAGATAGTAGTGTTGATTTATATTTTGACAATACAACGACGTGTTTAAATCACAATCGTATAAAATTGTGGTTTTATTAACATTCATAATTTCGATACCAAAATAAAATTAATTTCATTTTATTATGGCAACTTTAATTTCTAGGACTTTGAGCCCTAGAAAAGCGTTTGGAGCTATTAATTTGACGAACTTACGAATAATTGCTGCAACTAGAGTTCTTACGTAATTCTGTTTATTTTGAGTTTGTGGGTCAATACCGAGTATCGATACGTTTGCACAACAAAACAGCACTAGCGCGAATAAAATCGAATAGAATCCGTCAATAGCGCGAATTGGTATTTGCACGGGAACAGGGTTGCTTCTGCGTGAGCAAGCGCGTCCGCAATCGCGTCCCGCTGTCAACACGCTCCCATTGTGTTTAATATTTCCACCCTTTTTTATAAATCCTTTGATTTCGATATGCGGGTGATGTTCACCTAAAAGTAAACCTTGGAATTTACTCGATAACTTGTAAATCTGTTTTAAAATAACCAATGATTATAAATTAGATTTTTTGTGTAGAGAAAATACGTGATAACAAAGTGCCTAAACAGCTCTAACAATGGCGAAACTAAGATTTATTTATTTTTGTTTTTCTCTTGGTAACGTGCACCTATTATAATGGTGTGGGCAATTACATCGCACATTAGTCTCAGCCCGCAAAACACACGAACAATTCAACAAAAACAAACGTGAGGATTGCCTCTGAGAGCTGATAATTTGTCAGGTACTACGCGCTCAAAGATTAATTCAGAAGACACGACATTACAAAGAAAAGAAAATATTTTCATTCATATTATATCAACTGCTTATCGAGTGTACATGGACGTTTCGATGACGTCAAATCTTACTTGGAGCGTTATCGAACATTTCGCAATTAATCTGTCATATCACTATGTCGTTTAAAAATCCAACTTTTGGTTAATATTCAGAGACATAATATGTTTGTATTTGTATGTGATAAAAATAAACTGCACAGTGATAAGAATATACGGCCGATGAGTCGTGGCTTTGAAGTTAGCTTTTTGGCTGCACAATAGCGAATTTGATAATACTAATAGCTTCTACCCCGCCAAACTTTTGACAAAATGAAACTTAGTCACAGAGAATAAAATAACACAAAATAATGTTTTTTTCTACTGTTGCATGTAGGCAAGATATATTGTAAATAGCTGTTCTTTGGTTTGCTGCGTGGGAACACTCCACACCAGTGGCGTGGCGTGGCGGCCCCGCTAACGTCTTCTTCAAGGGGGATGAAATATCTAAACGAGAGTCTCTTAATGACTTTCATTTATTTCTCTCCCGAATCTCGTACTGAACGTTGGTAATTATTGCGTTTCCAGTAGGGTTATTAAGTTTTGCTCCGGTTAAAATGAGAAATGGCCACATTTATTCGATGTTCAACTTGATACCTTTGAGCGTCGAAGGGCTGAAAATTTAATTTTAGATGATGATATTATGACGTAATTATTTTAATTGTGGTGCGCCATGGTGGTATTAAAATTGTGCCATGAATTGAGGCGTTATCTTTTCATGATTTGTGTCGTCATTTTGTCCTTTATATATCTTACTTTCATAGAATGAAAACAAATTTCTTGTTAATTAATCATTTTACCGATACGTATACTATTTATCGGTAGAATAGATATGATTATATTCAAATAATCGATTACTTTCATTCTCTATTAACAACTGAATTAAACAAAGCTTATCCGATCTACATAAATAAATCGAAGCTATAGGTAATCGAGTCATCTGAAACAAATGGCTAACTTAGTACAGATTAGATCGGACGAGCGGCGCATCTAATTGTCCGCCCCTAATCCCGAACGGCGGCAATCTATCAGTTTCTTTTCCCGGTTGTCCCCCAACCCACTTGTAAAGACGTACTCAACAACTTTGTTCGTGAGTTTATTGGAGTGATCCTTTCTAAAGACCGACGGAACGTTCTTTGTCACTAAATTGATAGACTAGATGAGGAAATTACAGCACGAAATATTGAATCAGTACAGCAAGGTTGCACGTGCACGTTTTGTTTCACATAAGACAGAGTTGCTTCATAACTTATTCCCTCACAGTGCGTGAAATACCAAAAGATAAAGATATTTAAAAAACCACATACATTCTACTGGCTATAAATTCCATGTGTACTATGATAATGACGTCAGTATTTCATTGTCAAGCAACGATACAAAGTTTGGAAGCGTACTCATATTTTGCGTAAAGCTCGGGGCGCTTGCAAATTCTGAACTTTGCCGAGATAACACGCCTCGGCTAAGCCTACCGTAATAAGCTCCTCCTTCGAGCCTCCAGTGTTTACTTTTGGGCGTGTTGTTGTTTAACAGCCTTAAATATTTATTATATTAACCGTGTTAATGCTTTAAAAGCAAATTCTTTGTTTACTGTCGGCTTGTTGTAATAGCGATTTAAAATATTACGGGCCTATTCAACTCTTCTGCCGGGAGCAATGCTTAACGTGCTTTCTAAGGCACGGAGGAGTTTCGGTATGATAGGTGGTATAATGACCAGGGCTGGGCAAAATACATGCTTTGCTTTAATTGAAATACAAATTACAAAATACTGTATCGCAGGTAATTAAAATACGAAATACAAAATATTTTTAAGTAAGGTATTTGAAATATCAAATACAAAATACAGTATTTTAGCTATTTCTAATTGAAATACAAATTACAAAATACAAAATAAGTAAATCTAGACCAGCACGGGATTTAAAGTAGAGGAAAACAAGATTAATTAATCACTAAACCAGAGTTTCCTTTCATGAACACTAGATTTTTAAATGACAAACAGCCTCTCGTTGGAGAGTGAATAAATCCTGCTAAAGAAAACCTGCTAAATGTATTTTAATGTAATGTATTTTGGAGCCTCAAGTATTTGAAATACAAATTACAAAATACCTCGGCGTCAAGTACTTGAAATACGAATTACAAATTACATTTTAAGGAAGTAATTGAAATACAAATACTAAATACGTATTTGTATTTCAAATACGTATTTTAATTACAAGTAATTCAAATACTGCCCAACCCTGATAATGGCATGTACTCGTAGGGCACTTTTGATCTAAAACACTTGAGTTTAATAAAGTTTGGATTTGATGTTTATTATAACCCGTAATAACGCGTCAAATATAGCTATAAATGGTAGTTTATAGTGTATACACGTCACGCCAGCCATCCAAGGCAGGCGGGCGATTTGCGCCTGCCGCCAGTTATGCGTCGCGCGCGCTTTACACGTTGCAACCAAATTTCTTAGTCATATTTGCAATATCTGAATAGCCAGTATTTGTCAAATAAATTTATAAACAGAATTGAATTAGGAATTCAAAAGTAATTCGCTTTTTAATTCTGAGGTAATTCGCTTTTTTAATTCAGAGCACTTATTATTGTAGCATAATGAATTACTTATACATTACTACAGTTTTTTTTTTAATTTGCTATTCGCTTTTTTCTTAGGTATTGTTAATAGCGGCCTATATCAGTGAATCTAACAAATCTTGACATTATTATTGTAGTACGCGGTTGACAAAAGTTACAACTCACCTTTTTTACTGACTTTTTAGTACGGTTTACATGTATAATTTATTCGTAGCGTATCTCTGCGATAGTTAAATTATAATATACTCTACTAGCTATTCACGGTTTCTATGGAATCCTATAGGATCCGTACTCACCATACCCAATTTTATTAAAATCGGCTTAGCCGTTTTACATTAAGGCGTAAAGAACAAACTCACATTCTGATTTATAATATTAGTTAGGATAGTAGAGCATACATTGTAATCACACACTCTCCATACACTGGCCTGAACTCCAAATGCCCGGAGGCCGCCTCGAGGCACGAATGCCAAGACAAACCAAAATCTTATCAAACGCCGCCATGTTGGTTTCGTTAATAAGCAAAACTGCACACAGGGGCCGCCATAACTTACCTGAAGGCTGTTTGTGGAACATAGCAAACACTAGCACACCTGTAACTTACGAACCATGAATTGCCTGACGTTTACGGTACCCAGTACGACTGTATGCAGACATTATATATTAGTCAGTTTAATTGTTTACTTGGTTTAGTGAACCTTTAGGTATCGGTCGATAAGCTGCATACTACTTACCATTTTGTTAATAGGGGGAAGTCTTTATATTTTTTTCGAACGTTTCACAAAAGGGTAGATATTGACTGCTGAAAATTAAAATCGGAATACAATGAGAAACCACAAAAATGTTTCGAAGCCGCAAAATGTCTTCTAAAACCCTTTAGAAGTTACAAGACTTGTTCTTTTATATATTTTCGATAATTCCTTTGTGTTTAATTAAGGAAGTTAAAAATTGGTGTTCCTAACGTCGTAAATTACGTTTAACAAAGCGTAATGCTTAATTGGATGTTGAGAATTGTGACAATTCATCCCGCAGCCGACACTTTGCGCAGAAAATTTCGATTAAAACAAAATCGGGGCGGCGAGTCTCGCGGGAGCGGTTAATTTTATACCAATTAGATAGCTACAGGCAGTAGATTCGTCACGAGTGAATGAATACCCCTTTGAATAATATCTGTATTACACTTTACGACTTCTGAAATTAAATTACACGGTGAAAATCGTGTTGTCTTCTTTTTCCCTAAAAGCGTACCTAAAGGCTAAAACATATTTTACTGTAGGCACTTTATTATGCAGGAACCTATTGAAACTACTTTAGTTTTAGGGAGCTTAGCTCCAAAATGCAAAATCTACCTTTCTAATTATAAATAGATGGTATAAGGCAGTAACGAAAGCTCAAACTAGTTACAAGTTGTAGGTCTTCTGAAAAACAACGTTGATGAGTAATGTATTTTTAATCTAAATTATAATTGAAATTATTGCCTTACATTATTTGGCAATAATGATTTATCCATCAAACTCTTTCTTGAAAAGTCGGATCGTAACCAAATCGTGTATTCTAAACAGGCTCGCGTTACTCTAACTTGCTCATCTAAACCGAGTTGTCGGGGAATCGGTAACAAAACGGCCATCCAGCCAAGTTCAGACAATAAACAGTCGCAGATAACGGAGAGAGTTGCGTTTGCGTTAATTGTTGGAGCAACTTTGTGGGCGACGAGCTGACTGCTTAGAAAATAAGCTTCAGATAGCACGATTTGTGAAGTGTGGCGCTGAGTGAGAATTATGCATGTATAATATAGATATACCAACTAAAATAATGTATACCCAACCTCTATAAAAAATATATTGGAAAGTATTTTTATAGAGGCAATATTTATTACATGAATTCTGCTGAACCTGAAAATTTTCGAGAAGAAGATGAAATTCTGCAAGCTACATTAGCACAAGCCGTACCTACGTATATAATTACTAAAATATCTACCTATTGACAATGTTTCTATCTTTGAAACACATCCAAAGAAACTCAATGCCTTTCCTTGTCCCAACACAATTTGTATGCAATTATACAAAGCTAAGCTCTATCAGATGAAAACTAACAAGAAAATTCCGAACCCCATCCCGTTGTGGACCATTGAAAGTTCGTTAAAGTAATGTCACTCTATCTCGTCCCCTCACGAGACAAATGAGACAACATTACTTTTATTAACGAGACAGAAAGAGAAAGGAAAGCCTAGATAATACCCTATAATCACAGTTTTGTTTTCCAATCGGTGCTAACGATTATTGGCGTGTTATTCGGGTGGAATTTTGAAATTGCTTTAGTATTAAGACAAGTCGTTAGCAAGTACAATAAAAAGTGAGGGCACGGTGATTAGTTTGAAGGTGATTGGGTGCTTACCCTTGTCGCTTTGGGAGCAGTTTTCCTTTTCCCCGACTAGAAAAATATACTTCAATGGTTGTTTCTGAGAAGGTTAATAACTAATAAGAGAGCTCACGTTTGCAATTTTTGAATAAATAGGTTGTTTTGAAAAGTATGTAAGGTGATTTGTTTTACTTCATTTGTTAATATAATAAATCTTACTTTGCTTCTTAGTTTTTGTCATTCAGAGTCAAGCTTCCATAGTGTCATACCTATTCTACGTGCCACAGGAGTGGGGTAGACTCACTAGTGTACCTAGACTACCTTTCGCACTCAATTACCTAGGTACTTATGATACAAGACAAAAAATCCCTGCAATTGAAACTACCAAAACTCAGTAACCAAAAACAAAGGATTATTTAAACCGAGCACTCTCTTAATTAATTCAACAAGGCGAGATAAACTAAATACAGCGACTATTGTCCTCACCACAAAGCAAAGGGAAAGGTTTGTTATTTTTTAAATTGCAGATTGGCTGCTAATATGCATACCTCTTTAGATTTACTTATCATTTGCCTAGGTAGGTAAAATAATCAACATCAAAACAAAATCTGATGGATTATTTCCATTGATATAAATGAATATGGATAAAAGTTATGCCAAACTAGAAATTATTTTTGTTACAATATTATTATAACTACATTCTTTTTGATACAATATTTAGTATAACTAAAGACACAGAGAAAAAAAACTTACTTTTAAAAATGTTTTTATCTACGTGGTTTAAATTTGTCCAAATGGTGTAATCCGGAACTCAGCTTAGCATTTCAAAATAAATTAGGTACCTACCCCATTTTGAAAACAACTGAATTATCCAGTGAAAAAATATAAAAACAAGCGACTCTTTATTTCGGATGCGCGCTGCTCTAATCCAATTTTAAAATGTTGCCCAGACCATACATATTATAAAACGAGACTTTGTCCGGAGCTTAACGTTTAAATTAGTTTATCCCCCTAAAGCGGAACCGCGACTAAGGGTTGCAAAATTTAAATTACAAATAAAAGCACTGAAAAATATCTACGAGTAGGTAGTGGCTCAATAACGATGTCTTTTAATTAAAGCGGAAGGGGTAATAAAACGACTTAATTCGGAATTATGGTTAAAATTATCGTGAAAGACACCCAAGAGTTTTGTGAATTTTGCAAGAGTTCACGCCGTACTGAGCGAGTTGTGATACCGCCCAGGCGGGACAAATGACATCTTGACTAAGCTATTAAAAATTATAGGCTACTTATTTATAAGTAAAGCGTCTTGTCGTCTCTACTAAGTACTACCTATTAGTATTAGGTACCCGAATACTCACGTCTACATACGATACGCCTAGAATGAGTCTGAAAATATAACCAAAAACGAGGTCTTTGTCTTTGAAAAGGAAACAAAATTACTTAAACAAATCTTAAATTACTTAAAATTACCGAAATAAATATTTACGAGTACCTACAAAAAGGTAATTGTTTGAGCTACGAGGGCGTAGGTGCTATTTGCTTATTATAACCAGCGTTTTATAGATTCACCATTAAAAGCCGATATAGGCGATTATTATATATAGGCACAGTTTAGCCCCGGACCAGTGACACCGATTTAGCACGCTCCCGGAGCCGCCACGGTCGAAAGCCCGGCTCCCTCAACCGTGCCACATGTAGCATATTGAAATACTCCGCCCGGCTGACTGTCCGTCCGTCACGTAGCAACTGCCCCGAGGAATCCCTTCAAAGTGAAACGTATTTGACTTCCACGCTTCACTGTTAATCTGTCAATACTCATATTTTAATATCTGCATAACCCAAATTTTCGGTGTTCTTATAAAGGTAGAAATGAAATACCAAAGATTCTACGAAAAGTATATTTTTTCTGTAGAGGATACATTTTTAACTTTTTACACGTTCTTCAAAATGTTTCCCCTTGCTTAAACTCGAAATAAATTAAACCTTTATCAATAACTTACCCCCCACCTATTCCCAGGACTTACGCAAAGCTGTATCCGTCTTAACAATAAGAAAAGATAAGATTAGCGAAATCCTAACTAATAGCTATACTTTAAAACCTATAAATATTTTCAGGAACACAACGTTATTGAATAATAAACTATACAGATACGATTAGTTGGAATTTATACAAATTATTTAGTGAGTATCTGCAGAAAGCAATTGTTAAGGTCACGTTTATTGTCTTCGATAATTGTAAACTAATCTATTAATTTTGCTGGCTTCCATCGCGCCCTCTCGGGTTACAGGAACATTATAATAGGTATCGTCGTAACTGGCGTATCGATGACTGCTTGGCTTAAAATCCAGTTGAAGGTAATCCCCCTCCTCCTTTCTCAATTGACCTGTATCCTTACCATCGTATCGCGGATCCTCATAGATAGTTATTGTTTGCTTTCTATGTGCAACTACAGGCGCATTTTTTGGGATTTCAGCTACAGGGTTTGCGCGAGATTCATCATAGCCATAGCCATAGCCGTAACCGTGGTTGGGACCGTAGCCGTAACCACCCTCATGACGGACGCCTCTATCGTCGTAATACCCAGGACCGCCGTAATCTCTCTCCCAGCCAGGATCTCTCTGCCAACCAGGATCTCTTTCCCAACCTGGATCTCTTTTCCAGCCTGGATCTCTTTCCCAACCTGAGTCCCGTTGCCATCCGGGGCGATCCCAACCTCTTTTATCCTCCCATCTTTGCCAGTCCCACCCAGGATCGTGACGATGATGGACTTCAGGAGCTTGATACTCGTGACGATCTCTTACGTGATCTCTGGCATGATTATTGTGGGTATTGTGATACTTATTATGATTTAAATGATCGTCTAAGTAGTATTTCTTGCCGTAGTCCTGGTGACCGTGCTGCTTTACCCCGGTGTCACCGTATCTGTTATATCCTCCACCGTTATAATTATCTCGAGTATATTCTTGACCGTTATTATGAGATCCATGGTAGCTCCTATCACCCTGGTTGTCGTGTTTGTTCAACCTACTGTTATAAGCAGCTTGATCACCTTCATCGTTGAAATCATCGAAAAAGGTACTTTTATTCGATGACTCGTCTTTATGGTAAGAATTTTGGAATCCTTGCTTATGATGTCCTTTTTTGTGGCCCCTCTTGTAACCCGTCGCTTCACTGTCCTCTGCTTTGTCGTGTTTGCTGTTGTAGCCTTTATAGGCATCACTATCTGAAGCAGATTTAGTATCGTGTTCCTTTTTTAAATATTTTGCTTCGTCATTAGCTTTTGAATATTGGTTCTTGTGGTTATCATTAAGCTGACTTTCTTCTTGGTGTATTTTTTCACCTTTCTGCTTATCATGTTTGATCGACTCCGTTCCTTCATCATGGGCAATATCCTTCAAGTGTTCTTCCAAAGCGTCTTTTATTGTGGATCCACTGACTGACGATATTAATAGAAGCACAATAACTAACAAACTAAAGTAATATTTATACCGAGGCACCATTTCATCTAACGTTAGATGTTGTCAGTAAAACGGTATAACTTATAATAGGCGGGAGTTGAAAGGTATAAAGAGTTTTATATCGATGAAAATCGTGTTGGACTTCACGGTGAATCTGGGCACAATGACAGGAACCACAGAAGCTGTTGTGGGAACAATGAGTCAAACAACAGGCTGGCGCGTCCATGACATGACATTATGGAACTAGAAGCACGCTTACGTTCTGTAGGACAAACTGATCGAGGTCAATGGAATCCAAACGGGACGTTGACTAGAAGGTCATTGAATCATCCTATTTTTTTTAGTGGTTATTTTACTTTTTCCGCGTGGTTACATTTAATAAGTACGTGCTATTACGAAGGAAACAACGGCATGAAGTGATTAGTTATAGCAAGTCTCTGGTTATAGGTAGGTTCTACAAAGACCCTACAGTCACTTGTAGGTGCCTACCTATTTATATATATGTAGATAGGTACCTACGTAGGTAGGTATCTGATTTACAAATTAGTGATGGGACAGTTAGATTTATCTAACCGGCTAATGTAATAATTTATTAAGTTATCTTAATTTAGCTGCTTTGCTTAGGATTATTCAGATCGTGTGTTTCCGTAAAGGGTGCTCCCTCACCGCGAGCATTCGGCTGTTCTGTAACATTTTAGATTCGTTTTTGAGCGCAAGATCCTACTTTAACCTGCCGGGGCTGCGGGGTGTTCTAAAGAGTTACCGCGACCCCGGAATACAAAGGTCTGAGGAAGGAACATGGATGGGTTGTAGCCAGTAAGAGTCTGACGCTCCCTCCCGCCCCACCCACGGCGGGAAGGGTCATTTAATTATTTCCTATCCGATGACGAAATCAGAATTGTTGCATTACTAGCGCATGCGCTTCTAATTCGATTCGATCGCAGCATTACATCGTGTTTTCTCTGTATGAGAAGAGGCCTGTGCCCAGCTTTGGGACAATATATAGGCTGATGATGTATCATCACATGTTGCTCACTGATGTAATGCTCTAAACTCTAACATTACATTACAGGCAAATGCTACCAATGAGTAATAAACTCTATGTAGGTATCTATGTGCCTACTTTAGCTTCAAAGTTCCATCAACCACTTGATTAGACGACCCATCTACCAGCCACAAAATTGCATAATTAATGTTACTAGTCGTTTCCCGCAGTTTTACCCGCATCCTCAGAGAACTACTTCACGTCTTCTTCTCTTCGTCGTCTCCTGGGTCTCCTTTATGTCCGTATTAAATTTCATCCAAATCAGTTCAGCCGTTTTACCGTGAAAGCGTAACAAACAAACTCACTTTCGCATTTATAGTATTCCATTCAGTAGTTTTTGCATGAAAGAGACACATACATACATACATAAATTCATACATCCTGACAAAATCCTCACATTTATAATATTAGTAGGATTAGTGTCACAGTTGTAATTTGGGTGTAAAAAAAACTTGCAGCTCCGCGCTGTGTTCTAGGTTTGATTACAATAAAAGGCAATTCTTGCTTTAAAATTTATTTAAACCAAAATTAAAACAGCTCACAAATATACACAAATTCTGTAATGGGTTAATGCTTATTTACTTCTATTGTTGTTAACGTATTATTTGTAGATCTACAATAAATTACTAAAGGATGTATTTTATTATAACATGTTATAAGTTGTGTATAATTTAACATAGTCATGAAATAAATAGTTAATACCATCAGAATTTTGGAAGATTCGCAATACTATGTGATACTCGATCAGTACCTATTCTATCTAAACTATTTAAATAAACAAAACATCATTAGGGAAATAATATGCATACTCAGAGACCGACACATACTTGAACTTCGGAAATAACTCAAGAAACGTCGCCACGGGCGGCAAACACGTTCATTCTAGACATGATATAATAGAACATCGCATGTATGTACTGCTAAGGCACGAATTCAAAGCTAAGCAGTACAACTGTATAGTGAATGCTATTTTATTAAGTATCCCATACATAGTTTAATCCGATAAAAAATTGAATTCATTCTATCTCCCTGAGAGCTAATATGATTTGATTATAAGTTTTTTTGTAATTTTATTTTTAAAAATAATATGTAGGCATCAAAATGTTGTACAAGCTTTGCATGTAATTTATTTAAATTGTAACAAAGAATATTTCAACATGCACCTTAAGTGCTCTAAACCACTCGGAAAACTCAAAATTATGCGAACACTCTATTTTTTTTTTTGTAGAAACAGCAATGCAGTCTTTGAATAAATACTAAAATGCAATAAATCTGGAGAAAACACAATAAGCTGAAGGCGCAGGGAGGCAGAGTCGAAGACTTGAAGAACTCGTCGCGTCGCCTGCCACGAATTTGTTCATTAGCTAATGGAGATAAAGCTCAAAATGCTATTATCTTTTTTTGAATATGTTTCGTTTTGACCCTGCTTCATTGCAAAAAAAATGTTACAGGAATTCGATCATATCTAACGATTTGTGACTGTTGACTAATAATGTTATTACTGTAGTTGTGGATATATTTCAGATACTTATTACGAGGCAGGTCACTTTATTTTTGTTATTAAAATACAAAACTGGGTCATGTTTTAGGAATCATAAAAAATTTACTGTTTGAAATAATGTTGCTAAGACTACGCTGAGCCATTAATTTCTTTGACGCTCAACGTTGCAATCCTAGTCTTCAGGTCTTCAACTAGTTTGTCTCTGGGCACTTCGTCTTCTTGCCTTGTGGTGATGTTTCTCACTTTGACGACTCCTCGCTTGAGCTCCGACTCGCCTAGTACTACGGCGAGGGGGATGCCGTTCTCCTCGCAGTGCTGCAGTTGGTTCAGCATTTTAGGGTTCTTCTTGTAAGACTGCTCGGTCTGAAATACATATATAGGGTTTTATTGTCAGAACCAAAGCATAAGCTTCAACCACTGTCAAGTTGCCATAAAATGATACGCGAACCGTTATAAATATATTTGTATAGAAATAGTATAGGAATAATTTAGTGAAAACATAATCATATTTTTTTTATGACAAACTAATGTTACTGTCAATCAATCTGTATTTATATCGAGTTTGAAACAATATCATCATTGCCTTAATATTACCTTAATGCCAGCATTCCACAGTTCAGCGCAGATCTTCATGCGCTCTTCGAGGAAGTTCTTCTGCGCAGACGCAACGTACACGTCGACGTCACTGGTGCGTACGCTGATGTCTCCCGCGGCTAGCTTCGCTTCCAACACGGAGAATATACGCTCCACGCCGATACTGACGCCCACGCATGGTACCTGAAGTATGCATTATTATTTTTTTATTTATATAATTGTCACCGTAAGACTACGAATACCGTTGGTTTATAACTTACTCGTAAGATTATAAGCTGACCAAAAATTATATTAAATGTTTACAATATTACGTAGTAATTTTCGGTAGATTATAATCGTTCGTACAATTTAACACGAGAAGATTGTAAGCTAACGAAAATTATTGCGTAATATTGTAGACAGTTGATACCGTTCACAATTTTTCGTCAGCTTATAATCATTAGTTTAGCGACATTCATAGTAGCCATTGTCGGCGTCCGTCACGCATAGACCGATAACATCAATTACAGAATTAATTCTTGTGCATAAAATTACTAACGCTTGAACGATCTTATCTATTAAATTATTCATAAAAACTAATTGCAATTTTACACCATGAAAGTGAGTTTGTTTGTTGTTGTATGGATGTAATTTGGTATGGAGATAGAGAGTTTTTATTCAGGAGCATTCAGTAGTTCCATAGCGACGCGGGCGAAACCACAGAAAACAGCTAGTTAGCTATAAACGAGTAGCGAATATTGTAATATTACTAACAAAGTCTCGCTTAGTACTCTTCACAAAATTAGTAGGTGGAATGGGGACAAACATTTTTTCCATGATTCACAATCATGCGTTAATTTATTTTGATTTAGTGGATTCCCGCGATTTTATTCGCATCTTGAAGAACTACATCATATACCCTGATGAATTTTCTACATCTCAATCTATCTCCATAGCAAATTTATCTAAACAGATCTACCCATGAAAGTATAGCAAACAGACAGACACACATATATAGAGTTGCTTTAGCATTTATAAAATTAGTAAGGATTAAATCTGCATAGCAAAGGGTTAAAAAATTGCATTAAACTTGTTACGTGAATTAGCCACATGGTAACGACCAATTAGCGATTACCTACATTAGTTGTTGCTGTTAGCGCATATTACAAAATATTGTTGCCTAAAGTCAATTACTTTGTAGCAGTCCTACTTAATGATAAGGTTACTATGCACACAATGCTATTCATTATTTATGCTGAGAAATCATTTTTTGAGCATCATTCTATTATTGACTAGCTTTCCAACCGCGGCTTTGCCCGCGTGGACATTTTTTTTTACACCTTGGGTTACATTTTTGAAGTTTTAGTAGGGATCCCTAATTATTTCTAGAAATAAATATAGCCTATGACACTTCGTAAAGATGTAGCTTTCTAACGGTGAAAAAATTTTTAAAATCGTTCCAGTAGTTTTTGAGTTAAAAACCCTACAAACAAACAAACAAATATTTACTCTTTATAATATTAGTATACATATAGTCTGCAATCTATATACTAAGTAAAATTTAATTTCAAGGAAATTTCTGCCTATCCTTCGTGCAGCCTAGCTGTTCAGGCTAGTTTCAAACCGGCTGTAACCTCGTCAGTAATGGCTATTCACATTCATTCATTTTAAGAATTTATCTATATACACTTTACCTGCTTATTCTTTGAGTCGAACATCCCAACAAGATTATCGTACCTGCCGCCTCCCGCAATCGATCCGACAGTTTGCTCTTCATTGCCGATTTTAATTGGCTCTGAAAGGAAACGCACAATCTGCTCTCAATAATAAGTCAACAATCAATGTAATTGGTATAACCAAAGTGTGTTGATTAAAATCAATTTAGTATCAGGAATTAGTAATTAAAACGATTGTCGGACCAAAGTAATGATGCAAGGACCAATTTCGAAAACGTTATGCTGAGGTGTTATAGCAAAATATGACTTGAATACGAAACTAGTTTTGTACCGTCCCGTGGTCAGAGATAATCGCAAGCCCTAGTCCTTGATCAGAGTTTAGCGAGATTATCTTCTGGCACCCTTTGGTTTTAAAAGTCTGTAGAATTACGGATTTTTTAAAATCTGAGCTTACAATACTGCTTCTGTGCCTCTCAAAATGTGCCATCAACATTTTTTTGACGCTGATTATTGACACCAATAACTCGAAATCATCATCGAAATTCGAAGGTATAACTACTGTAAAAAAACATTTCATTTAGCTCTGAAAAACAGAGTTATTTGTTAATTAATGTAAAATTATATTTTTGTAGCTTTGAAATCAATAAATAATTAACAACTTGACTTAGAAAACAAGTGACTTCACTGGTGTATTGCCATACAAAATCTATGGGAGAATCGCGTTTTGTAAGCTCATAAAAAGTGTGTCAATTGATTGTGGACACCACGTCAACCCAATTGTTATTTGCATTTACAAAATAGATATTGTTTTACCTTAAGTTACTATAATTTATAGTTGAAACTACTTACGCGTCAACACAGCTTCATAAATAACTCCAGTGTAATAATCCAAGCCTCTTGCAAGACTAACATCAAACAATATCTTATCCTGAATACCGAAAAGACCACAATACTCCAACAGGAGTTTGATTCCTTGCAAGCCTTCTACGGCTGCTTTAGTTTTGGACAATTTCTCGTCTTGAAGTAGCTTGTCAGCGAGTTCTACGCCACCATTCAAGCGAACGTACTCCCCTATCCGATCTGCGGCATCAGGTGATATTCCTTTTTCGTTTATCATTTCTGTTCTCACTTCATCCCATGGCGACTGAAATAATAAACCAATATGTTAATTTTCAATGCTATGTGGCGAGACACACATCTTCCCGGTCGACCTGTTTTCGATCTTACGGTCTTACTTAAGAAGTTGAAAAATGGTCAACTAGAAGGTCATTCCAGAACAACCAATAGCAATCGAAATATAATTAAATAAAATATAAAATCAATAGTATAAAATATCTGATATTGTATAGGCTACTATGATGCTGTGGATGTTCGAAAGAGTTACCGCGCCCCGGAAAAGTTCCGAGGAATGAACATGGATGGGTTTTAGTCAGTAAGAGTCTGATACGACCTCCCGTCCCACCCAGGGCGAGAGGAGTCATTTGATGACTTCCAATTCGAAAAATAGACTACCATGATCTATGTTAACCGTAAATGTGCAAAACGCCAAACTAACAACCGCGTTAATGTCTATGCTCACCTTGTCTAATTTATCAACGGTAGAGCAAGTCGTTCTGAACTTATCGGCAGGAACGCCGCAAGCTTCAAACATGCCATCGAGGAGCCGCCGGTGATTGACCTTCAACACATATGAGCCAATCTCAAGGGCATCCAATATTTCTGTCACCACCTTCAGACATTCTGCGTCGGGCACCATAGGATCGTACTGGCCGGCTATATCAAAATCCTGGAAAAATTGTATAATCATTAACTATGTGGAACTGAAAATATTTACTGTTAGGTAAAAGGTAGGTGTGACAATCGCAAAATTTCCGCCCTCAAACAGCAGGACAGGATGATTATAGTTTTCAAGTTCTTATTTTTCTTGATATTTCACCCCTCTATTTGTTTTCCTGATAATAAAATTCAAAACATACCAAATCAAACTTACGCATTGATAGAACTCCCTGTATCTGCCCCTTGTCATCGCAGGGTTATCGCGCCGGTACACCTTAGCAATATGGTATCTCTTCAATGTGTTTATCTTGTTCATCGCTAAGTACCGCGCCAGTGGGACAGTTAAGTCATATCTTAGAGACAGAATCTCACCTCCTTGGTCTTTTAAGTCATAAATTAGTTTGGAGTCCTCTCCATATTTTCCAGTTAATACTTCCTAAAAGAAATAGTACAGAAAATATTATTAAGAACCAATTTTATCATCAGTTCTGTAAGCTTAGATCAATAGTCTCTAGACCTGTTAAAGATTGGTTGTGATTCTATTATGTGAGATAATATTTATACAACTAAATATATGAATACATACATATAATCCTATATTTTTAAGCTAATAAAAAACAGTAGTTATTTTTTGTAATATATATTTTTTTATGTAATACCTAGGCTATTCCTTAGTTATATAAGAAAAATGTTGATAAAATTACCGGGTAGTAAAACAAACATTAAATGGTGAGTCCTACCTTCAATTCAAACACAGGTGTGTCAATACACTCAGCTCCGTGTCTTTTAAACACTGCAATAATCTTTTCTAGAACTCCATTCCTTATGCTCATCTGTTGTGGGTTGTAATCCCTTGTACCTTTCGGAGTTTTGAGGGTAAACTTCTGGGGAGCAGCATCCTCAGGAGCCAGCTGAGCTTTCAAAGACAATAACTTTGCTACTTCTTCTTGAATCTGAAAATATAATAAAAACATTTTATAAATATAATAAGAAGAGAAAAAAAACTTGAAAATGATGTGCACAAATACAAATTTGAAACATTGTATTTATTCAATTGTATAAATTTTTTTTAATAACTTCTGTAAATATTAGTATAATAATAATATTGCTAGAGATGTTTTTCGCTCAATCATTACTCCTAAGAAGATAAAACCTTAGCTAATTAAACAAATTAAATAAGAAAGCAGTAAGTAGGCCACCAATACCTTGCACTGAGATGATGTTGCAATATATTTTGTGAAATTTGTGCTGAGTACTGAATTGTGTAATCGCATCACAGTAGAGTGGTTCCTTAAGAACCTCAACACTTTGTAAGACATGCTTCACTAGTTTTAATCTCCACGAGTTCAAGCAATATGATATCTCGTCACCACAGCATTACTTTGATTTAACCGGAAAAAGAAAACAATTTTGTGTCACATTATATTATGGATGAATTACTAGTAATTTGATTCTGGTTACAGGAATAATGAACACAGTTTGAAGAGGTTGTGGTGACGAAACAAACATATGTGGAGATTCAACAATATTCTACTAAAGGTGATCTACAACCAGGTGATGGTCCACTGTTACATGTGTTCATGCCCAGCTTATGTACAAACAAAGCATCAAAAACTACAACAGTTTGAGAACTCATCAACACACCTGCTGATCAAGTGTTGTGATGCCATCTTTCTCTCTTTGTAACACTTTGGGAGGATTCAATTTAGGTAACAATGATACTTCAGAGTCACTGAAACTCCGCATATGGTACCACCACCTCTTGATGTGTTTGTATTTGTTAAAATCTATATTATTTCCTAAGCCATTCTTCAGTTCTATGTCACAATAACTGGGGTTATAGCCACAAATATAACTGTACTGACATAAGTGTTTATCAATTTCTGGTAAGTCGTAGAGTTCATTTTTATTCTTCTTAGCCTACAATTTAATAGTTCACATTTACTAAACAGTCTGATGCAATACAGTAACAATGCATCAATATGGCATGTGCATGCTAACATAGATTTATCTGAGTTAACTTACCTTCTCACTTGATTCTTTCGCAGCTTTTAATTTCCTAACAAGATCGCCTTGTTCTTTTATTTTTAAAAGTATAGATTCTTGGTTATCTGCCATAGTTTAAACTTGAACTTAAATTTATTTCAAAGGTCTATCCAGTCAAGGCTTCCGAGTAAAAGTGTTTGTTGAGTTGTTGCTAAGAAGTAATTACAGGCCCTCAGTTCTAAGTTTCATGCCTTTCATTTTACAATCAGCAAATAGCAAGCAAGCTTGTACTTGCACAGCCTACCAATTGGAGGTTATACGACATGACATAAAATATCACATTGATAAAAGCACAAAATTATAATCTATCTCCTTTAGTCTCACACTCTTACAATACACTATCTCATTTGTTTGTACCCTTAATAGTTAAAATATTGATAGTGTTATATAATCAGAACTGGAACACAACACTGACATTGACAGATTGACTTGACAGCTGTGTTGACAGCCATAAAATGACAGCTCTGTTACGAAAATTATGACAGTAGTGTTGTGTAGCTAAAACTAACTCAAGAAGCTTAATTGGAATATTACTAAGTATTTACATATTAACAAAAAAACTTACAATAGCTAAATATATATATATATATATATATATATATATATATATATATACTACACTACTAACTTAAAGGATTAAATGGAAACCAGTAGGGTAGGTCCCAAGAAAAAACACTTTAATTTACACTTTGATTTTATCAATATATTGAAAATTATTCCAATATTTGTAGTGTCATTTACGACGTTTTGTTATGAATTACTAACAATTAACAGATATCACTGTTTGTATTCTAATAGGTACGTTGAAATTAAAAATACCTTTTATGTACTGACTTCACGGAGGTTAGTATCCCGGACGGACCCGGACTCACCTGAGCGCATAGATTTTTATTACGAGAGGGGATTGCGTCTTATTCTTCTTCTATCTTTTGATTCTGCATAGATAAAGAATAGGCGAACTGTTTAGACATTTTGACATTGACATAACATCGAAAAGTAAAAAGTTCCTGTCAAACTTGTCAAAGTATTAATCATCGTTCGTTTTAGAATTTAATTTGTAATTAAAAAAAATAATAGAATACAAACAAATGATATTGCACAATGGATAGATTCGAATATATTGAAGCACGTCTATTTGATGGTGAAAATTACCTCAAACGTGATAAAAGTGTGAAGATATACGATGGTGACGATAAGGTTGTTTACTTTGTAATTTTTGAGTATTCCTCAATGTTATCCTGATCATTTTATGACTGATTTCCTTTGATATCCTTTACTTATAATCCCTCAAACTGATTATTTTGTTCATAATATTGAGTTAGTAGAAAACACCCTTCATTAGTGCTTTCCTATTAGCCTGTCCATAATATGTCGACCCTCTGGCTGATTTTTCTTTTAAACTACATAATACTACTACTAGATACATAGTAGCAATAGGTGTATCTAGTAGTAGTATAAGGGTCATTACACGGCACTAAATCAGGGTCCATAAATCTATAATAAGGAAAGTGTAATAAGAGAAAGGCAAATTAGTGTACTACAGTGTAATAATTCAGCCTTTTTTTGTAATAATTGCCCTTAATTCAGGGTCCTGATTCAGTGTATCTGGCCTGACCTGGATCTGGATCTGACTACTAAGACAATCACATTTATCTTATGTTTTAGACCCAGTTTACTGATGGAGAAGTAGTGTTAACTACACATAGAATTTTATGGGGAAAGCCGGGAGATATACCTAAGGGACTAGTTTGTCTCTCATTACATTTATATTATGTTTTCTGCATAGAAGAAGAGAGTGGTGGCGTCTTTGGTCTTGGTGGACCCAAAAGAATATTATTACATCTAGGGCCTGCACTGCCAGGTTATTATTTCTATTTATATATATTTCTATTGCTATTTCTATTTATCTTTCTGAAAAAATATTTCTAGATATTAACCTATTCACTGTCTGTGATGCAATCACAATCATTAAACAACAGCATGCATTATTTATTGCACTAAACAGCCAGTGTCAATTAATGTGAATGGTTTTTACTATACTATCTGTAATAACCAAAGATCATAGTGTCATCAATGATCAATTTAACTCTTTATGAAATTATTTCAGGTAAAAGACCAGGGCCTGCAGTTGCCAGTCCATTTCACTTTGTAAAGTTTTCATTTAAGGATGGTATTGACCAAGGTTTTTATAAAGCTCTTACTGATGCTGTCACGGCCAAGGCATGGGAAAGACCAACTCCTATAGCCTCACCGTTGAGTGCAACTAGTCCAAACACATCACCTAAACCTTCAGTCACACCTGTTAATTCTAAAATGAGGTCTGGTATAGTTGGTATTGAGAGAAGCATTGAAGAACAACACAGAGCAACTGATCAAAGCATTACTGTAGCTTTTCAAGATTTGAGAAAATTAATGGAAAAGGCTAAGGATATGGTTGCAATATCGAAAAATATTTCTAATAAGATTAGGGTATGTAAGTGTACAGTACTTCATACTAATTGATTTATTAATGTTTTATTATTCTTATCCTTAAATTGTGTATTCCAGGATAAACAAGGTGATATTTCCGAAGATGATACAGTTAGGTTTAAAGCTTACCTCATGAGTTTAGGTATTGATGATCCGGTAACTAGAGATGCATTTAGATCAGACTCAGACTATTATCTAGGACTTGCACAACAGATTTCCGATATGATGGTTGCAGTACTTATGGTAACTTATTTTGCTGTTAATCTTTTAATCATACTATACATAATTCATAATAACTTATGAAAATATTATTTGATTACAATAGGATTGTGGAGGAATTATGTCATTAGCTGATGTCTGGTGCAGGGTAAATAGAGCACGAGGTTTAGAGCTCATATCCCCTGAAGATTTACTAAATGCCTGCAAGTAAGTGGAATGTATACTAATCTGTCTTTCAAACAGATGGATTATTAATCTGTTTGAGACAAGGACCTTATTGTTACTTTGCAATTATTGTATACCCTTTTAAAACTAAAGAAGATGTGCATAATGTGTGAAATGAAATAATAATAGATTTTGGTCAAATTGCAATGCAGTCATTTCAGCTAGAGTAGATCAATTGGTTTTACAAATAAAGGGTAAAAAAATACTTATTTATAATCCTTCCAGGCTGTTGCAGACCATCGGTGCTCCTATGTCTCTAAGAAAGTTTCCAAGTGGTGCATGTGTTCTTCAACTAAATAGTCACAGGGATGAAGAAGTTGCTAAAACTACTTCTGAATTGGTAATGTTGATAATTTTAAATACCCATTGTCTTATTCATAATAATGCTATTCTCTATAAACCTATTTTAGCTATCAAACTGTTTGGTCCCTTTCTATAAAGTTGAAGAGGTTTGACAGAAACTACTGAAGTTCAGTAGTTTTTTTTAGAATGTCATCAAACAAACGATTACCTACAGTTTCATAGTAGAACTAGTTGTTTCTCGCCATTTCACTCGGCCTTGGCTCCAAACGAACACGTCGCATTCATCGCCTGACCACCTTATTCGTTTTCGCTTGGTTTACTCTGTAGCTTATTTCCTCTTTGCTTGAGTCTAGAGATACATGATGTCAAAAGGCCTTCTTCAAGTATAGATCTAACAAATGCCAAAAGAGGATTTATTAAAATCCAACTGGTGACTTGAGGGATTCGCGCAAAAAAATAACTGCTTTATTTAGCAGTATAGATAGTATATAGATTATCTAAATAATTGTAGGTACTCATGTAAGACTACCATGCTCCGCAACTCTGCTCTGCAAATGGAGAAATAAAGGTTAAATAGTGGTTTTTTTTAGTTAATAATAAAATAATGTTTTATCATTTCAGCTTGAAGAAAATGGTTATCTAACCCCTGTAAAGCTGTCGCAGATTGCAAATGTTTCCGTGCTGCTAGCACGCGAGCGCCTATTTACAACAGAACGCCTTGGCATGGCGTGTCGAGACGAATCTATTGAAGGCTTGGCATTCTACCCTAACCTCTTTTTAAGAGAAGCCTAACTAATATAAATATTGGTAATATATAAGAACTAAATATTAAAAATATTTTTTATACAAAGGTGTTTTTACTAGAGAAAAAAAAACAAATTTCAAGCACATATAGGTTTTAATAAAATTTCAAAGCATGGCTTTCAACTTCACAAAAGCTAGCTTCATGGTGAAAATGACAATCTACTTAAGTTCATAGTTCTTACTTATAGCACACCTTATTAAATCCATCTATAAACCTTCTCTCAAAATATTCTCAATCTTACATCAAAGTTAAATACAGTTTTATATTCTACATTATTTTCTAGCACAAGATATGGTAAAAACATTATTTTGTAGTACATATTAGACCATACATAAAAAATAGATATACTTTTAGATATTGCACCACAATATGGAATTATAAGTACAATATAAAGTGACAAACCTTACATCAACAGTTTCTCATAGATACAAAAATAATCCTAATTTTAGACAATTTAAAAAGCCATTTAGACATGTTACGTTGAGTGATCACAGATATATAAAACAGAAGCAGTTAATATATTTTGATTACAACATCTGCTCTTATGATTAATTTATGCACTTTAAAATCTACACATACATGTCTACAATATGAGTTTTAATACTGTATTAATGACACTAGCCTAAGCCATACATCAGCAAGAAACCAAAATGTGCTAGAAAATAAAAAAAAATCTAAATCTACAATTTATTTGTGTTATCTTCGGAATGTGTATCAAAGATAGTATTTAATACTCAATTGCACTCTTGAAATCCTTTGGTAAATGGTTTTGCATACCACAGCGCTCCCAAGCTTTGAAGTCATCTAGTGAACGAATATTTTCTACAAAGCATTCAACTCCCCTCACAAATGGTAGTAACATTTCATCATTGATTGTTTCTGACAGACGATGCAGGAATGCTATATTCTTAGCAAGACTGTCCTTAATCTTTGTAGCTAATGGGCGTTCAGTGCACTCCAATACACCAAGCTGTAAAAACAGGAACTTATCAAGTGAGTCTGCCATCACTGAAATATTTAGTTCTAAAACTTGCCTTGAAACTTATTGTATCAGTTTAATACTTATGTCAAAAATCATCAAAAAATACTTTTAAGTGTTTTCCATGGTTTTCCTGATAGGAACCTCTTCATGCACCCTGATAAAAACTATCAAGCTAACATACCAATCTTAATGAATATCTGTTCAGCCATTTTACCGCAGTAGTGACTGAGCTACTTTCATGTTTATAATATTTATGAAAATGACTTACTTTGTCATCAATCAATGATTGTTGTAAGCCAAGGTATAGATTCAGACACTCTGATAAACTCTTCACTTTATCCGGCAGACGGCCAGTTTTGTTTCTGGTAATGAGAAGATCGCCAACCTTTAAAAGAAAAGAGATTTTAAGTAGGTATATAAAATGGATTGCTTAGCAAGTGTCAATCGCAATTCATTTTATTCTATTTTTGTTAGCTAAAAATATTACCTGAGTGTCAAATACTGAATTCAACTTCACGTTGTGCTTATGATACAAACAGTCTGAAATATTCCTTGAATTATGAACAATCTTTTTTGGTGTCTCACTTTCGAGGAGTTTCTTTAATCCAGCATCAAATGCATGATACTCAATTACCTTGATGTCGAAAATATAAATCTGCTGAGGAGTAGACAAAACCAAGAATGGCATTTTACATTTCCTTCCCATGCTTGCACCGTCAGTACTCAAACCAATGTAATTGTACTGGTTCAAGTCTTCCACTGCATCATGAAAACTCTTATCAACTTGGTTGATGTAAATGTACTTTTTAGATGTCTTTATGATTTCTTCACATTCCTTTTCTGATATTTTTAAATGCTTCTGTTCATTTGGCTCTTTAAGTTTAACAATATCCCTTATATCAGAGTCATAATAGTGTAGTACACCATCACTTAGGTCTCCTTTAGGTGAATCCTTAACATTGTAAAGAGAAATTTTAGACTTATCATTAGTCATACCATAAAATCGGCCTTCATATACTTCACTGTTCTTAGTGTGAACCTGTAACAGTTCACCTTTCATGTATAAGTTGTCCATTTTGTGATAAGGTCGTCGGTATATTTTAATTAAAATATTTTAGTCTTTTTTGACAGGTTTCTCAGATTTTTCCGTATCAGTATAGGCTTTAAAGATGTAAAGTCCTAGTGTTAAATGCAGCACCACTACCGCGACTACAGCCGAATATACACTGCTTGTAATTGGCTCTAGCCGTAAGATTCCATCAAATAAGACACTCTTTGCCGTAAAGAAAGAAAGCACAGGTACCACGATAATGATCAGGCAGTATTTTATCACCGTCTGAAAAACTTGGAAATCGGGTAGTTCCTGAAAGCAAGTATTAATGTTGTAACATTAATGTCGTAACAAAAGCTTATTGATATATTTTATCCTGAAAACACTTATTTTATAACTTACATTTGCACGTCCTTCAATCATCATAAAATGAAAAGAAATTAAAATAAAATAAAAGGAAAATTAATATCGTCAGTCACAAGCTGCATCGGTCACAAGAATGAATGAATGATAAGAATGAAGGAATCAAATGACAATTGATTTTTAAATACAGATAATAAATTGAGGTCATCGAAGATGAACCAAAAGAACGAGAAGAACAAAAGTGACAATCGACCATATTATTTTGTTCTCCTTACTTCTTCTTCTTACTTACCTTCCTCGTAGATGGAGAATTACAAAGATATACAAAGAATTATCTTTACGACCCTCCCAAGACCTTCAATAACAAGCATCTTAATTTAAAGCTGTCTCATGCGGTTTCATCCGAAGGGTTCTTTGAAAGTCTAGCGCGGGGGTGGACAAACCCGTTTTCTCCTCTATAGGTTTAATATTGAATAAGGGGAAAAAAAGCGGAAAAAACGTATTTGGCCGACTCCCGTGCTAGACCTGCTAGGGATCACCTTCTTCTTGTTAGGGTTCCCTTTTATCTCCTTACCAAATATACATATAAATCGGTTCAGCCGTTTTATTGAGAAAGCTTAACAAACAAACTCACTTTCGCACATTTTTGAATAAGTATATGGTAGAATAGTAATAGGTACTTATTCTTACGTAGACTAAACACAGCGTTGCAGAAATGCGTTTGTATCGACCCAGCTGACATCTCTGCATGCACCAACTTTATTTTATAAATGATCCATTTATGCTAGATTTCAGTTAATAAGATTCGTTAATGACCACGCTATCTCACCAGAAAACAGGAGCGTCGACCTATCGATCTTGTAATCGTAATCCATTAAATTAACAGATATTTCTTAAATATAACTTGATCCCCTTTTCACTTTCAATTATATAGTATTATTCACCTTTTATCATGGTGTTTTAATCTTTGTCATGTTTAACACTTTCGCTGCTTCACGGTGCCTGCCCATGAAAGGATGATGAAAAATTGTAACGGGCACAATTATTATAATAAGCCCTAAAGTATATAAATATTAGTGCATCGGTTTAAACAGCGTCACACAGATTTCGATCATGTCATATTAAATAATGATATTTTCTCTAGAAGAATTTAAACAATGGTGGAAATAAAATCTGGGTTTATTTTGATGTTTTTGATGGGTTTTGTAAGTATTTTAATCTAACTATCTACGTACTATGTTTAAGTTAACAGTAAATCATAAATTAAGATTATAACAGTGTTGTGATTTGCATTCGACCCACAGATCGAGTCAAATAGCACTTTAATTGATTTGAATGAAGTCCAAAAAAATATTTTACAGTGGAAGAACCAGAATTTTCTCAATCTTAGCGAGGTTAGACTCTAAATACCTATTTATTGCTCTAAGACCGTTAAAAAATATTTTTATAGCTTTACGATTAACTGTAATTAACAGATTGGAGTTGCAACTAACGGTGGTTTTGACTTTAGCGACGTGAAAAACAAAATATTACAATGGAAAACTCAAAAGCTTGCCGCTTTGTGTCCGTCAAATGGGTAAGATTATTATTTTGTGGTAGAAAATGTATCTTAATTGATGATCTTAGTAAATTGAAATAATTTGATTTCAGTCAACAGTTGCAGAATTTATTAAATATTGTATGCAGTACAGCACAACCTACTAACGTTACCCTAAGGGATGCTTGCATTACTTGCTTTTCGCGTGTGACTTCAATGGCTGAGGTATGTCATATAACTATTTAACTTTCATCAATAATAAAGCAGTGCTTTATTATAAACTATAGCCGTAATACTTAAAATGTGTTAATAAACGTTTTCTTTGTCAGGGACCTCAAGAACTAAACGC
Organism: Pyrrhia umbra; assembly: GCA_963891755.1. Taxonomy (NCBI): domain Eukaryota; kingdom Metazoa; phylum Arthropoda; class Insecta; order Lepidoptera; family Noctuidae; genus Pyrrhia; species Pyrrhia umbra. The sequence continues at coordinate 9,809,950 of OY982922.1, read as the reverse complement.
GTTAAGTGTTTGTGCTGTTCAATATTTTACTGGCGCATACGCAACATGTGCTACAGCTCTTATGGTAAGAATTCCTTTTATTTCTTAGCCGCCTTCTCCAAATCGTTTTAGGAGATTTAGTTTTTGCTTGCTTTCATTTTCCAATCTTAGATAATAAAATATGGATTACCTACAAAAGTTGTTTAGCATTTTCTACTTTTTTCCCAGTTTTAAAATTAAAAGATAGGTATTGCCATTATGCATTTTATTATTTTTACAGGCACTGTCTACATCAGCGTTAAATGTTCAACCATCTGGGTGCTTTATGGGTTATTGTGATTTTGTCCGTTGTCTTAGAAGAGCGAATTCTGTTAATTTGGTGTGTATCATTAATTTACAGTCTCAACAATTTTTTGTCAGATTTGGTTTAACTAGATTAAAACTATCGTTCTTCATGTTTCAGATTACCCAATGTACACGTGAAGCAAGAACGGGTGTTAACATTACATTAGATGCAGATAACGTTCGATTTTACATAAACGTTACTTCTTGTATTTTAGCAAAGTCACGATGTGGCACTTTTAATCCTATTACTGGGGAACCCCAACTTCCGGGCTATACTTCGTCTGGAACAAGAGTTAGTAACGCTCTTCAAATTGCAGAATCAGGAGAACTCAGGGTTATTGCCTTTTCTGCCAATACTCCTGTAAGCAATTCTTTTTGCACGATATCTCCAAATTTAACACAATCAAATTGGCTTACAAACGTATGCTAATCATGTTATCTTTAGGTATTTTTAGTTTTAAGCTGTTACGAAGTCTATATTGACTGAATGACTAAAATGTACAAGTATGTCGTTGCCATTTCAATAAAAAGAAATGTGATAATGACAACTGACTGAATGACAGTTTTCGATTGACGACCTTGAGTCCTTGACACTCGTGACTTCTGACAGCAAATGAGCAAATGTCAATTTATTTTAACTGATGTTTTGCGAAGTTTAAAAAAATACAGAAAATTAGTCATTTATTTATAGAGACAGTAACTTTAACAGTTATTCAGATACTATTTGCTGTAGAAGTATATGCAGGTCCGTAAGTAGACAATTATTTTATGTGCATTTAATGAAGCCTTCAAAGAAAATGTTTGTGTTGAGCCCAAGCCTAAAGTGTTGATGGTTTTAATGTTTTTAGGCTAGGAACAATATAATAATTGTATTTTCTGTCTTTGTATTATACTCGTAACTGGCACACGTACTTTCAGGATTCGATTCGGTTCTTAAAAGTTTGGTAATAGGTACATACCATAAAAGTTTTGAAAATAAACATTAGTTCTGGTCAATTACCATACATGCCTCTTACCTTTTTGTCATTTTTTTAACAAGTATTATTATTAATTGCTTACATGTCTAAATAACTTAATAGTTTCATCTTCTGGTCTGAATGTGGAGTCTGGAGAGGACAATCTTAGAGCAATTATAGTCAATGTATTACTGTAATTGCTCTTATATTGATGACCCTTGATCTACGTTCTTGTATAATCATTTACACTAAACAATTTATTTGCCACTCAAGAAAAACCACTGACTCATTATTGACCAGAAAGTAAATTTTGTATTGTTAGGTTGGATATATTATAACTTTTTTACAACCTTAATCATATTTGCATCATGTATTACTATTAGTGATAATTATAAAAGAAAAGACTGGAATGTAAAAATTAAATATGTAGGTATTATGTATTTCTAATATTATAATTTAATTAAAAGAGTAGCAAGTTAATTTATAATAAGCTTATGACCTTTTTTTATTATGTCACTCTAAATTAGAATCAGCTCCATATTCTAAAATAAGGATTCACAGGTCTTTAATGAATTAAACATAAATATAAAATAGTATAAAGTCTTACTGTTTATCTACTTCAATGATTCCATGATAAGAAATTTAGCTAAAGCAAATTGTTTAAGGTCAATAGATAAGATAATATAGAAATATAAAGCTAACATCTAAAACTCATATATATATCTATCTTTGTAAGTACTTAGGAAAAAGATAGACAATAGAATATCATACAATAAAATAATGAGTTTTTTTTCTACATGATCTCTTGCAGGGTGCTTCTAACAACATTCAACCTGCTTATCCGGATAATAAAATAATGAGAATTTTAGCTTCACTTATAAAGAAGTATTAAGTAAATGGTTATATACGGCTATTAGCCAGTACGTACATATGTTTTTACCTACCTAAATTTTTGAGTAAAAACTTACCTTAATTTTTTTATCTGTTAAAAAAAAAAATTGAAATATATTAGGGGCAATACCTATTAATAAATAAGAAATTAAAAATTAAATTAGTTCTTTGATTTATTTTCAGAAATGGTTTTACAAAACTTGGCTTTTACTGTTTTAGTTTTCTTTTTCACTTTCTTTGTCAATTGAATAGAATTGTCCGAGTCAGAGTTGTCTGATATTATATTGACTTTGGCAATTTGTTTTTTTGACTGCACAGCAGTTGTAACAATAGCTCCTTTTTTGAAACGGGACTTTGCTTGTCTGTTTTCTATAGGGCCGGGTTTCTGTGCTGGTTGCGTATTTCTTGGTATTTCCGTAAAACTAGTATTATTTTGGTAAGGAGAACTATCAGACTTGTTTTTTAATCTGAAAATATATAAAACATTAAATACTTTTAATTTGCAATGTTATGGTAACAAATCACTTTAAATTTGGATATGAGGTAAAAATGTAGGTAACATATGAAGCAAAATGTAATTAATGTAAATAGAAACAGCTTATACTCACTTTCCCTTTTTCTTCCAAGGTTTTGGTAATTTGTTTATGGGTTCTAAGATATCATTCATTGAATTTGGCACTTTAAGGGTAAGCTTTTTGGTTTTCGATTTCTTCTTCTTTTTGTCATCCTTAATTTTCTGCTGTTCTCCTTCAAGTTCTTCTAATTTTTTGGAGCAGGATCTAATAAAAAATAAATAAAATCTATTTTCCATTGTCATAAAAGGAATTGTTATCATTAACTAGCAAATGTTTAAAAAAGTACCTCAATAAAGCTTCACTGTCGGTGAAATATGAATTCATAGCAAAACTTGATATGCCCCAAGACAGTGGACCTTTCTCTTCACTTTGGACTCCGGTCCATACATTTCTTTTCAGTGTAGTTAACTTAACTTGTAGCTCGGATGGTTGAGTACTTCTAGTTTTAACATCAGATAAGCATCTGGAATTAAAAAGCGGACTACTAAGTTATCCATATAAATATTTATAAATGCGAAAGTGAGTTTGTTATGCTTTCAAAGTAAAACGGTTGAACCAATTTGGATAAAATTTTGCACAGAGATAGGATACTATAGGGTACTTTATATCCGGGTGTGTTAAGTAGCTCCCTCAGGACACGGATGAAACTGCAGGAAACAGCTAGTAATTTTAGACAATTTTATGGTTCAAATTGGTTAGGGCACCCATTATTCTCATGACCATCTTAGACTTATTAAAATGAATTGTGGTGGTCATACTTTGCAGGTGGTAAACACCTGAATTGATGCCATGATGCAGGATTCAGTCTCGATTTCTCTGTTGTTTCGTTGAACATTGACACACTTCTAGGTCTTCTACATTTGAAGGCCTTCTCGTGGTCTGAGTGGTATGGAGAATCACTTGTCTGAAAATTGTGGGATGGTTAAAAAAGTGTAGCATAAAGGATACTTAAAACAGTTTTCCCGCATATATTTAATGACATTATCATTTAACTGCGAAGTCAAGACCACTTCGAGTCCTTGACAGAATTAAGAAATGTTCATTCACGTTTAAAGTTTGTACAATAAAAATGTCCATTGCCAAAATAATTATGCTACTCTGTTCTGCTTCGTAATCTGCTATAAAATGGGAAGTTACCGGTGCTTTTATGATTTTCAGTTCGGGTGGCATTTTCTTTTTTCGTCTTGGCTTTACTTTGGCTGCCGAATGTATCAATTTTTGAACTCTCCTCATAGGACTTTGGTTACCGTCGTAAGATTCAGCATCCGATGACATATCAGTCATTGCGTCTGATGTCAAATCTATTGTAGCTCTTGATACCTGAAATTTAAAACAGGGTTAAAACTTTTTTGATTACATCTATCAGGTCACGACCAAACAACTTCAGCAATCACCTGTAATGTTTCCCGTTTTGTTTTCTTTTTCTCGATTCTTTTCATCTTCTCTAATCTAGGCCGTTGCTTTCTTGACTTCTGTAAAACATTAATTATAATTACCCCGTTGGAAGATTCTATTTTTTATGGTAACCTAATCACATTCAACTATCTTACCTCATTTAAGTTTTTGTTGATATCGGGGAAAATTGGCGAGGGCGGTGGTGCAGGCTGTTTAGTTGATTCTTTTCTGCGTCCACCTTCTGAGCTACTACTTGATGTATCCCCTTCATCACTGCAATAGTTTTTACTGTATTATATTTTAAATAAATAAATAAAATTATACCTATTAATGATATCCAAATCAATAGAGTTACCTAGAATAATCTGACAAATCGATATTGGTTGGTTCGTCTGCGTTTGAACCTTCTTTTAACAGTCTAGTTACAATTTTTGTCCTTAGCCTCTCCTTACTAGGATCTTCATCGCAAAAATCTAGCAATGTTTCGCAAAAAGTTCTTCCCAGACTTTCATAGTCTTGGACAGAAAAATGTGTAGACATTCGACTGCCCAATTCGGATCCTCCAAAAGAAGCTTCCATAGTATAGCTGTTTGATACTCCTAACATCCATACCACAACACGGCCAGTACCCTCCTTACTACGTTGTATCCTAAATTTGCAGTTTTCAAAAGAGAACTGTAAACCAAGAGTGTTTGAGAACCATTAGTGAAATATAAATGATAAACACATTATTTGAATATTATGTGTACCTTATCGGCAGCATTTTTGTGAAGCATCAAAGGAAATACTTGCTCTTGTAAACGTTTGTCAGAAGTCTTTCTGCTTTCACACCCGTAAATGAATATATTGTGTTTCCGAGAATGAGCGTGAAGATCAACATACATTGCTACGCCACATTCTTCCTGTAGTCTGACACACAATAATTCATTAGTAAATAACAGGTAATTTTCCTCCTCAGAATACGTAGGATATGGTTTAAGTTCCCTACAAACCTCCGTATCATCACTTTCGTATGCCAAACTGGTGGATATGTTTCCCTTATAACAGTGCGATACTGTCTATTTAAATCCTTTCCAGTCAGTGAACAACGATTATTGCCAACTATTACCTGTAATAATGGAAAATCTGTTTGATATCACAATGACCAACACCATTTTACTATACAATATTTGAAATGAAACACTTACACCATCTGGATTCAACATTGGTACTAATTTGAATATGAATTTTTCTCTCAATTCGCGAGCTTGATTTGAGTCTCCTGTTAAATAGTCCATAAAACCTTTCATCATCCATGACGAAGGAGTTTCACCCGGATGAACTCTGGCAGTTATAACTACGGCCTTCTTTTTCTGGTAAAACAAAAGGTCAACTTATGCTTATCTTATTAATTCAATATAAATAGTTAAAGAATATTGTATCATTACCTTTTGCTCTACTTCACATGAACTTGGCGGGGCAGTTACAGTTAGATAATATACATTATTCCCAGCTAATGTTCTGCAAAGAAGCCTAAGTTTTGCATAAGTTGATTTGACTGGGTGTGATTGTAATTTGGATAGATATTCTTGCAGATCAGAATACGTGTACGGATAACAATGTGCAATGTACACAGCGTCGTCTGTGTGCGGGAACTCAATATTAAATGTTAACGTGTAACTTGGGAATTGCTCTTCTTCTTCACACCTGTAATTAGGTTGTATTGTAATCTCAACATATGCAGTTAATTTTTAAATGGTAATTTACGTACGTTGAATCGTTTTTATAGTAAGCAATGTTATCGCCGCATCGCCTCCATCCGATCGAATGCAACTGTGCGTCCTTGGTTGAGTATAATAGAGGTCGCATGCCCTCGTTGTATAAGCTTTCGGCTTTTGATAGGTTCACTATGGAAAATCTGTAACATTTTGCGTGTGTATATTTTTTTTAGGAAACAACACGTAACGTTCAGTAATCATGCAATCGGTTTTACCTGTATGTCATTTGTTTTTTTGTGTTCGTGACTCTAAAATAGAACCATTGCATGTGTCTATTTGTGTAAAGGTCAGTGCGGAGATGCAGTTCGTAATAAGCTGCCGTAATTCTTATTGCTTTTGCTAAATTTCCACTTTCGAAACGAGATTCAAATCGTAACTCATCTTCACCACCTGCGCTTGCACACGCTGATAAAAATAAGCGGGACCCTCCTACTGTGGAACGACTAAACTGCAACATAATCAAATGATCAGCCAATTTCACTTGATGAAAGGATGCGTGTATTATTACTTACGTAGTTGACGGCGCTCATAGGATAATATTGGAATATCACAGTCCCTGCGTCTTCACCGACTGGTTGTGGTTGCAATTCTTTTCCCGACGATATATAATATGGTTCAGGAGATGCGGGGCTCCATATTATGTGTTGTATTTTTTCTTCAACAACCTGGTTGCAATTATTGTATCATCAGAAAGTAGGCTATTGCAAAAGTCTTATCAGGTTTTTTAAAGGAATAATAAAATATACGCCTACGTAAAGTCTATGGAATACAACAACATTTACCGGTATATTTGTCATCGTAGTTAACAACTTGACCGGCTCTCAAAAGTCTCGAGCTGTAAGTCTAAAGTTCTACGATCAAATTTAAATATGCATGATGAATACATATAAATCATCATCATCGACCTAGCCATCCCATGCAGCTGGGTGTAGGATGAATACAGATATGATGCACAAATAAGATCTTTAAGCACTCACTTGACATTCTGTTGGCCACCGAGGTGCTTGCTGGGGACAGTCGAGCTCTTTTGGAAGAGCAAACAAATCTCTAGGTTCTTTTAGTTTGGCTGTCGTCCGAAATGTTCTTATGTCTGTATTTATTTCTAACTGATTCGTTTTAATATTGTTTTGTAAAAAGTTTGATATGAACGTTCCTGCACCAAACAGAAAAATCCGATTAGCAGGATAGATAATTCAAATTGTTTTGTTTTACCTCAGAAAACCGATTAATTCGGTTTTTATTTACTAGATGTGAAAGTGTGAGCTTAGATGTGAACGACACAATCATAATAATATCATTATGTGTTGTACATAATATGCATTTTGCCCTAGTTTGGTTGAAATTAAGGAGTCTTTCATAGTATGTATGGCAGATTGCGTATTTGACCGTATTTCATGATTCACAAATAACATCAATAAGCACGCGAGACCCGCCGACGAACTAGTTAAACCGGAAATGATGTAAAGGCTGCTTCAGTTATTTGAAAACAGCATTATAAAGCACGCGACAACTATTAAATGAGTGCTACCTAATATTATATCCGTTAATGTATTTTAGTATTTAATTCAGCGTGTAGATGATTCCTATTGGAAATAACTATTTCATTTCAATAATCCTGGTTTTACTAGTAAACTAATGATACGTGATAAGTTTTAGCTTCGAAGTTCTGAGATAAAATTTATTAAATGTCTGAATAACTAGAATGTATTTTGGATAATTGATTTATGTTTGCCTTTTATATGCCTTATTAAAAAACCTATTATAATTGTTTAGAATTTACCTTTACCACATATGGGGAATAATGAAGCCTGTAGTGATTTAACTTGCTCTATGTTGGCTATGAACAAATCGTCTTGCATTACAGGGTTTATCGAAGGAAGTGTGAGCGTTACCGTCGTGTTCTCAATGAACTCCTTCCTTTGTTCTTCTCTTTTAATCATCATTATGTTCTCTTGAGAGCTCTCGAGTTGTTTCCACCATAACATATTAGAAAAGTTTACGAAAAGCTACATTCGCTAGCACAAATTAATCTTTGTCATGTGTATTTCTGTTATCGGCGATGTCGAGCGTTCCGTCACCATGGCTACACAAATGTTTGAAAGTTAGTCGTCAAGTTTCAATTTTTGGCGTGTAACCTGGTGGGTTGCGCGGCGCTCCGAACTGAACTGACGACATCAAAAACAGGGGTACCTACTCGCTTTCGGTTATTGGAAGACGATTGCCCCAGTAATGTCATGCTTCGACCGTATAAAGCTTATCAGGTGATTGGTGACGTCAAATGGTTACTCATGCAAAATTCGGAATTATGGAAATTTCGATGTCGGAAACCTTTGATAGAGGTCAAATGTTGTTTGATTTATAGTAACTTTACAAGGGTAATCAAGTGGAAGTTCATGAAAATCATGACTCACGGCTATATAGGAGTTTTATTGCTTAGATTAGCTTTATATTTCGTACTTACACGCTTAAGTTTTACAGATCTATGATAAAGTAAAAAAATCCTAGTAGATTGACTTAAACATAAGACTAAATTAAAGTACACTGATTATTCCGTGAATATAAGAAAAAATCACTTTAATTACCTTGCTCTTTATCATTAGAAAATTTTTCTTTATCTGCAGCAGGGTCCAACTCTTCAGTCTTATGATCCGTCTCCATCTGGTGTCGAATTGAGACACTTCGCGTAATACAGAAAGCTCTAATTACCATAAAATACACATTGTTATCGGATTACGTAGGCGTGTGCCTGTCTGAGGTGCTTAGCTGTTATAAATTCCAGCCGGCACCTCAGTCTAGACTAGTCTACCTATGGTTAGGTAGAGAGGTACGATGTCAGCTGTTTAAACAGTGCATGTTTCCATCACGTTGGTACAACTATAGGCAAAAATAGGTGAATTAATTTTATGCTGAAGAAATGAATGAGTAGGCTTGTTTATAAACTTTATCTGCTCATGGAATTGTATTCCTGCTAACTCAGTTAGTATACTTGTTAAATTATTCACCGTGACTACGTGATAACGTTACTGCTGAAAGCTTAAAAGGTGACTGCACTTCTACGTAGCCAGGTGGTAACTTGTAGGGGTCGTGTGGAAAACTTCGTAACTGATGGCCACATTCATGGTAGTAAACTTTAACGTTCACAAAGAATTTCCTTCGAAGTTTTAAGGGCTATTGAACTGCTGTGACATGGATAAATATCGAGATCGTATCTTAACTTGGTAACGTTACGCCACAAATCTGAAAATAGCTGTTGTTGCGGTGTTTTATATAATTAACTTAACATTCGGATGAGATTTGATGATAAAGAATTAATTATTACGTGCGGCGATTTTTCAAAATCGTTACGTATATTCTATTACTTTCACTCACATGTTTAGCAATGCAATAGCACCAAATATTCTTTGCAATTAATGTTTTGTAATCATTAATATGCCAGTATGCATGCGAGTGTAAAACCCCTAAAAACATTGCATAGAAAAAAATGGGAAACCACGAAAGAAACACAACAGGTTTATAAACCGACTTTACTATTCTTGATTATTCTATTTTAAAGTTCAGTCAAGCTCAGCAATAAGCGTAAAAGCTATTGCACTGGTAAAGATTAGAGATGTTCACAAAAAATATGATAGGTAGGCACCGTGACTATAAAACACACACATAATTCCCAATAAGAATAAAAGGATTGTTTTCTTAATTAATTGTATTTAGGTAGATTAAGAATAAAATGTTGATATTTATTAGGAATTCACGGTTAAAATAATACTTTTACTCTCTCCCTAGGGTACGTTCGCGTGGTCGTCAATATTGGGCTAAAGTATTTATTGCTGCTCTATAGCTGCGGCTTTTATATTTTTCTTTTTTCTAAGGAAGGCAATATTTGATGAAAGTCATTACTTTATATTTTAATATTGCCTTCCCTCGCCGTTGCACGACTGAAAAATATAATGTTCCAATGAAATATTTCTATTAAGGCGTATAACAAAATTTTGTGGGACATTGGAAAAGAATACGTCTACATAAATCATTGGTAAAACACATTACATTTTGTCTATTATTATTTTCTTTATCGTTTTGCAATATATCGATGTACTTTATGGGGTGAGCTTTATTTAAAATTAACTCCTCTGAACCATCTTAGCTCATGACAAATCTCTGAAAATAGAAGTTCGCCCAGCGAAACATGAAAAAAGTGTTAACCAACCCTTTCTTAAGATGAAATGATGTGCTTGGTGAAGTGAAAACTATGGATTCTTTTTTAAGAGTACTGCGTGCACGGAAGAATGTGAATTTTGCGATAGTAAGTTTATATGGAGAACAAGTCCTGAAAGCTATTAATTAGTACAACATTTCGAAACGCTAGTTTGAGTAATTGAACATTAGGTAATTCCTGTAAACTTGTAAAACTTGAGCGTGATATGAAATAACCAAACCTACATAAGCAATAAAAAATCTATAAAGAATTTATGAAACACTTGAAAGCTTTTCCCAAGAAAGCAAGCATAAGTACACCATAAAGTTGTTCGAGTAGTTGCTAGGCGACCAGTTAAGTTAAATCGATCTCATACCACTGAAGACCGTATTAGCAGACTTTTGCTGGGTGAGATTTATTGTTTCCATATATTTTTTTAAATAAGCAAAGCACTAGATTTATGTTATCTGAAAGGAAATCAAGTATTTTATTGCTTTTTGTATCGATAACTTTAGGTTATATGTCGTTTTTAATTAGCTTGGATAGTTGCTTTAGTAGAAAGTATTTACTTTGTAATAAATTAGTAGATTCAATATTTCATGCTTGAGGTGAAATTCACGATTTCAGCGCACCATAAACCTGTATTTTATTTACTCATGTCTAGCAAAACTTATTCTTTCAATATCAAACTGAATGTATGTTTTCGTTTGAAGTATTTTTTGGATATGGTGAGCTGCAGACATTATGAAGCAATTTTCTTCCCCAAAGTATATAAAATAGAATAAAACAGATTACGATCGAATAAACGGGGCTATAAAAGAAATAATAGTCATGAACTCGCGCTATAAAATTATTCAGCATGGCAACAATACTCTGGATTTCATATGCTCAAATACCTTAAGAAATTTCTACAGTGAAATAAAAATCCTTTGAACCTCAGAAAATGCTGACTGACTTACAATCTGAGGCACCGGAATACGAACTGTTTTATGATACACCGATACGCCTTAATTTTCTCTTTTATTAATCTGCTATTTTGGCAACGTAACTACTTTTTATAAGCTAAACAAAGCTCCAAAAATTCGACACCGCAAACCCTTGCAAACACGGAAGGAAGTTTATTGAAACTTACCGGTAAAATGCGCGATATCTATGCCATTCCAACATGGCTCCTACCATATATTATGTTGAAATATATGCTGTATATCACAATCGAAAGTTTAATGGCAGACAGTGACAGAGCGCCAAATACAACATGAGTTTGAGCAATAAGACAATTGTTTTTGTATTACTACTACTACCGACGATTCTTGAGTGGAGATCGCGGCTAGGTAAACGTAGTGTGGGACGCCCTCCGGCAAGATGGAGTGACGATCTGCGAAAGGCTGCAGGCAGAAGTTGGATGCGTCAAGCTGAAGACCGGGCGATATGGCACACGTTAGGGGAGGCCTATGTCCAGCAGTGGACTAGTGTTAGATAGGCCGATGATGATGATTCTAATCAACTTCTCTTAAAACTAATCTAACCAAATACTTTTACATATCGTCGGTTAAATGGAAAAAAACGTATTTCCAAATTTTTCGACTACAATTTTATGCATTTTAGCATTTTATGTACCATTCTTGGGTTCACGTTTCTATATCGCTATTCGTGCCACCATTTCCTATCAGTAACGTGGTTTCAATTAGGTGCAGATTGTTCACTTGACAATGGGTACCTACGTGTGAACTACGTGTCTTGTAAGGGTTGCGGGGTGACTGGCCGGGCCTTGGCACTGCCTGGCGCGGATCGATTCGCTTCTAGACGGGCGATCTTATTGTCTTTTGTCATTCATCAATCGCTAGTCGGCTTTGTTCTTTATGTCTCGTGAATATTCATAGAAATTGTAACATTTACTCTACGAGGCAAAGGTTAATAGAATTAATAGTACATTCATAATATACCGCTACCACAGGTTTTTAATGCAAAGTATACCTAGTAAAAATGTATTTAGGTACCGTAAACTAGAGAGAACGTATCAAAAATCAGATAAAGTCTGCGGCACCAGTTGGAATCCCAGATTTTATGTCCTCTGAACGAAGCTAGTTTCACTCGCTTTTCATCAACGATTTCCATAACATCCAAATATACCAACCAATAAGTAACTACCTTGGGGCTACGTTAGAGAAGTGTTAAAATACAATTAAAACTGAGCAGGTGATGAACACTTGCATGAGTACATATGGCAACTTTGATCTGCACAAGCGATTTCAATTTATTGATACAGACGGGTCGGGATTAATTTTATCACAGATAACTTAACGTTCCACGAGATTGTGTTTCATAAATCTGAGCTATCAACCTTGGCGGTTGGTATTAGTTCATAATAATAAGGTAATCAGCTTGATCCCAGTTTCCGCTTCAAAATTTGATTATCCGCCATCCGCTTTCTATGACGTATGTTAGAATTTTCGATGGTTAATTAAACAATGGGAAATCAATTTGGTGCGCTTCCTATGCAGATATAAACTAAAGTGATATACTATACCGAACTTTTTTCCTAGAAATGTGCAAACATTTTCCAGAATGAACGGTTTCGGTCTAGAAAGCTGCAAAGGGGAAAAAAATGTTCTTTATATGAATACATATTATGTACTGTATGGATACTTATATGAAGCATAATAATGTGATACCGAAGTGTGCTTTTCGAAAGTAGAACTTTTCGTAGCATTTTTCACATTAAGTACATAGTTTGAAGAATACGTTATGAAGTCAAAAATTTTCAGCCATTCCGGGCTTGTACATTTTCGAGATTGATTAAAGTTTCACTATCAGAAAAGTTTAAGTACTAGTACTTTTAGGTTTGCCTATAATGGAGGCTTAGTCAGCAGTTAACTTTATTTTTAAATTTAATACAAGCAATTGCGGCATCTAGAGTTAACTTCAGACAGTTATGTTTCATGGCTACGTGTCTACAATTCATACCGACGAATTCGTTTATTTATATATGTTACTTTCGTCTGTACGAAGAACTCGTCGATAAGGTTGACAGGTGGTTTTCAGTGCTGAAAGTCCATCTATGTATCACAAATTTGTATAAAGTTTTAAGAAATAAATATTAAATAATTGAATTAAATATCATAAATTCAATAAGACAAATAAAACGAGTAATGATTAATGTAATTTTATTTTTTGTTCACAGACAGAATAATCCATAGCAATGGGGCGAAAAGTGACGGTGGCGGTGACAACGCTGAACCAATGGGCGCTCGATTTCGAAGGCAACATGAACAGGATTCTGCAGTCCATACAGGAAGCCAAAGAAATGGGCGCACTATATCGCACTGGACCAGAATTGGAAATATGGTAATTATTACCTAAGCAGGGTGTCTTCTAGGACCCTACCTACCAGACTCTTCTTGCCAATTTGCATTTTATTCTTAGAATAATTTATTTTATTACTTTTTATTCAGGTGTCTGTACCTAATTCCCAGAGGGTCGAAACTACGGGCTAATGTTGTTTTCTGTTTATGTTAAATAAAATAGGTTTCCTCAATATTAATTGGTATTGGTACAAAAGATGCTAAAAATCACATTACTTATTTACAATAATATTTTGCAGTGGATACAGCTGTGAAGATCATTTCTACGAGCCAGATACATACCTCCACAGCTGGCAAGTTCTCGCTGAGCTGCTCAAATCACCAACTTGCAAAGACATGTTGATAGACGTCGGTATGCCTGTTCAGCATAGAAATGTCCTGTACAACTGTCGAGTAGCGTTCCTGAACAAAAAGATACTGCTTATTAGACCAAAGATGTTGTTGTGTGAAGATGGAAATTATAGGGAAACTCGATGGTTTTCACGTTGGACCAAAGTAAGTAGTTCTTACTGTGAGTCTGAATGTCCATACTGCCGTCATATTATGTAAGAAGGATCTATAGCATCATGTCCTATTAAGATTAATTATTTTTTTTATCTTTGACAGCATTTCTTTTAAAACCTTTTTTATAAGTGCTAATGTTATCAAAAATAACTATATATATATATAAATTGAACTTGCGATTTGTGGCTTTGGTGATCTCGATTTTCAAGAATGTATGTAAATTCTATTTCTAATTGCTCTCAAAGGAACGACAGACTGAAGAATACTATTTACCTAGGATGATATCGGCGATAACGAACCAGTCGACAGTGCCTATTGGAGACGCAGTCATTGCCACTAAAGACACATGTATAGGTTTTGAAATATGTGAAGAGTTATGGAATCCACAGAGGTAAGAAGTAGCTACTGTTTTAATTTCGATGTAAGTCACTAGTCGGTAGGAGTCCTAGTCCACCACTTGGGCCCAGTGCGGGCTTGCAGAATTTAAAGACAAGAAAGTCGCAGTTTTTTTCAACTGTAAGTACTGTAGTAATGACGGGAGTCGGGAGAGAGTCGCTGGCCAGAAATGTTTCAGCTCCAATTATGTCGTCATTCAATTAATTCTCTAATACTTCGTGCTGTAATTATATTAAATTTATTTGAATTTGACATGGTTAAAATGATTTTAAAACAATATTTCTCCGTTCCAGTCGCCACATCCCGCTAAGTCTTGACGGAGTAGAAATAATAGCGAATGGTTCGGGAAGCTACATGGAACTCCGCAAGGCTTACGTCACAGTGGACTTGGTCAAGAGTGCGACGTTCAAAAGTGGTGGCGCTTATTTGTTCAGCAATTTAAGAGGGTGCGACGGACAGAGGATTTATTTTAATGGTTGTTCTTGCGTAGCTGTTAATGGGGATATCGTTAGTAGGGGACTGCAGTTTGCTCTGCATGACGTGGTTAGTATTTTTGATGTTGTTGCTTTCGGAATTAAACATATTCCAAGATATTTATCATAACCAGGGAGAAGTAATAATTCTTCTCTCCAGGTAGGAAGGTTTTATAAAATATCTGGGCTGTATTACGACGAGTTAAAGTTATTCCGTCCATTATTATGTATTAGCTCCAGCTCTCTCTTGCTCTCGAATCTGGACCACTTTAGTTTCATAATACGGCCTCTTTTCTTAAGTATCAGTTTAGTAATGACCTTTGTTTTTTCACGTTTTTAAATGTACAAGTATTGAGTTACTAAAATATTAGCATTCTTGCAAGTATATGAAGCCTTGTTTATTCCAGGAAGTAGTGACAGCTACGATCGACCTAGAAGACATTCGTTCCTACCGGACACAAATCCGCTCCAGATCTCACTTGGCTGCCTCCAACCCGCCGTTTCCTCGCATCACGGTAGACTTCGCACTGTCAGACGACGATGACGTGTTTCTAACTACTAGTCCGCCTATACAGTGGCAGTATTTGACGCCGGAGGAGGAAATTGAACTAGGCAAGTTAATATTAGAGCGCTTAACTAGTACGAGTTATTAAATGTGGTATAGAAATGTATGTTCCTCTTTTACATGTTGAAAACTTCTTACGTGAAACGATAACTTGGTAGATCAGTTATATTTGACGATATTCTTACGCCCTGATGGGGAAGAGGGGGGTATTATATTGTTAATTTACGGTGTTCAACTACCATTATTCGTAGATAGACATAAAGAGTTTTTTGCTGACTAAATTAGCTAGAGAGAGACTTATTCTGTAAAGATAAGTTGACCAATGATGTTGATTTATTACTTTAAGAGTATTTCTAAGAAACTCTAAAAATAGATCCATAGCCTGTGCCCATTATTAATTTCGAGATATTTATATATTTATACCCAGGTCCTGCTTGCTGGCTATGGGATTACCTGCGAAGGTCTGGCCAAGGAGGATTCTTCTTACCTTTGAGTGGCGGTGTGGACTCAACCAGCACGGCTTGCATTGTATTCTCTATGTGCACGCAGATATGCGACGCTATTCAGAAAGGAGGTGCGTATCAATGAATGTGTAATTTTAATTGCTGAACAGAATGACAATAATGAAAAGATTCCTTTTTCAAATAATTAGTCGTGATGTTAATAATTTTATTATGAACTTAACTTATTGAAGCAATTTACCGAGTTGCTGAACCTCCCCCTCTTGCCCTCACTCCCTCTCCCTTTGCTTGTCTTCTATTTCAGAGATTACACCTCTTAAAGAATTGGATTTTTCGCAGAAAGTCAAGTACTGTACGACGTTCGCAAGATCCTATGTCAGTCGGACTACACTCCTTCCGATCCGATGGAACTGTGTAACAGGCTTCTAGTAACGTGCTATATGGCTTCAGAGAATTCCAGCCAGGAGACTAAGCAGCGAGCCTCACAGGTGCCTTACTCTATTATTGTTAATAGTTTTAACAAACGTCAAATTTTAATACAATCTTTATTGGCAAAGAGAAATAGCTGTCTGACTTGACCCACTGTTAATGAAAATAATTCTACAATAACTCTTAATAATTATTGCGAAACCATATTTTCAACGATTAATAAGTAGCTAATCATTAGCTACACATACTACTACTACTTCAATTATGTATTACTTAAAATTATTTTAATTAATACATAATTTATGTATTACTTAATACAAACCGTATTGTAAAGTATCTGTTTCCCGCAGTTTCATCCGCGTCGCCGATGAACTTCTTAACATACTCGGATAAATAGTCTTCTGGATCTATCACCCTACCAAATTTCATAAAATCAGTTCTATCGTGAAGTTAATTTTTACATTTCTATTATAATTTGGAATTGGGATGGGATATAAATTAGATATAACATAAAGTTTCCTTTTAGCTGGCTAGTGAGATCGGTAGCTATCACTTTCCGATAGTGATTGACGCAGCCGTTAGTGCAGTCATCGGTATATTCACTGCTGCCACGGGCTTTGTACCTAAATTCAGGACCAAGGGCGGCTGTCCACGACAGAATCTTGCGTTGCAAAACATACAGGTAAGATTCATTGAGTATAAGTACATTCATTATGAAAAAAATATGTCAATAATTGATTGGATTGTAGTAAGAGTAGGTTATTGTTATATGTTAAGTTATTGCAATATATTGTTTACAAATATTCAGATATTCTCATATCTCACTCTATAGATTTGATCACATAAAAATATGGCATGTAAAATGGGATAAAAGTTAAGCTGCGATTTAACGGCCAGTCCGTGGATGCGTGATGCGTTAAAGCACGTTGAGCCGTTGCTCCCGAGCTGTCATTTGTAGATTTTGACAGTCGTTGCTGGAAGTCAGACGACAAAGCCTGAATAGTAGTCTTAACAAGGGTTACCGTGTTACCCGGTATCTGAGTGGTGGGGGTCAGATAGGCAGTCGCTTTATGTAAAACACTGGTAGTCAGATGCGTACGGTTAGACTGGAAGCCGACTACAAAATAGTTGGCAAAAGGTTAGCCAGATATTGATGTTGAAGTTGTACATCATATAACCGCAACTACGCTACGTTATTGAGATTTTTGATATAGATATGATAGCCTATATAAATTCGGGCTATCATAAATCATTATAAAAAATATCTGTGTTTGTTCAGGCCCGTCTTCGCATGGTTCTTTCGTACCTATTCGCACAACTGATGCTCTGGGTGCGCGGCCGGCCGGGAGGGTTATTAGTACTCGGTTCATCCAACGTGGACGAAGCCTTGCGCGGATATATGACCAAGTACGACTGTTCCAGCGCTGATATTAACCCCATAGGCGGTATATCCAAGACTGATCTTAAAGGGTTCCTGCAGTATGCTAAGAATAGGTGAGATATATTAAATGTGTTAAAATGGTGGGTATATTTAATTTATATGTTAGTTTGTGTATTCCTTAGTGCTGAACTTGTCATTTTGTTTTATTCTTACAAGTCTTACCCGCAGTCAGATTTAATTTTTGGCTAGTAGGTACATTTACCGTTGAAAAGTAGGACTTTTGGAGTACTTTAATTGGCGGAGTGTTGTACTTCCATGTAGTAGTTTGTTGTGCGGGCTTGTAGTACAAAAAAATGTAATTTAAATCAAACAAAACACATCGAAATTGTCTTCTGCGATACCGATTTAATACTTTAAACTTTTTGTCATTTTGTAGGTTCTTTTTGCCGTCCCTGTCGGAGATATTACAAGCTCCTCCTACAGCGGAACTTGAGCCGCTAGCAGACGGCCAGATCACACAGACGGACGAACAGGACATGGGCATGACGTACGCAGAGCTATCAGAGTTTGGCAGGCTGAGGAAGACGCAGCACTGCGGACCATTCAGCATGTTCCATAAACTCGTACATACTTGGAGCGATAAGTGTACGCCACAAGAGGTGATTATCGGTTGAATTTTACTTCCCAAGTCACGCCTTTTCTTGCCTTTTTAATAGCAGTTGTATTATTTTTTACTATTTGTTTCCTGCGGTGCCCGTGTCCCGAGGGAACTAACTACCTGACGAATTTGAACAAAACGCCTATAACCGTGTTATGGATCTTCGTACCAAACTTCACTCGAATCAGTTCAGCCGTTTAACCGTGAAAGCGTAACAAATACAAACAAACACTTTCGCATTTAAAATATCAGAGGGTAGAAATTTGTATCACCGCCACACATGGATTATAGATACTAATGTCGCTTACTGGATTCAAATCTGGGTCTCTTGAATATTTTCTTATATAAAAAATCATGCATTGTTGCAATAGGGCATCAAGATCTCTAACCTAGCAGATTTACCGATCGTCCCGGCAGTTACTTAGCCACGAGCCCCTTGAGTTATAAGATCAAAGTTACTTTACAGGTGGCGGAGAAAGTGAAGCATTTCTTCCGTTGCTATGCGATCAATCGTCACAAGATGACCGTCCTTACTCCGTCGTACCACGCTGAGACGTACAGCCCCGACGACAATCGCTTCGATCACCGACCGTTCTTGTACCGGGTACATTGGAACTGGCAGTTCAAAGCTATCGATGACGCTGTAAGTATGAATAACTTATGTGGCTAATCATATGCTGTGTTAGTTTCTTTATAATTAGAATAATATTTATATTCATATATTAATAATTATTATACACTCAATTTTCTGTGGATTATTGTGAGAATGTCTTTATATTTCTGAATATTCTATCTCGTCGCTTTTGTCAATAGTGTAATATGTAAGATTTTGCAATGCTGGCTGCAAAGACTATGATCAATCAATCAATATGAACTTAGATAAAATGCATGCTGCTTAGTGCTTATTGTAACGGCTTCTATAGCTTTGACTCATTTTGTGCTACTAAGTGCCACCTGCATGACAATATTGCTGGGTAAAGCCAGCATTATATTCTTACACTCATATCATCTGTTTTCTTTTGTCAGGTGGCGCAAATGTCCAAAGACAAGCGTGGCTCAAACGACCGGCCTCAAGATGTTAAGTTGACCAGCGCTTCAACTTCCAACGTAAACTCACACTTTATGCGAGGCGACAGGAAAGGTGTACTTATATAGTCATTTTAATTGCATTTTTCCACCAGCAGAAGCCTAATTACGTAACGCATCTCCTTTCCATATCAATGGCGATATTATTCATTTTGACAGTTCAATAATCGTCAGTATCAAAAATAATAAAAATGTTAAAAATAATAATGTAATGGGTTATAAACTTTTTTTGGGAAAGGTATGACAATTCGATTGCCGTATTTTATGGAATAGGGATGCAGTTATATAGTGCTAATATTATATTATAATTTATGCTGACGATGCTGTTGTGATTCATCTTAGCTAAGAAATGTAGTCGTAGTTGTATCATTGCTTAAAATAATGCTGACTGCGTTATAAAAAATGCATAAGCAATTGTAGACTTCTGAACCACGAGTCGTTATCGACAAAACTGCTTATATGCTTGTTAAGATTAAAAACACCCGAACTCTTAAATATATTTATGTATATTTATAGTGTCTGAATACTCAATTGCAATGACTAAAGTTAGTATCGCTTAAAAATAGCTTCCTTTTGCTATAATTCTACCTAGAAGTACCTACATATAGGACAATAACTGGCTATAGTTGATAGACATTTTGTTTGCTAATTAGGAAACAAGAGGTCCAATTTTCTGCCTTATTCAATTTCAATATATTTTACTATACTTAGTTATCTTTTGAGAGAAATCAGTTTTTACGATCAATTATGTGTAATAGTATGGTGATTTTTAGGGTTCCGTAGCCAAATGGCAAAAACGGAACCCTTATAGATTCGTCATGTCTGTCTGTCTGTCTGTCCGTCCGTCCGTATGTCACAGACATTTTTTTCCGAAACTATAAGAACTATACTGTTGAAATTTGGTAAGTAGATGTATTTTGTGAACCGCTTTAAGATTTTGACACAAAAATAGAAAAAAAGCAATAAATTTGGGGGGTCCCCATACTTAGAACTGAAACTCAAACATTTTTTTTTCATCAAACCCATACGTGTGGGGTATCTATGGATAGGTCTTCAAAAATGATATTGAGGTTTCTAATATCATTTTTTTCTAAACTGGATAGTTTGCGCGAGAGGCACTTCCAAAGGGGTAAAATGTGTCCCCCCCCCCTGTAACTTCTAAAATAAGAGAATGATAAAACTAAAAAAAATATATGATGTAGATTATCATGCAAACTTCCATTGAAAATTGGTTTGAACGAGATCTAGCAGGTAGTTTTTAAGTAATCAGCAATTTTCCTCTACAAACAAACTTAATTATGCGGTCGGAAAAAAATAAGAGAATTGCGACTTTATTGCGTATTTTTTCTTTCCAATGGTCGGAACCCTCGGTGCGCGAGTCCGACTCGCACTTGGCCGGTTTTTTTAAATTATTGTGGCGCTTATCATTTAAGTATTTATACAAGTAAGTATAATAATAGTGTCGTGTCTATATTTATTTATAGAGTAACATTAATCTGTTCCTTCTAAAATATTGACGATTTATATTTACTAATCATTTTTCCTGTTATCATGAGCTTATTATTTAAATAACATTATTTTAAGACAAAACGACAAAACACAAATTAGTGTAGTTGGCTAAGCCGCTTAAATAGGTAATTAGGTATCGTTTTCTGTCGAATTTACGTACAAATATTTGTTAGTTTTGTATTTAACATTGCTACATTAAACTGCTGTTAATATGAACTATTGTTTTTTATTGAATTAAGGATAAGGCTGGTATTCGATCAGTGGTGTACCAGAGTCCGAAGCTATGCCATGACGCTGTGAGTTGCTTGCCACCAAAGATTAGAGGTGCAGCGAAGCGAGTAAGTGCGAGGCTACGATGCCGTGGATTAGTTTGTTTCGGCTCACAACTTCTAGATAACCGTATGAGTGCCACGTCGAGGTTCACAGTGAAATTTAGGAAGTAAATAATGTAGGTACTTATTTTTGTATTAAGCATAAAAATTAAGTATGTACAATTTTTCACTATAAATAAAATCCTGTGCACAAGAGTACCTTACTGTGCATTTTTTTTAATAATGATTTTACTAAGGGGTATCGTGCTACACAATAACTGGCCTGTGGAGGTCAGAGACTGTCCAATAAAGTTGGAAAACATCAAGTAAATAAATACTTCTTATCTTTTTTATGTGAGCTTAAATTTAAAAATGCTTTTATTTCAGAATCTTGAGTAGCTGCTAACTCCATTCCCACCGTTTGCTTTAGCGGCCATTATGTAACAACGTCACTTTGCTAAACCAGGTAGCATTAGAGCATTAGGTATACATAGCTATGCTGTGTCAGGATTGTAAAGTTGTTAAGTAGACATTTTAGCAGTACCTTCAAAAAGTGCATGAATTATGTGCAAGTTACTGGTTTCTTTCAATGAAAAGTTACTAGCATTAAAGTGGCGAAACTCATCACATTACACACCAAATATTTCCCTGCAACTGTACGCCGGGCAGTATCGCCGTGTAGTGATGGCTTGGCTTGAGCACTGACAATGAGAATGTTTAATAAATCGACACTGTCGTAGAACAAAGTCAGATGTGATAATACAAGAAATTGAGTTTTTTTCAAAATCAGCTTCAACTAAACAATCTGTCGATATAAGCAAGAAAAAAAATTATATTCCTATCTGGTACTTTCCGAGATATTACAACGAACAAAGTTGTATTTCCAATACGTTCCAAAGAAAATTAAAACTTTAAAGTGCTCTCCTGTAAAGTAGCTATTTTGTAGATCCGACTTTGTTCTACGACAGTGTCGAAATGAGTTTTATGAATATGTATCTGGTTGTAGGAAAGTTCAGGAAGTGCTGTATTGCAATACAAAGTTATTTTCAGATCGCCTCTTTGTCAATAGCGTCGTAGGTGAAAGGCATAATTCGGCAATCAAAGGGACTGTATTAAAACAATGTATCTGATTATTAATATTTTATTAGTCAACTCCTATTCAAAATAGTGAATCGGTCGATAAGCTTTTATTATTTTATTTAGAAAAAATCATTTTGCAGTCCCTGGATGCTGGATTCGTTCGTTGCGTCCTTACCCCATAGCTGAAACAGAAAATTATATTTCAAAAAACTTTAAATTTTATTTCTTTAAAAAATTAAGCACCTTTTTCACAATGTTATCCTAAGTGCACTTAGATACTAAATCAGATCTTGGAAATTCTTTATTTTGGTAAGTAGGTATTCATAGTTTACGCAGTAGAAGCACAGTATTACGATATCTCCTTACAGTAGCGCAACGCCTTTGATGACGCGTGATGCCGCGGCCGGCGTAAGTAGTTACGCTAAGGTTGTTACAAAATGGGAAATAAAATAACGAAGCGAAACAATTTGAACAAAACACGACCGCGTCTGCCCCTCGCGCTCCGTCCCGCAAAGTAAGCGTGTTTGCGGGACGAAGTTGACACCGACCCGCCCGCTCACCGCCATCGCTCCCCGCGAGTCTCCCGCCGTTGCTCTGCGTAAGTACATTCGTTGCGCTACTGTAGGGAGTTATCGTATTAGGTACTGTGGTATAGGCAGTTTTCTGTAGTAGGTATTTGGGTGTAGTTCCAACCAATCTGAACTTTATTTAGTGTCAGGAGATAGATATGTATATATACGTAGTTATAGTTTAATCATATTGTTACAATTTATCATGGTTTTGAATCGAATAAAACGTGTAAATCGATGATATTTTTGAAACATGACTAATATTTTAAAATATCATCCCATAATTACTGGTTACTGACATAAATAGCGGATTCAGTAAAAAAATCATGAATTAAAAATGAAAAAATATTACCTAGTAAAGTGCACTAACGGAGAGACAAATAGTGTGCATGTATTTTAATGTAGGTCCAATATGAAAATAAGCACAGTCACATAAATATCGTGTATTGGCCGCTTCTATCACAAATTCACAATACATGATTTTGTATAACATGTATTTCCTCTTAATTTCCTAAATCTTTCTTCGGTGGCTTAGATATTTTGGTACCATAAAAAAACCTATTAAATGAAAGAGATTTCAATTCTGTTGGATCTACACCCACTTTCCATATAATTCTTTCTTCTGTACTTCTCTCTTGATTTTTATTAGGGTTCTGTACTCGACAAGGAACCCTTATAATTTCGCCATGTCCGTCTGTCTGTCCGCGGCATTGCTCAGAGGTTCTTAGTACTAGAAAGCTGAAATTTTGTATAGATATTGATCGCGTCGACAAAGTGGTAAAATAGAATTATGAAAAATATTTCTTTTATAGTAGCTCCCAAACACGGAAAGTGGGGGATGAATAATTTGTTTCTTGTGTATCCCTTCGTGTGGGGTATCGTTAGATGGGTCTTTCAATAATTATTCTTCATCATTATTATTTATCATTAAAATATAGGTGTGTGAAGAATATTTTTCGGTTAAGTGAGCCATTTGCGAAATATCTAGCTTTTATGTGCAAATACTTACAAGGAAAACTATTACGGCCGAGTTGGCTTACCCGGTTACTGAGTTATAGTCGACTAACTAAGACCTAGTACGGAACCCTACAGCGCGTGGCCCGACACGCACTTGGCCGGTTTTTGGAGTTGAGCTGAAAGCATTCGGCTGCCCCAGCCACCAAAGGGATTCAAATCTATTATTATTAAATAAATTTGGTATACTATGACGGACCCCAAGAAAAGCACTGTCATTCGAACGATAAAGGTAGCGCCGTCTAAAACCTACCCCTGATCCCTGTACTCATGTTGTTGTTAATCATTTGCATGAAGATTGAATATTACGCTTGCAGAATATAGTGGTAGCAATAAAATAAGTTATAGTTTACTTACCATTAGCGAACATTTGTGCAATGTTGGAAGGAGTTTCTATGATTCTCTTCCCCATTTCTGCGCCTTGAGCTATAATCTCTGCCATTATGTTGGCTGAAAATATTTTTTATTCGTTGTTAATAATAATGTAGCTATAGTTACAAAAGAGATTGAAAATACGATGTCTGTATGTATGATTTGTATATATAAAACTGCCTTAATAACCAGACATCATATATATATATATATATATATATATTTGGTCAACAGGAATAGTAGTAATGCAGTAAAGGGATTACCTACTTAATCACTTAGTTTTCAAAAATATGATGTTTAGACACATATGATGTTTAGATACTTACGATTTGGTGAGTTAGTATCTGCGGCGGCTGCATCTGTAAATGAGTAATAATAAAGTTTATATTAAAACTACAGAGGCTCTCGTTAGTCGTCTCGCAGATGGTGCAAACTCTGATGTACGCCGCAGTACTTTTAGACACGGCATATACATATTGTCAGGAAGTTCCTTTCTCTAGTGTCCGCCGGTGGCGTACCTGCCTACTACTTTTTTATATTTTTTTCAAGGTTTTTATTTTTTTAAGAAATATAATTACTAAAGTACCTAAGTCTGAAAAAATAAATATGATAGGTACTTTTATGTAATGTACCAGCTTTAAAACAAAAATGACATAATTATGCAGTCGCTCTATGTAAGTCAATGGTACACTACACAGTACAATGAACAGTTGGGAAAAGTTAGTTGGCTGATTTCTTATGTGCGTACTTTATACACATAACCTACGTAATTATAGCAAAAGGGCCTTGTAGAAACACCTCGATTTTACGACTTATGCTCACTAAGACTAAATACGATTTTGGTTCAATGTCTGAGCAGCCGGACACACTTCTTGCTTAAGCTACCAAAATAGCAATGTTATGCAAGCAAGCAAACATATAGGTAGGCTTAGAAAAACTTTAAAGCGAACTTACCCGAAGGTGCAGGGGTGGCGGCGGGAGTCGCAGCGGGTGTCGCAGCTGGAGTCGCTGCTGGAGTCGGAGCTGTAAAATAGAATAAAAATATTTTAATTTTAATAAAATACCTAATTGGGCAAGTACCTACCCACCTTACAATGTGATCTAGTCTCAAACTTTAAAGGTTTGTCGTTAACGATACTGACATTGATATCAAGAAAAAAAAACATCTTGCAATGATATATGACAGCGTAATGATATATAGTCCGACATGGCTATTTATGAACGTGGCTGACAGGCGAACTAACGCTAGCCACCATCTTGAAATGTCCTTTTGGTGATACCGGCCGAGGGAAAATTCTTACCCAACTATTAGTAAAAATATAACGCTATTCAATAAGATTAGATTTTGTACTTGAAATAGTTTAGAAAGGGCAATGATGATCTGCGATGCCTCTAGTGTTGTAGTTATCCATCGATCGCGGTGACTATTTAATAATCAGGAGGGTTTCGGCTTGTGAGCCACCTACTAACATCCAAATGTGTATTAAATGTTTAAATATTGCATTTTATTGTTTCCAATTCAAGATTATTATTGAAACTTAAATGATGAATTAATAAATTGCTATTTATACTTAAAAAACTGGAAATTTCCATTAATTGGTATCATTATCGCTAAAAATGACATTTCAAGATGGTGGCTAGCGTTAGTTCACCTGTGAGCCACGTTCATAAATAGCCATGTCGGACTATACTTACCTATGCTCGTGCCTTTTCGCATGAAAAGAGACCTTCCGACTTTCCAGCCTAGTGCCAGTGCTCGTTTTATCTTTCGGCTTTGTCTATGAAATAGGTATCTATATTTTGAACCTTATGTATCCTACAAAGGGTTAAAAAAACTAGTTGTCTACCGCCCGTGGTATGCCTGCAGTGAGTGGGATGATGGATAGGTTAATATTATTGATAGGTTGGATTTACACGGTACAAGAAATAATAATATATTAAGAATAATATTAAGATAATACCTATTGCAAAAGATTTTGCAATAGGTATTTTATTTATTGTAAAATATTCATCTTCATTCCAGAACCATCGTGCGTAAAACTCGCGTTCTATGGCAATGCTGATTCTTAAGTCTATATGTGAGTCTGCTGAAGCTTTATTTTAGTTTAACTAACTACATCCAAAACTAGCTAGCTATAGCTCACTTAACTACAGAATGACAGATAGCTACAAACTACAAATGAAGGGAATGAATGCATTTAAATTCCAAAACGCATAACTTTGTCCCGTTCTTAAAACTGACGTGATTTGTCTAGGGATTACCAACTAGCAATCACACAACTCAACAACGATTATAATATGTACATTATACTTAGAGACTTGTGTTTTTTAGGGTTTCGTAGTCGACAAGGAACCCTCATAGTTTTGCCATATCCGTCTGTCTTTATGTCTGTCCGCGGCATAGCTTAGAGGTTCTTGGTACTAGAAAGCTGAAATACTGATCACGTCGATAAAGTAGTAAAATAAGATTATGAAAAATATTTTTTAGGGTAGCTCCCGTACAATAGAGAAGATTTTTTTCTCATGTACCACGTCGTGTGAGAATATACTTTACATCTGAGAACCTAATCAGATTTTAAATATTTATCTAAAATAAAGCCTACAGATAATGGCGGCACGAGCACGTGAGTTACCAAACGAATTTGATTCTGTATTTAACATCTCTACTTTTACAAAACCTAGTTGGTACGTAATATGTAGGTAATCTATTTTATAGATCATTAAAAGTTACTATTTTGAATTAAAATAATATTAGCTTACCGGCTGCAGGGGTGGTGGGCGGTGTAGCCGCATCGCCGTCAGCCGGCTTGGCGTTCTATTCACAAAAAAACATGAATTTATCCATTTAAATATACACACGTATTTAGAAAGATAAGAGAAAGATAAAATTGTAGTTACCACGTATACGAATACTGCTCCAACGATGAGAAAAACAAGGGTGCTCTTCATGTTTCTTATTTTTTACTTCACGAATATACTTGAGTTATTTCTAAATGCGTACTAATCTATTCGCAGTATTTTCCGTGTTATATATAAATCCGTATGCCGTAGTAATACGTACACAATTGTTTAAATATGGATATACGGCAATTAGAACAATGGTTTCGGTTAATGGTACTTATTCAAATGTTAAATTGTTTGTCACTTATTGCCTTCGACACTAACTTTTGTTAAGGGATCACTCACTGTCTGATTTTCCTTCTCAATTCGAGCCACGCTGACTACTTACGTAGGTATATTTAGCAAGATAAAGCTCTGTTTACGCTGTTGAGGTAGCACGAATATAAAATAGAAAAAAGAGACAAATCCTTGCTTTAATTGGGGACGGACCATCAACTGGGCGTACTCAAATTCAGATTCAGCGGTACGCTGTTACCCAGAAAGGAGCGTTCGGAACCTTTGACTCTGCATTACAACTAGATCAAGGAGGCAAGGCATCCTTACCTCCTACTCTACCATGTACGGGACTCTGTAGTCAGATTTGCGGACCTATGGGAGACGAACCTGGGGTCGAAGATTTGAATGAAATGTGATGGTGACACATGACGGGCGATTGTCCCCACTGATCGTTCAGTGGGGACAATCCCCAGTTCATGCAATTGTGCAGGACTATTGCAGAATATGGAACGGAGAGTCGACAGCTCACAACCGGGCCCCCAAAAATAATTGCAAATTGAAACAAGGAGGCAACGGGGATGTATGCGACTGAAAGGTGAAGATGCTTCAGCGGTCTTGTTATCAGATCATTTGCTTTCTGAGAGAACAGAGCTTTTGACTCTGCCCTAGCGACTCCACTCTGGACGGCCAATTAAGGCAAGCCAGAGGCGGGAGACCTGTTCCTCGTCATTGTTCACTCCAGCCAGCCAGTGAAGGCAAGCTGGAGATGAGGAACGGCAACCTCCTGGGGCCCTCAGATAGGTACCTACTAATTATTACGAAAATGCCAAATTGACTTAGTCTGTTTGTACTGTTTTTACAGTTTTCAACGCACACGATAGATAACACCTGTATTCACATTCCACAACGGTCATGATTAGGTAATCTGACCTAAACATGATCGTATAAATATTGTAAATGCGAAAGTGTGTGAGGATTAATGCATGTTTGCTCCTCTTTGACGCAAAAACTACTGAATGAATTTAGATTTTCGTTACACACATAGTTTATAACGCATAGGATATTTGTATCCGGATTGTCGGGCTATCATCTGCAACCGCGGTATCCCGCGGGTAACAGCTAGTTAATAATATAGGTATACTGACTCACGAACATCGAATGTGAACACATCTTTATGTTCAAGAAGGTACCTTGTTAGATGCGTCTTTCAATTTTACGCCTTTCAAAACTATTTTTCACACGTTCGCATTAGTAATCTCAACATGACTGAATAAACAATTTTTGTACCAGGTTGTATGAAAAAATAATAAAAATTAACATAACGTTAACACATAACGGCGATGATCTAGAATACTCAGGATTGAAAAACAACGAATTTATTCTTCTTCTCGTCGTATGTAAGCAATTTTTTATAGAAATTTTCTGAATTTTTTGCTTATAACTTCGTTAATTTTAAATTTAGGGCAAAAAGTTGCCGAATATATTTGTAGGCAAAGCGATTTGCTACAAATTATGTCTTTTCGAATTTTATGTAAGACGAATAGTTTCCGAGATATCGCGAAAAAAGTGTTTGCACCCCTTTTTCCAAGATGGCGGCCGGGGGACAAGGGCGGAAACCCCACAAACTTGGGGTTAAGCTTCTATTGACCCCCCACACATCTCCCAAAAATAAAATTGCGGGCTCTAATAAATGCAATATTAGGTCCTTAAATTGTAACATTTCAATGGACTATACAGCAGTCGCGTAATCGCGTTATGCGACTGCTAGACCAACGAAGCGGTCAAAGTCAACGCATTTATTTATAGGTAGAGTATCTACCCATAAATAAATTTATTAGGTAAAGTCTGAAGTTTGTATGTAACTGGTATTTTCTGAAACTACTGGATCGATTCCATAAAATCGCTAATGGAAAGGTACAAAATCCCTGATCGTTGACGGTATGTATTATGTCCTTAAAACACGGGTGACGCTGTGTGCAGAATCTAGTACTTGGTAATATTTATATTCAAAGCTGTTTAATATCTGGGTACCTACCTAAAGCTTAGATATCAATATCTTCCGCATGCAGACTTTATGAATTTTAATAAAGTCTTTATTAGTGAAATGTTTTCTAAATTAGGTCAGTAGTTTCTGAAACTACTAGTTCCTACAATAATTACATAAGATTCCAAGAAGTTTATTGCGGTACTTTTCTCAACAACAAGCACGAGCGCCGGGAGGGACTTTTATACGTCCAGTTCTTAATAATCTGGGTTGTTGCCCAAAGGGCAATCGGCTAAAATAATTTAAAAGATCCTCCTGAAAATTTTCCTGCAAACCCTTGAAAATTTTCCTGGCGGCGCCCATTACAACAAGGATTGATATTGATACCGAAGAATTAAATCAAAATTTGTACCACACTTACTTTATTTTCTACTAAATAAGATTGACAGATACCATCACATACATTTTTCTCTTATAATTAAGTAGTGTAGATAAGATTTTAAAAGAACCAAAATTCTTTTACTTTAATTGGATCAAAATCAAATTCAGGGTGAGCTAAAGTGACATTTTGAACTTTGTGCACTTCTTTTAAGTTAGGAAAGGCCAGCTGAAGTTGAACTGTGATGTACACGAAGGTCGAAGCTGCAATTTTCAGCACGAGCCCAGTGTTGAAGGAGAACATGCCATACACGGACACACGGGCATCTCTTACTTCTAAAATGTTTAATATGTCTTTCGTGAGTTTCAGGATTTCAACTGAAAGAAAAACAAGATAATTATATGTTTCTGTGTTACAATGTATTTGGTCGAAGTATCTTGCATTGAATACCTACCATTTTTTTTTGCTGTGAAGTAATTTTAAGTTATTATGGATGACCATTCAAAATTACTTGCTGCATTTGCTCAATATTCTGAAAATTACAGTCTATGCTACTCCTAACTCTGGCATTACTAAATTTTCTTTAAATAGTTCTATTCTACCTTGAACGTTAAGAAAAACATTTATGAGCTTAATGAGTGCCACAGAAGCTATAAGGATACATGTATACATACATGAATTTACATTGCAACAACATTTTGTAGAGCTGTATTGATAACGTTTTGTTACTTATCCTTATGGATACCCATAAACATCAGTTTATTTATCTAAAATACAGTACATAGTTAATTTGATTTATTACTCTATGCAGTCTAAATGCATAATATGCTGGCATCTGAACACTGGCCTTCTGTGAGGCTCGCACGAACAAGCTAATGTACTTGTCGAGTTGTTCAAAATATACAAAGAACAATTTGTAGCATCCAAAGATGTGAATAAAGTCTTTCATGAGGAAACGAGTATATTCCATTCAAAAGTCGCTTATATTAACGTTGTTACGTTTACCTACTAATGTGCGTTCATGCTAGGACCACTGAAAATGTTGTATACAAGTACGTAACTCGTATTTTAGGTTTTCCGACTGTATCTTTTGTAGATGCCATAAGTGTACCCACCAACTGAACGAACGAACTTTAGAAATAATTAATTTGTTCCAGGCTAAGTCGATATGGATACCTACTTACTAAAAGAAGGATAAAAAGGTAAGTAACGTATTCATATAGAATACGCACATAATAATTAAATATGTCCGCCTGCAATGAGAATATCTCACGAATCACAAACATAAAGATAAAATGTTGTTTCTTTCACTCTACTTAACGGTGTTAATATATTAAGATACAAACCTGGACTGTTTGGCTTTAATTGTATGTAAGCGCAAATGAGCTTAGTTTGTTCTATTTGTCTAAAGAACAAGTCAGACTGGAAGCTTATAACGAGCAAGTGAAACCAACTCGCTCCAGACCAACCGAGCATAGCAGTCCCCCGTATTATCATTGTCTGGAAATTTTAATAGGTAAATACTTTAAATATATGTAGTTAATTGAGTTTTATTTGTCGGACATATAGGTAGCTATCATATACATACTTCAGAAGTTTTTATATACATGATAACTGTTTGTACTGCTACCATAGAACCAACTGCAATAGTTACTGCACATAAAACAAGCTGGAAAAATAAACATATTTAGTACCGAATTATCATAGTGTCTAAATATCTCGATAAGAGTGAGATATCTTAATAAATATAAAAAGCTCACCGCAAAACTAAAGCATTTCTCGATCCGCCGTAACTGATCAAAAATCATTTTGAGAACAATACAAAAATCATTTGTATCAGATCTTGTGTGGAACGTCACCCGCTCATCATATTCATCTTTCCATAACAATATATGAAAGAGTATTTGTTTCGGAATGTATTCTGTTTTAATCTTCGTTATTTTCATTAAGGCTACATTCAAGAATCGAACTCTCTCGGTAAGGCATGAATATAAATAAATAAAGAAACAAAATTCGTCATAGGCGAAAAACAACCAAAGGAAGTATATGCTGCCCACCACATGTATTGCGATGGATACGTGGAACACATAATACATGTAAGCCACGACGAACACTTGAGTAAATCCTATCGCAATAACAATGACGCGGTACAACTTAATTGATACCTCTCGCATAAAATCAGTTTCTTCAGCTCCAAGCAATGTGTCGATTTCTATATTGTTTAAGATCAAGTCGTAACCGCTGTATTTATCTCCAAAAGTTATGTCAGATATGAGCAGATTTGCAAAAATTGTAAAATGAATAATAGCTATATACTCCACCAAACTGAGGTACTTTTCTTTAGGGTTAGAGAACCACAAAAGATAAGCTGCACTGGCATTGGCAAAGATCAGAACGCAAATGTTGTATAACATTGTGCCTCTGTTTCTTTCGACAATCTTGCCATTTCTTATGACAAAGCGACAGAACCCAGTCACTTCTAGCATTCGAAAAATGTTATAGAATCTTTTTACGTAATCTTTCATTAGTTCATTTTTAACGGACACGTCCATCTTATGACAAGGTACGTCTTGATACTTCGAAGGTATAACTAGTACTATGTATAAGCGATATCAGACTAATATTTGTGTAAATCAATACTGATTTATTAAGCCTCTAGTGTAAAGTTAGGGTGGTTTATTGTCCCCTAGGGTAAGATTAGATGCCTATCACTCGATGGTCGTATATTTTATTAATCGTAATGAACATTAAGTTCAGATCTAGTAACCATAATAATTTATTGATTGCTTTTACCCGACTACAGCGAAGCAAAGAGGGTTATGACTTTGACCAGTAAGTATGTATGTTCATCTGTTCCCACATAACTTCTTATTATAATTTGATGAAATGGTATAAAATACTTAGTCCGCTGGTTATAGGAACATTAAACTGAATATGGCGCCCTCTAGACGACATAGTCATGAACTAAAATAAAAATAACTGTTATCGATGCCATGTTGGGTATCAAATATTATTCCAAGAATACGCATTCTTTTGTAAAATTATATACAAAAAATCCTAAAACCAGACAATAGGAAAATCGATGTGAAACACACGAATATATTTCTGTCGTAGCCGTAACATGCACACATATAAGTGTGTAATATCCCAAAAGTGCATGCGATCGAAGGTAGGATTTTATTCTTGTTTCATGCTTTTCAGTTAGATTTTCCTGTACATGAAAGTAGTAGCCATGTACTATTTTTTGACCTGGCTAAACGAATTTAGATGAAAAGTGACGCACACACTGTTAAAAAATGATCTGCATTTAAGTCGTTTAAAATACAGGTTACTAAAGTTCATATTAAACAACTAGCTTCTGCCAGCGACTTCGTCCGCGTGGAATAGTGGTGCTCCGCTCCTATTGGTCTTAGCGTGATGATATATAGCCTATAGCCTTCCTCGATAAATGGACTATCTAACACTGAAATAATTATTTAAATCGGACCAGCGGTTCCTGAGATTAGCGCGTTTAAACAAAATGACAACATTTCCCTTCACTGCTCTGCTTCTATTGATTGTAGCGTGATGAAAAGTATACTATAACCATCTCAGGAGTATGACAAATAATTGTACCGAGTTTCGTTAAAATCCGTCGAGTAGTTTTTGTTTCTATAGAGTTTATACAGACAGACAGACAGACAGACAAAAAATTTACTTATTGCATTTTTGGCATCAGTATCGATCCCTAATCACCCCCTGATAGTTATTTTGGAAATATATTTCATGTACAGAATTGACCTCTCTACAGATTTATTATAAGTATAGAATAGATATAGATAGATTAACTTTGCTGCAACATTGGCATAGTCACAAGTATAGATGTTCCATATTTAATATTTAATCCGTGATAATATTGTCATGCAATGGTTGGTCGAGGGGTCTGGTATAAATTGGCTGCTTGTAGAGGTTTCATATCGGACTTTATTTGGGTAAGCTTAAGCTTAACCGGGGTCATGTTTTTATAATACAGGTTCCAGGAATTAAACGACAAAGATTTTATTGATGATATATTGCTTATCAATACAGAGTAACAAATTGTTTGTTTCCTAAAATACAGTTTGAAATTGTATCGAAATGCTAATAAATGCAACAGACAAGTATGTATAACGAAGGCATTGCGCTATCACAATTGTTACGGACCGCCGTCGACGCATCGACTAATGATAAGCCAATATAAAAGTTCAGATCTATTCAATCTTCCCAAATTGTACAAAATAACAATTATCTTTTTAAAAAATCTCATAAATGCTAAGTAGGTACTACTAACATAATTAGGTAATATTAATTTCTCAAAATTTTACTACTATTTTATAAATTTAGACATATTTACAGTTCTTTAAGTACCTAATTTATCCACAAGCTTCGCTGTGAAAGCGCAAATGTATCAATTGAGCATCATAGTCTTTTATACCCTCTTTAAAAACTCGGAAGCGCTTCATCAAGGCGACCTTGATGTCTTATTAAAATTATAACAATTGACGCATTAAATAACACATTTACACAATACATAATTCTCACACACACTCACAGCACAAACTGTAACCGATCAATATTTTAATTTAAATAATATAAATACTTCTAGAAATGCAGTTCAACTTGGTACGACATGTCGTGGCGCCGCTACGGGGCGCCACTATCGAATTTAATAAATTTGGACTTTATTAAAGTACAAAACAAAAAACAAACATAACATTTTTCTATAGTTACAATACAAATTAAAATTGTGACATAATTTGTGTTATTAATTTGAGAAATAATTAGGAGCTAGTATCACTAAAACGAGGAAAGAGATTCCTTACCGTGGATTTATTTGATACCAAAGCGTAAAAGCTTTGATATTTGCTTATGAGTCGGACAAGAAGTGTCATCCGATCCATAAATCGTTTCATTTCAAGTCAGCAACGTTTACATCATATCTAGCACCATCCACTTTAACTCCATCACCGTCATCACAATAATCTCGCCTGTCTACCCTGGCTGGTTTGAAATGAAACTTACAATCGATTTCTATTAGATAATCGGACTAAAGCTATTTTAGTCTAACTTAATGCTAAACTTATACCTAATCCCGTACCATCACCAAAGATTGCACATAATACCCGATACTTTGATTTTTTAATTGCAGTCATGCCTGTCTATAGGCCAGTGGATTATTTCACATTGACTGTTAAAAAATTAAGGTATTTTTTCAATGGAACAAAACATGGATACTGTTCCGTAGTAAAATACAAAAAAAACTGCATTTTCTTAAAACACGGAATGTCTACAATAGTAGTTTGGAAGACAAAATCAATTACATAACTAAGAGAAATTTCGAGTGTGCAGGCTCAATTGAACTAAATTAAGAACTGGGATTTTTTGTAAAACATTGTAAACGTTTAAAACGGACGGAATAAATTCGTAGTGTTAAGTACATTTAATTATGACATATTCATTAGTTTTGATGGACCATGTTGTTGAAAAAATCCGATACCTTAATTGGTACCTGTTGTTTGAGACTTGTATTCATTAGAGACAAACTGTTCTGATGTATTGGACGCAGTACTAACGCATTATAAAAAGAGAAATGCCCATTATGTCCATTTAAAGTTGGATCAATAGCACAAATATGTCCTTAATGATTGCAAGCACTGATTATAACAGTTATGAAATTATCATTAACGTATATTTAATTGTGTACTGGCATTGGCAGCTGTCCTAGTAGCTGGTTCGCGAACGTTGCGTTAGTGAACTTGAAGTGTCGTTTGTCGTAGAACTTGAGCAACGCTGGAGAATAAGGGTGCTGTTTCTTTAGATGCATGTAGTGTTCTTCTGGCTCGGATGTTGTGTGTCCGCATTCTTCACAGACGTACATCTGAAATTAACAAAAAAGTTTTTGTTAGTATGATAATCTGGTACTCTTTATTATAGACATATGTATTTGTATTGGAACATTGTGAGCTCAAGGTATCGTAAAACTCGGGATAGAAGTATCTACCAAATGTAATAATAAAATTTTAGTAAATTATCTTTGAGTACAGTTATTCTTCAGGTTTGTTTATATCTACAACTAGAAATTATCATTGTATTATAATAGTTTTATGGTATTTACCTTAGTCCTTCTTTCTTTGTACGCGTAAGTGTGTTGGACTCCGTGTACTTTCAAGCAGTGAGATTCCAGAGAGCATCTTTGGGTAAATGATTTCTCACAGAGGTTGCATTTGTAGGGTCGAACACCGGTATGCGTCCGCGTGTGTCTTTTCAGATCGAACGTGTCGTTGAAGCCTTTGCCACAGAAGGTGCACAGGTATCTTTTGACGTCTGAGTGGCATTTCATATGTCGGTTCAGAAGCCTCTGTAAACTGAAGTTCTTCGAGCAGACCCTGCAAACGAACTTCGTGGGATCGTCTTCGCTAACTAATACTTGTTTGTTCTTCTCTTCCTCTCTTTGTCTTGCATTGGCTTCTGTCGCCAATGGATTTTTGACACCATGTCCACCATTTATGAATTCCAATGGGAGTTCTGCTGGTAGACCCAACTGTAACGAAATAAAGACATTATAAGACTTACATTCTAATCAAATGAAAGGTAAAGATAGTGAAAATGTGCTTCGAAAAGGGTATTGTGCCAAAAGAAAAGGTTGAAATTCATTATTGAATTATAAGGCTGAGCTTACTTCTATTGTGACACAACTACAATTTCAAATGCAATAAGTTAAAGCATAAGTTGATTTAGGCTCGGCGTAATAAAATGTATTTTATTACAACTTCTATGTCGTTTTTATTTACAAGACGACATAGAAGGAAGGAATTGCATTAAAGCTTCGCCTTAAAATCAAATAATGCTTACCCTTTGTTGCAAGATTTGAATTTTGCCATCGCCGGCAGAGGCTTTCTTGAGACTTACAGCAGCTGCAGGACTGAGGGACGCGTTCTCGATGTGACTGCTCCCGTCCAGTGAGTTGTTCCCACCAGGAGATGGCAGCGACGTGCCGGTCGGCGAGTCCAGGTCCAGAGAAGGATGACTAGTGAAGGGGAAGCCCGGAGATAGGATTTGTTGCCTTTGTTGAAGTTGAACGTGAATTTGTAATTGTTGCATTTGACCTTCTCCGTGTTGTAAAAGCGCTGGGTTCAGCTGCATCAATAAATCTGGCCTATCTTTAGCAAAATTGTAAGAGGAACCCTGGTTTTCTTGGCTAGCAAATGCTAAATAGTTGGCTTTTTCATAGTATTGTCTACTTAAATTAACTTGTTCTGCTAATGATTCAATGTCGACAGGGTTGTGTACTGAATCTGGCGTTATAGAAGACGATTCTCTTATGTCAGAATCCGTTATTGATTCTACATGATTGTTAAGTAAACTAGCGAAGTCTTCAGCCGAATCCGAAAGGCTTCCTAATATCGCTTCATTTGGTCCAGGAAATGTCAACGTATTTGCAAACTGATAGTTGTCTATTACGTCTTCACCCATATCAACTACCATTGACTCATCAAAATTACTTCCGTAATTACCAATAGCACCTATATTTTCTAATTTGCTTTCATAATCTATTTCTTCATCTTTTAGTGCTAATCCGTAGTGAGCATTTTGCATTAATGAATATTGTTTACTTTGTTCTGGGAAGTTTGTAGCATTGTCGTTATTTTCGCAGTCCATATTGAATCCATTGATAATGTTGAATTCATTAGAAAAATTGCTATTGGCATTAAATGAGTTTTGACCTCCTTTTGTGGATGGTCCTAAAGTTTCGTAGAAAGGGGGAAGACTGCCTGTAGGTGGGCTATTTGGTCCGTAGTTAGAGCGGCCGTCCCGGCCATTTCCACCGCTTCCAGATCCACCTCCTATCGCTCCACCACCACCGGATGAGGGTGCCGTTCCGCCACCGCCAGAACTAAAACTTCCAGAGCCCCCGCTACTTTGTGAACTACCACTTGAACCAGTGTTACCGGTTGATCGACCGTGACCCGCTGCAGCATTGATAATACCAGGTACTTTATTCGCTGGGCAATTACGAAGGACAAAAGATGGCCTAGCTAAAATTCCATTCGCAATTTTAGAACTACTTGTTCTCCTCTGTTCCCTTATTTTCTTTTCAGTTTCTTCATCTACTGTTTCACCACGTTTTTTTGCAATAACGTAATCAATGGGCTGATCTTGTTCTGGTTCAGGTGTGGGCAAAGTTTGTGGAATACTGACGTCTGATAATTCTTTTTTTCCATCACGAAATTGTGACTGTGAGGGGGTTCTTTGTATGACTGACACTTTTTGACACGTTACACTGTTATCAATGCCAGGAGAAGGAGCTGATTCCGGCGATGGAGTATTTCTGGAAGGTAGCACCACTGGTTCACTATCTAGGGTATCTTTTTCTTCTTTTATTAGAGGTTTGTCTTCTTTTTTCTTATCTTTTGCTAAGACAGGCAAGTATTGTTTACGTTCTGCTTGTGTAAGAACGTGTCCTCTGTGACTGCCATATGGGACATCACCTCCTAGTATCGATGAGACAAAACGAGGTTCTTTTGAACGCTTATCTATTGTATTTTTTGCTCCATTGCTTTCGCCGAAAACATCTCGCTCTGAAATAAATAAAAAAATAATATAAATAAATGATTAAGGTAGGCAGGTATAAATAATAAATTGTTGAAAAATATAGAATTAAGTAAACTTGTCAAGTGCGAATTTATTTCAGAAATCGAGACAAAACGAGTTATAATAAAATAGTAACTATTTGTCCTCGGCTTTTGACTAACGTATTCATATGGCGTCGGAGGCATGAGGCCTCGTTGACGTCACTGGTATGTGCCTCCATAACGGTAATACTCGCCTCCACATACACACTGACGCTGTTGTATGTGTGCGTTTATGTTTTTGTGTGTATTTGTCGCATTATTGTAATTGGCGTGCCAGCGAACAGCAGTGACAAAATCAATCTCGACCCAAATCTCCCATACATTGACCGTTGCGCTGTTTTAATCATTTAGTCAGTAGTAAATATTTATTTCATCATTATTATTTTACTTTCGTGCAACACAATATTTGCTATTCATGAACAACATGTTAATTAACTAATACTGACGTGCATCATTGACGACACCTTAAATAAAAATAACGTTTAGGTATTGAATTTTAAATTGATAAACGTGTTGTATAACGAATTGGGTTATGCAATGCATTCCAATAAAAGTGAATTCCAAAATTAAGAGGAAGTAGAAATTACTACACAAAAAATCCCTCTATTATAGCAAAATACGCGTAGGTAGTTAGTGAAAGTCCCAAGGTTGGGCCAAACGAGTTTCTTTGCCCTTTCTTGGCTTTTGTTAGGGACCCAAGGACGATGCCTGTGCATTGTTGGGGCTCTTTTTTGTATGAGCTTGTAATTGTATGCGTCTGCGCGGCCGAGCGTGAAACGTGGTCTCTCATTTTAAATCTCATCGCCCATAGGCCACAATATTGTATTCCTTTAAGTTTAAAAAAAGGGTATTTTGAGCTATGTGCGTTGACAAAGTTTATAGCGGCACTTAAGCCTCGTAAATATTTTATGTTTGCTTTTTGTCGGCTACGCTCATTCGCCCGTCGGTTTCTTAGAACTGTCCATAAGCCGTCCCTCGCTATTGGGCAAGATTTGACCTACAAGGGACATTGAATAATTTATTATAATGCAGTCCTTATAGCAATTACTGCATGGATTTTGCATGCGCAATAAATGTGACAGATAGATTATTATTGAGCCTGAAGTGTCTAGTGATTAGTATTGAAATGATCATTTAGTTAGCGATTAAATAAAAAATATATCACAATTCATTTTAAAGATTACCTCAATTTTAAGTGCATAAGTGCAAATTTAAGTACCTACATAGAGGAAAAAGTGAACTTATATTTATATATTTTACGACAGCCTGTTGGTTCTTTCTACACATTTGAGCGATGGCCAATTGGCCAACCTGACACTATCTAGCACATAAAAGGGTTTTCGACAACATTAACGTTTAATGTAATTCTCCGAGAATGTAAATACACATCAAAGATATTGCACAGTAAAAAAATAACGTCGCGACTTTGAAATAGCTCACGAATTTGGAATAAAATTCGCTGCAGATGGAGTGGAATGCCGTAGCCGGCATACTTTATATGGCGAAGATGGAAATGATAACGTTTTAAATGTGTGACAGAGATATATTATAGCGGTTTGAAGTATGTCTCAATGCGCATTAGCATCTTTACGCCAATAAAAAATAGAAAAAAAGAACTTATTTTTAAAGTAGTTAATATGTATTTTTAGATGCACGTATGGTAGTACAATTAAAATGCACCTACTATGTAATTAATTATCTAGATAGCATTGTTCGGTGAAATACAACTTTAATCGGAGGTACACAAAGGTTCTATGTGAAGTTGGTACTTGCCCTCTAGACAAGGTTATGTTACAGTATCAATTAGTACAAAACATCGACTCACTGTAGAAATATAGGAAAGTAAACCCACGAATATGTTAATATGGCCATTTTAGAATTTACCATGCTATAGCCAAAATAATTTAGCACAAATAGTTTTATTCTTTTTATTTTAATATTTTTCAGAGTTTACCGTAATTGTAATACCTACATAATGTAGAATGCTATCGTTTTTGTGATTATTAAATATACGTTAATCGTATTCTAATTAATGTTAAGTTTTACGCAATATTTATGAAAAATAAACTTATTTAATGAATAAATGTAATTTGTATAAATAGCAATGTGTTTGTTTATTAATTATGTATTAAAAGGCAATCTATTGAACTTTAAAATTTGAATAGAATTTAGTTCACGTTCCTAATTAGTTTGGCTTTATAAGGAACCAAAAATGCAATAGGTAATCACATTTTCGCGCTATGCATTTGGCATTTCGGAACCAGACTAACTCCGTGATTAATATTCTTAGTGTAACTACGACCTGATTAGTGCAGTAGAATAAAATGAGAAATAAATTGAAAATATTAGGTAATGTACGTATTATTACATTATTATAATATTCTTTTAAAAATATTTCACGTTTGAAACTAAATTTTGAGACCAGACAAAGCAACAAAAAAAACTGATTAAAGATTAGTAATGATGTTGTTTAGTTAATGTTCACTACATCATATTACTTGTTAAGAGGTTATCTAAATACCAAATTTTATACGGATGTTAATGTGTAGCTAAATAATTAATTTTGCAATTCATTTTCAATGATTTTCGCGTTACTATGAGATTTCTATATTTACATGTTAGTGTAGTTCGTCCGTGTTACCGTACATCGCTTCCACTCATGGTCACGGTTATATCAGCACTTATATGATCAGTTGATCACCGTTAGCGATTTGTGCTGACGTCATATTTGTTGATTGAAATATAATGTTCTAAGTTTTTATGCTAAATGCGTTATGTGCAATTTTTTAGGTATTTTAAACTGAGAATTTACTTTTTATTTTACATGCAAAAAGTTGTATTTTTGGTTTACACGTCAACACCTTAATTAATTAATAGATATGGGATTTTTATGTATTCTTTCCGATTAAGCTGCCTTTCGATGGTTATAAGGAACCAACAAAATGCCAGAATTAGCGTAGATTAAAACAAACAAAGCCAAATGGATCACAATATATGAGTTACACATTTAAATAGCGCAGTTTTTATTCTAAAACGGTAAGTCAAGGCCCCGTAATTACCTCGTCCATATCTATTCAGTTACTTTGTGTTTCCTGTCGAGGAACACTGTGCTTCAACCTTGAATACGAACACTCATTATTTGGCCATTAACGGCTGCCTTCTCCGCATCGCGTTTTGGCAATAATTAGCGAGTCTCTAACGGCCGAGTTGTTCTTAGACAATTTGGAGCTAACATGCGTGAGCTATTTTTGTTTGTAATGATCTTGCTTACGACATCAAGCTCTTTTCCTTGTATATCAGCAGAATTCTAATGCAATAACGTGATCATCATGGTGAACCTTATACCGGCTTATACGTCCAACTGTTTCCTGTTGTTTTTCCTGCATACAACACTTTTTCTTTTTGTTCTAAAACCTGTTAGTTTCCTATCGCTTCCATTATAAAGTTTATCAAGTCGCAAACAAAGAAATTATTTGACATAATGAGTGCCTTATTACGATTTCACGGTCGTTTATAAGTATTTGGACACAATTATTGAAGCATGTTTTGGGCATACCTGCTTATTAAATTACAATTGTAATAATATCAGTCAATCACGGTGTAACTATGTAAAGCATTAATAACCTTAACACATTTTGCGGCTTGCACCATTATGACTCTTGTTCCTAGTAATTACCGACGCATTAATCATCGACAAAATATTATTCTAAAGTGATTAATTATGGGCTGTTCAGACTGTTATGTTACACTGTTACAATTACGCGTAACAATAACTAAACCTTCTATGGTACTTGAAACTGACTTTATATGATTAATTATAGAACAATTGTTGTCTCTGCACCGTTTCCAAAACCTTTTGTCACGATTTTTTATATTTACAACAATTTGCAATTGACTGTTTACTTCATGTTTTCTCGATGCATCATGACTTGTAAACTTCGTAAAATGAGTTGAGTGAAAAAATGCCAACTGAATAATAATAGAATAGCTACAGATGATTCTTTCCTGATTATGGCCTTTAAGCCGTGCCCAAAATATTTAAAATATAACATGATAAATTATTAGTAAGCCCACAAGCACGAACACACAAAGGCACACATGTAGAGGCGGCAGTAAAACTTGCCTGAGGCATTAATAAAACTAGCGAGGCAGCGGGGCGGACTAGCATGACCTTGCGGCCGGGGTTATCGGACGCTGTTAGCATTTAACGCATTATAAAACGTAAGACAGCTATGAAGAACCGCTCCGGACGGAGAGCACATAAAATTCCGTTGAAGCCTTTTTTCCATAAGCTTAAGTACCGATAGCACACGGTATATAGTTGAGCCCGCGCTTGCCCCGGTAAAGAATCGGTTAAAAGGTCGGTCCGAAGGACATTTTTTTGTTTTGAATAATTTATCGTGGGCGCGACCGCATGTGGACCGTTCGGACCATATGTAAGCGTTACAAACTCACAGATCTGCAGGCACTCCGACAAGTCTCAAATACTCGTAGTATTGATAATTTAAGAGCCGTAACAGCTGCAAGCGAGTTTACTTTATGTTCGTCTCTCAACATATTTTCGCATAAACATCCATGTGTTATGTATGACATTGAAAGAAGGAAGAAAAGGTAGTTAAAGTAAGACGATTGTTTTCCCGCATAGCCTTTGTTCCGTTCGCACATGCGTTATCTAGCCATGAACTGGTACACTCTAATACGAATACCTACCTACCTACGCCCGGTACGCCTACTAAATGTAATTATTTAACCTTCCGTATATTTTTCAATACTTCTTTTGATACGCAAAAAAGCGATTCTAATACGTTGTCTCTCAGACCGAACGGTCACAAAAACTGTTCAACGCTATATTATTATTTTGATCACGGCGTGAATCACAACCAGATTTGGCGAGGGTTAATGACCCAAATATGTTTAGCGAAGTGTTCAAGGCTAGAGTCAACTAATTCGACTAGCTAATAGAAAAAATCCGGTATCTTAGAAGGCGATCGGTAAGCTTGTTTTCGATTGTCCTCTGTCGGAGGCAACTTCAACTTTATTACTGGTTTATCCGTTAAAACAATTACCGTTATTCAAATTTTCAAAAGGGTCGGCAGTTGAAACAAATATAAAATCTTAACGTAAAACAATGATAACATGTATTGTTATACAACTCAGTCTTGCTCATGCAAAAAAAAACTGTGTCTTTCAGAAGGAGATGTTAACTTTGGACAGTTAAATAGGTCGAGTGATCCTTGAATTAAAATGTTTGGCATTATGCAGACACATAATAAGGCAATAAGAATTTTGAAGGCGTCTGTTTTTGGATGGCTAATCGTTTTGTGAATCTAGCCAGTGTCCCCTAATGTTTATTTAGTCTTGTATCATGTTGTAAATGTCACATTGGTACGTATTACGTATGTGTTGTGTGAGTACTAGGTCGTGGGCGGTCCGCAGCAAATTGCTCCAAAACACACGAAATGATTATCTTTTATTGCGCATGACACAACAATGGAGGAGATGACCTTACGAACGAGATTTAAGCCGCGGTTAACCGCTCGCTATTTATTTTACTTATATTTTTAACGACATATTTTCCTGCGTCCCATTTACATAATAAATGTATTCTGTTAAACGGTAGAATCTGAGTGACGTTTCAAAAGGTTGTTTGAAGTAACACGATATTTTTAAAGTTTCGATAAAAGTGACAGTTGTTCTAGGTGGTCGTAAATGTTTTGAGATAAATGGACGGTGCTTCGATGACGAATTAGTCTAGTCGACAAGTTAAAAATGGTGTTAATTCGACATACTACTGCTAAAATTATGTGGTTTAGCTCATTCGATTCGGAATAATGTCTAGACCATTGTGCTAAAAAATTGAATTAGCACATAAAAAAATCCAAAAGTTATTAACAATTAAACACCTTCAAAAAATAGCGTTTCGTTTATTGCTTATTGTCCGTAAACTATAAATATTTTCGAAATTTGAAAAAAAGATCCTTAAAGAGGAGGAAATTTAGTAAAAAAAAGTTCCAACTCCCGGAACTGTAGCTCCATTATTTATAATTTTAATTTAACGCTGAAAATAGCCCGCCGCGCGCCATTGTTAGGTTGCGCGCACGGCCTCGAAAGCGAGTACGTCACTTAAAAAAAAAATTTTCAAGTACTTAAAGTTAATTGAAAAATCTAAAAAAATTATTGCATAATCTAAACACTTTAAAAAATTTATTCCCGTTGGAATTTTTTATAAAAACATATTTTTCAATAATCTAGACG
The DNA here is from genome assembly GCA_963891755.1 of Pyrrhia umbra. Lineage (NCBI taxonomy): Eukaryota > Metazoa > Arthropoda > Insecta > Lepidoptera > Noctuidae > Pyrrhia > Pyrrhia umbra. The sequence continues at coordinate 9,765,307 of OY982922.1, read as the reverse complement.
ATTGTTAATTAAGATTTTTTTTTCCAATTTCCATCATCCTTCTAAACTAAAAAAAATGTTTAAATAATTACCTTAAAATTATTTCGCTCCGTGGACCTCTTCTTATAAATATATTAAACAAGATTGCGTCGTCTAAGTTATGAAAGTGTTAATATTTTGTTAATAATATTTTTTTTAAGTTAACAAAAAAAGAAAAAGCACAACTTTTTGTGAACTTAAAAAAAAATAATATTAACAAAATATTAACAATTTCATAACTTAGACGACGCAATCTTGTTTAATATATTTATAAGAGGAGGTCCACGGAGCGAAATAATTTTAAGGTAATTATTTAAACATTTTTTTTAGTTTAGAAGGATGATGGAAATTGGAAAAAAAAATCTTAATTAACAATCGTCTAGAATATTGAAAAATATGTTTTTATAAAAAATTCCAACGGGAATAAATTTTTTAAAGTGTTTAGATTATGCAATATTTTTTTTAGATTTTTCAATTAACTTTAAGTACTTGAAAAATATTTTTTTAAGTGACGTACTCGCTTTCGAGGCCGTGCGCGCAACCTAACAATGGCGCGCGGCGGGCTATTTTCAGCGTTAAATTAAAATTATAAATAATGGAGCTACAGTTCTGGGAGTTGGAACTTTTTTTTACTAAATTTCCTCCTCTTTAAGGATCTTTTTTTCAAATTTCGAAAATATTTATAGTTTACGGACAATAAGCAATAAACGAAACGCTATTTTTTGAAGGTGTTTAATTGTTAATAACTTTTGGAATTTTTTATGTGCTAATTCAATTTTTTAGCACAATGGTCTAGACATTATTCCGAATCGAATGAGCTAAACCACATAATTTTAGCAGTAGTATGTCGAATTAACACCATTTTTAACTTGTCGACTAGACTAAATGTAGTTTTATCGAAAATACCATACCCGCAGGCTCTACGTATCTATCCACCATAAACTTAACGTTACCTCCATTATTTCGTATCGTATCTTTTGACAAGTATTGATTTTATGTTGCATACATTCTGTAAGATACAAATACGATGTTATTTAAATGTAAATGGAAAAAGAGATATCATCTTTTCAATGTATCCTACCTACTATTTTCCTCGCGGAAACAGGTGTTTTACAAGGTGTCTTAATCATAATAATTTTGTTTTACATTATTGACATACAAGAAAATAAAATATTTTTTATTATAAGATAAAAAATACATACAAAATAAAAAACTGTTCTAAATTCAAAGTAACATGAACTTGAATATATAGAACCAAGTTCGATGTCAAGTTTGCGAATTGCAATCGCGGATCCATCGCTGCAAGTGAGGTATTTTCCACGTGTTCTGAGTTTACCTAAGCTATGCAACACAGCAAGTGGTTGAGAACACATTCGCACGGTGTTTGCGCGTGCGCTGACTCTCGGACGAGACGGACAAAGCTACGTCAGTTGTCTGTATTTGTTGAAATTACCGTTTAACATGCCAATTGTTTATTTATATGTATTTATTTTTATATTGTAAACAGAACACAGCTAAACTTTATTCGGATACGATTTGAGTTTATTAGGATCCGGTTATTACTTAACGACTGATTGAACTATCATAATCTCTGATATCAAATTTTAATACGTAGGTATGACTTTTGGTTAGAATCAACTAATATTCCGTAAACTCCTCCGTGATTTTACTGAAATAAATATTTTTCTTAAATATAAGAGGATTGAGAAATTAGGAATGTATATTAGCCGCTTTAATGATATGTTTGAATTTTTTTACTGAAGATGGTTTGCCGAGGTGAGATCTGTACGACTTATGACAAGCATGCAACATAATTCCGCTTTTATATAAAAATAATAGTCTATAATTATATTATTTTTCTTAATGCTGCTCTATCGTAATTCCCGTTATCGTCTATAGAGCGCATATAATCGCAAAACTGCTTTGCGGTTTATCTTTGACGGCGTTCTCGTAGAATTTTATAATATCAATCTCGCGAGCATCGACGCCGAGTTTTATTGTTTCCGCAATATAGGCGATTGGACACAGGCTGTGGTCACCTGCACCCCGCAACCCTGGCACCGCGCTAACTAATGACAGATGCATTTGGAAAATGTTTTTTTTTGCGGTTAGATTGCACTAGCAATAATAATATTAGGTATTGTAATTTTACATGCATAATTATTTACGCATTTGCGAAATTTTTGTTTAATATTGCGAAATCTTCACAGATCTTCGACTAAAATAAAGAAACTTTAGTTGACGATTTATTATATATATTTGCAAATGACTAATGCACTACAACCTACTATTTCTTAGATTTGGTAATGAATCACTATGTCAACTTTGACTACGTAGGAAAAGTGGTGAATTGTTCTTGATGACTTTTGACTCCTTGTCTTAATATGTATATCAATATTTAATTTTCCATGCACATTTAGCACTGAGCCCGCATTTTCTTTTTACTGTGTTTCAAGTTTTTCATAAAAACTACATGCCACTCGCAACTAAGTACCTACATAAGAAAAGCAGATGCTTCACAAATGGCGGCATAAACAGGTTAATTCGCAATTAAAATCGCCCGTATCCATCACACATCACCATGGAGTATTTGCCAGGACATGTGTGAGACCATTCCTAGAAAAACTGGGTTCTCACGTGCACAACATATTTGGTAAAAAAAAGGAAAAAAAAATATGGCGAGCCCTTGAGTAACCGTCACTTAAGTGAGCCGTCGGATGTTGACTCTTTAAGTCAATTTCCTTGTAGTATGTACTCGGCAATTCTCGTGTTTTATGTTTCGAAATAAGAAATGCGTCGGAGTGTATTTAAAGGAGGCTTTCAGCTTAAAGGAAGCCTTAAAAGGAACTCTGCCTTGACCGACATTGCAAGAGGTCTAGGTTATGATGTTAGCCTGTTTATTTAAATATTCTTAATCTATAAAAAAATCTGATAATGTTATAATACATATAAATACACACGTAGATTTCTGGTACACTCTCAAAGTAATATCTGCAAGTCTATTGATCCATAGCGAGCCAGGGGGCCACGCTCAAATTCAGCAAAAAATAATCGAGTTGTCACAAAAACATCAGTTAAATATAAATGTTTACAAGTAATGGCATTGCTGGTGATTGAAACACCATTAATAACAATTATACGAGTTAAAGTCGTTCCAAGAACAGATTTTGTGCGCCTATTCTGAATGTAATCGCTTTTTTTATGATCGCCAATCTTTAAAAAGGCAAAACTTTAAAAAGGTAGCTGGAGTACAATGGATAAGGACACAATAGCCATGGCCACATGGCGAAATACGTTTCTTCTTTTTTGGTTACTCGTAAAGATGCAGATTTACTGTTCACATATATTATGGCAACACGCGATAACGCGTTCGCTTTTGTTTTTGTTGGCCGGCGCATTTGCGCGCTGGATTTGACCGTGTGCGGCATATACTATTGTTATATTAATACCAATTTTGTGTAATATCAAAGGTGCCTCTAATTTTATATTAGCAGTTTCCGTCTAAAGTGAAGTTAAGAAGACAAGTCCCTCAATTCATCGGGTCAGTTAACAATAAATATTATTCTTAACCTTTTGAAGATCAAAATGTTGAAGAGTCCTGAGTCTTGAACCAAAAGCTTACCAAATAAGTCTAAGACAAAACTAAATTTTGGAGGACCTCATAGATGTTAATCAAGCCTGTGTACTTCAATGAAGGTTCGATACAAAAGCATCAAATTGGCATTCATCCAAATAAGATCCCCCCACAATAGTATTATTAAGAACAATATATTTTAAGATTACAGTTGGGTGCATCTCAACACAGGTCCCTTGGCCTTAATGCGAACGTCAACAGCATATGTTAATTGATGCGCACGATCTGTGGCTGTTTAATTAAACGTATTATGTTCATTTGTTATGTAGGTACTTGCTTATTTTGTTATTTCATTACAGAAAAATGTTAAGTTTTAATATCGAGAAGAATGTTTTTTAAATTATTAAAATACTAAATGTCTTCTTCCTTGAAACCCTTCGTGTTTTTTTGTATTTTATTTATAATTTTATTGGTGGCTGAATACCCTAGCTAGCAGATGTATTACTTAAGTAAAGTTAAAATACCTGTGCTTCGTAAGAACTATCTTGGCTTATCAGTTCGTTAGCGTAGTCTTAACTTGTATCTCGATAGTACAGATTTATTTTTTATACATACTACAAGGTAACCGTAGTTACATAATTGTGCGATTATTTCTTATAATTAAGTTTACAGTACGGTTGATTGTACTATATGTAGGCGCGTAGTACATTGACGTCTTTCTACTGAGATCGGATTGGCACACGATCGTAAGGCGGCAAACCGCAGGGTCATTCTTAATTATTCACGTGACGGCCGTATGTAACGTCACACCTTATTATCGTCCAACATCGATAACTATTACTTACTTAATAAAATTACAATTGCGTTAAAATTGCAATGAAATTTCAACATCTTCGGAACAAATTGCTAATATCACGTTAATTAAATACTTGTGTTGTTCTATAATGTCTTAAGAATGTGAGAATTGCATAATTCATTAAATTTTCGGTAACGGGTATTGTTAATGACCGCGGAAGGTCGGCAACTTACCGTACGGTTCTCACGACAGTCACAGTGGGGGCCGGAGGGTGTTAGAGTGGGGGGAGGGTATTAAGTTTTAACAACAAGATACTAATTAATAAATAGAACCCTTCTAGACATTGACCACAATGTAAAATATTATTAGATTAAGGATGATAGGCCGACAGCTCGTTGAAGTCTTTTGTACTGAATTGTCGTTGAGCTACGTAGCATTTAAATAAATAATTATTTTTCAATTTTAATTATTATTGAAAATCAAGCATAAAATGTATTATTAATTTTGATTGACATTTTTAAAGTGAGCGATTTTAATTCGTAAAAATAGTAAATTGTATTAGCAATATTGATGACATTATTTTATATTCCTAATAAAATTAATACTTTATTGAACAAGCTGCACCAGAATATAATACACTATACTGATAAAAAATATAAGAATATAATTGAGCAATAATTTCCAATTCCCTTTAACATTGGCAATATAAAGAGGGCAATGAATAAATGTTAATAGTTATCGCTACCGGCCCCACTTGCTCCCCATCTTATTTATAGTGCACCTCGTTGCAGGTTGGGGTCGCGCGACCTTCGGGACGACTCATCCGTGCCCTTTTACCCACAGGTGCCAACACACCTGTAATTACTTTATTCGTAATTTCGTACTCTATTTTTAAAACATTTTAAAATGTACACTTAAAATTATTCCGTGAAGTACCGCATGCGGGTTAACGGTGAACGTTGACTCACTGTTTTGTATTTAGATAATAAAATTGTTTATACGCTTAACATATTCCGTAACTTGTGAAGTTAAACGTTTGTAATGATTTACTGTCGTCTGGTGGTTTATTATGTTATTTGACAGCAGTAACATAGAAACAGGTTCTAGGGCAGTCAAATGGATATAATGCAAATTATAACAAAGACAAAATAGAAACAGAAAACGATTAAAACAATAGTAATCGTTTAGTAATTGAACTCAGAGCAAAATTAATGCAAATACGGTACACATACGTCACACGAGTTAATTATATTGAAATGACAGTCGAGATTGCGGTGACTAACCTAAATACAAAGCGAGCGGCAATGGCTGGGGGCGGAAGTCGCGCCATTGTCCCGCAACCATTGACACCTCGGTACCTATCATCCGGTCAATTCCCGTACCGTGTTTAGCTCTCCATTAGATACAAAAAAAATGTTATTTGACAAAAAAAAAAGAAATGTTGACCAATTCAACATACTTTGAGGCCCTAAAACCTTTTAGGTTTTCTTAGATGATATGGCAAATATTACTAATTAACAGTTTAACCTTTTGTCAAATGTCATAAATTTAACAAGAAAGGCAGCAAAAAGTTAAAAGAAGTCAGGAATCATAAAAAAACGATGAGAATAAAGTTGTCCGGAATGACTTTAATGGCTGTGGAAATAGTTGAGCCATAAATTAAGTCTACAAACATAATTATGAAAACCAAAAGAAATAGAGGACTCAGCGCTGTCTAATTTGAATTATTAATTCCCTGGAATGGTTCCAAACAAAGTACCTACTGTAATTTGAATAACCTATTCAAGAAGCTTGTGGTGAATATTTGGATTCAAGTCACAGACGCCAGACGATAAGATCATTAGTAGCCAAAAGGATTCATCAAGTATCGTCATAGATTCATTCAAAACAAAATAGACAATATCATCAAATTTTTAGAAGGAAACATCGAGCTAAACTTTTAGCACATCTATAAGAGTAAACAGTTTGGGGAAAAACGCAAAAACACGACAGTTATATCAGTGATTCACGCTTGGTAACTACCTGAGACCGTTAAAATGTGCAGTGACGGAGGCGAGCTGTCAATTATATTTTTGTTTGTGATAATCTATTAAAATCAGTAACTATACTTCAACGAGGTATAATAAATATCTATGTATCTAAAATAAAACAAATACGGAGTTTTATGAGAACTAACCATAGCGACTACTACCTTCTTCTTAATAAATCCCAAAAGTTTTTGTCAAATACTTAAAATATTCTTCCTACAACAACATTAAGCAAAAGAAAAGCATGTCTCTCAATTTGACAAAACCAACGATAGATTAGGATCACGCAAGACACACAAATGATCGCAGGTAGACATTTGTTAGCGAAGCGGAGCCGAGAACTGGATTCTGTTCAAGTGAGTATCTTTTTTTTGGACAAGCAAGTGGCCGTTAAGAAGGAAATGATAAATAAAAATAAAAGCTTTGATCAAAACGATCATGATGACGACTTGGATAGATATGAAACAAATGAATATCATGATTTAGATGAAGAAGTTATGCTACATAATTTTGAAGTAAGCGAAGAATTAAAGGTTGGATACGAAAAAGATTGATTATTAAATAACATCAAACTAAATAAGATGACTGATTTTGTTATTATGATAATAGTACATAAGATTGAAACCAAAACTTTAGAAGATGAGGAAAATACAACAGGAGCCAGTTAAATCCTGGATACTCACCGAGACAATCCTTATCCTTCTTGGAGAGGAGTGCAATGGGGCCATCATCGAGCGGGGAGCCGGGGCAGAGTGGATCGGCCTTGCTAGCGAGCAATTCCAGCCCTTCCTGCAACCCCAATTGCTGCTCATGCAGCCGCTTCTTGATCAGGAAGATTTTCGGCATCTTCGGGCGCTATTCAACACTACACTCGATCCTTATGTTCGTCTATATCACTTGGTCTTTTAAAATTCACAGATCAGCATCGTATCACACTGCACGTTAAGTTTCCTCGCGTTGTTGATGTTTATTTTGTGCGTAGAAGTTAGCGGCACATGTGGTACCGTTGGCCGCTGCGAAAGGACTGAGCGCTAGTGTGCGGTGCCCGCGACACCGTTGCCCGAACAGGTCCGCCCCCGCCCGCGCCGGCGCCGCCCGCCTGGCCCCATGCGTCCGCGCACCGAACCACACCGGCACCTCCGCACAACCACCGCTCTTGCACACAACCACACGCACCAGTAAAAGTGCTATTTTGTGAATGCCAGTCGTTACTTGTTCTATCTCACTTTGTTCTAACATACAGTCGTTTCTTTCTCTTTTTTTTCAGTTTTATAAACCTTACGATATCTTACCATACATTAAGTGCAATTAGTTACCTTTTTCTATAAAATAAAAATTTAATCCTTTAGAAGTTAAATGAAATATCTTATACATACATATAACTAATATAAAAACAACAAATTCTTTAGCAGTTTTAAGAATGTGCAAATTTTGTGCAGTTGATAACTTCAACTAAAATAAATTTCAATGCGAATATATATTTTCTAAAACGGTCGACAATTCTGAAACTTTTGGATTATCATGTTCTTTTACCTTTTTGAAGCATCACACTGTCATTTTCATTATTTATAATTGATATTTTCATTTCTAAAGTAATGGGTCATACATATTCATAGTTAATTAACATACAGTAATACTATTTCCTTTCAGGTAAGGACCTCACAGCGTCTGCTGTCGGCAGCCTTTCAATTAACATGGAGATTTGCAAAACAATAGGGACCGAACGGACAGCAATCAGAATAAAGAAACGGGGATTAACAAAATAGTTATGAAACAACGTCAATAAACTTTACAGCTCCAGTTGTTTGAACGGACTTTTGGAAAAATGGTATTGTTGTGCTCATCGCAGTGGAAGTGTCGGCGCCTTTGGGATTCACATCACATGTAAATGACGCCATCTTCTAGCCGGATATTTTATTGCATCGCCCTTAACAGTTATGGTTGTGCACAATATTCTAGTTTGTAAATGCCGCTTCCAGATTACTCATGCCGGTTTTATTTTTCTGAACACCTCGGTACAATACATGTACTTCCTTCTTTATCGTTTATATTTCCGGCAGTTTACATAGCAGCGGATACACTAGCTTATTCGGATGGTGAGCATTTAACGCGTTTAGCTATAATGAAGATGTTTGCAACAAATATACTTTAACAAATAATTTCATAGAAAGACCCAAATTCTTAGATTAGAATCTAGAGGGTTATCGGTGCCAAAGAAGAGATTAAGTTCCCAGATAGCCGTATAGTAATCCCGAGAAAACGGGTTTTAGTGTTTTTTGTTAACCATATCTTAAGCGTGGTACAAAGAAAGTGATTATTCATTTAAGACTTAAGAAGAATAGTGAGATTATACGGATAGATGAATTTACTGCCCAGACAGGTAAAGTTCATTTTTCATAGTAATGTTTTAAGGTTTATTTATAATTTCAAGTTCCTAGTTATTTCAAGAACGGCTTACAGGATTATCAGCATTTCTCACGATTTTTTACCGTAGTACACTGTTTTCTAGTCTATCAAATCTTATTGTTGACAGTAATATTTTATTGTGGATTTAAGGACTCGTGCTGGAAAACAAATGCGAACAGTTATTTTGTGGTTAAAAAAAAACAAAAAAAAAACGTTTCTAAATGTCCAGCATGCAGCAGAATGAAATTAAGGAATTTCGAAAAGCTTTCCGATTACAGAAAGAGCCATACGTAGGTTTTTTTTATGAATTCTGATTGAATTGCAATATGGAATATAGCAATTCCGTCAGAATTTATATAAAAAAAAAAATGATTAACATTTTCTGAAGAATTTGGAACAATTTGCCGTTAATGACCAGTTTACTGGTATACGTACTAACTACTGATAATTGCTAATAAAACCTATGAAAAATTAAAGTAAAAAATATGAATAAAGAAACGAACAAGCGCAATCATTTGAAAATTTTTATGCTTGAGAATTGATGAAGCTGGAGCTAAAAGAAATGCCTGTAGAGATGACTATGAATATGTTCAAATTTCGACATCATTAGTAATCCAATCAACGCTATTTTCATGGTTAAAAAGGCTTCATTTTACTGATCATAAATCATTATTTTTTATTAAAAAATGGACCTAACGACTCCATAAAGTGGCAAGCCGTTGTTTACACAAATAAAATAAAACTGTAATATGCTACCGAATTGGTCCCGTCGAGTTTTTTAGTAAAAAATGGTAGCGATTTTGCGTTTGCGCCGACTGCGTGAGTTTTTTGTTAGTCCTTGTAACAAGTGATCGTTAAATGGTGGAATTTATTTTTAGAATCCTATACCATGACATAGAGTTAGCTTAAGGCAACTTATTCAGTCCATCGATACAACATAAATAAAGATTTGCATGCTTTAAATAGACTAAAAAGTGGTTAATGGAAACCTATTATTAAATTTCAGCAGTAGTAAATGTTTATTTTGAATTGAAACTTTTTGAGACTGCATACACAATGTCACAATTTTGATTGTTAAGTGGTTACTTTAGCTTGCAATTTAGGGCAGCGCGGGCTATTCAATAATCGTGTTGGGCTCAGCAACCATTGCACGTGTTTGGGAGTCGTGAGCCGGCGCAGTTTCGTCGTGTGAGCTCTCTGCCATCTCTGAGATCACACCAAGGACGTACTAACCAAATTATCTTATTATGGATATGTTCCTAATTCTTCAAAAAGCAATATATTCTATTTTATGTTTCATAAAATCTTCCTTTCTAGTCATTACATTTCATAGAATCTTGTGCATTAGTACATTTAGTGTTCTAAGATCAAGGTGTCGTGTAGCTACACTATGAGTAATTGACATGATCATCACACATTTTTTTATGTTTTGTCAAAATCAGAATAATAAACAATTTCTTTCAACTTATTTTCTTCATAGATCGCGGCTCATCTGAGAGTATGGGCGCCTTGACGGTGCGTGTGCGTCGATTGCGCAACGATTGGTTGCACGGCGAGTGCGCTGGTTCCACGTCGGTAACCCGCCTCAAGTTCTCGGTAACGAAAACCTCTTTCAAGACTAAAGAAGCAGTGATCATCACTGTTGGCGTTAATATTTTACTATACGTGACTAACATTTAAAACGGCTTTAAAATCATAGCCCTAGCAACAGAAATGATTTATTTAAAAAAAAACGTGAAAGACGTTCACTAATCAAATACTGAGTGATCAGGTTTACATCACTCTATGTCACCTTTTTCGTCGTTTACTTAGTTTCGTCTTCATGGCTAATGAAATAAAATACTACCGTATTTTAAAAACTACCTTACCTCATATATACCTTACCTTAGAGTATACATAAGTCGTAAATGTCATGATCATCAATCGTTTCATGATTGGACTGTTGATCAGGCGACTTTATAACTGAAATTAAAATAAATATATATTTTTATTATCGTTTATATATTTTTCACTTCAATATCATAATTTTATACAATTTTTATTTTTTATAATACATTTAAACACTATTATGATGTAGATTTTTAAATTAAATCTTATAACTTAGTAATAGCTATGTTTGCAAATAAGTCTTTGCGAGATATTTTTTTGAATTATTGTGGAATTCCTAACTTGTTAGGAATTAATAAATTATAATGATTAAACTATAATAACGGTTGAATTTCCCGTTTCTCGCTAGTTTTTTTTTGTTCTGCAACTTAAATTTTTTTTCGCTTAACGTGTCGAAGGTCAACCCCATTACAAGATTTAGTTTCAACAAGTCTAACGAAAACATTCTTGAGTTATTTACTTTGCTTTTGAAAGTATAATACTCTAATTATATCGTCAAGTAAATTCCATAAGATGTTCAGACTTGACATGAACTCAATGTGCAATCATATCAGATATAATGTCGGTTTAACTTCATTCCGCGGTGATCACAATGATATTCTTCGACGTATTCAGACGCATGCTCTTTTTACACTTAACAGCTGCTCATGCATAACCACTAAAGGCGAATATGATCTTCTTGATAATTGGTATCTAGCTATTTTGTTTGTTGTAGTGTACTTAGTTTTTAGCCATAACCGAAGGCTTTAAAGGTATTACATTGTACTGAATTAAGGGTCTCCCTTATTCACTCTACTATACTGCCGTCATAAGAAGAAAGTGATGAGTTAAGTACATATTTGTAATAAAACAAGATTCTGATTACGAATATGTATTTAACTCAATATGGAAAAAATATAATTTACGCCCTTTCCTTTTATGACGGCAGAATACTAAGGTGGTCCTGCACTAAGGGATCCTGATTTAATGTAGTATAAAAAGCGAAGTCAAGTCAAGGGTTATCAACCGTGGCAATCCTGCAAGTATTTCACATAATATCACCATTTGGCAGCAATGCTTAGGAATAGGTGTAAAGTTTTCTTCTTCCATAAATGTATTTCCAATATATTGTAGGCAGCGGGAAAGGTATGTCTACAAAATGTTTGAGTTCCCTGTAGTTATATTGAGAACAATATGGTGTTAACAATGTTGCATATACCTTAGCTCTGTCTGGACTCTGGATATTTTAAATGAATATCAGCGAGCATTTTCAAAGTTAAATTATCTATTTAAGAGATTCTCAAATCGAAAGAACCACCGATAATGAGTTTCGTACCATTTCGAACAAAAGAACCAGTCGAAACCATAAAGATCAGTTCAGACGTTTTAACTGTTAGCAGCGGATTTCTAGGCTTTCTGGCGCTAGATTCCAAACCAGACGATAAGCAAGTAAATAACATCCCGTAGTGGCAAAGCTTCGTCTTCCATCAAGTGTGCCGAGTAAATAGATCGCGGTACAACGGTACCACACCATGTATTCTCGATGATTGCCCTGAAGCACGCGCGTGGCATCACACAGGGGAATAAATTGCAATAGTATTAATGTTTTGAACCGGTCCACTGATTACAAGTCGACTGAACACTCGTATTATTCAATTGGTCGCACGAGCCTGCCATTTTGTTATGAAGCGTTGCGTCTGTTTAAGAGTAATGTTTTGTAACTTGATTTGTGTTATTTTTAAATATATTAGTTAATACGATTAGAAGCGTTAGTTTTATGTAGGGTGTATTGGAACAATCAATGCAGGTGGATTAGCCTTGCTTTTGATTCGTTTGATACAGCGAAATAGGGTGGTTTTAATTTGTTCATCACTGTATGTCAGGTAAAGGGACATATGTATATATATTATATGGACATTATAAAAAAGGTACAAAGAAATGCAGATACGTTTATTTTTATTTTCCCCAATCAACCCACACTACAACCTTATAGTGAGTGATATTTTATACCGTCGGCAATACCTGAATCGTATTTTATTAGTTACTAGCTGTTAATATAATTATACTGTATGTATAAGTATATAAATGTATGTGTATTCCTTTGAACAGGTGTCCTAAGTATATCTTAAGTTTTGGTAATGAGACGAAAATGTAAGTTAGCATTTCAATAAAAATATTGATTTTAATAAAAAAATATATTCAAGGAGATTTCTTTATTTACCTTGCAGAATAAATACATACTCGGAGTAGGCACATAAATTATTAAATATATTTTAAAATTATACCAACTGTCAAAACAATATTGTTTAACATTCGTCTCAAATTCGAGACGCGTGACGAGAGGGGCTCGTGGCTCAGTATTTTGGAAAACGTTAAGTTTGTAGCTGTACCAGTCTGTTTCGGTATTTAGAAGCTAAAAAGTCTACTACAGGGTATTGTATTACCCAGTTACTTTCTGTTATGAAGTCGCTCTCTGTAAAATATTGGTAGGTATTCAGTTATTTGAGAAAAGCTCGACAGATAATTCATTTATCTCAGACGTAGAAATATTAAAACAAAGAAGATGATGATGAAGATAAACAATGAAGATTGTGCGATGCGGAGAAGAAAATGTAGAAAAGTAGACCCCGGAGACCAAATTAAAAGCTGAGGACGCAACCGGGATTAACGTTTTAATTAGAGAGAGTTTCGTCTAGTGTAACTCAACATATTTATTCTAGAAAAAGTCATCGACCCGTAATAAAATGATGTTTTGTGATGTTGGTGTATGCACTAATATAAATACGTATCATTTATTCTAGGAAGCAAACGTAGGCAGTGGCTTCGTGATTCATAGAGCGTTATCACCTGCAAAGAGGCAAGGAATTAAAATAAAAATAAATATGTATGCTTCGAATAAACACCATACCGGACTGCTTGAAATCTTTATAACATATAGATGTCTAACGGTAAAATATTGGTATTTCCCAATAAACTGGTTTTTAAGGTAAAATGATAGCAACACTTCTAGCTGTTGGCAAAAGCCTAGGAATAAAAACAGATCTGTAAGCTTTCTTAATGATTATATATAGATAGTTTTGATTTTTCTAATTCGTTTTATGAACTTTTTATACTCAAAGTCTAGGTTTTCTGAAGGTTCAGCAGAGAAAAACCGTGAATGATAGAGAGATAAACTAAAACAATTTACATTATGTATGCAAGCCTTTGACTGCTTAATAAGCTTTTCATGTTTAAAATAGTAGAGAATGTTAAATACATACTCGTACAAATGCAAATGTTTAAGTCACAATAGTATTGTAAAAAGCAATGTCTTTCTCGAGAAGGTCACGATCTAAAAATATCGACTTAAATGCGTATTTACGTACAGTATTTATATACCGATTATTTAATAAATAGAAACACGTCGGTTAAGGAACTCCCCACACTTATCGACACGACGTTATTGGCTTAAATCGGTTGATGAAACCTTCAGGTCAAATTGTTCACTTCGGTTTGTACGATATGATCTAACGTCGGTCGTTGCAAATACTACTTTATAAATTTTTAATTCTTTCAAATCGTCTCAGGACTTATCCCTATTCCAACGGGTTAGCAATAATCCCGCTCCGAAAAAAGGGATAGTACGATGAGTCGCTTATACTTTGTCTCAGTCGCACTCCTGTACGTTTATAGCGAAAGCACGTCTTGGTACGGATCCTGCTTCTGTTCAGCCGTTATATCGTCAGCAACTAAATGGCAGCATCATCACATCTATCCCCTTTGAGAAGTCTTCGCTTTAGACTGGATTCACCAACAATTACTGCTAAACGTAGTTTCAAAGACAACACATTTTGTGCTGATAATAAAGCCTAAACCAACTTAGCACCTACCGTCATACAAAATTTTCACAGTCTATAAATGTGTGCCGACTCTTATATTGTAAAAAGTTACACACTTCTGCAAATACTGTTAAGAAACAAAAGTAAACGTAAAATAAAAGTAAAATCCACTTGAATGTAAAAAGGACAGTTTGTATGGTAATTGTTCCGAGCAATATAATAGTAATGCTTTTGGATACATACATACTTTCATTTAGGTACTGTTTAAAAATGTTTCCGAGGAAAAGTAAGGGTAGTGTTGTAATAACCAGATCTCACGACGGTAATTAGTTTTGTAATAGGCTACATTTCTACAGCTGATGGTCGACTTTCGTAAGAGTGTGGTTGATTAAAAGCGACTAGTCGCTTGGTCTTCTTCATTTTTAGGGTTCCGTTCCAAAAATGGTAAAAACGATTTTCTTCATGGTTTCACTTCGTCTGTCTGTCTGTCCGTTTGATCCGCTGATTATTTCAGGAACTACTCCTGCTGTCCACTTGAAATTTGGAACTGTTATAAAGAACGATTGTTCATGGGTATTGTACATGTATTTTTCGTTTCTTGACTTGTATTTTAATGTATGTATATATTTTATATCAGAATAGCATGCAAAGTCCGTAAGCAAGCTGCTAGTATAGCTCATACTTTGACAATAGTGGACACACTCGTGGAGGTTATTTTAATGGACCTCAAGTCGACTGCTGGCAATTTTACTCGTAACTAGCTTAATACTTAAGAAAAACTACTACTTTCCCGGGTTTCAACCTATCTCCAACATCCAACCCCTAACAAATTTCCGTTATGCCAGTAACTTTAACAGCTAAGGTATTCTTGCCGTTGCGTTGCGTTGACTTAGCAACATGTGTGTGTGTGCCACAAGAGCTTTAGTTATTTTTGAAGGCAGTCACTATGAGAGGTGCATAAGTAGTATTTTCTTTTCCGAGAAACCACATCTACATACAACTCTATTAATATTAAATGATGTTTTGTAACTTGTAAGAAGCTTAAATGGTGTATAGGTATTTGTCGTGACATGAAACTGTCAATCGTAGTCTCGATGTAAGTTTGAATTATACATTTTATGAAACAAGTCGTATGACTAATTGAAGAAGTTTAGACACATTTAGACCATGTTTGTGTTACTTTGCGCAAATGCGGAAGTAGGATATATCGATAATGCATGTTCATGTCCTGTGACCTAAAACAGAGAATCTATTGCAACGGTACTTCGCAGATAAATAGCTTTATTTATTCATTAGTACAGCCAGTGAGAACACCATTGTGTGCTTAGTTATTTTGCTGTGGGATTATTAAGGCATCGATGTATTACCACCTACCACTTAACTTTATCCATGTAGACACCCATTATGACTATTCTGTTGATGGCTAATGCCTGTATCGAAATGAAAATTATATTCCATAGCTTCCATAAAAACTTATAATTTTCAAAGCTCGTGTTGAGTTCCACGACGTTCCATAAGTTCCATTAAAAGCTCAATTGTGAGAACTGTTCGTTACGTGAATTAAACGTCAGAAAATTCTCAAGGCATGTTCACGTGTAGCTAACTACGTACCTACGTATACCGGTTGTCAAAAGGCTGCGTGGTGCGCGGGCGGCGGCTCGCGGCGGGGAGCGGTGCGGGGCGCGCGGGGCGGGCGCCGGGTACAGCGACCGCAATAGCGATGGTTGCCGCGCCACAGCCACCATTGCCAAGATCACGGACCGCGCATGCGCGGCGAATGTCAGCCACGTCACGATCGAGCTTCGTGCTATCGCGATTGGATCGTTCGGATTTAGAACTCGGAATACAATCACGACTTAACTATCGAAATTTCTTGTTGGCTCTACTTTAAAAATAACTTGGATGTCATTTTCACGTCCAGAATGATAAATGCAGCAGTAGCGCTGATGCGCTTATTCATGCGCAATTGAAATGTATATAGGTATTACCAATCTCTGCGTAATATTCAAATACGTGCCTACTTACTAGGACGTATTTACGAATTTCTTTCGAGCTTTGTAATACGAGAAAATTCGAGATAGTGTCTCTTGAAAACATAGGCGTGACTGCAGTAATATAAGCATGTGATTATTTTTTTTTCCTGTCTAAATCTACATGTTCATGAATTTGATGATGAACCTCATAAACTTTAAAATAGTGTAGTAAAGGTACCAATCACGCACCGTTCCCGTTCCCCAATCGAGTCACATAGGCACGCACGTTTTTTGCCGCCATCCCCACGGTGAATAGTGTCCCAAGACTCCTGACGAGCTTTGGTCCGCGTCGCCGCCTTGTATGTATAATAGCCCTTGCCCTATCTTTATATGGGCCGAGCCGTAGCCTCCCGCAATCCTCATTCAGTTCACGTAAGGTAGCGGCCCTAAGGACCGGGTTTTTGTAACAGCGCAACAGGTAGAAAGGAAAGGATTGCGAGTGCAGAGCGAGACCACATGACATCATCTTCATGTCTGTCTCGCTCGGCGCGCCGGCGCAGGAATGCCGGACGATTTGTGCTTGCGCATAATACAGACGGTTCGTACGACCACTGTGTAGCTATAGTTATGTATAGCCAAGCATAACCAACACACACTGCCCTAATGCGTACGGGTCATGTAGCGGGATTTACAGAGTTTAGCCAGTGAAATTTATATTGAAAGGGAGTCTGATGATTTTTGAACATTATCGCCTTTTTGAGTTTATTTGTTCTATTTGAGAAGCTTTCAATTTTGTTTACAATAATAGTGTTTTATTTTTTTATTGATCCCTGAAATCCAATATTTTATACTTGGTAAGAATGTACTGTAAGTTATAGTACAGAAATGTCAGGATGCGAGCATACATTAGCTATATTGCTAATTATTCATCCCGTTGTATTCACTTAGGTACCAGCTTGAGGCAGCGACAGTGGGAGAAGCCGCGAAAAGTCAGTGCACACTAAAAAAAATCATTACACTTTTCTATCAAGTCAATCTGTCACTTCATCGTTACATAAGAATATTTGCTAGATTTTTAATTTACATTATTATGAAAAACATGCCATGTATTTCCAGGACTCACCACTCAGTATTCAAAAGCTCTTTTAAAACAGACATCTGATAATACTTGATAAAATTGCAAAAAAATCCTAGAGACATATGACTTCTTATTTATACGTTAAATAAATAAAGAGACGTTGCGTCTAGAATATAAAATAAACAGTAAAACCGGTATCGGAGTGTATGTAAACTTTGTTAAAAAAACTTCATTTCGAGGCGATAATTGAGGAGAATCCTGTTGAATCAATTTACAGAGACCGATGTGGCAAAAGTCGTTTGGAAGTCAAACGCTATATTAGTCAATATTGAGTAAAAAACAGAAATAAATTGAAGAAGCTGTTAATTCAATTGGCCAGTTGTGTTATTATAAAGTGCAATGTTTTGACTATGATGTAATCTGATGATTTATAAGACCGTCATGTGCTGGCAACAGGCTAACGTTATTCAACAATTGAAATTCTTGGGTTCGAACCCAGGTATCACTACTAATCCAAAACGTCAATTGATTGATTTTCAAACACACCGTGGAAAAATTGAAATATTCTAGAACACATTCGTTCTAGAATGTGCTAGTTTTCCTAAGACTTTGATATTGTTGTGACGAGTTAATAGTGGGCAGATTATGCTACGTTCGTCATTATTGTATTGTAAGAATCAAAAGTTGAATAAATTAATAAAAATACTTAAATACTTATAAAACAGAATTTACTGTGAATAATTTTACTAACTGTACAGACATTTTTTAAGTGCTATCTTGAAGGGCGTTGCAATTGTAAGGAGTTTATTATACTTTTTCTTTTTATAATTAATGTACGTCCGTTCCCTATGTTTTATGTTCATTATTTTGTCTATTGTTTCTTGACTTACTGTTACTGGATTTAGAAAAAAAAATACTAGCTTTTACACGCGACTTTATCCACATATAAGTTAGTGTTAGCTTGTATCGTAAAATTATGATAGATATTTTTTTATGTCCGATTTTAATAACACAAAGTATATAACTATATAAAAATCCGTTCTGTAGTTTCAGAGATGTGCATCAACGAACAGATAGGCAGAAAAGAATTCTAAAAATCGTTTCTGTCTATTGTATCGTCTAATACTCTTTCTTATCCGACTGCCAAGGAAGGGCTATTATTACTTTTCTTATAATGTACAGACAGTGAGTTCGGATATTTTATTTTATGATGCATAGATGTTATTTTCAGGTTTTTGTTATAGATTGTTTATGTTATATAGCATATGTTATATTCAAGTCTAATATGCGGTGTTGTGGATATGGCGACTCGACACTGGACGTCTGTTGTTTAGTTCTAAATACATATAGTCTAGAGATAATGCCAGATTTGCTTATAATCTGTATTTAATCACAAAAATGTCTAGACTTAACAATTAAATCAGTTAACTAATAAGAATAATGCTTTGAATGATTCAAGGGCCTACCATTTATTAAACAATCCCAGTTACTAGTTAATCTGTATATTTCCAGTAGTTTCATAAGTCAGTATATATATATTATCGTTCATACACTGAACATTTCGACTGAAAATATAAATGGAAGCAAAAATAATCATTCTTTATCTGCATAGAAAGAATATAGTTACAAACACATGCAGATCTATATATTTTATGATTACAGAGGGAGCAACTAACTTTGCTTATATTTATTATTCTAAAAGTGTTGATAAAATACGTCATATTTAGACGAATAAATGACGATAAAACGATGATTATATCTTGATAAAAATAATTTAGTTGCAATTTTAATTAACACACAATTTTGTTCATAAAATTAATACAACCTGCGCCATAAAACAAACAGTATGCATGTCTTAATTAGGTGGTATTTTAAATATTCTTTACTATTTAAAGAAAGTTTTTTTTTTGCTTTTTAAGACATTTCTTGGTTGTTTGGTTTTACTATGCGATAGATAGTAAAGGATAAAAGTCTACTCAATTTTCACTCTGAAGACTTAGTCTTATAGTAAATTATTGTTTATAAATTATATATATTAATTGCATATATAATTAAGTTTGATATTGATAAAACTACATTATATCGATAAAAAGCCAGCATGAGGCTAGGTGTCAAGAGATTCCTATATTCAGTTCATTTTTCTGTTTATTAGTAAAGAACATACAAAACTGTGAAATTACAATATTAGTCTGAGCACATGCTAGATTAGTCTGTGCATGTGACAAATATAATAAACATAATTCAAGAATCAAGAATTTAAACTTCACTTACGACTTAATTAAATACGATGGTAATACAAAGATAATGCGTTTAATTAAACCAAACATATTCGAGTCCGCGGTTATGGCGGCCGTTCTTGGGTAAATATGTTACCGCTCAGTCGCTGGTCACATAAAAAGTTTCCTTCAAGATCCGGTCTCACTGGTCCGTAAGATCGACGACCTCAGGTCGCCGTTTGACTTATGGAAATAAGTTTTCTTGCTTCATCTGACTGATAGACTTCGATAGTTTAATCAATTTATTTTTAATTTTAATAATTGTGGGAAAGTGTCTGATGCGACCTATTTTTCAACATCATATTTTTTTGATGGGCTGTTTATTGATATAATCATAATATTACAGATGAATATTTAAATCTGGTTATCTTATTAATCTCTTTTATTATCATTTTCGTATCCGATATATCCGATGCTAAGGCCCTCCAAGATTTCATCTTTCAAGTGGGAACTATTTTCTAAACAACCTTTTTAAATTCTCAAGATATTTAAAGTTTTAAGCTTATAGTGGTTATTTCGCATGCGACTCCTTTCTTCGGCCCCTACGACTGCGCACGCGCTTACATCAGTGACGATAACGTTATGAGACTTACGCGACCGGTTACGAGCCGGCAGACACCGCAGTTCCACTTTTGTTATATTCTCCATCATACATGTTTATATTGTTTTATAATAAATTAAACAGAATATCTCAACTAGCCGATCAATGAGGAGAAATAGCTCATGACTTTAATTAGAATTTATAAGATGCTAATTATGTAGAATTATGTTAAATTTAATTATTCGCCATAATTTATGATTGATACCTTCGCTGATGCGTTTTTATTATATGTATGTAAGTATATGTCAAAGTATAGAACAAGCAGGTGCAGTAATTTCATCAGTGAAGCCACGCAAGGTACACCTTTCTTCTATTTTGGTCCTTTTATAA
This sequence comes from Pyrrhia umbra, assembly GCA_963891755.1. NCBI lineage: Eukaryota > Metazoa > Arthropoda > Insecta > Lepidoptera > Noctuidae > Pyrrhia > Pyrrhia umbra. Next base: position 9,744,544 of record OY982922.1, on the reverse strand, counting down.
AGAAACTAGCTGTTTACCACGGTTTCACCCGCAGAAACCAGAAACCGCATGCCGAGAGAAGTACGACCCGCACCTGAAAAAAAAAACTATATTTCTCCTTACTCAGGTTCTAATCTACCAGATTTCATCTAAATCAGTTCAGCCATTTTGACGTGAAAGACAGACAGAGTAACTTTCGCATTTATTATAATACTAAGGATTTTCAAGTTTACGTGTGGTGGTTTAAGGGCGATCGAATACACAAATTCGGCATTTAATTAATGATGCCGCATTTTACGTTTCATTTCAGATTGTAATCTAACTATAAGTACTAAAATAAAACCTGAGAAGAAATTTTAGATTGATAAAAACTCAGATGTTCTATGGAATAAGCTTTAATAAATTTTTAATTTATTAATCCAATAAGAAGATGAAATATAGCGTAGACACGACTTATGCCGGCAACACCTAACTATTACAAAGCCAGCGATGTTGCAATTCAAGAGCCGAGGCTGCTTTAGCGGTCGCGCTCGGCGGTGCAGCACGATCTGGCGTTCCGCTCTGCGCGGGCGCACGCCCCCCTCCTCGCTCCCCCCATTTCTTATGCCCCGCGGCCCTGACCAAGACACAGACCCCACAGAGGCGAAATGTTACGAAATTGAGTATCGACCAAACGAGTTTGCGTCTGTAGTGCAGGGCTACAAGGTGATGTCGTAAGTGTTCAATGGGAATTGGGAACGGTAGTCTAGTTTACTTGCATATGCCAGGTGCTTCGTGTTTCCATTTTTAGAGCGACTCTTTTAATACGCGAAAAGAGATCTCTTAATAAAGACAGAGTTAATGGTATTTTGATTTACGACGGTCAAGGGTAGAATTTAAACTGTAATTCCAAGAATGCACGCGTAGATGGCTCTTTGAGTTTGTAAAACACGAGTTGTAAGTTATGATTGAAATGAAAATAAAATAAAAATAAAATTACAGGTGTGCAATTTATCTTCTATACTCATTACGCGGATGCAGTAACTTGGATGAGCTCGGCCTATGTTTATTATTTATGTATGGTACCGTGTTCGTCCGTACGTCTGGTGGAAAATTATAGATGTAGTAAGATGTTTCTTGAAAAATATAGTATTTACATTGCTGAACTAATAAAATTGGTAAAGGTGCAAAGCAATGAATTATAATAGTATCGTAAAATGCCAGCCGTTAAATTTAATATGACTGGATATTTTAGTGACTAACTGGAAAAGCAACGATCATAGTAGGTAATTAAATTTTTACACTGTTCACTGCACATAAAATCCCAAGCCCTATTTTTAATAACTAAATATAACTTAAAGAAGAAAGTTCCTTAGCACAACATGCTCGTGATGGAGAATGGACATGCACTAAACTGTCTAAGGTTTTTATTGGAAAGCAATTAGAAATACGTCCAGTATATGTTGGCACTTCAAGGGAGCGCCACTTGCAAATATAAAATAGCATCTGTTTTAGATATTAAGAACGATTCAGGTTTGTTCCCTCTTTTGTCGAATGCCAAGTTAGATTGGGCGCCCAGCAATTACAAATGCCTTCCTAACAAGGTTATTTGTCAGTCGGTACAATTAGCTTTCGTGTCACATAAGAGGGGCCTGTGAATTTAATCGGGACTGTCATCGAACACTCCACCTGCTGATTTATTTTTTCGCAGTTTTTTGTGTCATTCCATAGTCTTTTAGCTGTGTCTTTTAGTGATTAAAAGTTAAATGTCAACAGAACATTCTGGCACTCTCCATTGACTGGAGCTTATAATTGTTTTAATGAGGCATACCATTATGGTGACAATATGTATATAATTATGATAGTACAAGCGCTTAACAAAGTCTGGGGAATATTTTTTTTGTAATTAATGTACGGTAGGTATTCGGCAGCGAGTTGGACGATTGTACGATTATTTTTCAATTACCGTGATATGTTTATAACAAACATTTATTCAACAGCCAGCTTTTCCTGTGGTTTTACCCACGTTGTGAAGGAACTACTTTGCGCACCCGGATAACCTATTTGGTAATCCAGGATATAAAATATGTATAAAATTTTAGTCAAAAGAATAGATTATATGGTATTTTGTGCATGATCAAGTATTTGTTATTTGATCATGCACAAAATACCATATAATACCATACATTCATTATAACATCCCATACTTGCTCATTTATAACATTAGTAAGATTCATTGTCGATGTATGTAATTTAACAAGTGTCTTCACTTCTCAACGGGTATCCTCTTAAGTTCATAATAATATTACCTATAAGAAGAAAATCAGGATAGAGCTGTTGCCTTCGTGCAAAGTGTACCATTATTACTGCTAGGACAACAATATCACATAGTGTGAACAAGTCCCATGAAAATACTGCAATAGCATAAAATAATAATACACCGTGAATGATGGGTTGTTAACCCATCACCTACGATCACCATATTGGGTAAATAACCCGTTTCCTTTACTTGACATTTAAGAAAAACGTGGGTGGACAGCTCGTGTACACTATGTTTTTCTTCCACTGAGGTAATAGTATGAGAAACGTGCCATTTATTGAAGAATGACAGCCTGACAGTGCTTACGAGTAGGTACATATTATTATACCTATAAATAAACAGAGTACTAAAAACAAATATCTACTGATTCGCGAATATCATAAGAATTGCAGATTGAAAAAAAAAATTGTCTGAATTATTTTATAAGAAACTAGCTTCCCGCTAGCGGCTTCGCCCGCGATATTTTAGGTAATGGATACAAAAACTTGACAAATTATATAGGTACTAAAACCTTTCTCATTAATCACTCTGTCTATTAAAAAAAACCGCATCAAAATCCATTGCGTAGTTTCAAAGATTTAAGCATATATATAGGGACAGAGAAAGCGATTTTGTTTTGTACTATGTAGTGATGTGATATAAAATCTTGCCCTTAAATAATGTGACTTTATTTTTGATCGGCATAAGAGTACGTCAGCTTTATATTTTACTAGCTTCTGCCAGCGACTTCGTCCGCGTGGAATAGTGGTGCTCCGCTCCTATTGGTCTTAGCGTGATGATATATAGCCTATAGCCTTCCTTGATAAATGGACTATCTAACACTGAAATAATTATTTAAATCGGACCAGCGGTTCCTGAGATTAGCGCGTTTAAACAAAATGACGACATTTCCCTTCACTGCTCTGGTCCTATTGATTGTAGCGTGATGAAAAGTATACTATAACCATCTCAGGAGTATGACAAATAATTGTACCAAGTTTCGTTAAAATCCGTCGAGTAGTTTTTGTTTCTATAGAGTTTATACAGACAGACAGACAGACAGACAGACAGACAGACAGACAGACAGACAGACAGACAGACAGACAGACAGACAGACAGACAGACAGACAGACAGACGGACAGACAGACAGACAGACAAAAATTTTACTGATTGCATTTTTGGCATCAGTATCGAACCCTAATCATCCCCTGATAGTTATTTTGGAAATATATTTCATGTACAGAATTGACCTCTCTACAGATTTATTATAAGTATAGATAAGACAAGGTGTCAGCAATTTAATTTAAATTATGGGAGCTGCCCTTGAACCTCATGTCCAAATGCAACATTGTGCTACATTTTATAAGATTATATCTGGTCGACTTTTACAATTTGCAAAACAAGCAGCTGGTACAGTTTTAGTATTTCCTTTAGATATTTAGTTATATCCCGATTAACACGGAAACCATGTGTTTCACAAACATTAAGGAACCCTAAATCGCTGTCAAACCAGACTAACCTGTGCCTGTTGGCTGTTCACTTGTTTGATTGTTATCACAAATCTCTTGCAGGTGCTGTTTCGATGTAGAATATGACTTTGTCATGTTTTTCGACAACAAGCGCGTGCAGATTGCTTGCATTAATAATTATGACTTCATATAAAATTGTTGCACCTGCTTTTGATCATAAACTTTAAGGTCAGTTAAAATAAACCCTAAAATATAATATAATATTTGAGAATATATGTTTGAAACTACGCGTATTCCTATCCCCATCAATTGAAGTTATTATGATTAAAGCAATAACTCTTTTAATAAGGAGTCATCAAATTACGCTTTTCTTCTATGGGAGACAGGGGAGAATAATAACTGCAATACTTGTTGCTTCTGGTGATTGCAATGTGTAATGTGAATTTGATAGTCGTCAATTACAGCATGTCTATCATTAAGGACCACCGTGGAGCCGCTGACGGGTTCCTGTTATTATCACTACAATGTCCGTGGCTAGTGGCTGCTCGCTGCATGCCGAGGATTATGTTCATTTCACAGTTTCAAATTATCTTATCTACTGCGCGTAATTAAATGCGGGTAATTTTTTCGCTACTATATTTAGAGACGAGCGCGTGCACTGGTGAGGTTTGACATTGTATATTAGATAAGTAGGCTGTTTTATCATTGAGTTAAATTGGTTGGAAAGTTTTACATTATTTGAACTAAGTATTTGTTGCCTATAAAGGTAACATATACGACATTCATTATTCTCATTAGTGTAACAAAGCCGTAAAGATTAATTTAGCAAATTTCAGACATAAATGTGTTTACTTCACACTTCAATAGTTAAGAAGCCGCTGTCGCGGCAGTTTTTTCGTATCACTAGTAATGTCACACACCTGTTGACATAATATAGACACTCGTTCCATACACTGAGTGTGGGTACAGTGTGTCGTGTCGTAGTGTAATAATATTAATAATAAAAAATCTTCGTAAATATCATATTCATTCCAAAATATCACAAAAATAACGAAACAAGCACTAACATCATTTCCGTCAACCTGTCGCAAAAATCAAACTGAGTCACTTAAAGTAAACGTCAATTGTACACTCAGAGTTCAAAACAGTTGGCTATAACAAAGACTGGCATGCATATTCATATTCCGCGCCCCCTTTCCAAGCGTCCCGACTGAATTGCGTCGCGTTGACACCGATTCTGTACATTCAAGATTCTTCGACTGTACACCTAAATAAATCCTTTGTTTACTATTTGGGACGGACAGGTGGGACTAATTGGTACAAGTGGATATGTGGAGCAATGTCGGAGGTGTTGTTTAATGTTTTGAGAGTATGGAATATATAAGATTGATTTGAAGTGTGATTTAGTTAGTAAGGTATACCTGCAATTATGTTTTACTAGCTGTTTCCCGCGGTTTCATCCGCATCCTGTGAAAACTACTTCACGCACTCGGATTAAAAGTATCCTATGTGTTAATCCAGTTTATAAACTATAATGTGTACCAAATTTCATCCAAATCCGTTTAATAGTCTTTGCCAGAAAGTTTAACAAAAATAAATATACATATCCTCACACACTTTCCCATAAATAATATTAGTAAGATGTAGTCTACTCTCTACTCTACTCATACATACTATAAGATGTAGTCTACTCTTTACTCTCAGTCGGATCTCTAAACTCAGTTTTTTAGAAATCTGGGTGAACTCAACTCAACCAACTCATCAATTTACAATTGCAAATTTTATAAATCACCTGAATCAAATTTTATAAGCAACCTGGGCTTTGCTAATCGAATGGTAAGTTAAATCATCTGCTTAGATAATTATGGTCAAGGATTTGATGGAGGTTCCATGATTGGAACTAATAATGTTAGCTGATGTTTCCTTAGTGCAGAATAAAATATTTTCTGATCAATAATTTCATGGTGGGATTATAAGTCGGCAATGCAATGGTAAAAATAAATCTTATTAAGTTTTTAATGATTATAAAGCACAAGGCATCCTAAGGTCCATTTATCAACTAAAACTAACCATATACATTGTTATACACGACGGATATTATTCAATAATTCTAAAGTTATATTCATGTCACGGGGAATCGTGCAAAATTGTGAATACAAAGTAAATGCCATTTAAAGAGTTTAAATTTTAAACAAGCTAAGTATGCTAAGTTCACACTACGATAGAACAAATGACAAAATATTTTTTGAGACTTTTAACTCTACAACAGTTTCATTGTGATGCCGCTGTCGTTACACTTATCTCGTGTCACAATAAATGTCCTGCATCTATTTAAACTTAGACACTCGCTACACACATTGAGTGTACGGTGTATGGTGTCATAGTCTAAACCTGTCTTAATACTATATCTGTTATGGCACGTAAAATCAAGTTGAAAAAAAAACCAGTCATAGAAACATTGGCTGTTAGGTTCAAAAGAGGCAGTTATCTTGCTTAGACGCAACGCTATTCACGATCTATTCATTACACCGAATGATGCAGCAAATACTCTTTCATTCTAAGATTGAATTTTAAAACGAAGTAGCGCCGGAAAATATTCGCTTCTCAGACGTGTAGACTTACTAATGGTAGTTTTATGCTATGCTAGATGATGTCATCAGATGCTATGTTATAATTAAGAAACAGGGGACAGGAGTCTACTGCCTTATTACGCTGCGTAAAGAAGATTCTATAGGTGTCGTCGAAACCACGAATTTGAAAAAGCCATTAACCATAGGACATTCCGCCTGTATTTTAATAAGGGAAACGTTTTATGTTTTACTATATTTCTACTTGTCATAGTCATACGTAATTGAAATCACAAATTCGGAATCTATCCTGCTTCTAAATGTATAGTAATGGAGAACAAATAATAATTTCCAAACTCATGTATTAAACCCAAAATTATGAAGAAATGTGATATGCGACAGGTAATGAGGTAATCAAAAACCGTTTTATAACATGGACAAAGCTGTTAGAACACAAAGTGTTACACTTTAAAAAGAGAATCATACAAGTGACGAATATTGCCAAATGCGTTGCTTGCCTTTTTTAGGCATTTGCATATTTTTTCCAAGATTCGATTAACATTTTTTTCGGTAAAAAAAAACAGATTGAAGCCCGTTTTGTTTTGCATTGCATTTTGAGGCGAAGGTTCAGATTTGGATCATGTCTACATTATTATTTTTTTCTCTTTTGGTTTCAAAGTAAGGTAGGTAAGTTGGTACTGTACAGGTTTTATGAAGCATAGTAAATATTCAACCAGATTTAAATAGGCCATACAATCATTTTGTAATCAGAATTGAAGAAAACAATAGCTAATATATTTCAGTCAATTTCAATCACTTACCGATCTCGAATTAAAGCTGCAGTCTTTAAAACGCTACGCAATCCCCACAGTACCCACACTAATTTTCCAGCTGGTTATACTAATAAGTTTTATGTTATAGCACACGATATTGCCGCAATTAATTAGGCAGGTAATACTGTAATGGACAATAACAAAAACATCAAGCTGATAATTGAGAAATTCTTGATCGAAGTCAAGACTTAGAATAACTTGGGATGATCACAGTGATCAGTGTTTAACGGCTATTGAAGTAGTTATGGAGCCTTTGTAGTTACAATACATAAATTGCAAATCAAGTTAACAGACGTACTGATTATGAAAATACGGTAAGGCCCAAGCTCAGATATTCGAAAAAAATCCTGACCAACGTGGCTTTTGAAAGTCAAGTTTAAGTTGAGTAAATCTCCCTAATTTTGTGAAAATGATTCGTATACGACTTTCTTAACGGTTTCATGAAAATACATTTTCTATGAAATAGTTTTATATTTCGAAATCGTACATCGTTAATTGTAAATACATTCATTTATTACAATGTATCATTGCAATACGACCTGACGCCTTGACCCCTCTGCGGTTAACGATTCGATCTAATTTGTTACTACTTAGTAAACTGAAGTTTAGTGCGTAGCGTATCAATAGATATTATTATTTGAACTCCGCTGACTAACGGTGAAGGGAAATTTCATCAGAGATCTAGACGTATGTAAATGTCTGGAATATGTCTTGCCTTTTCTGTACGAGACGAGGATTTTGATCAGTACTGGAATAAATAGACCAAGTGGGAAAGTAATAATCAAAGCCTCATCCATTTTAGTTTGTAGGACTTTAGGGTCCTTCCATATTTCTACCTAATTCTGTCATTTGTTATTTGGAAATAGCCTTATGGCCGTATTAGTACAATTGAATTACGAAATTCGTTATCGTTGTTCTAGATCGATATCTAGAATCTAAATAGATTTCAATCTGGATGTTAGTTTAAATAAGGAATTATAAGTAGAAAAGAGAATCGTGTTACCCGGTAACTGGGTTGTGGAGGTCAGATAGGGAGCTCCATGTAAAACACTGGTATTCAGCTGCATTTGATTACACTGGTAGCAGACCCTAACAAAGTTGGGTAAAGGCTAGGCAGATGACAGATGGAAGGAGAAAAAATATACAAATATGTATTTTTCGTACCATTACATTATTGGCTAGTAATTCGTACGTGGTAGAAGTATATTTTCCTCGTGCTTTGATATTCATACTAATTACCAGACAACAATGAGAGCGAGTGTACGCGTCTGTTTCTAATTGGGGCATTGCCTTTTATCACGATTCAACACGCGGCTCATGAATATCAAACAGTTAATAGGTATTACCAAAGTGTTGACTAATTTGAAATTACCTATTTTACTGACATTAAACTCATTTTTACGTTTAACTTGTGGATTCATTTTAAAATGTCTCATCTGTCTTTCAGTCCTCCAAGGAATATAAATTAAATTTCACGGCATTTTTTTCTTCATCCCATTTAAAAATGATAATGTAGTTACTTACTTAAATAAAAACATGCCTAATTCCTCAGTATAGGAAGTAGACATATGAATTACAAAATTTGAAGAATATTACTTCAGCGTACAAATACCATTTCATTATTTAACTATGAAGGCTTGCTATATAAAGGCTTATAATGTCATACACATTTTTTACCTACGTATACCTTCGCGACCGTTATTCGCAGAAAAGTAAGCGCCCGAAACGCGAACAAAGTCCTCTGGATATTCCCACAACACCTCTCATAAAAACTACGCCGTATCTACATACTAAATAGGTATATTATATTGTGAAATGCATTGGTCATTGGCCTAGCTATGGCAACGACCTGTAGGGATCAAGTGCGATGAATGACCGCCGTGACGTCGTATTGTGATGACGAAATATAACTATTGCGTGGTAGTGATAATAATGACGTAGTCACATCTGAATGTAGGCGTCTTCCCACCATCCCCCCGATATATATGTGGTGAGTTCTTTATTCTTTCTGCTTCCTACAGTTACTTCTTGAGATATGAATGAGAGATTCTGCCCGCAAAAGTGTATCTTCTTTCCATAATTAAATGAAGTCAACGGCAGAGACTACTTTTCCCTACTACTTGAGGTATAAATTAATAAAATTCAAACTTCTGTTTTTGATATCTAAATAACTGTCTGAATTAAGCTCATTCAAATATTCGTATTCACGTCAAGATTTTAAAATAATCCTAGGTTAGTTTTGTTTTGCATTTAGCCATATTTATATTGCAATTATTTTAGGAAGGTTGTTAAATGTTAATATCAGAATACTCATATATATAAATTACTCAAGCTTTACTATAATAAAGTTGAGAGCAATAACCGTATCAAAATGTTAAGAATGTTTATTGCGTGCGGTGAAGCAAATACTTACAACTTAAATACATTCTTGTACTGTAAATTGGTTGCTGATTTGAAGTGCGCTATTTGTTAGGTACACGTTTACATTGTAAATGGGACATGGAAATAAAGGATGCGATAAGTTATGTCACAGTACGGGAAATAGAGTGTGAAGATAATACTATTTGAATTTAAATATATCGCGAAAATAACTGGAAAATGTTTAAGCCCACCTATACATAGCGTCCTGAAAGGGGCCAGGCGTAAATGCTTAGCAGTGTCACGCTTACTTTTTTTTATTTTTTTTTATTTTTTTAGTCGACTGTACCTAAAGTAATATACATATACATATTATATATTATATAAGTACCTACATAGAATACCTATTCTATGTTTATAAAGTTGCTAAAGCTGCGCAGCGTGTCGCGGGTTCGATTCCCGCACGGGACAACTAAAATTGTTCCGGGTCTGGGTGTTTGTGCATGTGTAATGAATGTTCGTAAACGCACCCACGACACAGGAGTAATTTCTAGTGTGGGGCAACGTTTTTTTAAAGAAAAAAAAAGAAAAAAAAGTAATAAAGTTAGGGTATTTACACCATTTATAACAAGAACGGCTGGATAATTTTTAGGATTTGTTTTCGACCCGAATAGCGGAAAAAAAGTATTAAAACAACGTAAAAAAAATCCTGAGGCAGTATGAAGTTTACAGATTCAGCTAGTTTTAAATTAGACAACATGACATAGCCTCTTTGGTCTACTGATCGCAAACGTGGTTACTGAGCTAGAGGTTCTGGATTAGATTCCCGGATTGGGAAAAAGTTTCTTGTACAACAATTTTCTTAGTAGATAGTAAAAGCCTTTAGTCTAGATTTATGTTCGGTATGAGATAATAGCTCATCGCCTGATAAATACAATTTTACCTTAACTGGAAAAATACCGGTATCCTATAGGGATACTTCTGCCTCTCCTATGGGAGAAACAGGGTTGATGATATGTTTGGGCACCGTTTTGGTAATCCATTGTAACATAATAATAAGTTGTCACGTATTATTAACTTTTAAAACAGAATCGGTATCGACTCGTGTCCAGACAATAGTCATCGGAATATTGAAATAAGTCTGATTATCTAATTGTTTTTTTTACATCAATGTAATCATGTACTTTCTTTAATAATAGCACGTGTGATTAGAGTCAGAATTACACATATGATAATTTAATGGCGCGAAAGTTCGTTCACACCAATGTTCTAGACATATCCAAGAACATTTATAATTCAGAATTATTTTACATTTATAATTTGATGGATCCAGATTTTTCTTGTCCAGTTTCCTGCATTACAATTTGGCAGCTGCTTCCCTTTCCTTTTTCTTAATAGTGCTTGCAAATCTATTAACATTTTTTACATTTGTTCTACATATATTTGAACAAAAAATCAAGTTATTAAGAACTTAGTCGTTGTATTGATAAACACGATTAATTCAGTATACAAACTATTTGCACTAGTTTATAACTAAATTATGTAGAATTTGGTTTTCACGGAAATAATTATTTGAATTTTACTTCAAATAATACATATGCCTTTAATACATTTTAATAATTTACTTCAAATAATTAAAATGTATTAAAGGCATAATTTTACAGTTATCAGAATATTATTAGAAACTATTAGAATCAATATAAACGTAACATGAGGGGCTCAGAGTAGACGTGAGCATTAATCGCCATACTTGCTCAAAGCGGATTGGCGATTTTAGACTTTTTTAAGTCCAGGTGTCCTAACGATTTATTACTTTGCCGTTTGTCAGTGTTGTCTAAGATATACTTAGAAAGAACGTATAACTTGAGAAAAGTCAAATTGGTACTCGCCAGTGTTTGAACCTGTACATTTGTCTTGAGCTTTTCTACCACAACGACTACCGTTACTGAGCAATGTCACATAAATATACCAACAAAATTTGACAGACACTGTAATCTAACCCACAACCACAGTAGAATAAAGAGCCCGTAATTTTAGATTTATTCATTTCCAAACCAACAAAAAGTCAATAATGCATTGAAGCTGATGCTAGCTTCCATACGTCATTATGTTTTAACGCGGAATAAATTTGGAACCGATGACGGCCATTGTAAGCATTGTGAAGAGTGAGTTAAAAATCTAACTGAACACGTCGATGATAAAAAAACGGTAATGGATGCAGGCATTGCACGTCCGCGCGACAATGACCGACGGAAGCCAAGCGTCCGGTGTCACCTGCGCCAGAGCACTTCCCTACGCAACCTGAATTATTTCTAATTAATTGTTTGTCTGTCACTGTAGAATATATTATAAACTTATTGATAGAATGACGTAAATAGAACAACGATTGAAGCCTGATAAATGTTTGTACGTACAAGACTGTGCTGCTTTAATTTTTTCTCGTCTTGTTTGTATAGAATATTAGCATGCGGTGTGGTTGGTCGCCTTGAAAATGACAAATAGAACGCGATTAGGGCTATTAGTTTATATTTTTTCTTTCATATGAAATCTATTTTTTTTGAGATTTCATAAATATTGCAAGCTACTGAAGTAACAGGATGTTATGTTAATCTTCGTTGTTTTATAATTTATTAGGATTAGCATTTTTTCATGTTGACGTCATCTAAACTTTTATTTCCAAGCGGTCATCCCCGTTTATCCCCGTTAGCAACACATATATTAATGTTTAGTGAGCCCAATTTGAATATTTCGACTCTCATTGATATGTTATGAAATTCATGAACACTGTCAATTTTTTCCTTATAATATAAATATTATACGCGGTATTTTAAACACAATTATTTAAAGTTTTATATAAGTTTTCAGAAAGTGTAATAATAATACAAGTAAAGTAAGTAAGTAAGATAATCTGCTTATATCCTACGCATTTTCTTATTTACCGCTTGCCTCAGAATAAAAAATAAAACAAATGGTGACAGAAAAAATCTTATGTAATTTGTTTGATATTTTGTTGATCAGCTTTATTGAGTATCATAAACATAAGTGGTAAGGTAATCTATTTATTTTAACCCCTCGTAGGCCAATATAGTACCTGTTTATAGCAATCTGAGTTTTTTATTTATTTCTGTAGAGTCCAGTTTCTCTTGTGTCAGTTTTGAGCCTGCTGCGATGTTTTTTTAAAGTTGCATAAAGAGAAGAAAAAATACCATTTAATCGTTATTACTTACATAGTAATGTTTATTTTCAGCATAATGCAGTTATATGATATTCATTGATATTATATGGTGGCCTTATCTCAAGTACGACTATAGAACGTGATTTTTCGAAGTCATTATGATGTATTTTCTATGTTTATTTTGGTATATCGGACAAACATCGTAAGGAAATCTGGTTGAAGTCTAAAATCGCCAATCCACCTTGAGCAATGATAAATGTTCGTGTCTTCCCTGTATATGAAGGATTAGACCAAATAGTATGCTACCAACAAGGCTGATCGCGAATAACTATCGTTTTGAAAATTTCAAATATAAGTACCTATATTAGTAAGTACCGAATATATTTGGCAAAAGTGATAACTTTTATCTTTAATAGCGTAATTTTAAGGCTCTTAAAACGCCCTAAACATTAAAGGCTTATATGACAAATACCGATTTGTTGTTTAATCACACTGTGTTAGTGCCAGTGTCTCTGAGTTTCAGACAGTGTCATGAGGAAACCGGCCAAAGTTAATGGTTAATGAAAAAATATAATGACGCTTTCTTCTCAGTCCCACGACTGTCGTTATGAGTCACAGTTCATCCATATGATGACCACTAGCAATTAAACACGAGATTTCCCATGAAATCTTATCGTTTAAAAGCTCGCTCAGATTTTAATCATAATGAATTAAAACGAGTTCCTAACACTTGAGAATAATACATTTCGAAAAGCAGGATGTGAATTTATTAAGCTTTATGTCAGTACCAACTAAATAACTTTAATGTTATTATTTGTAAAGGTTTTTTGTTTAACACTTTTGCTTCAGATATATATATGAAATACAATTTTACTTTTGTCAAGCGTTATACTATGTCAACTTGTATTGGTTATTTAGCTGATGTCCCATCGTCAATGATTACTACACAAGATAGACCCAAATCAGTACATACGAGATAATGAATCAATCAATATCAATCAAACGAGACTCCTAACGATTCTAAGCCCATTACTGGACACGTGGACATGTGTATTACCTAAGTAGTTGAAGATACTGATCTGTTGCCTATTAAAAGTCATGCGATCCTTAAAGGAGGTTTGTTGTCAGATAAAAAAAGATTCAAGCTGTTTTGTAAAGGGTCAGTTGTATCATAATATATGTGTATGTAAGGACCAAAAATAGCGTCATAAGTTGCATTTGTAATATCCCACTATTCGAAGTCATCAGTAAGTGTTTTTTAACGTATACATATATTGGTATTATCATAAGAATTAAAAACATTTTATTTCGAGGATAAACTAATGAGCACGAACTATGTAGTTGGCAGATGAACTTTGATAAGGTCTTTAGCTTGACGAATCTCTAGAACATGACAGTTAAAATAATTTAATATAATTGCAACAAACAAGCACTCGATATAGGATACGCTTTTTTCTTTTTTTTTTGTATTTTAACACATGGGTAGCTTATGGTAATGCTCTATATTAAATATGTATTTATTTGATAACAAACCAAATTGAGTAGTAGAGCAGGTAAAGTTATGCTTTCGAAGAAGATTTTGAAGTTTTATTTTTATAATCTAATGTATGCCTACTGGTCCAGAGTTTTTTTCTAAATTAGCTTTCGGTACTTCTTTTCCATATACATTTTAACTTTGCCAATACGCACATACTTCTATGTGCCCAGTATTTTTAAAAAGAGATTCAAACTTTTCATAATAGCTGTTCTTTAGAATCGGAAATTTTCCAGTGCTATGTATTGCGTATTATCATTTACTCGTAAAGAATATAAGGATATAAGCGTACAATCGTAAAAATAGTATCAAGAGTGAAAATGTTAGATGCGGGCACCCACACGACGCGACGGAAGTAATGTATATGCAGATATTAAACTACCTACATTGAACTAAATAAGTTCGTGCGCCGCATTATAATTAAATGCTTTGTCTTTGTAAACGCTTTTGTTTTGTTCGAACAATGTTTCTCAGAATTTGTCATCTTTTGTGTAACTATCAGAAATGTTAGTCTGTATTCTGTCTTATTTATATTGGATTCCTATAGAGGGCAAAGATGTATATGATGCGATTGTCGTGTGTCTACGTCTGTCTACTAGATTAAGGTTTATTTGCGACTAACTTTTTTCCGCGGAGAGTGTGTTTTCTGAGGGAACTACTTCGTGCACCCGGATAAGATACCCTATGTGGTAAACCAGGTTATAAACTATGTGTGTACTAAATTTCATCCAAATCTATTCATTAGTTTTTGCGTGAAAGAGTAACAAACATTCATACATCCATAAATACAAACTTTCGCATTTGTAATATTAGTAGGATTGTATGCATATTCAATAATACAGGTGTAGGAAACCAATGCTTTTTTTTCTAGAAAATAAAAAATGTTTCAGCTATTATTTTAACCGAATAGCATACGTTGATGCACTGGCAGTCCTGTGGTAAACATGATCCCGAATCGCGAGTCGAAACTTGTTTTTCACCAAAATTAATATTCGATGCTTAAATATATCGTACAAAAGATGTAATAATTCAACTGAATAAAAATAGATTTATATTTTAAAAATACCAAAATAATCCTTTTGAATCAAATTCAAGATTTCAGATTCGGCTGAAGAGACAAATAAATTATATTTATCTTAAACACACAGTTAATCTGATAAAATTTTTAAGACACTTCGAATAAATGCAATCTCAAGTTATTGCTAATAATTTTGGGGTTAGACTTAAGATATCTTAACGGTACGTAGACTTACGATTATGAATGTCCAGACATGAATATTTTCTTTAGTAGGTAAATGAATAAATCATGCCCATTAATATAGCGCTAATCACTGCAATTATTTAGTGTTAATTATCCACCTCATATTATCCGATCCTTGATTGTATCTCATTATCTTAGTTACAATTCCGGACTTATAACTCACCATAACTTGGCAACAGGCCGCGAAGTTAACTGTTAACTTGACTTAGCCAGAGGATTATAAAAAACTTAATCGGTAACAACTGGAGCGAATCAGGTGAGCGCACTAATTGTGGAACGCCAATTAAAAACAATATTGTGCAATATTCGATCGGCGATAGAGTCACGGAACGTGATGAAGTCACTTACCCTACATCGTTCATGACAGATGTTATTCACCGGAACATTAATTGTTGTGAATAGAGATGTGCCCACGCATGCCCGAAGAGTCTAATGACCACGAAATAACATGAACAGTATGAGCACATCGATATACCAGTGAATATGATAATTTTGTTATATTGCAAGATTTTGTATTTTTATGAAGTAAGTACTAGATTTTATAGCGACAAAAAACTATAAAGTTTTTCATTTGAATTATCGAATTATTGTTATATGTTAGGGATAATTCACTTTTTCCTGCAGTACTGACCTTCATTTGTTTTCCCAAAATGTTATGGCCGTAAAATACAGAGACCCAGGGTAAAACCTGCATTCACATATCGTCAGCATGATCGTGTCCTAGTTTTGTAAACTGGTCATTGGTTTCTTCCATCATGTTTGGTATTTGGACCTAAATATGAGGAAATTAAGTGCTTAAGGTGCATCACAATTATTAAGATAGGTTTAAAAAAAAAAATCTGTGTTGTATTTTGTTTGAAGTGATGACTCAAATGAACAATAACATGTTGTGTCCATCCAAATATAGGAGAGGACCTAAGTTACTGCGGAGAAAAAGACATTTAATATAGATCTTACTTCAAATGATATTCAAAAAGCTAAATTCTTCAAAACAACAAAACTTGTTTACATCAATGAATCGATGGAATCATCGTAGTTATGTGCGTAGATGTCAATAATGATATGTAATTTAGTGGCCATTACATGGTTCGATTTGTTTCGCTCAACTAAATTTGGAATAGAGCGAACGCCACACATTCTCTAGCGCTCATGTTAGATAAAGCTGCCATTGTGAGATGGTAGTTTGGTAGTATGGTCATTGTTGGTGGCGGTGAGCGTTATAAAGTTGTTGGATTGTGGCAAAAAGAGGTCGTGGAGGCGCGGGAGGGGACGGCCGTTGACCGGCGACAACCTTATTGCGTTGAGCCATGAGCCAATGTCTAGGGTAAGGTCCTCGGACCCAAAGTGGAGTGCTGTTTTCATTGGTACGTTTCCGTGGGCGGCTCGACACGGTTCGGTTTTTTCAATGTTTGCAAAAAGAGGTTGCATAATTTCAGATCATAAGCGGTGTGAGTTGCGGTTATTTTACCGAGTAAAGACATACATGTGTCACGTATGTTTCATGTGTAGATTGTCTGAATTTAATTTGGTTTAGTTTTCATTAGAAACGTTTTTGAAAAGTATTTTCAGATTTTTAATGTTCCAAATAATTAGTCATATACACTAGGTAGATTTATTTAATGTATTAATTTCAATGAATATAAAAAGCCAGCCTTGTTCATAATTTCAATGGAAGTCGATGCTATTATTGAACGGTCTTTTTCTATAAAGTAAATCATTGGTTTTGCAACGTTTTTTTCTGCAAAATTACGAATCAAAGTATAAAAGCTCACGAGCTTTTTATATGACGGCGATAGTTTGGCCATTCGCCTCAAGGCTAGATGTTTCCATTCGAGAGTGTAAGAGAGGGTAATGCCCTCCGAAGTTGTTTGTGGCAAAAAATGGGGACACTGAGACCGGCTCACTTATTTTGGTGAAGTTATGAATCAGCGTGAGAAAAATAATACTAAATTAACAATAAATTCGTTTTTGTTGTTTCCTTTGCAAAGTCTTATGCAAGTCGAAGAAAGTCTTATTTAAAATATTGTATTTAGGTTGTTTGTGTATTTATTTTAAACAAGATATAAGTTTCTGATACATAACATCAATATCTTAATGTTTTAGCGAATAAACATAGCATAACAACAATATTTTCTTCCTAAAACGGGTAGGCAGATGTATTCCAATTGTAAATAAATACTTTGCTTAACCCTTGACTCTGCACCCGCACCACACTAGACCAAAAAGTTGGTAAAAAACTATTGTTTTGTTTTTCCCTTTTATTGTTTACAATCAGACAACCCTTATGTAATAACAGCTCTGGTAATGTATTACTAAAATAAATATGTACGGTCATATGAAACCCATCTGTTATTCAGTATGAATTTGTTAAATTAATTCATATCTGTTGAAACCTTCGCGTTAACCCAACAAAGGACTTCAGGGACTTGGCCAAGCAAACGAAAACTGAATTATAAAATCATTTGGAATTTCAAAGTTTGGCCCACTTCGTACCGAGATTCAAATTTCTTTAAATATTCGTTTTTCTGTACAGTGTTTACACTGTTTCAGTATTCCAGGCATTTTTTTAATGCACAGAAGGTAAAATCTTATATTTCAAAAGGCTTTCTGGAAATGTTACCTAAATTGGAATTAATTGATTCAAACAAAAGTCCGCTTTGATGAAGCAATTGTGGCTCGACCACTGCAGTTTCGGGCTGAACATCAGTCTGTCTGTCCATTCCATTATAAATTCTTCCTGCGACCTATTAATACGACACTTCGTTGAAGAGTACGACAACGACCTTAAAATTGAATTCAAAATGCAAACCGAAACGTCCCGAGATTGTTGTAAACAAGAACGTGCTAAAAACCTTGATTTTGATTTGGGAAGTCAGGGGCGAGTGACTCTTTACACATGGACTTGTTTTTCCTGGTAAAAGAACTGCGCAAGTGACCGAACCGGGATGAAATTTATTTTAATGAAATTTAGGGTCACGCATGTTCAGGTATATTTATGATCAATATGGTAAGACTCTGTTGTTCTGGCTATGTTTAAATTCATTTGGGATTGATTTCAAATTACCATAACGTTTTATTTTACCAAGCTACGACGCAGAAAACGAAGGATAATGGTTTTAAATTGAAACTGATCACTAAACAGTTGTTACTATAAATTTACTACGAGATAGATGAATATATGGAAGAAGTAATTAAAATAATGTGACTAATTTTGTAACCAATAATTGTTTTATATTTTTAATAATTCAAAGCTTCAGTTTTGTATAAACGACTTAAAAAATGTGATATATGTATATACTTTTCTATATATACATAATATACATGGATACTAGCAGTGAACTAAATCTGAGAATTATTACTGCGAGAAGTTGTAAACCAAAATTGAGTGCTGTAATAAACGTATTACTGTAAAACATGGATACTGAAAATGTTTATAGCATACTAAATATAGTTACAAATTATTATCAGCGTTTAAATAAGTAAGGAGTTTAATTAACTCATTACAATGTGTGGTCTTTTAATTAACTTATGTCGATTTATAAACGCTAGGTAGATTTAGCACAACAAACTTTTGAATATTATTTACGCACCTACCTAAGTAAAACTGCCCATGATTATTTAACTGACAATTTGAGGATGCATTTAATACCAATTCAAAGTATTTATCAATGTGAAAGTTACTCTGTCTTGTTACGTACGGATAAACTGCTAAACCGATCTCGATAAATAATAAACGTCACGCAGGGAACAATGGAGGAAGGGGAGAGAGGCTTTTGCACAGCAGCGGTACTGTATAAAATCACATTAAAAATAAAAATAAATAAGTATGTTGAATATATAAAATTGCTTCCAGTCTAAAGTCTGTATTAGATACGTGAGTGTCTTGACGAATGATGTCAGTACATATTTTGACGTCATAGACGCGTGGTATTACGTATGAAATATTAATGTGCGCACATATATGTCTGATGATGATTTTGACCTGTAATTTATTGACAAAACATACCCGCTTTCCATAAGCATTAATAGACTATATACTCGGTACCTGTCACACATAATTGTATTAATGTTGATCATAAATAATTTTGTCTTTTTTATTGAAATTGAATTTCATTTGCATTGAACTTTAATGTTAATTATTTTTTTATATAGAGCAATTTTGCACTTACAACCGATATAATTTCAGGACATGTAGCCTGCATAAAAAACTAAGTATAAACAAACTAAGTATTCCCTTTCAATTAGAACAGATAGGTGACCCATCCAGTATTTTATTGCAGTGCTATTTTTCACCACAGAATCGATACAAAATGATCTTTAAGAAAATGGCTAACGTGACTAATAAAAGACATCAACGGGATCACGTAATGTGTAGGTACCTACTGAACTTGAGGAAAACCTCAATAAAACTGTTGTATTCAAGACGCAGGTCCTATTGGCGTCACACGGAGGATCTTACGCTAATGCTATTAAGGTTAACGCCGGAATCAGAGTAAACAGTCATGACCACTGTATCCGGGTTCGTTACAAACCTATAAAAGCAGGATAAATATAAGTTACATAAAAGGTCCTAAATACATAAATATGTCCTTTGGCTGAACTATGATTACTTCCGTAACTCACTGTAAGATAAGAAATTATAAAAGAAATACAAGAATGGTGGTGTACCTATAGTTACAAAAGAATTAACAAGGATCAAAATAACAGTTTTGCCACAGCGCTTACTTTGTCGCTTATACAAGTACCTAACTTATTATAATTATTTTTGTAATTTTAATAAATTGATTAAAAACACTTTTCAACTCTCAATACGAAAGGGATTGGGATTTAAATTTTGGATTTTCCACGTAGAGTTCACGAGTAGCAGCCCAGAAACTAGATTTTTCCTCGGCACATGACTATAGACACGTTCAATTTTACATAGGAGTTCAACATCCCTGGCAAAAAGTGGGTTCAGTATAGGTGTACTAGCTAGACTATGAATAATTATTGAATGCACTAAGTAAACTTTTAGATTTACGAAGTTTTTAACATTTTTGTAACTGACCGGGGGGCCTATTCTTACTCAACAAAACCGAAGATTTAAGTTAACGTTTTCTTATTGGTTTTAGGGCGACAAACAATTGTTATATGTAGATAGTATAAGCATCATGCTCTACGTACAGAGCATCTGATTGCACCTTATTGCACCACAAAAAACTTATCGTGTATTCTTGGTCTTCCCAAAGTTTCGTTTGGGTGGGCTAAAAGGGCCTCTGAACATGGATGTAGTTTTTTTTCTGTTGTACTACCTATCTGTATCAAAATGGGAACGGAAAATGAACAAAAATCTCTGAAAATTTATACTTAAGTATAATAAACGTGTTGTAAAACCATGTCGAAGAAATCTCATTAGAAACAAACACAATTGAGACTTCATTTGTTACTGATTTGTTTCTAGCAATACTAATAAGCCACGTGTTGGTCCCGCTTGAAATTATACACTCATAACGAGCAAATTATCGATCATTATTTTCACAAAAAAAAATGTATTCAGTAATCGGTTTTCCACACTATTACCTACTTGAAATAATTGAATAACTTTTAACGTTTAACACAAGATCCATGAATCGATAGTAATTGCTTTAGTAATAAAATTATGATAAGATTTTTTATAGTGAAATAGTAAATAGTAAAAATTAGGTGCTTTCGTGACTAATATTTAGTTTTAAAATCTTAAAAGTTGTATTTATAAGCATACACATTTTTAAGGTTTTACTTGTAAAACTATGCTATTTATTGGCTATTACTGTGCTATTTTTATTTTAATTTTATATATGACTGCTAAATAGCAATCACGTGTATAGATAAATCTTTAAAACTCAAAATAATTTGGGTCTCTGTCGTCTTAACTTCTCATATATTAGTGTCACTACGGGTAGCCACTATCTGTATAAAACCAGTCGTAAATAATTTTGACTGACAGCAGTGTCCAATCTTTTTGAGAAAATTTGGTCCAGAAGTTGATATCTTTTACCTATATTACAAACCTCTTTATATCAATAAATCTTATTAATCTTTTACCATATGAAGTTTCAGAAAATGGCACTTCAAGGACTTTATATACACAGTGTAATTGAATTCACTGTTTTCCCGAAAAGTATAAAGTTAATGAATTTTTAGTACACAGTGTATATATTATAAAAAAATATTGACTAGAAATTTACTTCAGTTTAATATTCTTTCAACAGTGTAACAAAAACTAGAGAAACAAGGACATGCGTCAACGGTAACATTATTGTGGACCTTGATGCATTTTCCTCATAAGATTGCATACCTGAATATTCAAAATTCATAGCCGATTTCCAGTTACAACTGGTAATAAACTTAAATTAGCATAGGTACACCCCTTTTAATTATGTCAAAATGTCAAGAACAACGAAAAGAAAAAAAAGCATTCGGAACATACCTAGTTTTATACCTTTGCTGTGCAATTAAATGTATACCGACCAGGCACATACTTACTCGACAGACCGAATAACTTATTATAGCATACTTTTCTAGCTTTTATTTATTATCCTAGTAATATTAATTTCCAACTATCCTACTAAAATATAAATGCAAAAGTTTGTGAAGATGTATATTTATGTATGTTACTGTTTTATGTAAAAACTACTAAACAGACGTGGATGAAATTTGATACACATAAAGCTTATAACACATAGGATAATTTTTATCTAGGTTGGCGAAGTAGGTTCCCTAAGGATGCGGGTGAAACCACGGGAAACAGTATAATATCATATAATTTGCGTTTATACGAAAATGATGACCTGACAAAATATATTATTATTCCTTAATATTTCACAACACTTACATGTATGATCACTATCATCAATGAATTTTTATGACGCACGTACTTGAGTCCGTTTATTTCTATTTTTTTATCTTGTTGTGTTAAATTATCTTTATAAGTAGTAGAATAATTTTATTTTACTGAATAATAATATGTTATAGTAAATAATAAAAAGAGGATTATATGGGTAGCATGAATATATGGTGTGTTTAAAAAAAATAGAAATAATTTGAAGTAAATAATCATTAAAAATAATATTAATTTTGATTACTATACAGATAACTAAAACTATATCTAGCTATGATCGTACGTTCCATAAAATGTCTTTAAAATTGGGTCAGTCTAGGTCGAGCGATAAGCAACCTGTTGCTGCCTGAAATGCACTTTGAATACCAAAATACTATCTAAGTTGTCTGTATCTGAGAGCGTCACTTAAATCTGTGCTCACTTCATTATGCTAGTACGGGAGATACATAGATACAGCTCGAAATGCCTTCAGGTTAAAACCCAAGAATGTTCTATTAACACCTATTTTTACATATTTATGTTTTTTTTCTTTTCTCTGCATTTTATTTTTGGAACGGACTAAAAAGAATGGTTCAGTGACCACTTTATTAACAGGTATCACTATTTATTGAGTACTTGTTGGCCAGTACTTTATTACGTTCTGTCTAGTGCTTATTTTGATTTAAATATACATAACAGCAAACGACTGAACTCAAAAAAGAAAAAATGATCTGATTTTAGATTGTGAGTCGAAATCTGAAAAGGTATCACATGCCTTTCTGTCGCCAAATTAAAAATTAATTAAACCTGTATTTTTATTTAATCTTAAAAAAATATACGGCTTAATATAAAACCGATAATAAATACGTACAATTTATTCGGTTCAGGCTACACGTATTGCACTACTTATTATTTCAAAGAAATATTTTTGGAGCTTCAAAATCTCGGTCGCGTCAGGACATAAACAACATAGTTTATATGTTAGCGAATAAAAAGTTATGCGATACAACGCACACATACGCACCTATATCTAAATAGTGTGACTTTAAGCTTTATCTGTACGGACATAACGTTGAAAATAAGTAATTGAATTGAATAACCGCGGGAAATGTAGGGTTGGCAAAGTAGTAACGGATGTTTCTGGTGGAAAATTCTAGAAATTTTATTTTATTTATTTGTATGTGATACTTATACTATATGTGACTTCAGTTTTGCGTTTATATCAGATATTACTTATAACCTTTTCAGCTTTAGAATAGTAGTGTCATTCATTAGATCTTTAGAAACAGTCCGTAACATGCATTTAGGAAATAAAGTGTTAAGTTGAAAAGTATTTAAATAATACTGCGGAAAGTTAAACAGGCTTGTTTAAACTTATTGTTAACGAACTCATTTTCATATTTTTGGTGTTAACCTAAATTAGCGAAAAGCAATACTAATATAACTAAATTACGTTCATGATTTACTAAGTTTAGTTATTTATTTTAGTAGCCATTGCCTTTAAAATCCTGGTGCAAAGTAGCTTACCATAATCCTGATATAGTAGCTCACCTACACCTAAATACCAATGAAAAGAAAAATTTCATGCTAACGCTACTATTTCACAGATTTTCCTTTCCATGTGTTTGAGGCCCTGGCGTGTGCAGGCTAACGGTATCGCTCACGTGTCTCCGCGAAGCCATCGACCCTCAGCGGCCTCCGCGCAATACACCCTCACTCGATACAAAAAGACCTACAACACGCACTTCCAACAAACAAATTTGCACTTTATAGCAAACACGTCAAAGCAGATTTTTCCTTATAGTAGCCTCAATAAATAAGACATCAATACCATTCAAAATACAAGTTGCTTCAATTGATCGCTTGAACATAAATCCTTGCATAACCGATTATAAAATGTATTGCTCACGTAATACAGTCTAAGTTCCTTTGCTTTTATCGATGTCTCAAGAGTAAGGATCAGTTAATCTAGTTATTCATACATTTATGTACTTCATGTATTATTTATAGAATATTACAATCAAATGAAAACAATAAGAAGGTATTTCCACAATATTATTTATTATGACGCAAGAGAGAACTTGAGGCTTAGATGATAGAGATATTAATAGGATATATAAAAAAACCCTGAATAATATTAATATAATATTATGTACAAAAGTGTAAATCATGAAATCCTCTTATTTGATGCTTTTTATTGCCAATTGCGATAATCTTTGTTATGTCTTTTCGCCCTTAACTACATCATTATCATCAGCCTATTTGATATTATTCCACTTTTCGACATAGGTCTCTCCAAACGTGTATGTCACCCATATAGCGGTATTTAATATTTAAAAAGGCAAATACAGAACTTATTCCTAAAAATGTAATCTCTCTATAATCTCTTCTGTAATAATTGGCCTTTTCAGAAGATTTCAAGAGAAAAATAATTAATAGCTAGCGATAATATTAAAAATATAGGAAAATACCACTCCACGAAACTATATTCCTCTAGAGTAAATATGTTCCCTCAAGAAGTTGTTTTAATGTTCTCAATTTCAAATAATTTTTCTTCTAAGGATTTTTTGTATCATTAAATTTTAATATTATCTTCTCATACGGAAGTGCCTTTCCTTCCCCACTTTCCTTATGGGGAAACCTTTATTCAGTATGGTGTGTTATACCAAAAACGTTTGCGTTACGTATTTCATAGTGACAAGTAACTTAATTGTCACCATAACAATTGATGACTTGATTTTATAAGGCATGTTCCAAAAGGGTTTAGATAGGTTTACAAACATGGAAAATTTTATAACGCACGTCTTAGTATGTTTTTGAAAATTGAACAAGTAGTGGCCTTTCTATTAAGATTGATCTTTGATTAACAAACGTTTTGACTAATAAAATTATGAAAAAGTAAAAGCGACCACGTACAAGGTCGAACTGGGTTTGAATTAGAGTGACCTAATTCACATGGATTTCAGCTCATTCTATTAATATTGGATCGGAAAATATCATTTAGATATTTATTTCCTAAATACGATTATAATTTATAAATAATTAATTATTAAAATGCACTCGAAATGATTTGAAATCCACTTATGTATGGCGTGGGTGCAGGTTAAGTTATTTTTATGATCGCGTTATGCAAAGCGTTATAATTTTAATATTTATTATAGCCACAAATAGCTTCATTTGCTTATAGCTAACGATCGCAATAAAATAAAATAATTGAGTATTAATTATTTACATTATAAATGTTTCCTATACTAGTCTTAGTCATTACACAGGAAACCTAACGTTAATTCAGAAGCATTTTTTTTCCTTTTTGCGGTTGATATTTGAAAGATGCATCATACTTAGTAGGCATGCATTTATTGCCCTCATTTCCACTGCAAGGAAGTCCACCTCTTAATTCTAATTATATACCTACATAAGTTTTTTTTATGGTTTTTCTTACAGATACATGAAGTCCCTTCTAACTAAAACTATGTATGACTTTTGAACATAAAACCTGAGGCATTTCATGCAAAGCGAAACACTCTTGATCCTTTATAGAAGAGAGAACTAACCCTTAATACACGTGCAAAGCAACGCACGTGAAAACGTGATCTAAGAAAAACATAAGTGATCGCCTAAAATGGTTAATTTAACATTTATTAAGACTTTCCTATTATCATAGAGTCACGTGAAGTGTTTGTGTTGATAGAAAACAAAATAGGATGGTAACCGTATGGATGGATCGAGACTAGTGAATATAAACCTGCGACCTCACTGCTGGAACGTGACCCCATTTATCTTTTTAATTTCTGAATAGGCACTTTATTAGTCGTAGAAGCTATGGGTGATGTGAAACAGCTGATATGAGAAATGTATTATAATTATGCATCTTATTTTGCAGTGATATTCTTGGCATGATTAGAAGGTAGGTACTTCTTCTATGTGTTGTTGGTTAGTCTGTTTATGATATATAAAGAGTAATAAAAAATGTCTTTTATCTTGAGATTGAAATCTCACGCTTTAATTTACTTTAACATCCAGAACTTCCAGAAAATGAAAATCTAAAATAAATATTTGAAAGTGAAAATATGACCTCTTTTTGATTCAGGTCAAATGTTGTGTTAAATGACCAGAAAAAAAATCTTTCATGTAGGAAGAAGATACATGTAGTCCAAGACCTAACCCGTATGGCAACGAAAAATAAATCACAATAATAACATCTAGTTGATAGAATTAAATCTCACCTCATTGTTTAAACCATAAATATCTGGGAAAAAGCAAAATTACAAATTATAATATTTTAAATTTAGAATTTCTGATCTACGAAATAAATTGGCAATACTTTCGTCTCACGTGTTTCACGTGCGACAGCCAGTGGTCGTTAGGGTTCACCACTTTCCATTTTAAAAACACTTATGTTTTTTTCAACATGCCCTCTATGAGCGTAAGCTGCAAAAAGGCACAAGAAGATAATTTATCCTACAATTTACGAAAAAGTGCTCTTTTGTTGTATTGATTACTTTTAGCGTTCTATTAATGTAATAAAAATATCGGAAAAGCTTAAGTTGTTATATTTTATCAATATATAATATATTATAATATATAAAATAAATAATAACTAAAAAAAATGGTAAAAATAGCGAAAATTTCACATTGCGACAGCCCTGTTCAAGGATACTAGTCACGTTTTACGATGTCCATTCAAATTTCCTGAAACTTACTTTATTTTCAGAATATCAACTACTTACCAAGGGCATTTTCACATATCGAAAATAAAAGGCTAGACAAAGTCTGACAAAGGTTATATATACTACCGATTAAATATTAATTTAGAAAGAACAATTATAAAAAAAAATATCAAAAAATTTCTTCTCTCGACATAAACCCAGTAATGAACAATGGAATACTAAATACATAGCAAAATCATTTATCCTATAAACATAGATTTAACAAAAGGATATTATTTATGAAAATATATTCTAGAAAACTTGTAAGTCATGTAAGTTATAAGTGTAGTTATTTAAAAGAGCATTTTTGCTTTTATTTGCGCTTAAAAATCATACAGGTCAATGCGCTGTTCTTATCTACTACGAATAATCAGAGAAGCGTGCCTACTTAGATAACTTAAATATGCCTTCATATTGAAACCTACTTGCTATGTAACTGTCATTCACGCACTCACTGTCACCACGTGTTCAATTGTTTATTTTCATGCAAACATTACAACAACGGTGTGAATAGCATCATATATTAAAATCACCTTATATTAACGCAAGGATTATCTATTTTATAAAAGAATTCGCTCATAAAAATAACCAGTAACCAGTATGTTTTTTTCTGTGTTGAGTTACTGAATTATAACATCTCTATATAATATGTCTTATGATTTTTCCTATTTATTTTGTATTTTTCGTTAAATACTGTAAACGAAAGCAAATTTATAAGCACTATTTCCAGAAAATTCTTTATTATAATTCTATTTTATAGCGACTGACGTATTATTTACCGTACTCATATCGGTTTGTTATTTTCGTCAGTGTCCTTCGCTGAAACTTATGTCAGATTGCATAATGACTTCTTATACTAATCGTAGGTGTACGTACAGATAACAAAAAAAATATAAATAAGCATACAGACAAGCAGATGGACGTATATAATAATGTTTATGTTTTCTATTGTTTTCGAAAAAGGGTCACGCAGAGTGTGCTGTAATAAATCAAATTTCTGGTTAGGAAATTTTAATCCAGTCTTCTTCCTTCTTACTCAGTAGTAGCTGTGTGATGAATAGATCAACGTGGCATGCCAGCCAGTGTTTATAACGTATTTAGCCAACTTTATGAATGTGCTAAGTTATCAATTCTTCAAGAATGAACTGCGTGATTCAGCTACAAAATGGTTATTAAACAAACAATTATAATACAATTAATGTAGTCTCTATTCCTTTCCACGTCTTCTTCAAATGCATAATCAGGCCAGAAATATTAATTTTTATATAATGAAAGAAACGGTTGCGTCGTGTTGCATCTCTAAAGTGCTAAATTTATCGCTGCAGTACTCAACCGGGGATGCTTCACCCAAATTCTTTTGTAGACCGTATCGAAAGTAGCTTAATTCTAAAAGAGGCCAGTCACGTGGCTATTATCGACCCCATTTGTATTGATTTTGACTATGAATACTTATGTAATGAATTCTGTCAACAGTAAAATGGAGTACCAGGCCGAACGGGTGAATTGAGAATTGTGTGTTAACCTGTTGATACGGTGTGTAGTCTACTTTCTGCGTGTGTTATTGTGATTGTCGTTGTGGGTATGAATGTATTATTATATCATCATATAAATAAAATCTCTTCAGATGCCATACTTTTATTAACTGTTATCTATATCTATACTTATAATAAATCTGTAGAGAGGTCAATTCTGTACATGAAATATATTTCCAAAATAACTATCAGGGGGTGATTAGGGATCGATACTGATGCCAAATATGCAATCAGTAAATTTTTTGTCTGTCTGTCTGTCTGTCTGTCTGTCTGTATAAACTCTATAGAAACAAAAACTACTCGACGGATTTTAATGAAACTTGGTACAATCATTTGTTATACTCCTGAGATGGTTATAGTAGTGGTTGGTTA
Source organism: Pyrrhia umbra (assembly GCA_963891755.1). Taxonomy (NCBI): domain Eukaryota; kingdom Metazoa; phylum Arthropoda; class Insecta; order Lepidoptera; family Noctuidae; genus Pyrrhia; species Pyrrhia umbra. The sequence continues at coordinate 9,715,638 of OY982922.1, read as the reverse complement.
TAGATGGTTAGAGTACTTTTCATCACGCTACAATCAATAGGAGCAGAGCAGTGAAGGGAAATGTTATCATTTTGTTTAAACGCGCTAAACTCAGGAACCGCTGGTCTGATTTAAATAATTCTTTCAGTGTTAGATAGTCCATTTATCGAGGAAGGCTATAAGTTATATATCATCACGCTAAGACCAATAGGAGCGGAGCACCACTATACCACGCGGACGAAGTCGCTGGCAGAAGCTAGTTGACAATAAAATCTGAGTATAATTAAAGCAAGATGAAATTATAAGTCTCTAATGTCGAGTCAAAGTAGAGTTAAAGGTGTTGTACATACACTTTCTTCCTATTTTTCAGTACTACTTCATTTTACAAAAAAATAGGATGTGTTCTCGTCAATACGGAACAGTTACAATGACTTTATATACAACAAAATGTACCTAGTTACCGATTCTGTGATGATAAACATGTTGACACTGTCCAAGTCATGTGATTGCAAATATTTGAGTAATCGGTACAGGCAATTTACTATTGTTAAAGTCAAACACTTAAAAATAAAAACGTCGAAGCTGTTATTTAATGCTGACAGCATTAAATTTCGATTATTTTACATTGAGTAAACGCAGTCATGAGTTATTTTCCTATGCATAATAACATTTTTCACATTATAAGCCTGTCATTTCGCTAGAACTTATAGGTTATTGAGTAATCGACACTCTATTAACTTATTAACGCAATAAAATATTTTTATTTATTGCCTACCTATAAGTAATAAGCTAATTTTTTTTAGAGGACACTTCAGCAGGACAGGCCTTTTTTGTAATGTAATTATATATTTATTGGCTGTCTCAAACGAAAATATAATAACCATGTTAAATACAAGTTGAAGTATAAGGCTCGTATTAAAGAAACTGATTTAAGAATTAACAGTACTTAAAATTAAATGCAACCAATAAAATATCTCCAAATCTATGCCCAAGAATAGATCTGTACTTCAGTGTCATGCGGGATGCTGGAAAGAGTTACAGCGCCCCCGAAACATTAAGGGCTAAGAAAGGAACATGTATATGTTAAAGTCAGTAAGAGTCTGACACTCCATCGCACCCCGCCCACGGCGGGAAGAGCCATTTGATGATTTCCTATCCGAAAAAAAGTGTAACTATGTAATACGGATCTAAGCTTAACAGCCGATTGCACCAAAATTTTTATCAATTTCACAAAACATGATGAGCATAATTTTAATATTTTACATTAAAAATGTAAACACGAAAAACTTAAAATCATAGCAACATTAGTCAATGTTATCCTCCATTTTGACAGGTCTTGAATGACAGTTCTTCCGCTTCAAGTATAATTTGCCGCTTTTACCGTTGCCGATTTTATTTGGTCTTACCGGCTATAAAACTTATTAGAAAAGACTATGTAAGTCAGTATTTCATATAGTCTTCATACCAAAGTCGAGACCTAGGTGTTTCAACCTTCATTGTAAGACTAATATCACTTCTGCGGTTGGCGTTCGCATGGGTGCAAATGATCAGGTTATAAGGAAGCCATCACGCGACGCCGCAGGGCATTCTATGCAGTTTTAGTCCGTGAGAAATGAAATGGGGTGCAGTACATCACTCAGTATGTTTCTCTCAATTATTTATCGTAGTCACCAGCTATCGGGTTGAACAATAGTCCATGGTAAGTAAGTCTAAGTAAATTTCTTTACACAAAAAGATGTATGTACGGATGTGAGGTCCTAGGAATAATTTTTACTAATACGTAATGAACTTCACTGGTCTATCTGTATGATACAATTTCAAGTATAAACAGCTACTGTCATTGGAATGTTATCATAGTTTGAACTCTGTAAAATATGACTCTTTTTAAACTAATTAAAAAAAAAAAACTAAAAATTTACTTTTCAAATAAAATCGACTTGACTTAACATCACACTTATTCACACGTGAATAAGTGTGATGCATGTGAAGCAGGAGTGTTATTACATCACAAACACATTTGTTACCCAAATTCAAGCTTCATCCGATATAATATATGTTGATTTCACTTTTAGTCTGTATTCATGGAAATAACCCAAGGGACTGTCGCGACTGTCCTCAGCTTGATTATTTAAAAATTTACTCGACAGTGTGCTTTCTTGAAAATGCCATGATATAGATAAATGTAACACTGTGTTAGTATTTCTATAATATATTTAAATTTTGGGATAAGTATTTTTTAACCTCTTAAAAATCCAACATCTTGAAAAAACGAGGCCCCGCTTAGTTAAGTTTAGTTGTCTTCTGTATATACAGAAGAAGAAAGAAGAAGAGAACGGTGTATTAGAGTTACTTATTAGCTATGCATGATTGTATGTGCTATTAATTGAATGATTTCTTGTAGATATCACTAACGTTTAATTTTTATAAACAAAAATTGGCACCTGTAAAAACTTTTTCGCCAGTTTACCGTACTTACGAGCTTGTTTAGTAAATGGGCAAAATAACTTTTTATACACAGCATTGTTCATATTTAACACAATCGATAGTGAGTGTTGTCGCAGATACGATCATTGTAGGTTAATGTCATAGCAGTAACCTTTTTTGTATGGTACATGATGGATAGGTAATAAGATTGTATCACAATAAAGCTATTTTGACTATGTCTCAGAGATAAACACTACATGGAATAGAAAAATAAAAGCATTTAAAATTATATTTTATTTAATGATTTATAGTACCTTCGTATTATATTATTATTATATTATATTCATATTATTATATATATATATATATATTCATATTATTATATTCGTATTTGCGTTTTTCTTTAAAAATCCAAATAGCGTGAATCACACTTGATCTATAAAAACAGAAGAGGTTTCATAAACTATTGGATACCGTTACATAAAAAAATAGGTACATAACTGGCAGTTTACAGTTCACATTCTAATTTCAAATTCACCCCAGTGCCTGTTTACGACACGTGTGTCCTTCAGTATTGAAAATATCCTGCGCAGACTTTACCGTTTACCAAACGTTTGTTTGGAATGTACAACTAGGTGATACGAATAAGATCGTATCTCAGATTGACTTACAAATAATTTGAAGCGCAACTGAAAAACACATAAAAAAAATTATACACAGAGGTTCTGTGTATAAAAATGAGATGTTTATACGTTCGGTCATGAGGATTTTTTATGAATGTCTGATCTCATAATGTTTCTAATATTTTAAGATCTCTCTTTGCGACAAAAAACTTATTGCTTATTTTTTTTTAATAAAGTTCGTATAGTTCACTTAAATTTTGATTCATTTTTATTTTTACTATTTAACTCAGGAATTAAGTAGTGGTTGATTTTGGATTTAAATTATACCCCCCATTACCTCCCCCATTTACCTATCCATCATTCTTTAAAAAAATTGCTCATTCTGCGATGAAAAATATTTGCTAGTCATACAGACCGTAGTAAAGTAGGTTGAATATCATGTAACCGCTATTTTAATGTAAGTATAACATATACATTTATAATTGTAGACTATAACAATTTCATATAACAATGAAAACCGACGTTAGAGCCATCAAACAGCCTATTAAGGCTTTACAAGTTCACACGATGGCACAGGTGCTACGCTGCCATTCATCCCACTCGTTCCCACGGCCGAAATATATTCATCCATTGTTCATCCCCCGCAATTCATACACCCCATTCAAAAGGTTGGGGGTGAATCTCATACAGGTAGTGAGTACAAGGTGCTATAAGAAATACGTTATGACCGTTGAGTATACGTTATAGGCACAATACGGTAGTCAACACGGATAATAAAATGTCTATATGGAGCAGTTTTCGAGTCTTTGTTGGACATTTTAAGGATGGGCAGTAGCCAACGGTTATTGAATGTTTGTACTTTTTTCCAATATTTTGATGGTGAGCGTCGTAAAAAAATATAGAGGTTTTTGGATACTCATAGGGTAAGGAAGATAGCCTCGTTAGTGTAATTCTTTTCGTAATTTTCTTTTGATGTACAGATAAGCGTTGGATCTGTTCCATTTGTCTTTATCTGCATAGTTTCCATCGTTGCTCTGCACTGCCTCCTTGTTCTAGTGGTCACAAGCATGACTGCTGACCACAAGATAATGGGTTTGATTTTCGGGTAAGTATTATATTGCAGTAACACCTCGGAGACTGGATTCGTGGGATGTTCATAAGACTACATGGGACTTATACATAACTGGCGAAATATTTTTTGTGAAATATTTTTTCTTTTTTCTGATTTCAAATATGTACTTATCTCAATATCGAAAAAAAAATTTTAGTTACGGCCGTTTTTCTTATGACGGCAGTATACAGAGGCACACTTCGGCCTAACGCTTTGCGTAGAACAGGCGTGATGTTTAATAAGATGTAAATTCAAAATCTAACGTCACTTTAATCAAGTGCCATTATAAAATACATTAAATCAAATCAACGTAACTAACACCAAGCCACGTGAAGCGAGAACCGGTAAACGTTTGAATTAAAAATTCATTAATTCAGTTTGTGATAAATATTCATGTCAAGTTATTAATATTACTAATTATAATTTTATATAGTATATTTAGAACTTCCAAATATAACATTCTATACCAGTATAAGCTGTATATGCAGCATGAAAAGTTTATAACAAGCACAAGGAAGTACGTAACAATGGCTTGTCGAAACGGAAATGTATCGGAGCTAACGGCGGCGGCCATTACACAGCCTTTTTAGAAAATGTACGCACCTTGATTTTATACGCAAATAAATTGACCTCGAATGTATATTTGTTTCGTTTGACTATCATGGGGCACGTAGTCCATGGACAAACTATCACTATTGCAATATTGTAAAGTAATAATTACGTACGCTGTCGGTCTTGTGTCTAATGTCTCATTTCCGCTTGATAAGCCATTCATTGCATTACCTAGTTCAATATGGCTCTTCCATGCACAGGACTACTGAGTCCCAGACCTTTGGGAATTTAAATTGGGGCCGAAGCCAACCCGCAGGAGCCCTTTGAGGCAAAATAGATTATTAACGTCATTATCTTGAGGGAAGAATCTATCACTAACTGAATCTTTCTTTATAAAATGGTTTTTAAAAACACTTTGAGAGTTGAAAGTTATACGTATTAGATAATGTATATAAAAACGTAGATTTACATGTAACGAAAACAAATCCCCGTTTCCATTCAAAGTGGCAATAAATGTGGCAAGCAAATCGGAAAAAAAATGCCAAGCAAATTTAAGCCGCGACATAAACGGACGCGCGTCCAGTCAATATATATCATCCAACGATTATTGTTTACGTACTATAAATCTCCCAGTATCCACGTTGTTATGCGGCCGAAACGCCATAAATCCTTCTGTATCGTAAACTTTAATTTAATAATTATGAACGTCATGGACGCGGAAATCGTGGAGCCGGTCGTGATATATAAAATGGGAATGATTCGCGTCGAACAATGGTTCGGGTTATCGAACTGCAATAACATTTCGGTGAAGGTCCCTAGACTGCGAGGTCATTGCTAAATGCTATTTTGCTGTGTGTTTTTGTTCTAATTCGCATAGAAATACTTTTAGTTATAAATACTTCACTGTTATTTTCATTAATTAGGAGATATCTTGCAAAAAACACATACTGAGCTTTTTTATTACATGCTATCTGTTTTTTTTTCTATTAATTTAGTGTATTTTTAATATAACCAATTTATATAATATATTCCTAAATGGGAAAAATTTAAATATTTTCTGTAGCGATATGAATGATTATTTCGCAAAATGAATAGAAAGCGTATTTTGTGTAGAATTAAACTCATCTAAAAGTACTTATTTAAAAATATTAGGAATCCTGTATAAAATACACTTGAACAACTAACAACGATTTATTCCTTCATTTTCCACATTCCATCCAAAATTGGCGAGTGTGATGACTGATCATAGTTCAAAAAATAAATTAAAATATATCTTTTTTAGCCAATCTTCTATTGAGACTAAAGATTATTGACACTTTAACGGCTCAATAATATTTTAATTTGGATTGGAATGCCTATAAATAATGTCGTTTCAAAGCCAATATATATATATAATATATTTTAATCCGAACTAATATATAAACGCAAATGTGTGTTTGTTTATTGCGCTGTTATGGTAAAACCAATTTAGATGCAATTCAGTATGGTGATAGATGGGACCCTTGAGACGATTATTATAGCTTTTAATCCGGTTGCGTGAATTATTGCCCTCAGGACGCGGGTGAAATCGTGGTAAATAGCTAGTATTAGTACAAAAATGATTTATTTATTGATCGAAGATGAATTCGGTATGATATAAATAATCATGTGGTTCATGAATATTAATATTTATTGTCATATGTATGGAGTTCATAATCTTTCTCGATTTTGTTCCAAGTTCATTCGGATACATAAAACTATTGAAGAACCAGTGAAGAAATCTGTAAACATTATACAAGCCAAAACTCAAAAGGAGAAATCATGTATGTTTAATTAGTCATAATAAATTACAATTTCGCTATATCACTAGAACATCTGGCAAAACGGTTTTTATAATTGGAAAAGCTAAATATATAATCATCAAATGCGGGTCGTGCCGTAAAACTATCTGGTGTATTATACAAGTAATAATGCGCGAATAAAAGACAGTTGGCTTAGTAGCCTGAACGTAATTATATTACATGACAGCTTTAACCTCCAAAGGTGAACTTAAATATGCGGGACGGAGTTAATATGTATGTACCCGACTGTACCCATTTAGAGCTTGCTTGTCAAACGTGCACTCCCACTTAACAAAGACGTTTGTTTTTCGAATGTTACGTCATTTTTTTGTTGTTGAGTATTTTTGGATTACAGTTTTTTTTTTCAGTTTGAATATAATAATGTGTGAGGTTTGTCAGGATTTTATAGATTGATTTCTGCGTTGACGTAAAACTTTGGTATTTCAAGGTCTTGTGCATACAATATGGGTATCAATGATATTGCATTAGGAATGTGAAGAGCCATTTTCAATGTTTAAATAGACATCATTCATGAATTGGAAAAAAATCTAAAATGACATCTATTACTAAATGAAAAGCTCTCGTCAAGGCCTTTCATGATTTTCAAAAGACACCAGAAATAGCAGAATCTGCCTTTGTCCCATCGATCATAGGCATAGGTGACATCGGCGCAGTAAGCCACAATGGAAATTGAGAACGACCTACAGTGGGTTTTATTACAAAAAGATTTTTAGTTCATCAGTACTTTGAAGTTAATTCGGTTGGTCGGTTGGCTTGAACACTTTCAAAATGCGATGTTTAAATAGAATAAACCCATGTTTCATTAATGACCAATAAATACTTTTCATAAGTTTGGATGCTTGGAATTGCCCTTATGATACAAAACGTTAACTTTACGATTACGCACTTGCGTTCTTTATACGGCCACAGAACTGCGTTAAGTAGTCACTTTGGAATTAATAGTCGGAATGAAGTTTGAGTAAAGAGACAGCGGAGTATTATTTAGACTAAATTCCATATTCCGTGAAATAGGTTTTAAGCCTGTGACATCAAAGTCACTTATCTAACAAACTCAAGCGATAATCAGATCTGAAAGGAACGTCCTTTAGAATACCTTTGTTAATCTGGATTAGGTCACATTTATACAACTGGAAGCGTCAAGGTTTGCGGTCAGCCGTGGGCGTATAATTACTATATTTCGAATATTAGTTGCCATTGTTCCTACGTGACATTTTGGAATGACCTCAATTATCTAAACAATACCCGTGCTTGATTTTGACATGTGTTTTCTATAATTATAATGTGTTATTGGTATTTATTAAGTTTAATTGTATTGACGGCACGATTATAGTCTGTAGCAATTGATTTAACGGAAAACGTAAATAAAGTCGTAAGCTATTTTGTTCTAATTCTGTCACAGAAATTAACAAAATGGCGTAAGGATGGAGCATTTATGTCAATTTCATGCTCTACATCATCATTAATAATTTATTGGCATGTTTTATCTATGTGGGAAAATTAGAACAAAATAGGTTTTTTTTTTTATATTTTTCATAAAATCAATTGGTACAGTCTATAATGCAATAGCTGATCAATTGACTGTTGTGCTGCGGGTCGTAGGTTCGATTTACATAAGGGACAAAATAAAATTGATCCATTTCTAGGATTCTGCATAATATGTAATGTATGTTTGTAAGTATATTCATAATACTCGAAAAAAAATAGTGATGCAATGCAATTTTCTAAAGAAAAAAGTAAAATAAACTTGTATAGTAATCTAAATTAGGAATAACAGATGGACTATTTTATCTGTATCGATTTATTAGATAATTGTGTTTTATTTTGACTTGAAGACTTAATTGTAAAATTATTATTTGGTTTTTATACTCCGGTTATTTGTAGTAGGTACTGAATGGTAGGTTCCTCCTCATGAATACATACTAAATTTTGGATTATATTATAAAGGTAGCGTATTACGCCATCGTTTTATTAGCTCCATTTACTTGAAAAGGTAAATACTGACGGTTTAAGTACTTCACTCTGTTACCACTGTCTTCGCGGTCATGTTAACCGTATTAAATGTTTAGTTTTATTATTATTGCTTGTAATTTAAGCTCCATAATACGTACACTGACTTTTGAGGAGGCACGGGAAACTTTAACTCTTGTGTGTATATAAAATCATACATAATTGAAATGATATTTTTTTTTATTTGTAATCAAGTAAAAATGTAATCAAACTTCTATGACAAGTTTCGCTGTCAAAATAATGCTACTGATATTATAAATGCGTCAGTTAGTAAAGATGTATGTGTGTTTGTTGTTCTTTTACGCAAAAACGACTGAATTGATTTCAATGAAGTTAATTCGTTTTTTTTTTATTGCGGGCGAAACCCCGGTAATCAGCTTGTTAAAAATACAACTATACGTACATTATCCCGGTCCTGTGCACATACATAGGTGTGGTGAGATTATAATGTGGCCTTTGCCCAGCAGTCCCACTGCTACTAAACTACTACTACTATAGGCTACAAATAATAATAATATACAATTTTGTGTTCATGAATATATATCTATTTATAAATGGCATCCATTGTAGAGGTAGTTAAAGTGTTTTAAGCTCGAAAGTTTTACTCGAAAAAACCTGGGGGTGAAAATAAATACGGACCAGGAGCACAGAACACCTGCGGTATTCAATTATTGGCACTATCTTTACAAATAAACATAGACACGACTAAATGCGTTCATTTGCATACTTTAAAAAGTCTATTAATAAAATTGAATAGATTATTTAATGCTAGCTGTGTCCCGCGGTTTCATCCCTATCGCAAGGGAACTACTTTACGCATAAAGCCTTTAACCGCATAAAAACTATCCTATGTAAGGGCATATTTAAGGGCATATGGTACAGAGATAGATTTAACCCTAAGGAAGGTCTCAGGGTTAAATCTATCTCTGTACCATGTTTTTCCAAAATCTGTTCTGTCGTTTTCCGTTGACAACGACAGACTGATAGAGTTATTTTTATATTTATAATGTTAGTAAAGGTATGCAATTGATGGAGCAAGGGTTTCGTATCTTGGTTAGTGCAATCTTTATTTAAGTAATTATTTATTAAGATATGTTAATTAATTATGATTTATTTAACAATTCAGCTGCATTTAAAATTAAATGATAGAGTTTATTATTGGTATTTTGTTTACTTAAAAAACTTGGGGGCTTCCAGTCAACTAAGGTTTAGGTGTTACTGAGACAAAACAACACTAAAAATAAACAAATCGTTAGGTTAGGTTAGGGTTATACGTTAGCTTATTAAAATAAAATAATACTTTATTTTCATTTAAACACGTATTCATCGTAAATATTTACTAAACTCCTGAATAATAGGCCAACGCATAATGCTAACCTAACGATGTGTTTATTTTAGGTTATTTTAATATATACATACATATTTCTTGAAATTCTCGAGAATTTCATGAAATTAGCCCATCTACGATATGGCCACGACATAGACATAACTTCAGCGCATATACTGTCGGTGTGTTATTTCGCCAATGAATAAATAAAAAAATAACATTCGGAATATTTTAATGTCTGCACAAATGTCGAGCGTTCACCCCACAGATTGATATTTAAAACCATACCGAGTCGGTTCGCGATTTATCATTCGATCATTAATCGCTATTAATTTTTATTTTTGCGTCTAATTATCGCAAATAAATAACCGTTTCGATGTTTTGGCCGAGAAGGTTAATGTGATTAAGATTTCTGGTGCGCGTCACTGATTACATAGAATAATTTTAAATTTAGACTTATTACTGTTTTTCTTGATTTAGGTATACATTAATATAATTCATTCGATAGTTGATCTTTGACCCATAGGTTAACTAATTTTCTTTTTTTACTTATTTGACAGCGCATTTTGTTACATTCAACTTGTGTATAATATTTTTCTAAATGCACTGCCTTTCTTGCAAAAAAAAAGATAAAAAGAATCTTTTTAGTTTGTTTTTTCTTAATATACAATTACTGAACAAAAAATAGACACATAAAAAAAAAACAGTTTTGATCTTTTGCCAATGACTGGAGAATCATTCACTCACGGCATTAGGAAAATCTAAATAATGTAGCCGTTATATTAATGTAGACCGCAAAAAATAATTTCAAAACTTAGTTGGAATAAAAAAAAAGATTTTATGAACCAAATTGTTTTTTTTTTCAAGACAAATAATTTGATTGTGTCTTATGCTATTGATATGGAAAACTGATGTGCCAGTCACGTGAAAACTCACGTTCCAGACAGCATAATACGAAGAACCTTCAATGTGGCTATTGACCTCACAGTTGACAAACGACGCATTACTATTTATACGAAAAAGTTAATATAAATAGCAATATATATTTTTTGTTGGTAAAAATCAAATTAAGTAACCACAAACGCTTCAAGACTATTTAGTAACGCCACCTAGAGACTAAAAAGTTAAACAAAACTTGACACGCAAGCTTACAGCACACAACAAAATTACTGTGCGGATGTATGTGTCTACATTCAATTCTAATCACGCACACAGGCGCGAAGACATAGAAAAACGAACATTACGTACTCACACAAACACGAATCGTTACAGCCTCTTACGTGAAGAACGTAAGCGACTGCGGAACTCAAGATGGCTGACATTGGCAATGGCAGTTCATTGACCCAGCGCTCGCGCAGCCTTCAAAGCTTAGATCTAGCATTAGAGTGGTTGTTATTTTGTGTCGTGTTTTTATTATATTGTCGGATTGTTTGTTGGCCGAATGTTTTTTTTGCGTTCAGCTTTGAACAATGATTTCTAATTTGTTCTATAATTGCTTACTGATTTGTCAGTGATACAAAATAAGTAAACGTTTATTTTTAAAGAATAAGTTCATTGTATATGCTGATATTAGGTATAAGTTTTTTTTATAATAATATTAATTTATCAGCGTAGTAAATTGACGTTATTTAAAAGTATGTTATCGTTTCAATTCACGCACGATTTCTTCTAAAACTCCTGATAACAACAATTTACTGCAATATTAAAATGAGTTTAAAATAAGAACATAAATTAAGTACAAAACTACTGATTTAGTTTATCTACGCATATCGAATTGCTTTTTAATGATAAACAGGTTTTGCTTGCAAAATTACAGAAGTACTTTTTATTTATTAACAGGTGCTTAAATAGATTGCTGTCAACAAGTGATTATTAAAACTAATTTAGTTTAGCAGAATTATTTTCTATTTCGCTTCAGGTGTAAAGTTACTCATTCTATTGCATAACATCCCTAATTTGCAACCCATAAAAACAAATCTCAATTTTAACTGCACTAAAATAAATTATCACAATACGTAGACGAAACCGAGCATCCGGATCCAAACGACTGCAAAAGTAAGAAATAGCAAAATAGATTGTATATTAGCAAGGCATGATTCCATGAACATTGATCGTTGCGGTGGTGGCTCCGCGCTGCGGCGGGCCGGCGCAACCGCGGAATGTAGCGCAAACTAACGGTGCGTACGCGCCGCGAAAAAACTCAAGTTCACTATCACGGAAGATTGCGCGCCGACGACGACGCCATTACCGCTCGGTTACGTTGTCGCACCGGCTACTAGGTATTATGCCACTATGTAACTATGCATTCATTGCATAACGCGTGCTATATACTTCAGCACGCATTTAACGTCGAATCTAGATTGATAATTTATAATTAACGCTTTTGCACGTTATCTGTTGTTTGACGTTTATGTTTTTGTTGTAAAATGTGTGTAATTGTGGGTTTGAATTTTATACGTGAATACACCAGTAATAAATTTTTCATTGATTCTACTCTTACATTTATTTATCTACATAAGATGCTGTGTTATATAAAGTATTATCAAATTAAATAATAGTACATACAGCTAGTTAAGTAAATGTTTAAATAATTACTTCCATTTTGTTCGGTATAAGAATAATCTGCAACAAAGGTATCTCTTTTAATAATGAACAACGATTTTGTTCATGTGATCTCAGAAAATATAGCTTCATAATTATTAATTCTGTTCTACCTTTAATTGTTGGTTAGGAAACTTTTTGTTGAACACCGTTATCGGATAGAACAGAGAGCTGGTAAATAAAAATGCTAATTGTATGTTGGTAATCACAATGAGTATTATACAGTTCACATTGACATTAGATTCGCTCTCGTAACGACCGAGCGACTGTTAGTTACGAGAAGCATCCGGTAGGCTTATGATTCATGGAAATTATTTTTCAAAATAAACTGGGTTCCGTAGTTGGAAAAAGGATTTGAATTAAGGAAGCGCGCCCCCAAATTAAGCGCAGTGCTATATTTTATTTTAGTTTTAATAAAAACACACACATGAAGGAAATTCAGAGTATATATACTACAGCTTAAAGTACTGGTAAGTACTGGTATTTATGGTTCTAGAATTCATATACGAATATAACAATTTGCTATGCTGCGGTTACTGGTGTCGTCAAAATTTAAAATATTAACAAGATGCAATATATCACATAACAACAAATTGTTTATGAGCCAAGTGCTTTTCGATATTAATTGAGAAGTAGGAAGTCTGATAGCCTAATAGACTTTAATTAATTCGGATACATGCAAAATACGAGTACGATATTAAAAAAAACTCCCGTATTTGATATAAGTAGTAACAATGTTTACGAAAACTTTAACTGTTGTCAGTAAAGTAGGTTTTATGTTGTCCTAAGTCCTTTTCCGGGTGTGTCTTATTGTGTTCAAATTTGGTGCCAAATTACATCGAAATCTGATCAGTAGTAAAGCTGTGAAGATGTAACTCTAGCGTTTATAATGTTAAAAATGTGTAAGGAACCCCGTAGTCACAGTGAGTCGTTCTTGACGCACAATATTATCTTACATCTATTACCACTGTTATGACGTGAGAACCTCGATTGTTCCAATGCTGTGGGTAAAACAGCTTGCTCTTCAATGTAAATGGTAAATAAGTGCGCGGTTCTATCGCTACCATTCACAGCGTTCCTTGAAGATATATAGTCTTTGAAAATTACTTGACTTGGTCTGTAACAACAGCCTAGCCGGGTGCATAAAAAAATGTGAAACGGAGGAACTGTCATTCAAGATCTGTCAAAATGTAGGATAAATTTGAATAATTTTGTTATTATTTTATGTTTTTCATCTAAATATGTATGACATATGTTTTTTTTTATTATTACATCGATGATTACATGATGATAGAAAAGCGTAGCGATAACCTCATCCTCTTTCACCAGAATATAAACCGCTTTTCTGGCAAAATACTTGATATTGAACTTTTAATAGACAAATATTCTACTGATATAATATGTCTTTGCGAGACATGGTTAAAGCCTGAGAAAATGTTATTTAATATTAATAATTTTATGGTTGCCAGTGTGTTCAACAGAGTTTCAGCAGAGGGTAGAGGTACTTTGATTTTGTGTAAAAATAACTTAAAATTTAAGGATAGAAATGACATTACTTCCAGCTCCGTTGATCGCCTATGTGAGGTAGCATGTGCGGAGATAGGGTGCCATATAATCCTATGCGTATACAGACCTCCAGCAAGTAACTTTTCTTTATTTCTTATAAACATGGAGGATATACTAAGAAAAATTTTCAAGGATAATAAATTAGTTTTTGTTTGTGGTGATTTTAACATCGACATACTAAATGAATCACCTGAGAAATGTAAACTCTTATCTCTTTTTAAATCATTTAATTTAAAACATATTTTTAATAGCCCCACTAGAATCACTGCCTCTTCAAGTTCATGTATAGATAATATATTTACAAATTGTGGGGTTCATCACTCCTCTATTATAGCTGGTGTGAGGTCGGATCATTTGGGACAGCTTGTTAGTTTTCAGACGAATAAAGTACTTACATCAAACAGAATTATTGAATTTAGACCATTGACAGATAAAACGTTTCATACTTTAAAAAAAAAACGTTGTGAATAAACTTTCTACACAAAGTTTTAAGTTCGGTAATCCGAATAAAAAATTTAATAAGTTATTTAGCACACTTTGCCATGAATTTTGTAAATCTTGTCCTTTAAAGAAAGTTAAAACAAACAACAAATTAAAATTTAACGAATGGTCTACCAAGGGGATTAGGATAAGCAGAGATGTATTGTATAACTTGTACCGTGAAAAATTAATGACATCTGATCAATCATTTCACGATTATGTAAGAAAATACTCAAAAATATTTAAAAAAGTATGTAGTCTTGCTAAATCGAAATCAATCAGTAATAAAATAGCCAAATCCGATAATAAAATAAAAGCCGTTTGGAATATAATAAACTCTGAAACTGGTCAAATTAAAGTACGGGATACTGAGCTGCTGTTAAATATAAATGACGTAACTATCACAGACAAAGTAGAGGTTGCCAACGCGTTTGACACTTTGTTCTCAAATATACCCATAGAGGTCACCAAATCACTCCATTCGTCCTCTATTTTAGCTGAATCTTTATTGAAACAAAACTTCACTAAAGATGTACCTAATTTTAAATTCAATTATGTGACTACGCACACGATTAAAAAATCATTCAAAAGCCTAAATTTAAAAAAGACAGAAGACCTATGGGGCATTTCTATCAAAGCACTATGCTCCATTATTGATAATATTGCCCCGATACTTAGTGAAATTTTTAACCTCTGCATTGATAGCGGTACCTTCCCTGACCTGATGAAGCACAGCAAAGTGATTCCGATATTCAAGTCAGGTTGTAAGAAAAATCCCTCAAACTATAGGCCGATCTCCATCCTCCCGGCCCTAAGTAAAATCTTCGAAAGAATTATGCTAGATCAGATTTTAAGTCACTTTAATTTAAATAATATATTACACGACCGTCAATTCGGCTTTACGAAGGGTAGTTCTACTACGGACGCCAGCGCTCGACTAGTCACTCAGATACTAGATGCCTGGGAGAACTCACAGGATGCTTTAGGTATATTCTGCGACCTCTCCAAGGCTTTCGACTGCGTAGACCATGAAACACTTATTTCTAAGCTGAATCACTACGGAATTCGTAATAAAGCTCTCGAACTTGTTCTATCCTATCTGTCAAACAGACAGCAAAAAGTAGAAGTCTGCGGCTCAACATCTTCAGGGACAGTAGTTAAAATGGGCGTGCCTCAGGGCTCAATACTGGGTCCATTTCTGTTCTTAGCTTATATTAATGACCTACCATATATGATGTCTGAAATTTCTGATGTAATTTTATTCGCAGATGACACTTCCCTTGTTTTTAAAATAAATCGAAAAGATTCTAATGTCATACATGTCAATGATAGCCTAGTAACTCTCTCGAAATGGTTCGCAGCCAACAATTTGTTATTAAATGGCTCCAAAACTAAATGTCTGAAATTTTGTTTACCCAATGTGACTACAGTAGAAACTAACATAATGCTTGACTGTAACAAATTAGAGTTAATTAATAATACTGTTTTTTTGGGGATTACCATTGATAGTAAATTACAGTGGGGTAGCCACATATCTGCCCTATCAGGGCGTCTTAGCTCTGCTGCTTTTGCAGTCAGAAAAATTAGACAACTGACCGACATAGCTACGGCCAGGCTCGTTTACTTCGCCTATTTCCATAGTTTGATGTCGTATGGCATACTGTTGTGGGGGGCAGCAGCTGATGTTCAATCTATTTTTGTATTACAGAAAAGGGCGATTCGTGCGATCTACGACATGGGCCCTCGCGAATCTTTTAGAGACTTCTTTAAAGAAACTAACATACTTACTTTGCCTTCATTGTACATTCTTGAAAATATTATGTTTGTACGTAAAGATCTTCATAAGTTCACAGTTAAAAGTGACATTCACAATATTAACACACGTAATAAACATAAAATAGTAGTTCCAAAATTTAGACTCACTAAGTCAAATAAATCATTCTTAGGGAACTGTGTACGCTTTTATAACAAGCTGCCTAAATGTATCCTTGATCTTACAGATAAAAAGTTTAAAAATGTTGTCAAATCAACACTTATAAAAAGAGCCTATTATAAAATCCAGGACTTCATTGACGACAAGGATGCGTGGCGTTAATAACTTATTTTCTGCACAGGTGGCTTCCCTGGCGACCAGAAAACTACTTGAAATATTTATATTGCTAAATTATAATTATAATTTAATTATTTTTTTGTATAGCATCATTTGAATTGTATAACTTTCTCAGAGATAACCTGTACTGTAAAAAGACTATTGTAAACATTTCCTTTTGAAAAGAGTGTCTATGGAGTTTCTTGCCGGTTCTTCTCCATAAGACCCACTCCTTGGAACCGTGCAACTAACTTGACGTTTCATAAGTGCCTGCAAAGACCTATTTGAAATAAAAACATTTGAATTTGAATTTTGATTTATTGATGACGTGGGGATCAGCAAGTACAGTATGAGTAAACTGTTAATGCTGAAAATTATATTGATAAAAAGCAATATAAAAAGAAACTCCTGCTTTTTTTGAAGTCGATTAAAAATATAGTCACACTCATATAGTATAATATTGAGAGGCGTTCATGTAAGACGAAATAAATACGTGCAGTGTTCTTTTATATGTACAAAATGCAATAAAAACTGACGACGATTATGAATCGATTCCTATATCCTATAGTATGTCTGGGGCAAAATAAACAATTGTAATAAAATTATGTAACAAGCATTAACAATACGTTATTGTTCCCGAAATGGTTACTGTTTTTAGGTGCTTGTAACATGTGAATGAAATTATATAAACTTCAATTATATTAATATACAAATGAACTTGACTTTATTATGGATGATTTATTATGTTGTTGTTCCTAGTTACATAAATAAATATATAATAAACTTACATTTATAAGCGTTTTATACCTCGTTCTCTGTTGACTGTTATTTTTTAGTTATAAATATTACAAAAACAACAGTGAAATATTGTAATTGTGAAATATAAATAAAAGTTTTGAAAGGAGTAGGTTTGAGAGAATAACTCAAATTATTAAATTGAATTTTAAACATAACATTGTAAGTTAACTAATTTTGTACCTTTTTATAATTCTGTTTTTTTTTCTACATGACCTCTTGCAGGGTGCTTCTAACAGCATTCGACCTGCTTAACCGCAAATAATATAATTCTGTTGGACGTTTACTAATATTTATAATGTATTTATTATAGTAAAGCTCTGTCATAGTATCATAATCGTTTAAAACATTGCAACTAGACATTTTTTTTATTATGATTATATGCGAAATTGGAACACTATGATTAAACATTTAAACTTACAATGGAAGTCTGTTTAAGAATAGGTTTGCTAGCCGTCACTTGCGAAATTGAAGTTTAATTAACAATGCAAGCAGATGAAATAAATACTAATACTAAAAGCTATGATTGACAGTCGATAGGGACTATCCATTTACTTTGACCGATGATACACGATGAAATCATAAAAAGAGGATCAAACAAAAAAATTGATTTGAAAAGCAATCACTTTCTTTTCATTGTAAAATAATAACTCAATGCAGAGATCCATTCCGATTCCTTTAACAAATGACTGTTGCAACCACCTGCACCTGTCACCAATTTTCGACCATAAAATAATACAAATCAGGTGCCTTGTTTTAGAAGATTCATTACCACTGTCCAATTTTGTTGTATCACATTTTAGTATTCACAATGAGCCCACAAAATGGACTTTAAATTGCAGGAGTATAAAATCTAATATGCCGTAACATTGTCGGTTCTAATGACCTATATTTGTAACATATGGGTCGACAAGAGGCAGCTGATGGTAGGTCAGGAATGGGTTACTAAGGCAATAATTTCGGCTGCTATTATCGAATATCGGTTTGCTTTATTTTGGGACTGAAGGGATTGCTGCGGGCGTACGATGTTAATAAGGTGTTCAGTTTCCCAAACTTTTGCACCTTGTGTTATCAAATCGTGGGCATCTAAAAAGTTTATTGAAAAAACAGGTTGTACAGGTGGGAAAAGGGTTTTGCTGATTTTAGTTTCTATTTTCTTCGTCGATATATTGATTTACGATATTGTAAATAATAAAAGAGGTTGTATTTCAGTTACAGCGCATGCAAGGTGTTTTACAGCTCAATATTTGCATGGGTGATTTGTTTTGTTGTATAATTAACGTCATTATTTAGAAATTAATTTACTAGTCACGTAAATGTCTGCATGTTTTTACATCGAAATGGTTTTCGCACGAATTTAAGATACTTTCTGAATACGTGTTGAGAAATGTTATCAAACTTGAAACTTTAAAGTTTGAATATCCAAATGGCTTTGATTTCATACATCACCTCCTTTTTATTGCAATGATTTTTTTATATGCTTAAAGATGATACAAATGAATTAAAGCAATTAATTAAAGCTACTAATGTAACTTTTGCTAATTAAATAAATACTAAACAAGAAATCACTTTTTATAGTATAACAGGTATTAATTCAAAATAAAACAACAATAATATGGTTGTTTATAAGGCAATACGGACCTATTACATGTAACGAACACTGTTCTAACGTCCAAACTGGCAAAAAACTTCGTCCATATTATACATAGCTTTATGACGTCTAGACAAGACAAATTACCCATGTATACTTTAAGGTAAAAGGTATTTAATATTTATACATTTATAATGTCAAAACGTTTATTGCTATGGCTGTCGACGTTTATATTAATTGAATTTCCTTTTGCTATTAAGATGTTATCTTTTCATATTATTATATAAACACCATGTCCAAGAAATAAATATGTTTTAATTTTTATTACTGTGTGTCAAATATATAGTTTTGATTTCTATTATGGCTCTATGAAGCGTGGTAACATCTCAATTGCACATGGAAAGTTTTATTTACTTGAATGTGTCGGCAACAATAAAATATATAACATTTCTCTTGAAATCACTGTTTTTACTTGTACCAGCCTCATCTACCACATTAATAGATCTTCGTCGGTGCATCTGCACGGTGCACCTCGTAGGAAACGCATCGCCCTACGATATTGCACCTGCGGCAGGCTCCCACGCTCGTGCACTACCTATTACTGTACACGACTGTACTTTACATGCTACTTACTGTTTGACTCCTTACCTTTGTTTGTCTAGACTTGGTTAGATCTCGTGATTTATATACAAAATTGGATGTTTTTGTTATTAATTAAATAAATCAAAGTTGTTATTAAAATATAAAAACAGTTGCCCACCTGTGATTCGTTTTTTAATGAATATTTTATTTAAGAGGTGTCATGTTTATATTATTTAAAAACTTTATTAATTTGACTTTTTTAAGATGCAATTTCTTTTCGTGTATAATTTTTTGTCGGCGTTCCTATCCTCCCTAAGGCGATGGCTACATAATTTCTAATTGGCACCTTTTGACAAAGTTATTTAAATGTCACAGTGTGTACAAATGAGCATTAATCGCATGCTTCCTAGGTTGATATAAATAAAGCCTAATTGATGCCTCGTGGTGTGTCGAATGGCACAATGGTATCGCGCAAGGTGTAGTTATAAATAGGCTGACATTTAGTTACTGCTTCGGCTCTTCACATATATGTTTATGGCTCTCATTTATTTAAAGATCAACAGGAAACTAGTCCAAAGTTCAAATAGGAGTGCAGTGTTAAGATGTTTGATGAAAACCATAACTTGCTGTTTAAATTTTATTTTGAATGTAGGACAATAATTTTATGTTTTTTTTTTAATTTTATTTTATTTTCAATTCTTTTAAATTGCAACTTGAGTTTTTTTTCTAAATTTGTGGTCGCATTTTACGGTTAGTTTACCTATCTAAGGTAAGCATGCCCTCTAGGTATCAAATTATTATTCTCTGCAACGCACGAGGCTACAGAGTCCCGGACCTTTGGGAGGCGAACGTGGGCTGAAGCCAACACGCAGAAGCCCTTCGAGACAACCTTTGTGAAAAATGTGATGTGTGACACGTTTCTGTCTCTGTGTTAATAGTGAGACTGGAAGTTAACCTAACCAAATAAGAATTAAACTTAGACTGTAATAACTTGTTTGATATATTGCTTCTTTATTTAAACTTTATTACTTTAGTTGATAAATCTGCCTATTAAAAAAACTATACAAATCTCTCTTTGACATGATTGCTTGATTCTCTTAACAAAGAACTTATTTTGGGGTTAAAGTTATAAATAAGTTTAACGACGAGTACCGCGATCAAAAATTTATATCTTAGAGTGGATTGGCGTGCTTCTATATATGTAATTTAACTGTACGAGAATACGGGACCTCCTTGTCTGAGATAAAAAATAAAAGATAATATTTAATTAATTGATTCACTGAAATTAGACGTTAGTTAGAAGTTAAGTGCAAAATAAAATGTAAATTGAATGAAATCTCGATCAAAATTTATGCGAGAGCTCACTCACATTCAGCCAGTACCGATAGAATCTTTTTTATCAGCCTCAAAAAGCGTTTAAGTTTTAAAGTTCGATATTTCTCACGGTCTAATCAAACGCTTTCACTATTTTTTTGAAATCATATCCTCATAAGTTTTTTACAAACAATAAACGGACAAAAACTTGGTGAAAAAATTCCTTTCGATTTCCGCTCAGGCGCCATCTGCTATTATTCTTGTCATGTGTTTGTTTAGATTACTTTTTTTCCACTGTCCGGATTTCTCCGGAAGTTGGCTCTCAATGAATGTGGTTTAACATTTAATTTTAAACTTTATAGTAGGCTATGGTTAGAGTATTTCATAATCATGAATGGGATTATTGGATCGTTAATGTAAGATATTATGAGATGCAAAAAGCATAAAACAAAATTATGGTGTCTGAGACGGCATTTATAATTATAACAATTTCGTATTCAATAGTGATTGCTTCATATAAAGTATATGTTTTTTTTTATTCCTTAATCTAATGTATTCTTGCATTCAAGTAAAACAATGTGTATGATTATATATATAGTACAACCATATTGTAATTACTTCTAATCACGATTTTCCAATTGTACCTACCATCATATTGTATTTTTCCACACGTGCTGCGATTTTGAAACGAATTCCATTTTCACACTATTATTGGACTGAAACACTAATTAAGACAACATGGTCGCTAATTGTTCTTTTTTAAATGTATAGCATGAGTTACATGCTTGTAGAACCTCATTCTTAGTCGGCAACGGCTTTACCTAATATAGAATTAAAACAAAAATCATACACAAGTACCTACGTATTGTATAGCACTTCTTATATAGCTCCATATACTATTGTTACTTTAATAAAGATAATACCCGAAGAATAACCGTTTATGTTTGTGCATCCAACACCGTCCGTATCACAAAGCGTTGAACGCCTTTATGTGATACCGTCCGAAGCTAATATTGGTTCCTCCTTCACCCTTCAATGTAACAGTTTCAAAGAAAGTTTTACGGCCTAAGATAAACGTTGAACGTTAGTTTCTTTGCGTAAACAGGTAAATATTTTTATTGCCTCACAAAGAATGTTATCATCAAAAGGACCGGC
This sequence comes from Pyrrhia umbra, assembly GCA_963891755.1. NCBI lineage: Eukaryota > Metazoa > Arthropoda > Insecta > Lepidoptera > Noctuidae > Pyrrhia > Pyrrhia umbra. The sequence continues at coordinate 9,693,601 of OY982922.1, read as the reverse complement.
GCTCTGGACTTTCTTTCGGTAAAATTGTGTGGCTCGATAACAATGTGAGAGATAACATTCACAGTGAATCAAATGCTTGTTCGTTTGCACATTTAAATTAGTCCGCATTTTTAGGTTACATTTCAGGAATTACTTTTGCCTTTAATAAGACTGAAATTCTTACTTTTATTACTTTAATTTACTTTCCAATAACTAACGCTTGGTCTTAAAGAATTCACAAAAGTAATGGGTACTGTTAATTCTATCATTTATATTTTTTGCTGCAAATGCCTTAAGATCTATAGATCTATAGAGGCGCCATCTATTATTCTAGCCAAAAACAAAAAAGGCGCTATGAAATCATGACAAGACATGTTCCGGATACCTTTTAAGTATGAACCATGTCCAGCACGTTGTTTGTGCTACTTCTTTAAATGCACCTTAAAGCTATTAAGACATGAAATTCTTCGTACATTGCAAATGAAAATAATAAAGTTTAAAATAACATACCAGAGGATATACGAGAGTAAAATGACCTTTTTCAACTTCCCGGCGGCAGTTGAATGATTTGCAAATTTTTTTATTACAAACACTTGGCCTTCTTTCTCGTTAACCTTTTTGGTGCGAATTGTGGAATTTGAAGAGTCACACCAATATCACATTCACCGGATGCAATATAACCCTTGCACACAAAAACTCACTAAATTACGTTTAAGATAAACTCAGTTTCCGAAAAAATGAGTAACACATAGAAAGTTGTTTCCTGCCCTATTGATCAAATTGATGTGTTGGTGGCAATGATTTGCGATGGTAAACGGGACTATCTGATGTGTTACAAGTAAGATGGAAGTTTAATAAAATCTGCTAAATGTCAAAATTCTCGATGGTTTTTATCCATTGCGATACTTTGCAAGTTTTTTTTTGTAATTATATATTTTTTTAAACAATGTAATTTAAAAAAACGGTAATTTGAATAATTCGACTTTTAATATCAAAAAACATATTTATAATATAGTTCAATCGAAACTGCATTATATTTAGATTTACTAAAAACAAAAACTTTAAAATTACTATTGATTAGTTTGTACTTGATTTCTCAAAATAAATTGCAATATGAAATCTTAATTCGATTATTTTATGGCTACCCTACACATGAGGTTTCCGAAAAAAAGTTTGTTGTAGCTAGGAGCGCATCTGTCAAGGTTCCCACGGGCTGTAGAAAAGGATTGTACCCCTGCCAAGCCTTGAATGATCAAATCCTTCACTCTCCGTTTATTTTACCTGCAGCAATTAATGACGTGACCTATTTATTTTAATTTAATAACAAATAAAGAAGAATTTTTTGACGTTATTTTTAGTTAGATTTATATGAGAATATTTATACAATACTTTTTTAATTTCTTCTAATGTAAGTGCTTTCTGTAAATAAATAATTTATTTTCTTATAACAAATGTACTCCTAAATTAAAAAAAAAAGTGTATTAAGACTAGAGACTACATTCTCTATAAACAAAATAAAAAAGTAGAATAGGTAGGAAATAATATTAGAACTAGGGTTCTAATATTATTTCCTGTTTTCAAGTACGTAAATAAATACGGACAGCTCGATTGTGTGTGGTATCTGATTTCCGCACGGGACATCTAAAATGGTTCCGAGTCTAGGTGTTTGTGCATATATGCAATGTATGTTTATAAACGCACCTACGATGTAGTAGAAAATCCTAGTGTGGAGCAAAGATTTTTTTTTACAAAAAATAAAAAAATACTTTTACTATTGTATTTTAAAATTAAGGTTTCAATATCATGGATTTTAAAACTAATATTCAATGACTGTGATAAATGCAAGTTTATTAAAATTACATGAAAATAAGCACGAACAGGACGCGATAGGAAAAGACATCAACGCGTTTAATTGTGTCCGCGAGCGATGAAACTGTTGCGTATCTATATAGCTTTATTTATAACGTGTACATTAGTAATAAAAGGTCAATGTAGTATAATAATACTAATTACTAACTAATTATATTTTATAAATAAAATATTTTTTTATTTGACTTTTTTTTTGTGTGAAATGCTTTTCTAAGTTAAAGCTTCTTCTTATTTATTGTACAATTTAATACACGTTTCAATGATCCAACGCTCAAATAAAAACACGTTGAAATAAAAAAATACAGTTTTGTAAAAAAGAACCAGCGACAATCTAATGGCAAATGGTCACTGTCACGTAAAAAAAATATTCTCGCGAACCAGTTCACCCAAAATTATTTGCATCTGCTTTTTAAATACCGGATGGCACGAACGAGAGCGCTAAAATTGCTTTTTATTATACTTAACCACTGTCTTCGTAACCAACATTTAGGAAATGACTGCGGTACGTAAAACGTTCATACATTGTTATCTTACAACATTAGCTTTGAATGACGTCATCACTTCAGACTTGAAGAAAATATTTGCAAAATTAAACCTATCTTTAACACTGGCCATAAATAAAACAAAGCAATAAACATAGCTCCTGTCTCGTTAATATTGTAGTTTAACAAGCAGATATCTTTATGAACTTCATTATGTGTTTGTGCAAACAAATTACATTTGGAATGCTAAGCCGTCTTCGCTACGGACTGAGTAATGTTGATTTTTTTATGTTACTTTTAGAATTTTTATATCAATGTAAAACAATGTTTGATAGACGTGGTTGGTATTTTACTTGGTTCGTAACATTAATATATTTTGATATAATTAACGACATGTTATTTATTGTCGCCTTGTCGCCATGGTTACGTTATTTTAACATATGAATGCTATGCATGAATACATTCGTATTGTAGATAAAAGTTAATATTATAACATCATATTTTCTTAACTCCCAAAATAACTATAATTGAAACTTCCCTTATTGTTAACCCTGCATGTGCACCATCACATTTGTGCCAATCTCGTGGACTGATTGTCTGGCACAATGGCTAACCCTTTAGCGGTTTGTGCAAGCACGCCACATGACTTGCAATACTTGTATTATCTTGCGAACCGCAGGCGCAGATTGCACAGATTGGTCACAAACGCATGTTACGTTTTTTTGCGTATAATAAAAGTACTGCATTGTGGCCGACAGATGATTTCTGTTCCTGTATTAGTGCGTGCTACTTACGTTATTATGTGTTTAGGGGTCAGTGGGATTTAGAATAATGCTTAGAATGAGGAGGTTTTAAAATTAAAACCTTCTCATGGTCTTGAGTGCAGCTTCATGGAGACTTTTAGTACCTATTATTAATCTGAATAGATCGAAAGTTAAACTTTTTCTAAACGCTATAATTTCCAGTCCAAATTTATAGGGTTCTACATGATTAGGTTTAAAAGTCAAAGGTTTTTACTTTATGTAGCCCAATTACAGGTTCTTATAAAACGTCAAAGCTAGAAACTAGGTGCATCGTGCCAAAAAGTGGGTTCTATGGAGAAGAGCTGGAAAGAAATCCCATGGTTTTTTTTTTTTAGTTTAATTAGCTAATATGTTTGCACTTCGACATTAATATGTAGTCAGCGTATCTAATAAACTTCTTAATAACTTTTAAAACCAGTAACTTATATTCCTAAATAATCATATACAGAACCTTCTAAGCCGATCCGTAAATTTAAAATTTGCCTAAAGCATTATGCTGTCTAATCTTTGAAAAGCTTCGCAATTGACGGGAGCACATTGCGTGTGTTTTGAGTGAAGCGCAAATGTTCACAAGGTGCATACGTGAATTGTCACTTTTAAATGATCAATCATTATTTACCTTTATCTTGACTGTGTAGTCAAATGTGTGCTGAAGACATCTGTGGATTCGCGTGAAGGTTCGAATACTTTGGAAGAATGATGAAGGCAAAAGCTATTTTTGAATCAACATACATATCATCGCAAGTATAGGTAGTGAAGGTTTATCGACAATTTAAGAGGCAGAATAATATGTATTACTGTTAAATATCAATAGCTTTTACCAAAGCTATGAGACACCTATATTTTTGTTTTGTTTCGTATTTTTTTAATTACTTTTTTTTTGTATGGCATCTCGCAAGTCAACCTAGAAGGTTGTCGACTTCTTAAGCGGGCTTGCTTGGGACTTAATTTGCAAAACTAAGAGACTAGACTCCCTAGTCCTGTGACTTTTCTATATGGGATGAGGCTATGAGAGAGTTTATGACGTGTTAACATTTCTATTCATGTGAATAAATATAAAAGTTTAAGAGTATAGATTTCAAATACGCTAACACCACGCCCAGTAGGTATAACCTAAATGTTACTTAGCTACTTATGATACAACTGGCACGTTACAATAGAAGCTAACCGGTCGCCGTCAGCTTCCGCCCATTTCGATACAAGTCTATCGGTCTCTGTGACATTTACACACCGGAAGATGAACATAATTTTGTAAGTAACAAAAGCTATTAAGAATATAACTTGTTATACAACATGTTCTTCAAGTGTTTCTGCTGGGCAGAGGCCCGTTCTCATTCAGAGAAGGCATTGATCACTACTTGCTCAAGGTGAGGCAAGGGTTGATTGAACTCAGATTTTTCTTGTCAATTCAGATTAACTCAATGTTAATAATTTAAGTAATAATATGATGTGACATTAAAAATGAGCTGTAAGATGAATTGAATGAACAATAAGAGTCTGATACTCTCTCTCCCGCTCCACCCACAGTGGGAGGAGTCATTTGATTATTTCCCATCGTTAAAAAGAGCGGTACAGAGATTCCATTTTATCATTATAGCTTATCCCAGATTATCATATCATTACTATTCCACATACATAAATGATAATAGAAATTCCCACGCAAACTAATCATATTCGCCACAAATTCCTCCATACTAAATACTAGTTATCCAAAATCAATTACTGACCAATCACAGATAAATAACGCACTCAGGTACCGCGCTTACGTCAAGTTGAAAGACCGATTAAGATGTTTGTATAGCCTTAATTACTTTACAAATACTACATCGGCATGTGCTGTGTATTGCGATATGTTTGTGGTACAACGTCTGTGGTCCTCTCTTGTGAGCAAACATGTGTCTGGTGCTTAGTAGCCCGATGGTAGGAACAATGGCTGCTATTTAAGCTTTAGTTGGAAAACAGAGACTAATTAGGTACTGAGCTGTTTGTGTGTATCTGTAGACTAGATGTAGTTCTTTGTTCCTTGAATAATATGGTTTAAAAACATTTTATGCACCTTCAAGGGTCAGTTTATAAATACAATTAGTAGAAGAAATGTCTCTAAGCTGATTTACAAATATTTCATCTTGGATAGTTGTATTTGGGTTCAATTGTGGCAGTTTTTGAGGTCAAATATTTCATTAGCAGCCAAGAGTCTGGACTTGATCCAGATATATTTTAATTATTTCGTCCCTATATCATAGGATTTTAATATAACAAAATATAAATGTGCTATGGATACTTTTTCGTCTAATTTTTAGGAAAACCGGCCTTATGTTATGTAAAATAGATTTTATTCAAAAGAACAACTATAGTTCTTCGCAATCTTTAGGGAAGAGATGAAATCAATTGCTTTTTTTATATAACATAACTATGCTTGATGTTTTAAGAGTTTACTTAGCTGTTAAATTTTTACAATACCCAGTAAGTTCATGTTCATATTTTAACATTGGTTACTAGGCAGATATATGTTTACTGTATTTTAAAGGAATGTGAAAATGCTACCTCACTTAGGTATTAAATTCGACTAAGTGTCTGTCCGTTGCACATCAAAATAACTGCATATTTTTAACAAGTTTTAAAAATTAAATTTAAATGTTATTGGTAGTTTATGAGTGGGTGTAGTAAAGCGTTAAATTCTTTTCAAAAAAGTGTCACTTGCAATGGGTTTTTTTTTAAGTTTTTAATTTTTAAACCAGAAATAAAAAATAGCTGCAGATCGACATCAATTTAGAACTGTCTAGGAGTTGTTTCAATAGTGTTTTTTGCTGTATACAATTTCCGCGACTTGACTTTGTCCTTTGCGGTGAACAGGTGCCTCTAACTAGCAACTAGAGTTATATGGATATGCCTAGCAGCTTAATTTTCATTTTATTATTTTGTTCATGAATTACTATCAATCCTACATTAGAGAGGAGGACAGAAACAAGGAGATGATTTAAACAATTCTACTTTTGTTCATGGTATATTGTAATTACCACTACTTTTTGGGATTCTGAATAAAACTGAAACCTAAAACTAAAACTAGTCTAACACCAAATATAATATATAAAACAAAAATCTTACTGAATAATTAAACATGGTTTAGTTGAAAAAGACATATCAAGATCCGGTATTATTTACGTACAGTTTTAGCACACACTAGCAATTTAGTAACCTTCAATTATCACGAGAACATTTCCGTAAAAACTGTGAAGTCATATCCATGCTACTTCATCGTCTATTACAGTGGGGTGAACGGCCTCCCTTGTCCTCTACGAGAGCTGTAACTCTTAGAGGCCTCTCGCTAAGTCCACGGCTTACGTTTACTTTACTTTACTGCCATGCTACGAACCAAAACTATAGCTCCAAACTTTAAACTGCCCATTTCATTCCAGTACAGAAGATAAAAAAAACTATAAAGCATTTGAAATGATGCATCTTTGCACAAAATGTAACATAAAATTGGATAAAAACAGTCTAGACCACTTATGGTTGGCTCCACTAATCTTTTTTATGTTTTGAATTCTTTATGACTGTAAAATTGGAAGTCAAAAAACTCATAAAACACTCGTATTTTGTGCATCAGAGCCATTTTAAAAATGTATATCGTAGGTTTAAAATGATTTTTTGCAGATCTTATTTGCAAAAAAATGTTTATTTGTTTTTACGAAAGTAGGTATTTATTATTTTGCCATTTTTATCATACATTCGTTTAAATAATAATTATGGAGTTTGCTTCTTGTTTATCTAGCAATGATGATATATTTCGTTTAGCTGGTGTTGATGTAGAAATAATAAAGTAACTTAATATTTCACGGAGTAAATTTGAGCTACCTACGTGAACAAACTTTGTCATATTATGTCCAGTTTCAGAAAATTATTAAAGTGGTGTTAATGTGCAACAATTTTAAAAACGGCCTAAAAGATGAAGTTGACGCACGTGTAAATTAGATTTGATTTGAGATCTAATAAAACTAGTTGAATATATGTGTTGTATGATAAAATGGATGTCGATATGTAATTGAAAGATAAAAACTTTTTTACAAAAAAAAAATAATACAACTGACTTCCAACAATACTGAAAACTGTTTTTTTCTGGCTGAAAAGATTGTAGACTAACAAATATAACGCTCTAAAAGCCGTGGTATTAGTTATATAGGTATTGGTATATTATGGTAGGTATTCGGTATAAATATAAATATCTGAATTAGGAACCTTCTCCTTTTCTAGAAGTTGTTTAAAATTTGTTTCCTAGGTGTGACATTTGTAAATACTTATCATATATCATCACGAAATATGTAACGTTCAATTAAAATCTTAATTTTTTCTTCTGTAAGATATTATATATATATTTTTTAAATAAGTTTGATCACATTTTGTATTCAGCAGAAAAATATTTAATTTTCGTATTCAAACCACAAAGAGCGAAATTCCTATTTCATTGAAAGACTTTTCATAAATTCTTTAAAATATACATAATTATATAATTATGTACATAATAATAACATACATAATTATATAATTATGTATATTTTAATAACTATATAGTTATCAACACAGTTTTAATCCAAATACATGTCTAGAACCATCGTGATGGACCAGGATTTAATTCAGTAATTTATTAAGTATTCTGTATCTTTTAGGACAAGGCATATATTTTTCTAAATAAAGGGATATATACTATTAACTTGTTTCCTAAACCTTCGTACTACTTCAATATATAAGTTCTAAATCTATTAAATTATTATTTTGAATATCGCTTATCGTCGAGACTGACGTACAGCTTCTTAATCGAGCCAACACATTATCTTACGTGAATCATGGATGTCAGAAAATAAGCAAAGGCTCTGGCGCGCCCAGGGACTGGTCTCTGGGCCTCTGCGACTCATTGCTGACCTACTGACGGAGTATTGACCCCCACGACGTTCACTCACGCTATTTTATTTACCATTCGTTCTTTCATAGGTTTTTTTTCCAAATTATTTATTTACTTGTACTAATAGACGCTTACTTCTCCCGAAGGTTTTGCCAGTAATATTATTCTTGAAAAAGTAATTTTCACTGTTGGTTAAAAGTTAAGACCATTTTCTGTCACAAAGTTTCGAAAAAATAAGAAAAAATAAACATAATCCTAACACAGTATCTGTCAACTGAATCGTGGTTTTCATAAATAAATAACGATTAAAATGAGGAATGGTTATAGCTATCGATATTTAGGTACAACGAGTGTCAAATATTATTAGGGGCAACACAATATGATGCCGGTTATGGCAGCCAGCATAATATCAGTAAAAGTTGTGCCAAAGATAAAATAAAATGTATGTTGTTATATCATACTATATCGGTCACTGGCGCATCATTCAACGTGGTAAGCTCAGGTCAGACATGGTCAGCACGTAACCTTTTTGGGAATATGTGAGAAAGTAGACTGTGATTGGTGGCTATTTTTATATTGGTTGTAGTATTTCATACAAAAATAACATCATTTATATTATTTCTTATTAAAAAATGTTCGATTTGATTTTTTTCTTTTAATTCAGCAGTTCGTATATGAACAATAAACTTCATAAATATACACAATTTTCATAAATAAGTTCAGTTTTTATTGCACGTGAATTTCATTTATCAATATTATAATTTATTATTACTCATCTAAGAAAAATATCCAGCATTGGAATTTTACCACTTAGAGCGTCCTCAATTTTTTTATTATTTTCCTTGTAATCAATTTCGAAGAATTTTGGTGCGTAATTACTGACTTTTGTTCCTTACAAGAGAGAAATTTACTATTTCATCTTCAGCCTATATATTGTCCCACTGCTAGGCACAGGTTTCCTCTCATACAGAGAAGGCATGAGCATTAATCACCACGCTTGCTTAAGGCGAATTAGCGATTTCAAACTTTTTAAGTACAGGTTTCCTCACGATGTTTTCCTTCACCGTTAGTCAGTGACGTCTAAGATATGCTTAGAAAATACATAATAATATGACTTTATGAGTCACAAAGGTATTTGCCAGGTTTCGAACCTGCACGAACTCGTACACGAGACTTAACGAGAGGCAGGTGCCTTAACCAATAGGCCACCACGACTATTTACTAACTGAAAATATATAAGCAGGCATATTTAAACCCCATGTAAAGAAGAGTAAACTTAATGCACCGAAACTTTTTTTTAGGATAGGAAATGGCTCCGCTGTGGGTGGACTGGGAGGGAGTGTCAGACTTATTGACTACGATCAACTCGTGTTCCTTCATTTCATTTTCCCTTTGCGTTTTAGAATTATGATCAACCTGGCGTAGATCTAAGGCTTCTTGGTTGCTCCTAAGATTATCCCAATCACAATGCCTTTAGAGATGGAAGATCAAAGAAACCACAAGCTCACTATGCTAGCTTGCTATTACCAAAAATAATAAATTCCTACCAGTAGTCTAGTTTAAACTTTATACTTGATATAAAAATAATTATAACAGCTAATCAATTCATTTACACGAGATTGTTAGCAGATTCTTCCGGAATCAAGGAGTAAGCGTCGACCATTATCATGATTGCGTGTCTTCACGTATTCTCCATTAAATGTACGTAATCATAGTTTCATTAGGTACTCTTCGCGTTTTTCCCTCTCACTGGTAATCGAGTGCCTAGGGTGGGTCACTCTAGTATGGGAAAAAATAAAAGTTGATGAATCAAATTCTAATAGTAATATTATGTTGTGGTATACTATAAAAAGTAGTTTTAGCTAAAAAACAGTTAGTTAAACGCACATCTTCAGCCCGCGCATGCGCTTCAAAATTATACGTTTTTGAAAAAATCACGTTTTACTAAAAGGCATAGTTCTTTATTAGAAATTACCTAAAATGCTATTGAAACACAACCAAGATTTAGTGAAAGACATATATTAACGTTTAAAACAAAAAACTTAAACAAATACTCATTAAAGTTACCAAAAAAAAAATTAATTTTATACGAAAATCCCACCTATTATCGAATTTCGGCATAACTTTCCTAGAAGCAAGTTTTGCATGAATCAAGCCTTCCCTTGGTCTTTTATCACATGTCGGGACATTGCAGCTTCTGTCACTATCTTTACACTTCGTTCAACCGCTTGTGTATGGCAAGGCAGCCTAATAAACAACATCCTTTCGTCACCTTTTTCCTCTATTATCTGAATAAGTTCGTCATTCGTTTAATTTCTTAGAATAGGTGGATCAAAGTTGGTTTCTTGCCAGTTTATTAGATCAATGTAACATTTAGCATTGAAATAAGTTTAAGCACTTCAAAAGTGCGTTGTACTTTTCCCGTTATAAACTTTCACACACTTTTTATTTTTCATAGTTCCTGAGGTAAAAGGTAAGATTCTTCTTCTATATTTTTTTGTAGTTTTTCCGAAAATGAAACACCTGTATCAGAATCACTAGTTGTTGATATTAATTCTTGTTCTGGCATTCAGGGTGGGTTGTTATCGCTCTTCAGACAGATTTTTGTTGAAGTTAGCTTTCGAACAAACTTTTTTTGTAAACTTTTTGTTCGATTGCGATCAATACCGCCGATTTTAATTTTTTTCTCACCCCACTGACAATCAAATAGTCGTGTTCTTCTTTAGGAACTTAATCTTCTCTGGGACAATTGCACTAACTTATTATCTTGCATTTGTATGAACAAATATCAAACAAAATTTCACTTTGAAGAAGTCAGTTTTATTCTCAGTTGACAAACTTTTCAATGATTTGATAATATTTTCGCATTTGGATCGATAAGCTTTCAGGATCTAAATGACTCTTGATTGATGCCTTTTGCCATACTCCTTCAACTTTCTGGTTACCATATTTGCAATTTCGGAAAACGCGAAAAATTTTCACTTGTAGACTACAAGTGAAAATTAAAAATAGCAGTTCCACTCGTAACATTTCAGGACATCCTGTTATGTTGGTAACACGATTTCTTTAATATCTTCTATAGTTCCAAATTTAGGGCACTTGTATGACTATATATTATTTGACATGATATAATAATGTAATTTCCAAGCTCTAAAACTAAAACTTCACAATTTACAATTTCACAAGAAACTAGCCACATTGATACCCGAATTTTCTAAATGTACTTACCTCAAAAAACCCTCTTTTAATAAACAACACAGTCTAAATAACAAAAGTAACGTGTATTTCAATGGATACTAATTAAAATATTAAATTATACCCAACTTCAAACGTGTAACTTAAGCTGTAAAAGTGGGTACTTAAACATTTTCTTTCAAAACTTCAATGGCGTTGCGCGGGCTGTTCCACTTAAAATAATTCATTAATATTTTAAAGGGTTTATAACGATACCTAACTACAACATATTTTCGCTATTAGAAATCGATTACTTAAAAAAAATTTTTTTGACCCACCCTGTGCCCACGGTCCGAGGGCCTCATAAGCTGACCCACTTTGGCATCGGAGTATTGACCTCGGGCGATGTATAAAATATTATTCAGTCCAGATTTTTGTATGTAGCATATTTTTAAGAAGTTATATCGTAAGAGAATGATTAAACCAGTTTATCTTTTAATGGAAGATGTCAATCAAAAGTTATTTATGTTTTATATAAGTCATATAGAATAACTCAGTCACTAATAATTTTGCTATTTATTGCTTCGAAATCAGTCAAATATATTTTGTTGAGCTTTGGATTAAGTAAGAATGAGAGTATAAGAACTGACAAGCTTGGATATTATTAGATATTACTTTATAATTAATGATAATGAAAAGGTCTTAAATATTGTAATTAATCAAATCACTGTATGAACATTCAGCAGAGTACAGAAAATCTGTTTTCAGAGTCTTATATTTCATACGGAAATTGTATATAGAGCAATAAAAACGTCTATAATTTATATCTATAAATTACAGAACGCCAAACATTATTGGTGTTAACTGATTTGTTAATGTACTATAATAAATCTATATTTTTTATTAATATAATATATTATGCGTGCGTCATTGGATTTCATACATTACATGTAATGCCAATTAAATATGAAATATGGTAATATGAAACGTCATTAAAACTATTAAGATAATTCAACGCACATCACAATATATATGATGAATTTTGACAGTAATTAGATTTATTTTGACAAACTATTTTGTAGACTAAATTTAAAATGTCATTCATTAAAATATTATTTAATTAATTCTCCCAAGCTCGTTCATTATTCTCAAGCTCAACATGACCACTTAATTCTTTTGTGGGAACTTCAACAGATCTTTCGAGTGATAAAAAATGTGATTTCCTCTGCTCCGAAATAGGAATAACGAACTTAAGATACCGCGGTGTTAAGTACTACAGCCTCATCATATTTGGCCGTCCCAGTTTTTATGATGACATTACATATTTGTGATGGTAACTATTGCTAGTGGATGTGTCATGTACGAAGTTCAAACAACGAGTTAGTGGTTTGTCACGTCAAGTTTGTCTTGGTTCTTTGAATTTAGCACGTATCTGTGTCGTGACGGCCAGGTCGAAGACATCTGCCGCTTTGCTTTCTCATTAGAGCGTTACAATTCTGTAAGTGTCATAATGCCTGTATTTTCAAGTTTTGTTTTTACAGAGAATGTTTAAAAATATACTTATTTACATTTAACAGTTTGAGTTTGTAAGTTTCTTTGGGATCTATAACAAATATTAGTCATTTGGTTGTGTAACAAGCACCTTAGCACCTATTAAATATGGACAATATGTGCTAAGACCGCTCATAAAAAAAGAAAAGATTGATCATTAAAAATTACAATTATTATTAGAAGTTAGTATTTTCAGTCACGAGTGTTTTTTCAAAAATGCTTAATTCATTTTGTAACATTATAGGCCTACTAATAAAAAATAACTTTTTAATTATGTAGAACCTACGTGTTAACTGCCAGTCGTGATCATAACAACTGTCTGAAGTCTTAATGTACATTACATGTGTTATTAAGAGGAACTCGTTACATTCAATACATGGGTAGGGTTGGCATTTACAAAGGTACTTGTTAAGAATCAACAATGTTGTGGGGCTAGTATTTGCGGGACGAGCAGGATACGAACCGGTCCGGCGCAGCCCTCCCGGTAAAAACTAACATCCTACCAGTACTTATGGCTAGCTACTCCTTAAGGCACTGTACGATATCTTGCCATATAATAGTTGTTTTTGTACGTTTTCCGGGAAATTACTTAAGAGCTGTTTTTTTTTGTTTCGTCTCCTTTATTTTTCCAGACTGCTTCTTTGATGTAGTGGACATAAAGGCGACTTGGTTCAGCGACTCAGCAAGCCGTTCAGCTCCGCAAATCTTTATACGTGAATTATACCACACCTTCCAAAAGGTTATTTTTTTGTCTTGCCATTTTGGGATACTGGATGATACAGCAATCGAAAATGATACATGAAAATAAAGGTTTACTACATAGAAATTCTTACTTAAACACTGTAGTAAGTCTCCACTTATAGCTGGTTAATTAAAATTCCGCTCCAATAACATGGAACTTACCTACTCCATAACTTCCAAAATAAATTGCATTTGTAAACCTTCTTGATAGTTACTCCGAATCTCAGACTTAAATTATTACGCCATATTTAATATGAATAGGTACCTTACTTGACTCTGATTCATTCAAAATCACAACAGTAAACACGTACTCGTAGTTTTGCCTCATATTTTACTTTACGTTACTTTAAGTGCCCTTTAGCACCTTCTTACAAGTCAAGTTCTATACAAACAATTTTATGTTCGTCCGGAAATAGCTCAACACTTAATACAGCTTGACTAATCGACTTTACTTAATGCTACACGTCCATATTCTAGCTTAAGTGTTGCATCATGTTCATACGAGTTCTTCACAAGTTATCTGTAAGTTAATGAATTAACTGATATCAGTGTAGTAACTTGGATAATACTTGTACGCTGTCAGGGATATAATAAGATTACATAAAAATGTAAATGCGAGTTGAATAAATTTTATTAATTACACTAGCTTCTGCCAGCGACTTCGTCCGCGTGGAATAGTGGTGCTCCGCTCCTATTGGTCTTAGCGTGATGATATAAAGCCTATAGCCTTCCTCGATAAATGGACTATCTAACACTGAAAGATTTTTTCAAATCGGACCAGCGGTTCCTGAGATTAGCGCGTTTAAACAAAATGACAACATTGCCCTTCACTGCTCTGCTCCTATTGATTGTAGCGTGATGAAAAGTATACTATAACCACCTCAGGAGTATGACAAATAATTGTATCAAGTTTCGTTAAAATCCGTCGAGTAGTTTTTGTTTCTATAGAGTTTATACAGACAGACAGACAGACAGACAGACAGACAGACGGACAGACAGACAAAAATTTTACTGATTGCATTTTTGGCATCAGTATCGATCCCTAATCACCCCCTGATAGTTATTTTGGAAATATATTTCATGTACAGAATTGACCTCTCTACAGATTTATTATAAGTATAGAAGAAGATAAATATTTGTCCTGAGAAATGATCACAATAGAGTTGAATGTTTAAGTGCACAGTTTCAATTACTCCTTTTTGGGCGCAGTTATGTAATATTAACACGCCTATTTTTTTACCTGTTTTCAGGTTTAAATCTAATATTTTTATGCTCCTCGATTAATCCTTTTCATTATTTTAAGGTATAACAGCTTTTTCATTTCCTCAATTAAGAATAAAACATCATTATCACCATTTGATAAAGTGAGGCTACAATATCATGAGTTTACATTAAACAGGTATGTTGATTGCAGAATGTATAAATAATGACAGTTCGCTATCTCCCAGCAATGCTAACGAACGAAGGATAGAATACATATTTCCTATAGACTGTACAAGATGTTGATACAAGCGCTAGATGATCTATGCCGACACCTGCTTGAATTTCCCGATCTATATATAAGCCTATTTCCTTATTAATAACTGAGTTTGCATTGGAAGGAAAACGTGAGGATTACCTATTTATTTTAAAGAATTACCTAGTATATATATGGAAAATAACAAAGCACATGAGTACACCTTATATCATATTGAAATTTCTTCAACATTCTATTTAGATAGGAAACTTGATACTTCCTAAAAATAATATATTATCTATTGTTAAATTCGATCACATATTGCATGCTGAGATTCAATTTAACATATTCAACTAGTTCAAAATCTGGTTAAAACGATGTGACCGGTGGTAGCCAGAGCTAACTGATGGACAGTTAGCTCTGGCTACCACCGTTCCTTGGACGTGAATTGAAAATTATAACTAATAATAAAAATGCGACAGTGAGTTTGGTTTTTTATATGTAACGCTTTCACGGGAAAACGGCTAAATCGAGTTTGATAAAATGTGTTGTGGAAATATACCTTAAGGACCCTGAAGCCGGTTACAGGCTGCTTTTTATCCGGGTACGTTAAGTAAGGGTCAGGACGCAGGTAAATCCGCGGGAAGCAGCTAGTAGGTTATAATTAAATAGACGGTAAATGTCGTAAGTTTGCAGTAAATTAATTATAATGGTTAATATGGCAGGTAGTGTAGAGCATACATGAGTGATACCATATAAATAGTTATTAAAGCTGAAACTGTTTCCGTCTAACTGTAAGTTAAAGACACCCAACACCTGGCCTTCTGAGGATTACAGACGTCACGGCAAGATGCCCATCCAAAGAAACACACTACAATTATATAAACTGTAGTATATGAAACACAAGAACCTACCTACCTTAAACAATTGATGACTGCAATAGAAATAATAAATAGCGGCGTGGGTAATAACAGCGGCAACGACATCAAATCACCAAGTAATATAACATTGCGCTGCATTACACAAGCGTCGGTAATTTTGCGACGTAGATCGCGGCCAAGCGCGCCGCTTGCGCACTTCCAGACATAGATTAAGTTTAACTTGCAGTACCTACGTAAAAATTACGCTTGTAATTAAGTCTCGAAAAAAGAGGGTAAGTAGAGTCAAGTAGGCGTACCAAATATGACTTTTGTGCAATTGGCTAATTTCTGTACTTCTCATGTAAGGGTTGACATCGAACTGTTTTGTGACTCAAGCTCATACGGGATCGGTACCATGGGCAAATATGCTGTATATTGACCTTAATGGAAATGAAACTGAGCCTAAAAAATACGCTTCATGCAGCAGTTGTAAAGTCTGAGTTGTTCGAAAAGCTAAATATTGTATTTAAGCATAGTATACGTCAATCTAGGGTTTCTAAAATAACTCATTTTTACAATATCGAATATTATAAATTCGGTGTCCAAAAAGCTGACTGCATTGCACGTTAGATAGATGGATATACTATTTTTATTTTTTTGAAATATAAGACTGAAAGATTTGTGATCAAAGCCCTAATTAAGTTTGTTGGAGTTAAATAAAAATCTGAAGACATGAATATTGACTATCTATTTTGATTTTTCAGTTTTAGTCTTTGGCTCCGGAGGCGCGGCGGCGGCGGTGGCGGCTCGGCGGTGGGAGGCGGGAAGTGCGCGGGAGTGGAGCGCACCGCTGCGCTGTCACGGTCAAGGACAGTATTAGCTGCTATGGACAGGGACACATTATGATTACACTTGTCGTACTGTTTTATACTACTGTTATGTGCACATGTTACGTACTTAATTTATTACTTAGTTCATTCGTATTATTATGTGGAAATGTGTTGTATGCTATGCTTTATGTAAATCTACAATGAATAGTTGCATTAAGTTGTACAAGCAAGAGTTATGAATGTTGGTTGTTTTTGTGTTATGTTTACATTTTGTTTTGAAAATGTAGTAGGTTGTTGTATGTTGATGTGGTACCTACCTTTTTGTTATTTTTTAGTTAATTTTATTAAGAATAGATTCTCTCTATACATATGTAGGTAGTGATTACTGTGGTTTTCCGGTAATAATAATGGTTTTCTAAGAACATAATAAGGAAAATTGTAATTGTATGGGCCCTTTTATCCTTTCACATAAGAAGGTAAGTACCTAGGTATGCGAACAACGGGAATGTTATTATATTATTTTTAATATAAATCTAAACAATGGAATAAGCTAGATTCGGCTGAATTTAAATGACTTAAAAAATATTGAAGTATGAAATCTGATCCATTTTTTTATTATCATCTTCAAATTATCAAATACTGGCTGTTTCCCGCGGTTTCACCCGCATACCGAGGGAACTACTTCGCGCACCCGGGTAAAAAGTTGCCTATATCCTTTCTCAGGCTCTAGACTATCAGTGTGCCAAATTTCATTTAAACTGGTTCAGTAGTTTTGGCGTGAAAGCGCGACAGACAGACAGATAATTACTTTCGCATTTATAATATTAAAATAAAGTCATTTATATGTAAGTCCAATAATGATTTCATTAGCTATCAGTTTTCCCAACATTGGGCATGGACACTTTATGGGTCTCTTACGGGAAGTCACGCTATGACGCACTTATTGGTTATAACATTATGAAGCAATCAAATTAATCAAACAACTATGTATGAAGAATTATAGATCATTAAGTTTTATGGCTACTAAGCAGTTGCAATAAACTAAAAATAGTAAAAAAGTAATTAATTTTATGACAAGTAACCGAGTAGATATTACCGTTTATGCTAAGTGTTGTCAAGAGGAATTTGATATTTTATCCCAAACTTCTGTAAAACTAGACTTACTATAGCTTATATTATAATTATCTTTAAACTAACGATGATAATGAAAACTTATTTGTAATATTCTGGCAAAGGCAAATATGTATATATATATAAATGCATGTATGTATACAAATTTTGATATTTGAAACCGCTTTAAAACATAAACTTTACTATTTACAGACAACACATAATTGATAAGAACATTGCGTAGTGAAGTACATACCTATATAAATTAAAGCAAAGGTACCTATGTCGTAATTCGTGATTTTAAGCACGACGACAGATAAAAAATAAGACTCGAAACATGTAAGCTTTGCAATAAAATTAATTATACCGACCAAACATGCTTAATTCTAAAACTATAACTAAAATAAACATTCTTTATACCAGCTATAATATACATAATTGTGCTACAATTGCTATCATCAAATAAAAGATTAATGGCATTAAATGTCCCGCTTTTTTTTTGTGTATGGCATCTCGCAGGTCAACCTAGAAGGTTGTCGACTGCTTAACCGGGCTTGAAATGTCCCGCTAACAGTGTTTAGAGTATCTAAGCCTGATATCGACAACCTGACCTAATTGTACTTCTTATAGCCAGGTCTAAAGTTCTACTCATCCTGAAACGGTACACCTCTACTAGCTCCATAAAATACAGCCTTTTTTACTACCACGGCAAGTACACAGAGTATCCGGCAAGTGTGTGAAGAAACCGGCTAGAACTGTGACTGATAGAATTAACATTTGATGGTAATCGTTACGTAGTATGGGAATCTTATAAGAATGAATTGTTTTTCTTCAAAAGAATCGCGTTAACTGTTCACTAGATTTTTTACGGCGGTTATTCAAATTAAGTTCGTGCACTCTTCATTTTTTTTTGGCAAATTAATTTAGCTGGATCCACCTGCAGTCTGTGTTTGGTAGATAATTAATTACTAGCTTGAATTCAGAAGTCTGGTGTTTAATCTAAATTTTACGCTTCAAATTGAAATATTAATTAAAAACCCGCCCAGCCAGTAGATAAAATCATTTTCACAAACTTCAATATATTTCTGGTGGATTAAGGTAAACGCTATTGTTATATAAGGAAATCAGATTTTACCGATTTACCATAAATTGTATTCAGAATGCCATGTTATCACAGGAAATTAACGGCCCTAAATCAAGCCATGATGACGTTTTATTGATAGAGAATAGAACGGGGCTTTTCCGATTGGACGGAATTTTGTGGTTTGCGTACCTATCCAAAATAATGAATATATTTACTTATATACACAAGCCATCATTTTTTAAAGTATTTCATGTTTTATATTAACATTCCCATGTTTGGGCCTCGATTTTCAGAAAAGGTCATAAATATGCGAGGAATTGCAACTCTAATTCTTTACCGTACAAAATGAATATTGTTTCTTTGCTTATTGCACAAGTTATTTTACAGTCAAGGTCTTTTTATATAAAATTTGCATGAGTAAACTTCGCAGGAGTGATTCTTTAAGCTCTGCACAGGACGTTGAGTGATGAATTCTTGTGAAGTATCATTCAATCATGTAACACAAATATTTATGATGTTCAAGAAATTCTGAGGAGATTCAATAGTCTTATTTTTTCAATACTTAAATAAAATATTATTTATTCAAAAACCATTAATTAAATGTCAGGTTACATCGGGTTAAGAAAATTGAAAGCTTTTTCTGAAAAATAAAAAATATTATGTAAAGCTGATAAAATTGCGGACATTAAAAAATGAGTTTCTGTTATTTTTGTTAAACTCATTACGGTCTACCTACATAGCAGGCCATTAGGACACTCCAAAATATTAACGTTAACAAGCGTGGAAACGTTAATGTTTTAAAGTCTCCTAATGACGAAACTTTTGTGCCGCTACACAAAAGTATCCTTTGACTGTATTCCCCAAGACCCCTAAATGTGCTCTCTGCGTTGACTAATTGACGCACTTCACAATCCAATTTTGAATATTTTTTCTTTAAAAATGACTGGCTTGAGATTATTAATACGTCGTAATTACGAGTACTGTGACCCCGTTCGAGACGCGTAGAATTGGAGATAAAGGCGAGTCCACAAACACACGATCTGTCAGCAATCCATCAGAACGTTTTTGTTGCTATTCAGCACACGTGTGGAGGCGTTGTTACAAGAACTTTGCACAATAGCTAACCTTGGGCTTGAAGATCATTAATGGCACTTGAACACTTGATCCAAATTTGAACGGACTTTTTTAGCGAGCATTCGAATAATATAGTTATTAATTGATTAACAGCTATTGTTGGCGGTTTTTGTTATGTGGTTTGTTTGTGCTATACTGGAACAATTGATTCGCAGCCGTAGAGCACTATCTACTGATTGAGGGTGAAATAAAAGCTATACAGTTGATTTATAAAAACATTAGTTATGCGTATGACTATACTCATGGTGGTATATATGGCGTACCACGGCTATGGGACATAGAGGGACGTGATCGATATGCATATCCATACCAAATTTCAGCTTTCTAGTACTAAGAACTTCTGATATCAGACAGCGCGAGCGGCCAGACATAGCGAAACATGTCGGTAAGGAACCTTTCGTTGTCGATAAGGTAAATGGGTACCCAAGTTATCGACAACGAAACACTAAAAGAATTGAATGTGCCAATTTCTACAAAAATAATTATAAACTTATATGTGAATTATTACGGTGTTCCTTTTATTTAAGACTAGCTTCTGCCCGTGACTTCGTCTGCGTGCACTTCAGATTGGGTCCAAATTCTGTGTAGTTCTCTATGTATTAATCTAGGCTATCTATAACTATCTGCGTATCTCAACCAAATTTGTTTTACCGTTTTTGTGAAAAGCACGCATAAACACAATTCTATATATTTATTATAAATGATATATAATAAATAATATATGATGATGATACCATATTAATTTTGTAAACTTCTTTATTTTAATTAGGTACTTCCTTTAATTTAACATACAATAAATCTTTTTCAAAAGCTTTTATTGGAACATCTTGGAACGTAGATGATAGTATAAATTACGAATCGGCTTAAACCAGTAGCAAAATGTAGTAATGAATAGGTGAAATGAATGGCCTTACAGTTAGGTGGTTTATAGCAGATCTATGGCTTCACGATAAAGCATCAAGTCAGCGTTAATCATTCTCGCCACTCACTTAAATCGTTTCTTAATTAACTTCAATGTAATACTACGTACCTACCTATACGTATAAACATTTTCAAAACGGTATCATGATAAATATATTGAGAGATCTTTCTTTTTAACAAAAAGCAATAGGTATATTTTTTTATAATTTCTGTAAAATTTGTAATGGCTTTCTTTACAAAAGAAAACAATATAGTCTAATAATATTATTCAGGAATCTTATTATTTTTTAATTAGCCAACATTGAAAGCTATAATTGAGTTATAAAAATGTTTAGATACTTCATCAATATTTTCGATTGAATATAGGTCATGTGGTTTCTGGCTATACCTACAGAATATTGCTGAACTACCTTTTTTTTCATATGGGAAATTAGCAAATGTCCCCTCCCGCCGTGGATAAGGCGGGTGGGAGTGCCAGAATCTTACTAACTAAAACCCATCCATGTTTCTTCCTCAGCCCTTTGAATGCCGGGGGGAGCGGTATCTCTTTCGAACGTCCCGCAGCATTGCTGAACTAGCTAAAAATTGTTACCAGTATAACACAAATTGAACTAAGTTTACTATGTGTTCTAATTAAGATTTTATAATATACTAGCTATTTTCCGCGGTTTCACTTGTGTCCCGATAGAATGCACCCGGATTAAAAATCAAGCATTTAGCTGTCTCCAAGGTCCCATCTGCCTCCATACTGAATTTTATGCAATTCGGTTCAACTCAGGCTTCAAGAAAACTGTAAAGAATATCGAAGGAATGTAAAGTAAAACGTATTTTACACTTGCATGCCAGATTACCGACCAGATAGATTCCATTACACTACAAATATTTTATGAGCAACATACTTATTTTATGCCTCAAATCAGACCATATTAATTGGTCGTAACACTTGTAACTATACTGATGCAAATAACAATGCCAAGGAAATCGTTTTGTATTAGAATCAAAGGGCAGTAGTACAAGTAGTTCAACACTTCATTAATAATATTATCCCTGAGCGCTAAAGACTATATTCCTTGTCTTAGTAACGCAAATGCTGGAGAAGGAGGCGGCGGAACGCGTGAGGGAGCGACAGGACTCACGCCCCAGCCGCCGCAGAAGACGCCACGGGCGTCGGGAGCCGCGAGACGACTCCCGGCCTCGAAAGAGATACCGCGCCCCCGGAATACAAAGGGCTGAGGAAGGAACATGGATGGGTTTTAGTCAGTAAGAGTCTGACACTCATGGGGTCATGTGATGATTTCCCATCCGAAAAAAAAAGGCTACATCGCTTGCAGTAATCTCAAAAAAGTTACACAGATGTTTGATAATTCTAACATAAGAATGCATATAAATGTGTGTTAGTGGATAAGCAACTTGACTATCGATGAGATGTTTTGTCGTTGCGGGTCAGAAGCCAAACAGTCTGACAACCAGTCTTACCTAGGGGTATCGTATTACCCAGTTGTGGAGGTCAGATAGGCTGTCGCTCTATGTAAAACAAAGGTACTCAGCTGCATCCGGTTTAAACTGTGGTATGAAAGCCGACCCCAACATAATTGGGAAAAAGCTAGGCAGATAATGATGATGAGATGGTTTGTCAGATCGTAACTGATTTTTTGGTCAGCTGGTTGCTTTGTCTATGAGTATTTCACCATACTACTTATTCTGCACCATTGACGTCCCTATTATTTTGAATATATTTACGCCAAGTCATGCGGTTTATTATAAGCAGATAAATGTTCGTAATTTGCACAGCTGCAATGCATAGCTCGAGGCTTCTGTGCATAATATATGCGTAGGCAAACGACTGACAGATGAGCAGTCGTTCTCATTTACACATGTGCTCTTAATTGGCTCAAAACTATCTGTTATGCTAATTTACTTGGTGTTACTTGTAAAATAATATATTATTTTCTTGCTATTTCCCGCATCCTGAAGGAACTACTATGCACACTCGGAAAAACAATCCTATGTATTAATCCAGGTTGTAAAGTATGTGTGTATCAAATTTCATCCAAATCCATCCAGTAGTTTTAAATTGAAAGTAACAAACACACACACATACATACTCGTACATCATCACAAACTTTACCATTTATATAATTAGTAGGATGTTTACATACGTATAGACAGAGCGACTGCTACATAGTGTGATTTTTTGTCGTCATTGCGAATTGTTCTTTTAAGCTAAATCTATTCTTTAATTAAATTAAGTATTTTTCAGTCATATATCATTCTTAATTTAATTAAAATGCAAGTAATTATCATTACTTTATCCGCAATTATGTTAAAATTCAAATTTTGCGGCTTTTACTAAAGGGAGATATGCGAGAATTATGATGTCTTCATGCATGTCCTGCTTATGCCATTAAGTTAAGAAAAATTTATTATATCAAGTTATTTATGTAACGTGCATGTTAATTCATGATGTAAATTTAAAATTACATTGTAAATGTAATACTTCAGCCATACATGAACAACATAACACGAACCTACCTACTTACCAACAATGTACGTAGGTATATTGTACAATAGTTTATTTAATTATACTTTAAACTATTATAGCCAATGATAAATTCTATCTATATCTATACTAACATAATAAAGCTGAAGAGTTTTTTGTTTGTTTGTTTGAACGCGCTAATCTCAGGTACTACTGAAACGATTTAAAAAAATCTTTCAGTGTTAGATAGCCCATTTATCGAAGAATCTATTATCACGCTAAAATGAATAGGAGCGGAGCATCAATGAAGAATGTTTCAAAATCTGGGGTTAAAGTTAGCAATAGCCCAAAGTTACTATTCCACGCGGACGAAGTCACGGGCAGAAGCTAGTAAAAATATATAGGTATCTGGCCTTTTTTCTTATTCCAGCTTACATTACAAGTAAGACCACTAATTGCCCTTGATAAACAGTTGACCTTGACAACAGTGTAGGAAACAAAACGGCATATCTATTCTGAATGAAGGCGGTCCGTTGGTCGTGTTGTAACGCGAACGCTAGGCCAAGGCCGTGTGACATAACGCCTTACGTGTCGCGCCGTTAGCTGCGCGCGCGCACCGCTACGCCGAGTTTAACGACGATCCGCGCTTTTTATGCGTATGCACTTGCGGCTTATTTATTTATAAACCTGAATTTTATATTAATTTTACTATAATACCGGCACGCTGCCGTAATAGGAGGTAACTGAAAAGATAGTCATTAATGTATAGTTAAAAGGATCATGATTCTATTAGATAGTCAAAACGGTGTTTCGTAGTTAGAAAAGTGCAAAATTAATTAAACATTCTAACTACTTAAACTTAGCCTTCCTTTCTTTGAGAAACTATGTCGTTCGTCGTGGTTATTGGTAACTTTATCGTTTGCCGTACAACGAAGCATAATAATATTAAGTAGGTATTTTATTCTAAATTGTGGCAATCTGTGTGACTTTCAACTGTTGTCTGTGGTTGGGTACCTCCACTTGGGTACCTACACGCCGTTGGGTACTCGGCCATCTCCAGGTTATTACTCTTCCGTAAGCACATCACTTAATCTTCAGTAACGTAGAACAAGCCGTATACCAATCAGTTAAACTTTGCTATCTACATTTCTAATTAGTATACCAACAAATCTTCTTCATCGATATCTAGTCTGTGATGAGAATTTAAATCGTATCTAGCCATAATGACGCTATAAATAATGGACAGGTTTCTAACTGTTTATGAGTGTTTCATAAGATTACACGGAAATTACTCATTTGAATGAAACTATAATTATGCGTCATCTACTCATTCTGATATTGGCATGCATTATTTTCCGTTTTGCAAATGATTTTATTACAATACGAAGGGTATCTGTACTCTATTTACTGTATATAGGTAGGAAACTAAGCTATAAAAATGACTGGTCACAGTAATGATTCATCTGTTTATGTAGATAAAACTCAAGTACCATTATCAAGGACTTACTGCCAGATTAAAAGATATAACTTAGTACTGAATAATCTTAGGAATACTTATTATTTTGCTCCTTTTCAGGGATAAGAAATAATCAAATGATTGCTCCCGCTATGGCCGGATCAAGACGGAGTTTCAGACTCTTACCGATTAAAACTCATCCATGTTCCTTCCTTAGCTCTCTGTGTTCTGGGATAACTCTTTCAAACATCCAGCAGCAGGATTGGGGAGGGCCAAAGAACATCATCGTGGTCGATCGAATTTGTGGTTTTCACACGCTCTTTTCTTCACCCTTTTATGATAATAAACAACTATAACTCTGTCCCAATTCTAAACTACATATTAATTGCAGGCAATTTTGTCAAGAGCAACTTTATAAAGCTTACGCTGAGTAGAATATAATGATTTAAAATTCGGTCAGTGTGCCGGTAAGCAATGAGACAGTAACATATTTGTCAAGATTGCCATCTCTGAACATATAATGCGTGAGTCAAATCATTCATACGTATTTATTTACGTCGCATTTTACCGCTTAGCTGTGTCACGTAAGAGGAAAAATTTACTAAGATAAACACGATAGCGGTAAAATTTTAAACTTAACGATTTAACTACAAACAATACACTCATGTTGCTACAAACTTTATGATGAAAACTTATTTTTAGTAGATTACCTACTATAATATCACATTCATTCATCGTGTTCATAAAAACAGTCTTATAATATGGTATGTTAATGAATTCTTGATATTTAATAATTTGATGGACAGATTTTTCTTACGTTTACGTATATCTTATATTTTTTTAAGTTTTGATATCAGTTTTTAATATATACGAAATATAAAAAATGAGCAAACTTTAACTATTAATTTTCCATATGGGACTTCAAATTTTGAAGGAAAAATATGTCTACGCACTTCGCATGATTTATAACTGTTTATGGCTGGAGACGATTGCTAGCCTTTCCATGAAGGCTTTCCATTGAATAAAAAATAAGGAATCACAATATTATGTCTTTAATACCAATTTATGAACATACGTAAATTTTCGTAATCGCTTCTTAAGAAAGATAGTCGGATGTAGCTTGCACTTATTGCTTAAAAGCTAATAAATCTCGATGATAAAAACGCAAATCCAAACACATTACGTTGTCGTTACGTGTTCGTGTCGTACTGTGCTGCACAGCGGGATGGCGACCAACGGGACCGCCAATCAGAGATTACCTGGAAAATAGCGTATCTTCACATCACAAATACAGAAACTACTACATTTATACTAGACCATATAAAAATAACTAGAAAATATAATAGTGATAATAACCAGAAGATATAATAGTCTTGTTACTGTATAACCATCTTACAAATTGTATTTAAATTTTCAAAATAACTGCGCAAAACTGTGTCTGCATTTAGTAAAACCCATGTTGTAGGAATTTTCATACTGTATTGTTTACTAGAAATATGCTATTATACATATTTCGTGTTATCTAAACTAGGATCTTTATAACATTGTGTTAGCAGAATAGTTTAAGACTGACGGTTTCCTTTTGACGTCATAAATGCGTTTTCCGTTTATTTCTTAACATCTGAGTTCAGAGATAAAGGAAACAAATAATAGTTAAGTTAATCAGGTATTTTTACAACGCACAGATTGCTAAAGTTTTATTATTTGAATAGTAAGAATATTTTCGTTAGATTAGTAGCTCTCTGAAACCTACGAGTTGCTTTTATGAAATGCTTTTAACAAAAGTATAAATCATACGTGTTTATGTGATGAGTAATATAAGTCGAATGCTGTCAGAAGCACCCTGCAAGAGGTCATGTAGAAATAAAAAAAGAGTGATAAGTACTGGAAAATTTTTGATTCATTAGCTAACACTGTTCCTGATTTGAATTATATAATTAACTGTATCATAGTCGTCTTATTATTGGTCAGTATTCCTGTCAAGAAATAGCTTTGAATATTGATACCGGTATTCTATGAAGAGCTTGGCAGCCCATGTAATTTAAGCACCAAAAAGAAAATCAAAGTATGAAATAAATACCTATTAGGTAGGTACGTGACGCCATCGTTGAATTTTCAATGAACTGTATAAAATATTTGCAATTTATTTTTCTAATAAAACATTATCGTAAAACAAATTACGGAGAGGTATTTTTTGAAGATTCTATGACCTTAGAGTACGCTTAAGTATCAGATAACTGTAGGTAACCCGGAATTAATTTAGCAGTTTTATTTTCGCAGTAACCTTGCATGAATGGTTTATATCATAGAATTGCGTAGGTCTTGTGAGTACTTAATAGTAATTTTATTATGGTTAGTCTGCGAAGGCCCTTCAAAATAACCTTGTTTAAACACTCAAGATCATGTAAAATGATCTCTAGTATCTTGATCTTTACCTTGTTCATAGTTCAAGTAATAAAACTCAATTGGCACACTATGATACAAAAAAAATATGATAGTATCTATTTTTGTCTTAATTTTGGCACAAATATTAAGAAATTGAATTATTTATTTTATTATTTTCATCATCATATTTGTCATAATAACCGTGAAACATTAAGATATCTCCCTCAAGCATCACTATCACCAAACTGATAAGTACTGTACTGTCCGCATCCAACAATATTTGATTTATTGATAACATTAATTTTGAAACAGATTGGCTAAGACAAGGCAATGCACAGGTTAGGTTATAAGCTAGACCTTTGCCAAGCGATGGGGCAGTGTAAGTTTATACAAAAAATGTTTAATCAAATAAATATTATATATACCTTCTCGTACTGCCTAATTGAATATATATATATATATATATATATATATAAAATTAGGCAAAATATAAACTATTTATTACGAAATCGTCACATATGAAAACGATACAAATACGGTAAATTAAGGAATTTATCTATTCTTATATGTATACTGATTTTATAAAAAGGGATTCGGTTGTAGTTTTGTAATCTCCGAAACTACTGGACAGATTCCAACACTCCGCTGTTTTAAGTCTTCTAATATTCAAGGCTGAAAAAAATCAAAGATCATTAAAATCGGTCTAGCTAGGTTCTTGACTTACCTATAAATGGTGTAACCCGACTTTGTTTTATATGCAAAAGTAATTAGATAACATTTAGATACCTTAAAGCAAATGCTTATTATTAAATGCGGATATTGTTAATGTAGGTAACAATAAAAAAGACAATTTAACTTCCTCTCCTAAAGGTTTAAGTTATAATGACTTAGTTTACTGATTTCCTGTGGGAATCTAATAATATTCAAAGTCCAATTAATACTAACTTAATATCGCAGCCGTCATCCGGGTTACACTGCATCTATTAATACCCGACGTCCCGAGCCCGTGATAAGCCAGTCGACTGGCCGGTTAAACCTGTACCGCCGTCCGCTACCCACTACTTGCGCTGTTCCAACATAATTTTCTTTGAAATTTCGTTAGATTACAATCTGAATAGCTATTCTAGTTTGTATTAGTGTTGCTTAAAAGAACGGTAAAAAACATATCTATGCATTTATGCCATCGCCGGATGCATATGAATGAGACACATTGGGATTTTGCGGATTTTTTGTGAGTATTCGATGCGCAAAACTTGTTTTTTTATGTTGTTTTAAACGAGTTTATGAGAAGAATATTAGATTTCGAACTTCCTCATTATACAATATTCTGAGAGACAAATAAAATTCTATCTTTATTAACACAAATGAGAATTTCCTCAAAGCAAACCCCATCTCTGTTATGCCTTTAAGATATTGAGCTAACAGCTTATCGGTGGATATAACTAAAAACAAAAACATAACTATGTTTTTACCGTCGTGCCGTTGGTTATAAACATTAATAACGACAGCCAATTAAACTTCTTACCCAACATTGCCTGTTAACATGATACAGAGGCACCACTTCAACCAGTCCTTATAACGTTTTACGGTAGCCACGTCAAGCCATAAAGCCTGTAAACCACTGATAGAAGCAAGATAGATAAAGACACAAGTTAAGATGTCCACAGATTGCGGCAACACCATCCATTACTGACTAGCTTTATTGGCTCAACTTACTAAACAGTTCATTTGTGACCGTTTTACTTGATGTGAATTCGCAACTCAATGTCTGCTGTGCAATGAATATGCATTTTCTGAACATATTCTAGAATCTTAAAGTGCTTGAGAATATTTTATTTGTGAAACCTTTTTTGATGTGTCATAGCAATAAACAGAATACAATATTGTATATTGTAACATATGCAAATAAGCCTATAATACATATAATTTTTATTTTTAAATATCTCTGTACTTTGTAGACAGCACCATCGATTACTGACAATTTGTTGATTAACTGTTCGGAATAATAACTTATGGTACATATTTTTGTGTGTAGTGTAGTGAAGTGAAGAAGGTAAACTGAAACTGTATTCTACTAAAATTAATTTGTTAAACTTTAAAAATGATTATATTTACAGCTAACGAAGAGGGAGTCCGATGGACTCCTAACCATAACACTTATCAATACTCAGTATACCGAACAGTGAAGGGACTGATAACGTAAACGATGCACATAACAAGATCCTTAGATAAACACTATTTGACATGCGAGAAACGAACGATGTATGTAAACAACAAACTAATAGACAATTAAGGCTTACTTAGACACTTGAGGTTTCTGAAGACGGTCCGTCCGAAGGTAAATGTGTAGTCATTAGCCCCGTTTAGTGCCAGAATAAGACTTTGTAAACGGTTCTAGCTACCGCAAGTTGGTTTGTCGAGTCTCCTCTGGAAATAGGTTGATAATATGCAGCTTATTCAGGTCTGTAACCTTTGAAAGTTAATCGATTCGTTTTTTTTATTTGTCTTGAAGTCGCTTAGTATGAATAACAATTGCAGTGTATCTGACTTCTAAATTTTTGCCCCTGTGGTGCTCTTAAATTATACAAAGTTGAATTTTGATAATTTAATTAATTGGTAAGTAACAACCCACTAAAACTTAAATCATTTATAATTGACGATTGTCTTAAAACTCAATACCTTGCGACATCCTTGAAATCCGCAACTACCTACCATATCCTATCCCTAAAAGGAAGGATCGTCCTTGTCCCTCAGTCACGGTGGCGTCAGGGTAGATATTTGGCGATAAGTACAGTTACTTATCGATTCGGCATTGTCTCGTCCTGGCATTCGAAGGCACCAAGTCGCACGTGCCTCGAATTTAGTTGCATCAGTCGTGAGAACCGACTGTGAAGTAACGCATGTAATGGTAATGAGTTTACCCGCGAACTTCGCTTCTAACCTATTACAACGTACTTGTGTCACGCGATTATAGTGTTTAGTTTTAATTTGGAATTCTGAAGTGAAACATCATCATCAATTAGAGTCAGGTTTAGTCATAGAAATAAAATGTTGAATAAGCTTTGTTAAGTAGTTTTTATGATAGATGAGCTAATAGATACATCAGCTTCCTTCTAACAAAGTACATAAAAAAGCCTTTGATTAAACCATGAAAATAGAAAAAGATTCGCGATTTAAATTAATTTTAAATTTTCCCTTTTTATTTCTAGCATCTTACATCCAAATCCATCTTAACTAATTCAAAACCAATTTACAGTTAGCAAATTAATACATTTTCATCACTCAGTTCATTGATTACATAATTTAAACGAATAAATTGTGAATAATATTATCATAATGTAAAATTAATTGAAAATGCGAGTCTGCTCCAGAATTGGCAGAGCTTTTATACGGCCTACAAGGTCCTGGCCTAAAAACCTAGGTTGTGGAATATATGAATTTTAGTCTAGCCAAGGTTCGTGCTACACGTTCAGAGACACGAGCCAGCCATTTCCAACGTGATCACAGACACCCAGCCACTGGCCATCCTTTAAAACAATACTGCACGCAACGTGAACATTATCCTTTAAGTCTGTGACCTACTTGCATTTATCACTATGATAATCATTGCGTAGACAACAGTTCAATGTACAAATGAAGGGAGACCGAAACCGCATAAATCTTTTTCAACTTTACAACCACATTAAATTGTCAATCTTAGCGTAAGGCAGCACACAACATGTATGAGAATGATGATCATGTTTAAAATTCTATACAAAAAAATATTTTAATCAGTAAAAGCGGTATATGAAAAAGGTATTCTTTACGTGTAGGTATTTCGAATTTGACTAGCAATAAGGGACTTCACACACTAATCGAGTAACGGAAGCTGTGTTAGATCAGATTTAGTACGGACCTTTGTTGAAACCCAGTCACATGATTTGATAGTTCACCTTTTGAAGGCCACTCGAAAATTTTAGCATTTACAACAATGGCTAAACATAATGCCATGAACGAATGCCATCACTCATTTGAATTCATTCACTGACATTGGCAGTGATACCATCTTATCTAATACAGTTACAGGACTTCAATACAGGGAATGAAATAAAATTATTTGCATTTTAGGTTAAGTTTTACTATTCCACCTACATTATCAGCTTAAAATGTTCTCACAGTGGGACTCCATGAGAGGGTGTGGGCTAAAGTCCATGGCGTAGGCCAAGTGATATTGATGTTAACTATGTATGGCATTAAGAGGCTTTATGGAGATGAAGGTGACGCATAGATAGCGTGAAAGAGGAAATTTTAGAATACATGAGAGATGATATATAATACATAATTAATATGGAACAGGGAAGTAGAATATTTGAGAGGTAGGCCTTTTTTCAAACAAAACTTTTCTAAAATAACTTTGGTATAGTTCCGTGTGTTTGTGTAAAAGCGCATTTCCGGAAAGAATCACACAGGAAGGTTGTATGCTCTTTAGATACTAGTAATATTATGTAGAAAGAGCTTCGAGTTTCAACTTATTGTACATGTATTTGAAAATAATTTGGCGTTTAGTTGCAATTATTGTAATAATTTGAACAACGCGTAACTCAGTATTATCTTGTCAAAAATATAACTTATTTGCTTATGTAAGCAGTCGTAACCATACTTAATTTTAGTCGCGTCTGTTGAAGCTTCCTTTTCTTTAAATTCTTATTTTATTGTTGAAACAACAAAAAATATCATAACAAAACTGTAGCGCTGACTTACCGATGCAAATCCCTTACGTAGAAATATGCAAACCTACGTAAAATTACCGCAATACAGACAATTGTTAGTTTTAAGAAACAAACGGTAGGCCTTTTCGGTTACGACGTATTGTCCAAACTCACTTTTATATTGTGTTCCTTGAAACAAAAGGGTGGAATATAAAGAAATACTCTTCCTTTAACTTTCTATTTCACTGCACCATATAATTTATTGCGTCTGAACTGTAACAAATATAGACAAAAGTGGTGCATTTGTGTTCTCGATTTTATTTACTACAAACTGTTTTAAAAGGGTACATATTGTGGAGATGTCAAAAGATTTTCTATGCTGAAAAGAAAAGACAGATACAGTATTGTATAATAAATTAGTGGCATTGTTCATTTACTTTCTAAACTAGTTTAGTTGCTGTATTTGCGGCCTAAAGAACAATTTGCAGGATTAAGTGTTTCTAAAAAATATACTCACTACGTTCATATTTCTATAATAAATGTATTAAATAAAATCTGCATGTTCAATGTAGTACTCTTGATAATACTACGACATAGCCATATACATAGTTTATGGATTACAAAAATTAACAGAGATAAACCTCTCGCGAGCCGTGTAAGCTACCCACGCTAGGAATGTTGCTAAACTAAAATAGTATGCGAACATTTTTGAGCTCATAATCATTACTTAGAAAGATTCAAGTTTCGAGAGGCCCAGTAGGTACAATCACGTACATCTATACATAAGGGAATATCTTAAGATAGCCGGTAATGCGTCCTTGTCACGCCTACAACCTTCTCTTTGGGTGAAAGGAGATAGCTGATAGAGCCGGCTCTCACGTAAGTTGGCCAAAGTGAAATGACCGCTGTTGACCATTTTGGCAGTTGCGTCATCCATCGGGTCTTGAATTCAAAGTTTTTTTTATTATTATAGGTACATGACATGAATAAAAGTCAAGATACATGAAAACAAATTAGAAGTTACGAAGAAAACTTAGTGATCGGCATGCACATAAATGAGTAATGTTATGTAGAAATAGTAAATTAACTCTTGCGGTTTTTCAAGTTTTGTAGTTACGTAGGTAACTAACTACTAGGCACCAACGTACCTAGGCTACACCTTGGTATGTAGGTGTACTCCTAAAGTACCAAACAATTGTAAAGACATATTTTGGTGGTTATTGACTGCCACTAAGATTTATCTCAAGTGCATCTGCTGACCAATTTTTCAGTTCCAGACTGGAAAATTTCGACTGGATCTGTAATTGGTTAACGACAATAACAATTAGCGCACTCTTTATTGCTTTGACTTCAAACATAGCTGGGGTTATATAAGTATTCTATAGCATAGCATACATAGCATCTAAATGCCACTACCTACCCCTTCAAGAAGGTTTTGTTATCACTATGTAGCAGAAATGTATGCGAATTTGCCAACAAAAGACAAGGGTTAGGGACCTAATTAGTCTTAGTTATAGATACTAGGCTATCCAAATAACTAAAGCATTGTGTGGGTAGTGCAAATTATTCACATCTGAATAGTTTATCTCAAAAACCGTGTTTTTAACTACGAACGCGTTCAAGTTCAACGACGAACGCGCTCTAGACGCGGTTAAGGAAGGATGAAGCCGACCTACTTGTGGTTCCCTGACCTCCGCCGCAGCCTAGCGCTGCGTTCGTTCTCGCTCTTTTACGAGCAATTACACTTGCTGCTATCTCTTTCACTCCCGGAATATTTTCGCAAACGCATTTGGAAAATGGCGCAGCACAGAAGCGCGGAGGCAAGTTGACGAGCTGCGTGACAATGAGGTTTTATGGGTTAAAGCTATGACTGACTGCTTTGTATTCGAAATAGATTTGTGTTATTTTAGCTTATCTTGATAACGAATAGTCTTGGAAACGATTGACTCATAATTTAATAAATTATTTTAAATTTATCTAGGTAGATAGAGCGTACTACACATTTTTAGCACCCTTCTGTGACCGATCAATCAACCGATGGTGAAGATTTAATACGACTCTGAGTGATTAAAA
Source organism: Pyrrhia umbra (assembly GCA_963891755.1). Classification (NCBI taxonomy): domain Eukaryota; kingdom Metazoa; phylum Arthropoda; class Insecta; order Lepidoptera; family Noctuidae; genus Pyrrhia; species Pyrrhia umbra. The sequence continues at coordinate 9,659,629 of OY982922.1, read as the reverse complement.
AAAGTAGATAAATGAAACAATAATTGTTTACAGGCATAAATACAATGTTTATACGTTTGAACAAGCCAACTTTAAAATGGTGGCTGCAAAAGGAGATAGAAGAAATACTTACTTACGATTTGGTAAGAAAAATATAAAATGAAAAAAAATAAAATTGGATAGGCTACTAATCCTACAAAATCTAGACTAAAAGTTTTAAAATAACATCTGTACCACAGATCTGTATCTAAATAGATAACGCAAGTTCCGTCATTTGTATGAAACTTTCTGCGTTTTAGTGTTCTTCTTTATACTAACATTTTTAGAACTTTTTGCAGCACAGTATGGCACTATTATGCATTTTTCTACCATCCGGTAAAAGTCTGGTGCTATAACGGTAGAACGCGGACTAATTCAGATGGTGATGATTTAGGTGCACTGCACTCATCTGTCACACGCGAAATACTTTGCGTCATCTATTTAGATTCATGTCTATGATCTGTACATTACAGGTGCTACGAACGTGATAGAATGCCAATAAAACAGATAATTACCTTGTTAAATCTCTTGAAAGGTGAATGACACTTTGCCTCAAAGATGGCGCGTATTGAGAGCTACCTACTGTCTATAGGTATTTACAAATTCGACAGCCTGCATCCGGTTATGCCAATGAAATGTATTAATATAAATGAAATCAATAATGTATAAATATAGTGATTTGAATTTGAAAAGTTTGCATAAAATTGCCGACCGATGCTGCTCCTGAATACGATTGTGGTCACGGTCACTTCAAATTTACATTTTCAGTACATTATTTGTCCTAATCCAGTTAGATTTAGTCATGTAAATGACCTTTTTATTATTACCATCGAAATAAAAAATACAAAACAACAACTGGGATCAAATGGTTGCAAAATTATATCACACTAGCTGTTTTCCGCAGTTCCACCCGCTTCTTGTGGGATCTAATTTGCGCCCACGGATAAAAGCTCCTTTGTCATTCCCTTGGGTTTAAGCTTTCTCCATAATAGAACGTCTAAAATCAGTTCTGCCGGAAAAGAGTTTCAGACATTCAAATATAAAGACAAACATTCGATTTTATAATATTGACGTAATGACGAAATAAGGATATCACCTAAGAAGCCATTCGGTTTGTCATAGAACCCTTGCTGATCTTTTTGACGATAGTTTTATACGTTTACCACTTTTCAATTTCTTTCCTAATGTATCTTTCGTACACTGAATGCAAACGATAGATTTTATGCTCTAGAAAACTGAGAATTGAGAATTTGACTGAGAGTGTGGCCACGATCTTAGAAAAGTTAGAAGGAACAGGAATAATATTATTATTATCAGAATAATAAGTTAAGACTTAAGAATAGACGATGACGAGGAAAAATATTCAGTGAGCAAAGATGGTTTGGGATTTGGGAAGAACAAATCTAAGTAGTTATACGATTCGTTGATATTTTTTCAATAAACTCAAAGTCACTACTGTTTAAGCATTAAATATTTAGGAGGCTAGAAATTGCTAAGATAGTTTGATTGCTGCTTTGAAAGTTCGTAAGAATAAATACGCCTATCCACTGCTAGCCTCCCCTAACGTGTGCCATATCGCCCGGTCTTCAGCTTGACGCATCCATATTGGTACAATATATAATAGTAAGTATTTATTTTATTCCGAAAATGTTACATATTGTAAAGAATTAAAATGCTATTCAGTAATATCAATCTCGCATGCAAGAAACAAGAATTGCACGTCATTCTCCATTATTTAGCAATGCCATTTTGGTACGCCAAAAAAGTTCGACAAGCGAAATGATTTATTCATGCGCTGAGTCCACCAAACTCTTCAGCTTGAGGTGACTTAAACATCTTCGCGACCACAACAGTTTCTACCGCAAACGGGACAAAAGCTAAAAGAACATAACTTAGCCATATAAAGAAGGACACGAGCGAACTGAATTTCATTTTCTAAAACCCGATTACACGGGCGAGGTGACGCAAGGCGGTGGAGGTCGGCCGCGACACAACACTCGAAAACGAAAGGTGTTCGAAACTGAAATCGAAGGGAGTGATCCCGTTATCCTGTGCCGGACCGCGGAGATGGAAAGCTCCCGTTAAAGCGTTAACGTCATGCGATGCAATCATGCAACAATGACTCACGGCCCATGGTACACTGTGACTCCCCGCGCTCGACTCTGCTAGGCACTCCTTAACTGCTCTAACTGTACTCCCTTGCGTCATTCTCAAGGACGTTTTGACTTAACCCACATCGTACGTGGGCTGGTATTAAGTGGATTTGTAGAAACAAACTCATTTTCAGATGGTCTCCGTGTTTTCGATTATAACGGTAGCTTCCTCGTTCGTACGCTGCTCGTAAGTTGTTATTTTCTTGCGATTAGGTCATGTGTTGCGGTAATATCATGAAATCACACATACGATGTTCTGAATCTTCCTAGTATTGCCGACTTTAATAAGTTTCTTATTTCTGTGACAACACCTCTGCTAATTAGAATTTACTTCTTATAAAGTTCAAAAGTTTTTTTTCAGGATCTATGATGATGGCAGAGTTTGCATTTACGGTATCGTTTTTATATGATTTAGATTTCGTTACCTTTGCATGTAAAATCTACCTATATGTAAAAAACTTTACGCAACATTATTGCAACACGTTGAACAAAGAAGATTTCAATACAAATATCAATACTTAATCAGGGTTATTGACTCAAGTTTCACACCTCACATCTTACCTCACAAGGATTTATACGTCAACCGCACATCACAATCGACATTTCCTGCTCACCTAAATCTTTTATTATTCGCATAAACTCACTACAAAAAACCCAGTATTCTGATAAACTTTGTCGAATGGGTTTAGGATTGTCCACACAATTCTTACACGACGGCAATGGCATTGAGTCGAGTGTCCTACTTTAATATAACAGTACTCGACGAGTCCTGACCAAAACACACCGACGCGACCGAACGCGAATATATCCGCTAATTAACCTGTTTCACACTCGGAAACTCATTATGAGGGCTTTAACCTTCATAGTTTTTCACATAATAGGTGATTAAATCGTGTAACAAACCGGTGGTATCTAGTCTGTTATTATCTTAAAGTGCCTTAGCGTGAACAATGAGAAGTTCTAGGTTAAAACTCGCGGTGTAAGCATGACGGTATTTTAGGGAGCAATAAACTACGTAGTAATCATGAAATTACGGAGTCGTTATGAAAGTTCCGCTGTACCAAAATGTTGGATTTCCTATTGCCAATGTACTAGAAATTTTATTTTATTTCCATAAGCCAGGATTGCTGAGCGTACTGAGCTACACAGTCTCTTTTCTATGGAGAATAGGGTGATAGGAATATGGTCAATTGGTCATACAAGAAGTCATAGAAATTGTGAAAAATAGAATTAAGTTTTCGTAAAATATGCATCAATCATCACGATTGATGCCGGCATCAATTTTAAAGAATTTATTAAGTTTCGGATGGCTTGATTATCTATTATTTAAATAGGGACAGGTAGTGTTCCGGAGCGATCGTCGGGCATTTAGCTACTCTGCTCTCGAAAATCGATTATTTTAGGGCTCTGAAACAAACAATATCAAACGAACTGCAAGAGTTTTTTTTTCTATTAACTTAAAATCGCATTAAGCGTAATAACGTATTTAAATTTGAGGATACGTATTAACATCGCGCGTTTTGGTGTTATAATGCGCCTTTAAAAATATTGTTTGCAGCATTATTCTAGTCTTATTGCTAACTAAAATTAACTAGGCGCTACTAATGACGTTTTTCATAACACAATCTGTTACTGGTAATGGATCACGTACTTTATTATTAATCGTGCTTTTCTGCAATTAGGTATTCATAAATTCAAATCTAGGCTTTTAGGCATGGCAAGGCATTAGGTTACCTTACCTTATGGTAATGGGTTATGTTCTCAAAGTTTCCATAAAATCTTCTTTTTATTGAAGTGGTCTTCTGATTTCTAAGAATTAGATTTTTACTTTGCCAAACTTGCTACTTATCAAGAGAATTTTCCTAAAGCAGCTTCGCGAAAAAGCCTTGCGCGCCATCTGTAAATTATTTATTAAACCACTCGACTTTGTCTCGTTGAGGAATAACAGTCGTACTGATGATTTATAGAAATGCGTTAGTTTCGCAGTAGACCGACAGATGTCGCTGCAAGAACTAAAGCCCAACAAAAGCAAGGGTACAAAGGTACTACTATAGTATAAGAAAGTAACTAAAACTTTTTAGTCCGGGTTACAACTCTTTACAAAAGTCACATTTCGCCAGGTTTCGAACCCTCTGAATTGTATACGAGATGCTGGTGTCTTAATCTCTAGGCCACCACGACACTGCTACCTACTATTATAATAGTTATAAAGAGTACCTACCCATTGGATATAATTTTGAACTAAAAACCTAGAGATACCGGTACATTACAATTATGTGCATTTTATCTATTGACTACTGAGTTTCATCGTAATTGAGTGATTCGGTTATTTTCCAGTAGCTGATTATATGCATAAATATTATACTATTGCATTTCAATTGAACTCGCGTAGCTAAACAATACAGGTTTTCCTAGCACTGTTGAACTTTTAATCAGGGTATTAGGCATATTAAATATAACCAAGTGTAACTATTATTGCTTTAAAGGTTCAACGGGTTATTTTTTAGATGTCTCGTATACTCGTATATGTAAAATATTTTTAAATTCTGACTAGTTGTATGACAAAGAAAGGAATTTTGTTTGTCTCTACTTAGTACCGTATATATCTATGGTATCTACCCATGTACAGGACTACAGAGTCTTAGACTTTTGCGAGGCGAATGTGAGATCGAAGCCAACACGCAAAAGCCCTTTGAGACAACTTTAATTAAATGTAATGGTGACACATAACCGATTTATTATCCCTGTATATACTACCAGCTGTTTAACGCGGTTTCAATCGCATCAAACAAACAAACAATGTTACTTTATCATTTATAGGTAATATTAGTTAAAATAGAAATACACACAGGGATAATACCCGGGTTCGTGCAAGACTATTTTAAAACACAGATACTACTAGGAGGATATGGGGAGCTTTGGAAACCTGTTTGATTTTGATACATATGTTTGTTATATATAAAGAGGTAGAGCATGGTAGTAGTAAATATCTGGAGCTACTGTGCCGATGAAAATTATCTGAAGAAAGCTTCAAGTTAAATCATGACGAGTATAAGATACTACTCACGAAGGCTCACATGATTATTAAAAACCTTATTTACCTACGAGTCATTGTGTGCAAGAGCATTCACAGTTATATATTTAAGAACGTACTACACCTACGAGTCCACAACGCCCTTAAGCCGTAGGTTTTAACTGTTTTAAGCAACTACTAATATTATGTAATCATGTCTCATTATATTGTATAAACAAGTAGTCTTTAGAATGTATTATTATTTATTAGGATTCAGACGAAAAGCCGTTTTAAAACGAACAAGTTAAACAACAAATAAATTCTAGGTATTCATTTGTTTGCGCACTTATCATGAAATACCTTTTTTAGGGTTCCGTAGCCAAATGGCAAAAACGGAACCCTTATAGATTCGTCATGTCTGTCTGTCTGTCTGTCTGTCCGTCCGTATGTCACAGCCATTTTTTTCCGAAACTATAAGAACTATACTGTTAAAATTTGGTAAGTAGATGTATTCTGTGAACCGCTTTAAGATTTTGACACAAAAATAGAAAAAAAGTAATAAATTTTGGGGGTCCCCATACTTAGAACTGAAACTGAAAAAAACTTTTTTCATCAAACCCATACGTGTGAGGTATCTATAGATAGGACTTCAAAAATGATATTGAGGTTTCTAATATCATTTTTTTCTAAACTGAATAGTTTGCGCGACAGGCACTTCCAAAGTGGTAAAATGTGTGTCCCCCCCCCCTGTAACTTCTAAAATAAGAGAATGATAAAACTAAAAAAAATATATGGTATAGAGTACCATGCAAACTTCAATTGAAAATTGGTTTGAACGAGATCTAGTTAGTAGTTTTTAAGTAATCAGCAATTTTCTTGTACAAACAAACTTAATTATGCGGTCGGAAAAAAACAAGATAATTGCGACTTTATTGCGTATTTTTTCTTTCCAATGGTCGGAACCCTCGGTGCGCGAGTCCGACTCGCGCTTGGCCGGTTTTTTTATTCCACTAATGGCGTTTTTTGTACACAATAACAAAAAGTTAAATCATGTAGAATTGTATTCGAAACATTCGACTTTTATTTAAGGTGCGTATGTTTACGGCGTAGAATGTTCTACGCTATCTTTTAATTCGTGCCAATACATATCACCGACATAAGGCGTTTCTACTAGTTTCAAGAAACTGCGGCATTCCTATTAAACAGGCTGATTGAAGCATTTAACATAGTCTTGTCTATAATAGTCACTTTTTACTTTGTAGCGCATATCTTCTTCTTCTATACTTATAATAAATCTGTAGAGAGGTCAATTCTGTACATGAAATATATTTCCAAAATAACTATCAGGGGGTGATTAGGGATCGATACTGATGCCAAAAATGCAATCAGTAAAATTTTTGTCTGTCTGTCTGTCCGTCTGTCTGTCTGTCTGTCTGTCTGTCTGTCTGTCTGTCTGTCTGTCTGTCTGTCTGTCTGTCTGTCTGTCTGTCTGTCTGTCTGTCTGTCTGTATAAACTCTATAGAAACAAAAACTACTCGACGGATTTTAACGAAACTTGGTACAATTATTTGTCATACTCCTGAGATGGTTATAGTATACTTTTCATCACGCTACAATAAATAGGAGCAGAGCAGTGAAGGGAAATGTTGTCATTTTGTTTAAACGCGCCAATCTCAGGAACCGCTGGTCCGATTTGGAAAATCCTTTCAGTGTTAGATAGTCCATTTATCGAGGAAGGCTATAGGCTATATATATCATCACGCTAAGACCAATAGGAGCGGAGCACCACTATTCCACGCGGACGAAGTCGCTGGCAGAAGCTAGTTGTAACATATAGGAAGACAATTCGCACTTGATAGTGTGTGACGAACCACACAACAGACAAGAAATATGCGAAAACGTAACGACTTAAAAAGGATTTACAGCTAATCTTATAAACTATTTATATACAAGTGATTTAGAATTTTAAGTCCTTCAAGGAAAAGTTGAAAGTCGTACAAAACTAAATCCTTTCAGTTTTGATGCAATATTTTACTGCTATAAAAGACGGTTGCGAAATAAAAGCTTTGTAGAGCCAGACTAGGTCGCGTTTACACCAGCCATACATCAATTACTTTCAATTGAACGATGGATCCTAACTTCCACCTAACTCGATGAGTCCCCAAGATAACTTTTCACTAGAAAATTGAATTAGAAAGCATTAATTATTTGACAAGAAGCTTGCTTACTTTTTCGTCTAACTTAAGGGTAGGTATACCAAAGTTACGCGAGTAGGAGGTTTCAGATTTGCACGACAATTTTCAAGAAAAAAAACCTTGTGTTATGTTTAGTATCTCTTTGGATATCATAATCTCCGATTAAACAAGTACATACATATTTTTCTGATAGTGTCACTCGTTGAGGGAAACCTTCGATGATCCTAAAGTAAATGATTTTATGGAGATTTTTATACTGTCACATTTTTTGTAGGATATAGGTACATGAAATGAGTTTATTGCGATAAAAACTTATCATAAAAAGGAAAGAATCACCGGTCATGGAATACAAAATTCTTGGAAGACCTTGGCCTTATTTATGTCTTTTAGAAGTGATTATTTTGTATTTTTAAAGTACATTGCGCATTTCTTGGGTACCTATGTCTATCCTAGACATCATATATGCAGCGGAACAACAACATTGGGCTATGTACCTACGACCCACGACTGGGCTAAGGCACTTCTAAGCTTCTTGGAGACTGCACAAAAATCTATCAACACTCTGAAAACAGCGGCTATACGAGTTCAACCTTAATATCTTATTATAAACGCAATTTGTCACAATGGATGGATGTAGAAACGCTTGTTACTAGCAAGACCTATGACTGATCATGTCATAATATGCCATTATAAATTGTGAAAAATAATCGAGCAACAATCTTATAAAATAAAGTAAAAAAGGTTTTTTTTTTAATCTTTGAGTGCGTTGGGCAGCATCTCAATTGATCATAAGTGACAATGCTGCCGAGATTATAAAAAGGTCTATACTACGCTCTTATTTAAGAAGCAACATTTATAAAGAAAACAAAGATAAATAATGGCCATAATCTACCTGAACGCTGCAGAGTTCTCGTGGTATGACGTCAATCGGAAAGATCTCCACTGTTACGTGTCACATAATGCGTCATATAGATTGTAACTTGCCTTAGATTTAGTTGTTTTGTCTTATTTGGGTCGATTTGTTTAGCCGGCGGATCAACAAGTTTAACATGAAAGTTGGATATTGGAGCCAATAAATATCTAAGATAAAATTCGTTACTTGGTAAACTAAACTTGCCAACTTGCGTTACTTTAGATATTACTGCAATTTTATTTATCTTTTACCATGTCTTGTAATTTTCTAGTACTTATTCAATAGTATGTTCAAAGACACACTTAACCTAGACTGGTAGGTACTCGTTTCGAACCTTTACGCGTCGTGTTTGAAAAACGGGCCCTATGACTTCGAGATTTAAAAAGTCAAATATAAAATAATTTACTGTACAATTAACATTACTTTCCTACGTCCCTTTATAATTTCGCATGTTCGTTTAATGTTATGATTATTTGTTTAGTCTTCAATCTTGGTGTCCATTTATATGGGTCAAAACTCCTTATGAGGACATAATGAATTCTAATGACCTTAGAATAGACCTTGTAAGGCCTTGACCTATATAGCTTTACGTAGAAAGACAGTTTTTTATACGTACATAAACAATGACATGCAAAATTAACTTACCTCGTTGTTATTATTGATTTGATTAGACGTAAACAGCAGTTACAATTACGACATTGCTTGTAGCTGTAATTTCTTAGATATAATAATAATAATCTAAAATAATTGCACTTGTGGGTAACAAGAATGCCTATGCAGTTACATCACAAGTACCTACTAGTGTAGATAGCATAGATAAAATATTGCTTGAAGATGTACCAATATGTTCTGGACCGTGTTAGTAGGAAATGTTAATGTAATTCTAACGACGTACGCACGACGACACAAAGTTTGGAAAATTCCCACGAGCAAAGAAAAATATATAAAATATCTTTATGTAAGATGTCTATAGAAAATGAAAGTTTCAAAATTCTCTGTATTATTCTGAAACTCTCAATTGCTATAATATTCATAGAAAAATGACTTTCAAAGACTTAAAAAAACGTATAAATATTCTCTAGAAGTAATTTCGTATTTCATAAAATTTGCATAACTTACATGTCATGATGTACCTACCTGCAAGTATAATTTTTTTATTCATTGTGTAGCCATTGCAGGTCAGGGTTAATATTGAGGTTTACATGTTTACAATTTTCATACGTGTGTCAGTTATTTTCTTGGACCAAATCACGTATATTCGCGATCTCATGGATATATTTCTAATCTTCATGTGTTGCCGGATGAATTGTATTGCATACACATACCTACATACCTCAAAGATATAGAAGTAATTTTAAAATGTACAGTTACGCAATAAGTAGAAATATATTTTTCATTTCTGATCTTTGATCGTCAAGTCGTACTGGGTTATTGGTGATATTTCAGCTCTAACATCTGAAGGAACATCTAAATTACAAGTCCCAAGTATAGGTGTATTGACTTTAATGATAACAAATTATTTACAACTGTATGACTGTAGAATCAGAAACATGGTAAATATAAGGTAGGTAAATTGAAACAATGGACACATGTCAACTAGAATTAGAATTCCAAATTGCGGACACGTAAATAGCTTGGTCAAACAGTAACCAAACGAGTTTTTTGTGCTTCAATGTCTAGTTCAATTTCACATATTTGATAACAAGGGGTTGTTGTTTTCCTAGAAGCGACGAATATCATTTTTGCGTTACAAGCCGGCTTTTCATTTACGTCGTCATACACAAAAGCTAAATTGAACGACAAGCCAGGCGGGATCCTCTTACATCGAGATAAGGACAAGTTTGTATACCTCACTTGTTCCAAATCAGGAATGAGTTTGAAAAGTCTTATGTAAACTGGTTCTAGTGTAATATTGCAAAATTTGATGTGCTCCGTCGTCATAGCCCCTCTTTTATATTCTATTCTGAATAGGCTTGGGTAGGACACGAGGCGATTCTCGCAGATATACGACGCAGTTTTGCGAAGAGGGCTAGAGAAATATTTGGATATTTCTATAAACCTTTCAACTTCGGACTTGAACGCTTCGTTCGAATCATATCTTTCAGGAGATTCTTCCACGAGTTCAGCTTTTGTTTCCTCCTTGACAGGCTGAAGGTTTGCGATTATAGACTCTGATGGGATAAGAGTTTCCAAACTTGGTAGCTGGCGCCCCTTCCTGTAAGGAGGAGACTTTATCTTTCTCCTTTCTTTTTGATTCATTGCAATTTAAATAGGGCCTAATTTAGTTTGTCAATTACACATAAAAATTTTGTTCATGACAAGCAGACATTTAATTTTGTTTTTTTTTTATAAATTTAATGTCAGACACTTAAATTGGCTAATGAGGTAGTAACATAAATATTTAATTGTCTACGGATATCTGCTAAATATTTATTGCCGTTGAATCTTCAACGTGATCATTCCGTACAAAGAGAATACAATGCTATGATTCCGTATAATAATTTACTCTGATATAATGAACAGTAGAATGCCTAAAACGAATATCATTTAAATACAGAGGAAATAGGTAATTAACATTTTGTAATCTGTCCAATTCAACGAAGCTTGAAACCTTATTGGCATAATAAAGTATAGTTGTGACGAATAACTAGGGTTAGGGTTGATCTTTAACTTGTTAAAAGTATACGTATATTGTAAAGTTTTGAGCTGCTTGGGAAATCATCAAATGACCCCTCCCGCCGAGGGTGGGGCGGGTGGGAGTGTCAGTCTCTTACTGACTAAAACCCATCCATGTTCCTTCCTCAGCCCTTTGTATTCCAGGGGCGCGGTATCTCTTTCGAACGTCCCGCAGCCCCGGCAGGGACTCACAAGACCTTACTCACCTGTGCCGCAAAAACGAGCCCTACATTAGGTGCCTATCATGTGTAAACAGAAAAGTAGGTAATGGTGTCGATTCTGACGTACACACGACTAAACTAATTTTAAAATATCATGCTCTTTTTCTATTGCGAAATACAAGAAGAGGATAGCAAGTAATTCAGTGCTGTCAAATTAAATGACAGATGACATTTTGTCCGTACAGGTTTGTTAATTTAGTCGAGATGTTACGTCGTGATGTTTAATTTTGTATGGAAAACTATTTTTTTCTAATTTGACAGGTGTTAAAAGTTTGCTATCCCTTTCTTATATTTGTTGATGGAAAGAGAGAATTATAGACTAAATTTAATTTAGATGGTGTCAAGAGAATCGCGGCCAATGTGTATGTATGTTTCCCTTAAGGATATCGCAGTTCAGATTGATATTATAATTATGCAGAATGAATGCCATAATTCATTCATAGTGGCGTTATTATAATAACCAGTAAATCCAGTTTGGCTTCCATCTGAATCTGATTTCCTTCGACACGTGTCATATTTTCTTAGGCACAATGCAGACAAAACACAAAAATTACTACTGTGAATGTCAAGAGAGGTCAGAATGTATCTTTATGTGACAATCTAGGAACGCAACTTATTGAGAATTTACATAATTGGAATTAATGCTTATATTCAATTAGGTACGTAAGGCTAGTTAGACATAAAGCTTTAAAACGATTAAAATACTTTTAGAAGAATAACGCTTTTCTTAAAGTTAAATACATTATTTATAATTATTTTACTACGTCTATTTTGTTTAACGATTACCTACACTAGTACGTGCAAACACACTGTCAAAACATGTTATTGATTGTTGCAATAAAAGTTCGAACAGCTGATGTTTTACTAAATGTCTGAGAAGCCAGAACAAGGTTGACATTACTGTTACTGTTACACAACATTACTGTTCTATAGTATATATTTACGCTATGATTTGTGTTCCCACTACAATTGTGTCGCATATATTTAAGTAACTTATATAGGTATATACGCTTTCATTGTAAAAGTTTTAAAATGGCATACATTTTAGTTTAGAATCATCCACATAAAATTGTAGCTGTTTGTTGTTCCTTTTCAGTAAAAATAGAATTGATGAGTAGATAACGTTAATAAAAAAGACACATACCTAACAATGTTTTTGTGTTTGATTTTTGTTTTTTAATTTAATGTTTTGTGGTATAAATGTCGTAACCATATCGTAGACTTCATGAATTCATGCCAATCTAATTAGATTGGCTAGGTTACATACATATATATTATTTCAAGAAATTCTCGAGTATTTCATGAAGTGAGCAATACATGTAGGTAAGTTCGTTATAAAAAAAAACATAGTAAGATAAATGTAACGATGTCCCAAGTTCTACTTTTACAGCAGCACAATTGATTACCATAGTTCATCTATAGGTCGTTAATTGTATAATTTTATACGTAATTTCTAAGAATAACAAGTAGTACAGTATCCATATTAAAAACTTAAGTGCCTATTTCCTGTGTTAAAGCTACATTTGTTCTGAAAAGTCATGGATTCATTTTCCCTGTCGGGGCATATATCCGAGTAGCCTCCAGGTTTTTTACGAAATCTAGATGTTAGTAATATGTTATTGGTTTTAACAATGAGTTTTGTTACATTGACAAGATGGAAAATATTATTTTATTTTGATTAATTCCTTGTATTTGCTAGCATTCGAATATTCAAGAGAAAAAGAGAAGAGCTCATATAAAATGGGGAAACTAGATGTACTATGCATAGTACTGTCATTAAACTTTAATCTTGCCTTTATTTATTTTAACATATTTTATACATTAAAAAAAATATCAATACCTAATACAGCAAGACAGTTAAAAGATTATTATAATGTTCTCAGTAGTACATGAGAATGCGAAGCTCAAATACTTGGTTCTGCTTTAGCTTATGTCATCGGAATTAAGTTTATTAAAAACTAGCTTCTACCCGCGACTTCGTCCGCGTGGAATAGTAACTTTGGGCTATCGCTAACTTTACCCCCCTTTACTTTAACCCCCGATTTTGAAACATTATTCATTGATGCTCCGCTCCTATTGATTTTAGCGTGATGATATATAGCCTATAGCCTTCTTCGATAAATGGGCTATCTAACACTGAAAGATTTTTTTAAATCCGTCCAGTAGTTCCTGAGATTAACGCGTTCAAACAAACAAGCTATTCAGTTTTATTATATTAGTATAGATAGGTATATTTTTTACTGTGTTAAAACTGTACACTAGTGTATATAATATAGTCTTATATTTCACTTTAACTTACCACCACTTAAAACAAAGGTGAAACGAATGACATGTAATGCGTACTTTAGTGCTTGATTTTACAAAAGTTATAAAACAATAATAAACATAACTGAAATATTTATTTTAAATAAATTTAATACCGAAGACCTTAGCTAAAGCAAAATCAAACATTTGCGTTTCGGGCTCCAAAGTTTCTACAATATAAATGTTATATTGTGGGTTAGGTTAATTCGTTATCGGGATCACTTTTGACCAAGAATTTAGGGAATAATAATAATATTTTTTTTTAAAGAGGCTCTCGTTAGGCAGCTGGATCAAGGGCTTGATGCAGAAAGCAGTACTCCTAGACACTGCGCGGATCGTCAGGAGGTTCCTTTCTCTAGAGCCCTGACCGCCGGTAGCTTGGATCCTACCTCGTGACCGGTGGGATACTATTTTATATATATATATATATTTTTCTATTGTTTGTAAAAATATTTAAAAATGTAATATAATATGTGTATAAATAAATAAACGAAAAATATTATTGTACCACAAAGGTTTGCTTTCAGACTACTGAGTCTGAAAGCAAACCTTTGTGGTACAATGGACTGAGTACTGACTCAGTCCACATTATTTTTACTTTCAAAACATTACGCAAGTTTATGTTGTTACAAATAAATTAAAAATGTAATGTTTGTAAGGATCACTCACACAACGAATGAAATGTTTGTTGTATTTATTTGGTATTGTAATTAAGTTCAAATGCTTACTATATTATAATGACTTGCCATTTTAAAGGTACGTAATACTTTTTGTATTGAAAAACAATAGATTTGGTCACGTCCGCTTTTAAAATAAAATACTAGTTCTTTCTCAAGGTTTCACCGCACCCTGGGAGAATTATTTCACATTAGGATAAAGACTATTCTATGTCCTTCCCCCGGCTTTAGTCTATCTCTACACCAAATTTCATCTCAATCGGTTCAACGTTTTCCTATGAAAGCGTAATAAACAGACTGACCGATAGTAAGGACTTATGAGAAGAAATAGTAGAATTAACTTAATTTGATGTTCATAATTGACTAGTTTTTGTTGAATCTCACTTGCAACCTAAGTTATTAAGTTCACGCAGCCGAATAAAAACTATTCTATATCTTTTCCTGGGGTTTAATCTATCTCCATACCAAATTTCACGCTGATATAGTTAACTATAATTTTAAATTGTGGTTGTTTGTGGAGCTGGTAGAACCCATGATCCTTTATAGCTAAAACATCAGCATACAGCGAGGGTATTACTTGTGGTTAATTGTTTTATCTAATCTATTCTAATCAAGTTCGTATTTGGACGATAAATGTTTAACTTATAAAAAATAGCAAAAACATGAAAATATAGCAAAAACACGATGTTATGGACAGCAAAACACTAATATCTTTGGATAACGATAGGCTATTTTAGCATAAAAATAACTTTTAGGCTTTCTATTTATCTTATGTCAAAAAAGATAATTTTAAAATTCATGCGAGTTTTATTTTCGCTTGTAAACTATATATGCATGTAGGGTTTAGCCTAAATAATTTCATCATATATATTCTGATCCAGCCTGTCCCTAGCTGTTTCCCCCAGCGACGCCCTAAACCGAGGCCCGTACCCTAATAGAGGGTGCCCTTAGCGTGTAGTCGCTTAGTTTTGTAAGTTAAGCCCTGGCTGGAGGCCCTAAATTCATTTAAGGCACTTCACAGGCAAGCCCGGTTAAGTAATCGACAATCTTCTAGGTTGACCTGCGAGATGCCATACAAAAAAACCCTAAATAATTTCACGTACAAACGCGTTTTTATTCACCGGTAAACAAAGAATAAAGTTTTTTTACAAATTTTATTGAATGTTACAGACCTACGTTTCTTAAATCCTTGTGCTAAATCCATGTCAGGTACTTTGTTTTTTACTTAATTAATTAACTACATACCTACAATAGTGATAACAGTAACTTGAACACTTGTACTTTACATGGATTCAAGGTAGAAATTAATGATAATAAATAAAAAGGGCACCCGGCACAATACTCATAAGAAATTTAAGGATAAATTACTTATCTACGTATGTTTTGATAATTCGGAAGATTTAGTGCTTTTTGCGATCCCAGATTCAAATTCGTAGTAAATAATTTGAAATTCATTACTACGAAATAGGTAAAGTCGGATAATACGTAATATTACCATTTAATAGGGCCGAAGATATTTTAGCGCCTCACAACTTTCTCTTTAACCGCACTGCGGTGTTACCTACTTATAGAGGTATCGATTTTTTTCAGGAGTTTCGGAATACGTATGTTTTTGCTTAAAGTTTACTAAGAAAGTAGCTTATATCGATCAGCTTAGTCAGTAAGTTGCTAACAGGAATAACTTCCTAGAGACACCGTGCGTCGGTCACCTCTCTTCGAAATGCGTTTTTAGCTGCACCTTTGCGTTTTAATGGAATTTTTTGGGCTTGGAACCTTCGCCAGAGTATCTACACAGAAGAAGTCATTCAAGTTTTATCACAATCAGTTCAATGACTTAACGCAAAGAGGATAAATCATACAAACGTTCAATTTATTTTTTATAGAAAGACTGCCTCGTTGGACTAGTAGTCGCATAAGGTGACTGCCTAAACCGGGCCTCGAGTTCGATTCCTGGGTCGGGCTGAAATCGCTTTGTGCATTTTGAAAAATGTATAAATAAATAGCAGCCCGGAGTAAGGAAGTCGGTGGCGTTATACCCCTACCCCGTAGATAGATAAAAAGTAAGTATTTATGTGAGAATTCATTTATGACAAGTCTTACGATAAAATTCCCAGTCATTTCTCATTCCTGGTCTTCGTTTTTATTTTCAGCTTAATGCTCTTCTTTACAGTCGAACTCTGTCGCTTTTATTAGGCCAGTACAACGACACTGTAAAGTTAGTTATGTCTTGCTTTCTTTCCGTTTGTGTCGTAAAAGGCTTATAACATTTGTAAAGCAAACAGGAGAATTCGTTAATATGCTTAAATGACTAAGATAAGAAATGGTTTTGTTTTTTTCGGATAAGGATATCATCAAATGACTTCTCCTGCAGTGAGTGGGGCAGGAGTGTCAGACTCTTACTGACTCAAACCCATCCATGATCTTCTTTAACCCTTTGCGTTCCGTGAGCGCGGTAACTCTTTCGAACATCCCGCAGTATAAGAAATAACTAAGATAGGTACATCGTCCGTCTAACCTCTCCCGAGTACATTGTAAGAATATCTTGTCAGCCTTGATGTATAGCAGTTGGTGGCAATAAGTTCGCCCAAATACATTACTGTTATAGTAAATCACTATCTACTGTTTTGAGGAATACGGCGTGATGTAAATCTATCCCTTCAAACAAACAGGCATAACTTTATAACTCCTAATTACATGTAGGTAACACTACCAATTATATACAGGTCTGATCATAAAGTAATCACACATAAACTACGAGGTAGATGTGTATAGCATTCATTAAATATTGCATTTATTTGCATAAGCAAGACAAAGATTGATTTGAATTTTAAATAAAAGATACAATTTAGCCTTTCTGAGAGCTAATCAAGTAAAATAGTCTGATGAATCAAAAAAAATAGATGGTCAGTTTGAATTTATTAACAGGTATATATATCTTGTTTTATAAATGTTTTATCGATGCATACCCATTTAGATGCATACATATGCAGCAGAGATATCGGGTTCGTGTTCATTCAATCGGCATTCATGAGTTGATTATTATTATAAGTTCAAAAATGATGAAAATAAGTTAGGTATGGTCGGAGATTTTTTAATTCTGATTTTTACAATGTGATTATCTACAGTCTACCTATCTACTAAACACAATTTACTGGAATTGAAAGCTGCTCATGAGTACAGTACGTTGATGCACCGAACACATCTAGAATTATAGATAAATTTTCGACATTCATATTTCTCTGAATGGAAACCTAAGATTTACTGAATAGATGTTGGTTAAGGTTTGAAATGAGTGATGATCACAGGGTTAGACAAGTAGAAGAATAATAAGAATATTTCAGACTTTTATCAATAAGAGTTAGTAAAACTTAGATTTTTCTGAAAAATCTTAGGATTTACCGTAGCGTTCAAGCTTTTATAGTACCTAATGTTGCATACATATTTATATTTGTGCTTTCTTGGCGTGTTTTACGAACGTTCTATATACAATATGAAATATGAATGCATTATTTATTACACGGACGAGCTCGGGTTTAGTAAGAAGCTCTTACTACGCTTCCTCATTTGCAGCGCAAAATGAAATTGAAGCTCCCAAAATCTTCAGTGAATACACAGCATGAATGATTAAAACTTTCTTTGTGGTTTTACTCCTGCTCGTTCTATTTTTTTAAGAAATAAGGCTTGTTATAAATTTTGCAATGTCATGATTTAATTGTACGTCAATATTTAAAATTATGAAATATGCGGATGCTAAAAACGATTAAATTGGTGTTAACATTATTCTAAAATTTCTAACAGACTTAATTGATATATTGTCTTATTTTAAGACTATAATGATAGAAACATTTATCTGGCTAAATATAACACGTATAGGATTTAGGATTTCCTTATGATGCGTCCTTTAGTTGCTAGTTTTTAGTGATACCAGACTATACTTTCAATTTACTACATAGTTGCTACGGGTATCATCAAAATCTTGGAATCGATTATACATGCACAATAAGAAATTTAAGTAAGTCATTTATTAAGTATGTGTATATGTGGGTGCGATAGTCCATCTAGTGAAACCCTAACAGGCTATATTCAACTTAACCAACCTTACAGCATTTCAATGTCAGATAAATTATAATATGAGATAACAAATATATAATACAGCAGAACCCGACCTGTAATTTAAAAGAAAAAAATATGAATACTGTATTATGTAAAGAAAAGTAAAACAACACATTGATTCTTTGTTTGTTAGCGAACATCTCTAAAGCTACTAAACCATTTAGATGAAATTTGATATAGAGCTAGATTAAAACCTAGAAAAAATAACTTCCTTCAGGATGCCTGTGGAACCGCGGGATATAGTAAGCCATAACAGGATGTAACTTTAGTCTGAAAAAAAAAAAAACAAAAACAAATCAATCATGTTTTGAACGATATGTAGAACCGTCTGGGCCAGAGAAACCACTTCTCTGCGGTGTCGTTAAAAAAGTCCAAAGGTAAATTATTATGTTCTAGAACATAACCAATGACGTCCTCTACGGTGCGGTAAGAAAATCTTAATCTACATTTATGGTCATGTTTTAATGCCTGCATACATTGAGAAAATGCGTATCCACAGCAAGCTTTTGTAGCTAATCACCGAAAAATAATAATTATTATCAGGTTCAAGTTTAGAGTGACAAATTACGTTCTTTTTTCAAAAAATTTTTTTTTTCCATCTAACGGGCAATGAACTGGGAGCCCAACGAACAAGCGTGCAGCATAAATTCCCAAAGGCTGCTTTGACGTCACTAGCGTGGAAATGTACCTACCTTTGAATGCACAAACAATAATAACATCGATATATAATAAGCAGCTAAATTTAACTCGATGTATTTATAGATCTCACTTATCGACGAAACGGAGATAAACCTGCTAATTCGGTTTGAGCAGAAGTTGATTTTTTGGTGGTCTGTGACCTGCCTGACAGCTAGGTACTTATAAACATTACTGTTTTGGTGGGTAGGTGACTGCTCTAGGATTAATGTTTTTTATACCAAAATTGCCCAGATCATACTTGTTTGTAAGAAGGGTAAGGTAAGGTTCGAAAAAAATATGTCTGCTTTACAAAAGTGTAACCTAATGATGTTGCATTGGGTTACATTTTGTACCATACAGTTTTCTATAACATATGTGTAATACTGAAGATGACTCAAGAACTTATTAAAATTATTTTTAAGACAGATTAGACGTACGAGTATTGTTCTTATAAAGTAACCAGTCTATAGGTGTCTTGTCTTGTCTCACAAAAATGTTAACCATAAGATTAAGCGCTTATTACTACTACTTTATTCATGAAGTATGCAACTTTTTTTTCTTACATAATATTCCGGATCTATAATGATGTTGAAATATCACTCTATAACTGCTTAATTAGGGTAGTGTTTTGAGTATGCATTAAATATTCTGTAATAAAAACGAATGTATACCTTAAAAACATCTAGTGAATTATCCTTAGAAGTTGCTGCTTATTTACTGCAAGTTCAGTGTATCAAGTCGTTTGTGATGACCATGTAATGACTTAAATGCTGTCATATTTTAGAAAACTTATGCGGTTTTTGAATTGTTAACAGGTAGAATTGACTTCAAAACTTTCTTAAAATTACAGATGTGTTAGTCAATAATTAAAAATACATATAATTTGCCAAGTGTCATTGAAAACAATCAGGTTTTGGACTTAGGAGCCCGATAATTTAAAAAATATTTTAAACTTAAGTAACAATATTTTTTATTACTATTTCTCCACCACCCAAAGGTACCAGTCTAGGTAGAGCACGTCTAAGGCTTTAAGTCTGTACATAGTATTGTGTGCAAAAAGTATTTATAAATATATGAGTAGGTAATTGGTTTCAGTTACATCTTTTGGTCAAACGTTTAAATTTTAAACAATAATGTTATATTTTTCCTTATGTCCATGTGTTTATTTTGTTTTGTATCCGATATATAATCTGTGGATATGATTACTCTCTACTCTAGTTATACTGCCTAAATATTACTATATAAGGTCTAAGAAAAAGTTATTCACAAAAACATATTAGAACATAGGTATGTTTAAACGCATTATGCTACCAAGGCTATGCCCAGTTATCATTTAATATTATATTGATGACTTTTAATTTGATTTTTATAGATTATCTGATTTCAAACCAGACAATGCACTGCTACCTTTAATTTGTATGGGATATTTGGAATATAGAGACAGTTTATCGCTTCTATTATGCAACAAATTTTCATAATTTCAGGTAAGAAAATAAAAATTTAAGACTTTTATTCGTATTTTCACGGAAGTAATGTAGAAAATAAATGAGACACATAAAACATAATATATACCTAACTCACCATTGAAGGCCAAGGCGTAAGGTTGTATTATAAATTAGCAACATTACCTACCATTTCCATTTTCATTCAATATCTTAATATGTATCAAGAGACTGAATCAAAACGATGGTATCGAATTGAGGTGGGATAAAGGTAGTTTGAGAAAACGGTACTTTTGTATACCTAAATTATGAGAATAATTAAGTAATTCAATAATAAAACAATATTAAAAATGAACTTTGTCCTAGCCGTAGCGTACACTGCCTATAGAAAATAAATAAATATCTATTTTAATTATGTAGCTAAATTATATAAATATTTACTTTTAGGTACCCTTCATTTGACCTGTGGAGTGTGTCTGAAACAATCAATATTAAATTAAAAGTAATGTTTGTATGCTTGTCCTCTATGTGTTCCTAAACCATTGACCTGATTGTGATGAAACTTGAGAGGGTTTTTCTGTGTACTCCTGCGGAGGTTCCTAGCCTAAAAAAATGGTATTGCAATGCATGTCGGGTACAGCTAGTGCTTTATACATATAATTAAGTGAATCTTTATTATCTCATTAATATCATTCAGAATCCGGTATTACAGTTATGTTCACAAACTCTCACACACAATGACCTATATACATTAAATCAACATTTTCCAAATAAAAGATTGTTTTGTGTCTTAGGTGTTGTGTGTTCTTAGGTATGAACCAGAATGCTTAAGTTATGTGAACTTAGGTACTTAAATGAAGAAAAAGTTGAATATAATCGTGTATCAGCTTTTGTTTTGGTTCCAAAAAATACATCATAGAAATAAGTATTAAGTCAAATATTTGTGCAAAACACTTCTTTTTTTACTTTGGCGTAGTCGGATGAAAAATATCAAAGGATAATTTTGTACATTGTAGGAATACAGTTAAAACGGGGTCACAGAGGATCACTGTATCTGTAGGTAGTTAATGTAA
This sequence comes from Pyrrhia umbra, assembly GCA_963891755.1. NCBI lineage: Eukaryota > Metazoa > Arthropoda > Insecta > Lepidoptera > Noctuidae > Pyrrhia > Pyrrhia umbra. The sequence goes on along the minus strand of OY982922.1, from coordinate 9,638,153 downwards.
TATAGTTTTCTACTTAAAAAAATGTGCAGCTATTATTTTTTTCGGAAAAAATGATTCTCCTTTCTATTAATAGGTAACCGGATAAAATAGATCACGACTAAAATCCTAATTGGTTCTAAAAAGAAAAGTGATAATTTCTCATGCAATAAATAAATTCTGATTTCGCAAAGTCATTGTAAACTGTAGGTCATAGGCTAAGGTTTGTTTAGAATAACTTCATACTAGCCCATCCGTGTTCTTTCAATTGCCCTTTATATTCCAGGGTCGCAGTAACTCTTTTAAATATTCCCACAACTCTGGTAGGTGCCTCTTATCAAAAAATTCTCAATTCAGCATATACTCGTATGTACTAGTAACTTAAAATTTCGCGCAGTAGGGTTCCGTAGTAAGTCTTAGTTAGTCGACTATAGCTCTCTAACCGGTTAAGTTTACTTAGCCGTGATAGTTTTCCTTTGAAGTTTATTATAGACACTACATCTATCATTTTTTCAAATATCTTGGGACAGCCATTCAAAAGTTAGTAAGGGAGGAGGGAGCTCGTATCGAATAAAAAGTTGTACTTTAAAGCTATATATTTCGCAAATGGTTCTGGTCTTCGCATACTTACGTGGTGGTGCTTTATCTAAAATCTTTAATTTTATTAACCACTTTGTTGGCGTGATCAATATACATATCCATACCAAATTTCAGCTTTCTAGTAACAAGAACCTCTGAGCTATGCCGCGGACAGAATACAGGCAGAAAGACAGACATGGCGAAACTACCTATATGGGTTTCTTGTCGACTACGGAACCCTAAAAACTACCAAAATAATGGCGTGTTCATTAAGTAATGAAGTTTTCGTGCTGAATAAATGTGTATACATATGACTATATTAGATACTTTAACAAAAATACGTAACGTCTACCTAACAATTAACCAAGGCCGTTCTATAGATTGTCTAAATTCAGAAATGTCAATTGATTGAACTTAAATGCCACTGCCCCACGAGCCACCCTACCTTAGACACGAAATCCTTAATGTTTCTAAATGCAAAAAATCTCAGTGTCTGTCTGTTACACTTTCAAAACAGCTGATCTGATTTACATGAATTTTAGTATAGCTATAGATAAAATCCTCAAGGAATAACATAATGTCTTTATCCAGGTGCGCGAAGTAGTTCCTTCGGGATGCGCGTGACGCCGCGTATATCTAGTCTACACTACTATTATAAAGAGGAAAGATTTGTATTTTTGTGTGTATGTTTGTAATGAATAAAATCAAAAACTACTGTGCCGATTTAAAAAATTCTTTCACCATTGGAAAGCTACATTCACCTTGAGTAACATAGGCTATCCGTGCGAAGCCGGGACGGGCCGCTAGTATTTAATAAACTACTTCATCACGCCTGTCGTGTTCTCCGAAAGTTTTCTAGCTTAATGCTTACGTAACCAGTTAAATGCCTAGACCATGCAATGAGACACTATCGTCCGACTGGCCACCATTGTCATCAACGGAGAAGAAAAACAGAACTCGTGATACTATTGAAAAAAATCACTTTGAAAAACCCAACACCACTTTCTGACCGAGGAATCATACCAAGACCTGGTGCTCAAGAGTGGGGCTTGTGATAATAATTTAAATATCTTATTAAATATTCAATTAAATAAATAAGTATTTGCATGTTTGTCTTCTATGTGTTCCTTTACCATTTATAGATTATGTTTTGTGAGTTGATATGCCACAACACTATTTAAGACTCAAAGAATTTTAAAGTTCTTTTCGTCGGATAAGTCGCCCCGCAAGAACTATAGCTATATCTCTTACGCACCTATAATGATGATGGTCTGAAAAATTACAATGCAAGCCATAACCAATATAAAGTAAATTTTGGGGTGAGTATCTATATACTTATGTACGCTAAGCATTTATCATGTCCTTTTCATATTTTTTATGTCCTCTACTTTATTATATACCTATCCATAAATAATGGTACTTATGTTAATTTTGTTGAATTATATAGTATGTAAAACAGCTTAGTTTTTAACAGTTTACAATGTAATACGTGGTTTCAAAGTGAACTTTGGTCGAACTAATTTGAGAGTGTAATTATTGTTTAGTAGTTAGGTACAAAAAAAACCTTAAAAACAAAACTATAATCGATAAGAGTGCAACTATAAAGTAAATAATAAGTGGTATGTTCTCCTACAAACATCTCTGATCTCCTAAATGGAACCATGTAACTTGCATTCATTTGACTTGTCAGAAGAGCCAAGAAAAGCCTATTTGAAATTTTATTTACCCCTTCCTATTAATTAGCGATCACATTTTTACAAGTAAATGAAAAATATAAACCGTTTTAATTAAATTCTAAATTATGTAAAACAAACTAATTTTGCGCAATAAATATACCAGCTAAAGCTAGCACAAAAGTAATTGAATTCTGTTATTACAATCAGAAGCACTGAATTCGGGGCAGTCGCAGAAATCTTTCAGTACATATTATTGAGTGTTAGCTCAGTGATGAATAAACTGTTTTTTTAGAATATTATAAATGACTAGCTTTTAAACACACTCAAAGTTTCAGGTCTCTATGATAAGCGGTATAGGCTGTGCGTTGATCCGTCAGTCATTCAGGATATTATTTATTATAACAAAAGTTTGACATTCTATTTCATAAAAATAATACTATTTTGCCCTTACTGTAGGTGTATTTGTGACTGAAGTCCTCATAAAACGTACGACTAGTTTTATTGAAATACTAGCTTCTGCCAGCGACTTCGTCCGCGTGGAATAGTGGTGCTCCGCTCCTATTGGTCTTAGCATGATGATATATAATCTATAGCCTTCCTCGATAAATGAACTATCTAACACTGAAAGAATTTTTCAAATCGGACCAGCGGTTCCTGAGATTAGCGCGTTTCAACAAAATGACAACATTTCCCTTCACTGCTCTGCTCCTATTAATTGTAGCGTGATGAAAAGTATACTATAAATAGCTCAGGAGTATGACAAATAATTGTACCAAGTTTCGTTAAAATCCGTCCAGTAGTTTTTGTTTCTATAGAGTTTATACAGACAGACAGACAGACATACAAAAATTTTACTGATTGCATTTTTGGCATTAGTATCGATCCCTAATCACCCCCTGATAGTTATTTTGGAAATATATTTCATGTACAGAATTGACCTCTCTACAGATTTATTATAAGTATAGATAGATAGATTTTGGGTGTTTAGTGGATAATTGAGATTTACTATTGGACCCAATTGGTAGGTGGTGCTGCAGTCGGACAGGCCAACATCTATCGGGTTCCCTAGGCAGATATAAAAACAAAATATTATCCCAGATTAATCCATCTCAATTGTACTTTAATATCATGAACAGAGTATGTAAAGGACATAAATGTAATTACTTCGCCTATCGGCACCTGAGCAGCGTCCATTTTACCCAAATTAAACGAGGCAAACAATATGCCTAGATACAACCATATCGAATATTGCAGACTCAACAAAACGCGTGAAATGCTAACATAGTTGGAACAATGCTGACTCCGAACAAATTACACTCGTAGCGTTTTTATTCAACCTTTCTGTTTGTTGGTAAACTCTTAAACTGTTTGCATAGAAGAAAACTGTGGTTACAAGTTAAAATGACCACTGAGAGTTGCTTCGCTTCGTACAAAATGTTTGCAAACTGAATTTGTTATACAGAACAGTGATTTTAGGGTACATATTTCAAAACTAATAACAAAAACCGGCCACGTGAGAGTCGGAATCGCGCCGGCGACGGTTCCAAATCGGAAAGAAAAATATACGCAATAAACTTGCAATACCGGCTTTTTTCTCGTGGTTTCATTTCATTGTCCCATTAATGGGACCACTAGGGAGAACTATTTTTTGGGGACCTTTTTTTATGTACTAGATTTTTCATGAAACTGGTACCACCAGGGAAACTTATTTATTGTAGACCAACTGATTAATACAGGTAAGAGTTTCATTTTTTTAAAAAAAAAAACGTTGCCCCACGCTAGGAATTACTCCTGTGTTGTGGGTGCGTTTACAAACATTCAATAACACATGCACAAACACCCAGACCCGGAACAATTTTAGTTGTCCCGTGCGGGAATCGAACCCGCGACACGCAGCGCAGCAAATAAATACTCAGCCACTACGCCAAACGTGCCGTCATAAATTGAAAATTAAATTATTTGCACATGCCGCCACGCCTAATACATGTGTATTCCCAATAATTCCCATTTCCCTGGATGAGCTCCTTCACAACGACTTCTACTACCTACTTACTATAAGGTAAATAATACGCTATTTCGTGTAGTAAAATCAGTTACTGATCTAACATTTCAAAAAATAATTATGAAATATCAGCCTATCTACATCCATTCAATTTCAGCTTACAAAAAAATAATGCGTCAATGCATTAGCGTATGTTAATCTAGGCGTATGTTATACGCAAATAAATAGCATACCTAATTAAGTTACAGGTGAACCCGAGGTTTTCACCTATCACTTTTCTAATTGCGCATCTTTGAAAAAACTTTTACAAACATTGTGTAAGTAAATTAAAATCGCTATTACGTCACAAGAGGGATGGCACGTTTGGGAACAGTAATAATTTCTACTAAAACAACATTGTCTTAGTTAAGAAAACATAACTTATGTACAAGATTACTTGGGAATTTAATTTGTTTTGTTATCATTTAGCCATTTTCTCGAGTTAATTAAAAGGTGTGCTATATTCTCAGAAAGATGTCTGCAAAACAGCGCGGCACCCAAACACGTTAATACTGCTATTTTGATCGCCCCTTTATATTCAGGTTTCTTGCATTTTTGTTGATGTCAAGTTCGCTTCTCAACCCTGACTCTGATTGTTACTTGTTTTGAGCAATACCTCTAGATAGTCCTTGGGTGCTTAGGGTACTTCTACTACTATAATATCCTACTTTCCTATCACAAAAACTTTAATCTAATAATTTGGTTCCATCTTCTTACACACAATATACTAATGGGATATGCTACAGATCACCAAAGTCACCACCCATGTCTTTAGACCTCATTATTAAACCCTATCATTGTTGATTCAGTTTGATGCAACAAGCTCATAGGCATAAGGATTTAATATAATATAAAATATACAGAGACTACACTAATTACTACTTACGTATTACACCATGAGAGATTTTATGTGGTTTCCTGATGATAATTACCAAAACCTCCTTATGTAGATACCCCAATCAAAGCGAGAAATCGCTTAGCAACCAATTTTTTTTACCAAGACTTGCTTGCAACTCATGATTGCGTTAAATATATACTGAAATAACGGAAAACGTTTTTGAAAATGTATACACATAAACAAAATTTTCTTTGCAAATTTTTTCAATCAGATTTGCATAGTAATGTAGCCTACGAGTATCGGGCAGCGATGACGCTGTTTGACGTCAGGCGCGTGTATATAGACAGTTGCGCAGGAGTATCAAAGATAGTCTGTAGTGAGACACGGTGAGTGTCGTTTGGGGATAGGACAATTAGTCTACCCCGCTAGTGGAATTGATTCTACAAAAGGTAGGGCGCCATATTATTTGTTTTTAATATAGTGTATTTTTAAGAAGCTAAAAAGATCGGTTTCAAATCGCAAGCTCAAGTTAAAAAAAAACAGGTAATTAGCTTTTTCCACATTTAAATATTTTTTTCAATAACTTTTTAAATGTTAAAAAATCTTTATAAAAATATTTAATTTAAACTAGATTAGAGTGAGTCTAATATGTTACTAAATTTTACTACTCCTTTACTAAATTGAAGAAGAGAAGAGAGAAGACCTAAATTAAAAGGACTTTTAAATTTTCTAACGATCATAAATTATTATAGCGTGTGCAACAATAGTTTTAATCAATCAAGAATTTTCTTCTTATCTACCTATATTAAAAAATATATAACAAAATTTAACAGTTTGTAAACAAATGTACGTAAAACCGTCTGATTCAACGATAAACCTTATTACAATGTAGCAAATGCGTTATTCGTACAGATAAAGACAATTTAGAATTTTTGATTAATCCGACCATCTATCCATATTAAGTGTCGGGCACTTGTCGGTGTTACAATTTTCATCTTGTTCTAACTAGTGCTACTTCGGTTTATGTTAGGATTCCCCCTCAACGAGTTTATACGCTGTCTTCATAGCCTGGCAAAAATTTGCTTCCAGTATTTTCCTACGATATGGAAAAATTAATATTGTGTGGAATCATTTTAGCTCCTATTGTTTGGCTTGTTCTAAAAACATTATTTTAGCTTTGGTCATAGTATCTTCTTACTATTCACAAAAAGACGACATACTATATTTTAAAATATCATGCCATGTATCCCACGGTTTTAGCCGCATCGTGAGGAAACTTTTTCACGCACCCGGATAAATTTTTTAAACTAGATGATAAACTATGTGAGTACCAAATTTCATCAAAATCCTTTCAGCAGTTTTTGTGTGAAAAAGTAACAAACTTACATACGTCTTCACAAACTTTCACATTTACGATATACACATCATTTTTTTAAAATATTACAATAGGTACAGTCCGCATTCTGTTTATATAAGTTTATGAATCAAGCTAAGGTAAAGGAATTTATACATTCTAATGAATGACAGGCTCAGCATAAATTATTCCATATTTGCGGAATAAATTGAACATTAAACAAAAAGTGTATATTTTGCATTAATTAATAAAAATCATACGCAAGTTCAAGGTTGATGTTGAAGGCACTAGGTTAGTGCTAATGCTGACCAATGTTATTGGAACAAGATACTATTGTTTTCAGTTCAAATCAATAAATTCACAGAGTCAACAATGCCAGGCAAAGTATTTTAAATTGTATAGGAAACGCGCATGTTTAAAAAAAACTGAAAATACACGCGTATCCACGTGCTTCTTGTGCAAAGTTTTACGTTCATTGTTTTTCGCCTTAACGAAAGTGAATTCGGACGGCGCTTTTCACGGAAAGTAATTCAAAGTTCCGATTTGTAATCAGAAGAGGTTTTCCACTAAAGGTCTTTATATCCTAAATACTTTTGTTTACAATGACGTAGTTAGCGTGTCGGTACAATTTTTATTACTAATAAATGTTGAAAAAAAATCACTGATTGATTGTGCATAAACTTCCTTTGTAACTTTGCAATATAAGCTATAAAGTTTTTACAGCATACCAAATAGTTTAATTTGATTAAGTATTATTTTATTCCTTTTCTATATATTCTATAAACATGAACACATCACTTTTAGTACCTCATAAATATAATAATATTAATAATTAATATCTTGAAAATCCCATTAAACTTCAATACAAACAAGTATTTGTACTACGAAACGTTGTTGGTACTAAAAAGGGACTCCACAAAAGTTTCAACTCCCTTTGCTTGACTAGGCAATAGTGTTTTCCACAAACCTATAAAATTGTCGTAAAGGTAGGCCTGAACGAAGTTAACTATGAAAGAACGTATAGGAAGTACCTATGGAAAGACTACACAATGCCGACTTCACGGAATACTATCAAAGTTTGACAAAATGCAAAATTTTAGTAGGTACAAGTCTTCACTAGCTTTTCAGAGCCAAACTTATGAAAACCTTTTTTTTGGGGCGAATGGAAAATTGTTTACGATTAAATTTTAAATCTATTTCATTCTTTAAAATTCTTATCGGTAATAATCATAATGTTTGATATTGTGAAGAAGATATGGGAAAAGCGTACCTAAATACTTAAATCGCATTTTCAATCTAACTATTATATGGAGCTGGTATACCTATAAAGTAAACGTGAAAAGGTCAAGACCTAAAAAAAAGCAACATCAGTCTGTTTGAAATAGGACCGTACAAATCCGCAAACCTGATCTTTGTCACTATACCTAAAGGGAAACTGACATAGGAAACTTTATTACTTAACATGTAGGTAACAGTATTCCATATATTTTATAATCTTGTACGCTTAATCGCACCAATTAATTGTATCTATTAAATGTTCCACGTGTACGTAAATACTGAACCAAATGTAAATAAGTAGCTACATAATAGGTACTAGTATAGTTATAGGCATATTTATTGAAGTATTCTATTTGAAATTCTAATTCAAAACACGTTTGATATTCAACAAATAAATGAATACCTTAAGTACGAAATTACTGACGTATTTAAAATTTAATTCTATGCTGGTTTGTTTAAGCGTCACGCATACTGAAAATTTATGTTTAACTTTAGTACCTTAATATTAAGAGATGATAGACAAACATGATGATAGATATGTGGTTTAATTCACGTGTACATAATGTCCTGTAAGGTCTCAGTAACTTTAAGAACCAGTATGCAACAAAACTTAACTTACTACAAGTAATCATGCGTCATATTTTTTTTAATTTGTTTACAGCGCTGACAAAACTTAAAAGTTCCGTTCCAAACAATATCCATTATTTAAAGGTTATAAATAAATAATAAATACTCAATCAATATGCGAACACCTACTACGCTACCTACATCTAAATAAACAGTGAAATTGCTATAGTTTGGATTAAAAACCTCTTCTTCAAACATGTTTTTCTAAATGATTGAGTAATATATCTAACGACGGGGTATGAATTAGATTAGGAAGAAGAAAATGTGATTGCCTATTACTTATTTCATTTGCCGGTATTCCCAAAGCTAAGCTCGTAGAATAAGCATACAATATTACAATAATTAAATTAAAAATTACGCAATAAAACGAACATGTCTTTTACTATTATTTTGTCGTTGATTATTTAATCTAACACTGATTGAATCACGTATTACATGTTAATTAGATAAAGATCTACCATCTGTGATAAAAATGTTATCAAGGATTAGAAACAATTTCACTTTCAATGCTTAGCATTTTGTAGAAAGAAAGTATAGCATTCAACTTTATGACTGAATCTATTTCGTTATATTATGTGGACTCAATTTCGCTATGATAACCTTTATGTTATTTCTGCAGACGTAAAATCGTCCCAATATGAGCTACACGGCTGCCGAAAGTGTGGTGCCCGCCAGCACCTGGGCTGCCACTAGCCTGTTCTACGTACTCCTAGTCCCGGCGCTGATCCTCTGGTACGCGTACTGGCGTATGTCCAGGAGGCACATGTATGAGCTCGCAGAGAAGCTGCAGGGACCATCTGGTCTGCCACTCCTTGGAAACGCTCTAGAGTTCACTGGTGGATCTCATGGTAAGTTGTGATAATAATATATGACTAGAGTTTACCACTCTTAAAATAAGATACATGAAAACGACATTCTTAACTAAAACAATCGTAACCTGCATCACAAAGTTATGTCATAAAAACCGGAAAATGTCGTACCTACGCTGTTTTTGAAATCCACAAAAAATGTTTGAACATTTAGGATTATGTAGATTTGGACAATAATCGGCGAAATACTTAAGATTATTTTTATTCTCTCAACAGACATCTTCAGAAATGTCATCGAGAAGAGTGTCCCATACGATCAGGAATCAGTTGTCAAACTATGGATCGGACCTCGTCTGTTGGTGTTCTTGTACGATCCTCGTGACGTAGAGCTTATCCTCAGCAGCCACACACACATCGACAAGGCTGATGAATACAGATTCTTCAAACCCTGGCTCGGAAACGGTCTCCTCATCAGTACTGGTAAGTTTATCAATAAAAAAAGTGATCTATTTGCGTTGTTACACATGATGTTTGTAGCAAAAGGAGCAACTATAAATAGACTCCAGTGCTTAATATTAGCTTATCGGCTTAGCCGACACAAATAAAAATAATAAAGTGCGACACAGAACCCATTACGGGTGCTGTCCGGCTTTCTGACGTCAAACCGTAATAATGTTTAGACGATTACAGAATATCAATTGACTAAGTTTTCATTGAGGAAAAAAATAATGTAACACCAAAAATCCCGGCGGCAGCGACTACTAACACAAATAAGGTTGTGTTTTTAGTTCCGCTCCATAAACAAGACATAAAAAATAAAGCAAAGCCATAAACTAAGTGCAGGAAATACTTTGCAGACGCACAAAGAACTAACAATAATTATAAACTTGTAATTCACGCATTGAGTAAATTCTTTGAATAGCCAAGTCTTGTCAATTATTCTGACAATTTCATGTTGTGTTTTTAGGCCAGAAATGGAGGTCTCACCGCAAACTGATCGCTCCTACCTTCCACTTGAACGTGCTGAAGAGTTTCATTGACCTATTCAACGCCAACTCTAGGGCTGTTGTCAATAAGCTGAAAAAGGAAGCTGGAGAGTTCGATTGCCATGACTACATGAGCGAATGTACTGTAGAAATCTTGCTTGGTAAGTAGTTTGTTTCCTTTACACCGTAAATACCTGTGGCCTCCTTGATATTGATGTTGTTGCGATTGAGAACGACCTTATCAAAACTTTCCTATGTAATTAAAAGTCACCCAACAGCAGTTTTGACCGCAGTGCATATGTAATTGTTATTGAACGATAATTTTATTTGCCTTGTCATAAAAGACAATAAGAATTGTTACGTCTAACATTGAAAAGCTTAATTTCAATAAATAATAAATGGAAATGAGACGGAAAAATACAACAAATTATTTCAAATTATTCAAATATTAAAAATACAAAAAAAGTCTATTGTATTCACTGAAGGCAATAAATTATTTATTTACCGAATAACAAGTATTTTGAATAAAATATTCAAAATAGTTTAATTACATTTCTTTTCATTTCAATGATAACCTACGTGCTACTTGACATGTGAATTCTCATTCAGCTTTTGTTACCAAAGGGCTTATGCACGTGCGCCGAATATTTATAGTATGAATTTATTAAACCTGCTCAATGACTGTATAGTCCACAATTCTACATAATTCAATTGCCTTTGATGTTAACTAACTACTTAGCTATAAATATAACATCAGACAGGCCGACCAAGGACCAAATGTGATATTAACATATTTAAATCTTTTATAAATAGCGTTCTTCATTTTTATTAAATAACATGGTTAAAAAACATAATACCGCGTTGAATCCTCGTCTAAAGATAATTTATTTTATTGTAATACCGTGTCAAATACATTTTCTTTTTAGTTTCTTGCACACTATCGAACATGCCAAAATTCTAAACATTTCCTCAACCTACAGACTAATGCAAGCGGTTGGTAGGTTATTTGCAAACGACCTTCAATTGACAATCTAGTAGTACCATCGGCAGTTCGTTTGCCTAGATTTGCAACTCAAAGTTAAAATGTGAAGGGGATATAAAATATGATTTAAGATAATAAACCAAATGCCTTCACAAATTTTCATGTTAAACGTGCTCATACGAAAACATAAAGACCTAAGTTAAACGAAAAAAACACCCCGAAACTAGACTGAACGCGTTAAGTGGAAATGGTCTTAAATCTCAAGGTGTTTGCACAAAAATAAAGCAGGATAAAGAGCAATTTGTATGTAATGTCACGTAGCCAGCCACTCTGTGACAACACGGCGGCCCTCACATGGACAACAGACCGTGTTCTTGAAGCAAATGCCCCGAGAACCTATTAAACCGTTTGCGAAATCTACGAGACGAAGATTACCTACGTATAGATTCAAGTCTCATATACAAAATCGTGTTCGATATACAATACATGAGATACCGCCACTGCATCGATAAACTATTGCATATTGCATGATCGCATTATGCGGTTTTCAAAAGTAATTCCATGCAACTATAATTCCTATATTTTAAAACTACGCAAATGCACACTTATCACGTAGCTAGTAATAGTCTTATTGCGTATTATAATAATAGTCATTAGTTGAGATAAATAGAACACTAAATAGCAGTATGGACTGCATCCGTGATGTTTATGGTGGCAATTATGTAGTTGGCTTAGAACTATTTGTCCGGAGTAGTGCACAACAGCCTAAACTTGCAGTATTATAAACTTACAAGTTTTTCCTTAAGTGGTAAACGGAACTAGAAATCTATGAGACCTATTAAGAACAATTAACCCAGTAGAGGTTTAACGAAGCTTACCAAAGGCCATTAGACGGGTAGGCTCCGATTTGTATAAGAAAAGCCTAGAAAGACTAGAATAAGTCATGATCTGACCATGTAACTAGTAGAATTACTAATTTCTATAGTATATCGTACCTCCGATAAAATAGACTTACAACTCGAAAATCCTGAATTTTTAGAGAAGTGAAAATAAACTCACGGATTTATTTGATTATATTCTTTGATTGATTTGTTCTTTATACTGCTATAATGAAGACTGATTAATAAATTCGTGATTTTATTTTCACTTTTCTAAAAATCCAGCATTTTACGGTTTAAGACATTTTTTTATTTCTCATAAAAAATAACACATTCATTTTCGATTTTTTTATCAGAGATGCGATATGTTTTATTATCATACTGCAAATGAGAGTAGTTATATTACATAACAATTGAAATCTCAATGCTAGATACGCATCTCGTTTCTAGATTTCAATTGCTATCAAGAACAGCGGGCCTAGGTCATTATTTCATAAAGACAAATCTTTACGGTCAGTGTTGATGGAAGTATGATTGAATCATTGGTACGTGCGTGGTACCACTCGGCACTGATTCATCGGGCACGTAGTACTACTGGGTGTCAGTTTTGGCGACCCCCCACGTGCTCACGTGCTAATGGCTAATATTCGCCTTTCCCGGCCACAGTCGTTACGTTCCTTTAATGCCATCCTCCTTACGCAATTGTTTTGAATTCAATGGAGGTCGAAAACTCTTTCTTTTATTGCTAGGATTGTCCGATTGCTGTGACTCAGGGTACACAACCAAATTTGAATGACGATGTGCTGTTCCCTTATGCATTATCCTTAAGCAATATTGTACTACTACAAATCTGCAATCTGATACGTTTACATTTATTTAAAGTCAGCTTTTATTACTTACCGCATAATGACAACTGTAACAAGTATTAAATGAGTATATTTATTGTTTTACCGCATTATTACAGTCCACGTAATGTAAATTTGTTCCTTATGGTGCCGATTTCATTTTTATTTTATCTGTTATAGAAACCGCAATGGGTGTCAGCAAATCCACCCAAGACCAAAGTGGATTCGAATACGCTATGGCTGTGATGAAGATGTGCGACATCCTTCACTTGAGACACACCAAGATTTGGCTCAGGCCAGACCTTCTCTTCAAACTCACCGACTACGCTAAGAAGCAGACCAAACTCCTTGACATCATCCACGGTCTGACCAAAAAGGTAACTTCACATATACATACTTAATACTAGGTAAATTGTAATAATTTGAATTACCTAGGTGTCCTAGACTTTGTGACCTATTCAACACTACTGGGAACTTGTTATTGATGCAACCATCAAAGGCAACGGAATAAACTAGCATTATAATGAATGGCATATAAATAACTATGACATTGCTTGCATTTATCTCATTGCACTTGTAAATTTTAAGGTTATCCGAAGGAAGAAGGAAGAATTCAGCTCTGGAAAGAGGCCCACAATCTTGAGCGACTACAATGCCGGAACCACGGAGGAAGCTACCAAAACCACATCTGTTGAGGGTCTGTCGTTCGGTCAGTCTGCTGGTCTTAAGGACGATTTGGATGTAGATGACGCGGATGTAGGACAGAAGAAACGTTTGGCTTTCCTTGACCTGCTCCTCGAGAGTTCACAGAGCGGTGTTGTTATTTCTGATGAGGAAATCAAGGAACAAGTAGACACTATTATGTTTGAGGTAAATATTCTAAATAGAGTATAGATAACAATCATGATTTCATCCGTAGAATATATAATAATATATTAACTATAATGTTTTATTCAGGGTCACGACACAACTGCCGCTGGAAGCAGCTTCTTCCTATCCATGATGGGCGTCCACCAAGACATCCAAGACAAAGTTATTGAAGAGTTAGACAAAATCTTTGGTGACTCAGACCGCCCCGCCACTTTCCAGGACACTTTAGAAATGAAATACCTGGAAAGGTGTCTCATGGAGACACTAAGGATGTTCCCACCAGTACCAATTATTGCTCGTCACCTTAAACAGGACATCACTCTGCGTAAGTAAAATATTCTATCTAGGCAGTGTTTTTGGAAGATTGTCAACAGGTTGTCTTGACATAACTTATCTTTCCACAGCTTCCAACGGCAAGCAAGTGCCCGCTGGTACCACCATCGTAGTTGCCACGTACAAACTGCACCGTCGCCCCGACGTATACCCCAACCCTACCAAATTCGACCCTGATAACTTCCTGCCTGAGCGATCTGCCAACCGTCACTACTACGCGTTCGTGCCCTTCTCCGCCGGACCCAGGAGTTGCGTCGGTGAGTGCAACTATATGTCATAAATTTTTGTCAAATTTCATAACAGAATTTGTTTGGTTCTAACTATGTATGTTTGTTACATAGGCCGTAAATACGCCATGTTGAAGCTGAAGATTATCCTGTCGACCATACTCAGGAATTTCCGCGTCCACTCTGACCTTAAGGAGGAGGACTTCAAACTGCAAGCCGACATCATCCTCAAGCGTGCTGAAGGATTCAAGGTCCGCCTTACACCACGCAAACCAACCAAAGCATGCTAAATAATTACAAGATTCCTAAATTAAATTATAATTTCTATGTAAATATGGACGCTTGGCTCTCGCATTTGATAAACCTGTGCAGATAGCACAGTATAAAATAAACTTATTACATATTGTTATTGTCAAGAAAGACGTTATTTCGGTGGCAGACCTTTTACTCACGGGAAGGTATTGATGTCGGTGCAACTTATTTGCATGTTTTGCTCAATAATATTTAAAAATGATGTAAGATTAAGTTCTTTGTAAATAGACATTTAAATTATACCCTTTTGTAGTTGTACGTTGTACGATGAATGAGAACAACTAATAAACTTTGAAATGAATAAACTAGTATTTTACTTCTAAATTATTATAATAATATGAGTCACCTAAATAATAATAAAAAATGTTAATAAATTCAATAATGGCAAGAAAAAGTATATGAGGTACAATATAGGAAACTAACTAATTATTGGCTGCTTGTGTGCGACTTGTAGTTGTGGTACGAAGGAAGCTACTATGCAGTTTTCTGATATCTTGGATCGTGGATGTTCTTCCAAGCGCTTCGTTAGAGAAGTCAAAGAGAGAAACGTGAATTTGGGACTTCTTACACTCCATTTGAATCCTATAAACATATCAGGATTTTCAGTTCGGTTATCGTGGCAATTCTTTACTGGCACTTGCAAACATAATGTACAAAGATGTCAGCTTTTAAAATTATATGCAAAAGTTTTTGTTGGCAGATACTGTATAGTACACACAATTCTTACTAATATTATAAAATATGCAAGAGTAAATTCTTGTATCACGCTTTTCCTATCAAACCGCTGCACCGATTTTGATAAAATTTGTAATTTTATAAAGATCTTTAGTATGCCCAGTACTAACTTTAGAGACTATTTATCCAGGTAAATGAGCTACAAACTAAAAACACTAAAGTAATCATCACCATTTCAACCTAGTATTCAACAGAAAAGAAATTAGAAAACAGTGAAATATACACACTTGACACGTAACGTGACACGTGACGTCATAGTCTATTGAATCAATAAAACAATAAGTACCACAGCACATCCAGTGGAGTTCGCTTGTGTACGGCGCACATGCACGGCAGGAAGTCGTGGTGACGTCTCTTGACCCACCAGCGCGCGTGCGATAGTTTCCACTCAATCGTTTTCATTTTAGCCACTGCACATCCGCCAGCCTCCCTCAGTAAATTGAAGTAGGAAGCCATTAGTTCTTGACCTGCGAAGACGTTATAATATTTTGCGAATAGTACAGATAGCATGTCGTAAAGCATGATAGGATTTTTGCATGTAGAATTTGCCAGTTGTAATCTCCGTGATAAATTCAAGTTTAATACGGTATTAGATAAATATGGGTAAAATACAGAGTGTGCGCAAAGAAAAGAATCTCAGCCTAGTAATTTAGCCTAGCCTAGTCGTTTTCATGAGATGAACTGAATCTTCGTTGTGTGTTTGTACCTGCAGATATAGCGGTCATAAGTCGTGATTGTTCAGCTTCCTCTTCAAATATCTCTTTTTCGTTCCCCATGTATATTGCATCAATATCTTCATCCTGCGTCTCCTCTATATCCATCATGTCTTCACTTTGCAACTTAAATAGAAAAAGTGTAATTATTATAACATACAAAGTACATTGTAAAAAAATGCTTGGGATTGTAATTTCAAATGAATATTCTTATAAGAAAAATAAGAAAGAAAATCTTATTGATTAAAAATATAAACGGACTAGCTTTATGCCAGCGGCTTCACTCGCGTGGGCTATACGAATTCAAATTTAAACTGACAAAGTGTCGTACAAACTTTGCCCCTTAGATTAGAATTTCGGTGTGAGTGCTGTGCTGTGAGTTGATCAGTCAGTCATTGAGGACACAGCATTATATATGTATAGATATTGCTCATTTGTATAGGTCCTATATGATTAAGTACATACTGCCTGGAACCTAAAACCCATAAAGCATAGAAACGCCTCAGCCAAGTGTTGGGTGCCCAACTCCGGCCTCTCTCTCCTCAGATGTAGCTCGCCAAGTAAATGCAAGGCTCGGCCAAGCTGCCTCCTCAGGCCATGTTCCATGGCACTGGCTCCCATCTCCGTTAGTAACTTGGCCGCAGTTTCATGTTCCCCCAATCTGTGTGGACATAGTTTTATTTTACGCTCTATTCTCCTTACGGACGAACGACACAATTTATTTTTATTTTTCCAATTTGTATTTATATGGCCAACGTTCAGTATTTTAGATAGATCCATTTACTGCATAGCTAGAAAGGGCAACAATAATAACATGAATTTAAGTGATGCATTAAAGGAAAAAATGTCATGGTTGGCGCTTTTTGGAAGAGGCCTTGGTTCAGCAGTGGACAGTGATATATGTTAATATAAATAAAATAATATAATGGAAAGAAAAGGCATTCTGCGCCGACTCGATATACGTATAATGGGACAAGGGCAGAGGAGAATAAAGATATCGATGCTCAGTAATTTAAGAAATTTTGTGAAACGATAAAACTTACGACCATTAAAGATAGTGCAAATAAGTACATCCTTGACTAATCCATTGGCATGGTATTCTACATTTAACGATCGTGTGACATAGGATTAACTACTTCTTTAATTTTATAACGCAAATTTTATTATTCTACGGATCTTAATTATATTGCGTTAAATGGTAAATTGATTTGAATGCATACACGATGACAGTAAAACACGTTTAATTACCGTGGATTCAATATAAACAGGCTTGCAAATGTAATAAATATTCTTGTTCATGGGTTTTTTTATGAATCGTGGAATATTATCATTCTGAGTATCACTTAGGAATATTTTCTATGTACCTATAAACCATGACCATTCATCACGTATTATGAGAAAGCAAAATCACCCTTATATTAAGACACAGAGAGCATATTTTTTATTCTAGAAACATGCCATGTTTAAAACACTCATTATGAGTACCGATGGTCCAAAAGTATTATGCTCCAATAAAAACGCACAATAAATATGTAGTTGAAGTAGCTATACTATGAAATCCTTGCATATTAAACTTTCCATGTTTTTGTCGCACGAGTACCTATTATAATTATAACAATAACTAATCAGACTGGTTTTGATATTATGTAAATAATTTAAATATATACAACTGCCAGGGCTGAGGTATCTTATAGTTTAGCAAAACGCAAGTCAAGGTTGTTACCTTTGCATAACTGCAGCCAGGTGCATTCTAGCTTCGCAAAGCCCTTCTACGTTCCGACTTCGCTCGTGTATTTTAAACGCCCTCTCAAAAGTTTTCTGAGCATTATTTAAGTTGTTCATCATGAGTTGACAGATGCCGATCTCGATTATCGCCTCTGCGGTTTTGCCTGTTTCACCGGCTGAAATATTTTAAGTAGGTAATTCATTGAATTGCTGTGTCATCATCTGCCTAGCCTTTTCTCAACTATGTTGGGGTTGGCTTCCAGTCTAAACCGGAAGCAGGTGAGTACCAGTATTTTACATGGAGCGATTGCCTATCTGACCTCCACAACCCACTTACCGGATAACACGATACCCCTTGGTAAGACAGGTTGTCAGACTTTCTGGTTTCTGACTACCCATAAGGACTGTCAAAGATCTACATATCGTCGGCGTCAGTGCAGGACCTCCTAAATACAAAAACAAGTATGTTTTAGAGTATACAATAAAAACTTTCTTAAAAGCGATGCGAACAAATTAATACAACTTTTTTCAAAAACATATTTTTTTACATTTAGAAGGTCCTGCACTGATGCCGACGATATGACAACCGGAACCAACAGCTTAACATGCTTTCTAAGAGACGGAGGAGTCTCGCTTTGACAAAGATGGTCACCCATCCACGGACCGACCGCGCCAAGCGCAGCGTAACCTTTGATCTGTCAAACCGTGCGGCTGTTACTTAGCCACGAGCTCCTCCGACTCACTTACTGAATTGCTGTGTATGTAGTGGACTACTGATAGTAGATTTTAAGAGTTATCGTCGATAAACTAATCTTTACTTCTGAGGATCGTGACCACGTCCAGTCTTAATTGGGTGCGGTCATATACCACGACCTACTTTACCGTAGCAAAAAAAGTACTCTAAAGATAGCAGAATGTGTTCGAAAAAGCTGAGGGCCCATTGTTCACCAGTTTGCGCACACCTGGTAAACTACAGGTTACTAAAGAAAAATTATTCACGAAAAATTGCAGTTTTAGTTCCCTCTCCCAATGTAGGTACCCCTAAATGACGTCACCAGATTCACATACCATCTTTAGCTCTTCTCTCAGCTAAGCGGGACAACCTCTCTGCTTTAGCAGTGTCCTCCTTTCTCACAGCTCTTGCTTTATTAAGAAGTACTCTATGTAGCTGTAAGGCAGTAGCCCCAAACACGGTATCTGGTGGAACTTCCTCTCCATCTTCTTGAATTTCGTATAGGTGCCATTCCTGTGGTGTCACGTAGAATTTTTCAGTGACGAATTGTAAACAAATTATGTAGTTCATGACAATAATTATGATTTGAGACAGGTATAGATATTGTATAATAATCTCAGGCAACTCTTTAGGAAATGATTATGTCCTTTGTTATTAGGTATCTACGTTTGCTTGATTAGCAATTAATTATTAATAAGTAGCTGTGTCTGTCTGTTTTGTATTCACGGATAAACCACTGAATCGATTTTGATGACATTTGGTATAAACTCATATTAAGAAGACAGGACATTTTTATCGGAATACATCTCCGAAAATACGTGTGAAATCAATCAAAGCCCGCCAATTGCAACAAGTGATGGAAAAAATGTAGTTTATATTCAAGTGATAACTAGCAGCTGACTCATTTTAGAAAAGATTAGTAATCAATTCATTAAAATTATTAAATTGAGGATTGTTTACTGTCTTCTTATTATTAAAACCTTTTAACCTGGTTATTTCTCGAAGTTTCACTCATATTCTGACCTTCTACGTGGTAGGTTTTATATGTCTCCATGCCAAATTTCATCAAAATCAGGTCAGCCGTCATACAGAGAGATAAGAGTAACTTTCGGATTTATAATATTAGCAAGATTATTGTGTAAAAATATATTATATATATGAAAGATATGAAATAGTTAATAAAGATATACAACCTTTCCGATAGCAGAATCCCTCACTTCTGTCAATAACATGAATGGTTCCTCAGGGTCTGCTCCTGGAACTAAAATAATTTTTTAAGCAAAGTTCATTAAAATACATACCTACCATTATTGCATGAAATATGTAATGTAAAAACATAAACTTACATTTATCCAACAGGAATTTTCCATAATTGTATTTGCAAACAGCTTTCAATCGACCGCCATCGACCAGGTATTTACTAGATATAGCAATAGCTGCTTGAAAGAATTTTTCAGATAACCACAGAATACCCTTTTCTTTTTCCGCGTAGTACGTCGCAAGACCGAGTATGTGCTCGCATTCCTTCTTGGTGTTACCTGAAGCATTCAAACAATTATAATTCTATAACGAATAGTGCGGATGAGAGACCATCCTTGTAGTAGGGGCAGTTGTTGTCGACGGCAACCATCGACCATCCTTGTAGTAGGGGTTGTGAAAACAAATAGATCGTACGAGGTATTATAGAAGACCCTGATATACATTAAAGCACAACAAAAGATGAAGCATACACATGCAATAATGAAAAACACTGATTTATACGGTGGACAGAAGGTGAGGTATAACTTTTGTTCATTATAGCCAAGGGGCCACTGCTCTATCCCTTCGCCAGAAGTTTGTTATTTAATAATTTACTAATGGGCTTAGGTGATATAGAGACCTAAGCCTTACGTTTTTCTCGGCAATGTTATTATATGAAGACGACTGACGCAAAAGCTAGAATATAAATATATTACTGTATACGGAAAACAAATACACACCTCGGTCGCGGTGTTTTTCAGCCTTTTGCAGTACATCACATATGTGTTCCAAATAATCATCTCTCTTTCTTAGGTCCACCACAATACCAATGTCATCTTGGTTGACTAGCTGCACGTTGTCGTAAATAAGGTCTTGCAAATACGCCGATGAATCAGAATACCCAGCTTCTTTTAGTTCCAAAATCAGACATTCGTATAGCGGATATTTACGCCTAGAAAAATATAAATGATAGAATACTATTGTTTCTGTAAATACTGTACTAAATCATTTTGTATGACTGGTTACACCACTGGTGATCAGTAGCATTTAACAATTGTATCAATTAAAATCGATATTTCTGAAGTGTTTTATCCCTTTCATAATACCAAAAAACAGATTTGGAAAATAAAACAAAGTATACCTTCGAATACCGTTGGAATCGAGCACGGCTAAAGAAAACAGAGCTTTGCTACGAAAATTCTCCAAGCTATTTTTGGTCATGCATGCCATCAGTTTTGGCAAAGGTCGTTTCTTCGGAAATCCAGTCTGAGAGGCCATTATTGATCAAAGATATCACCAATTAAGAAAAGATTTATTTTTAATATAATAAAATTGATGATTGTTTACAAAGTTGTCTAAATTTTAAAGTGAGTAAACATTTTGTCAAAAATGACAAAGTTTTTTTTTTTACTTTTAATTTTGAAATGATTATAAACTCGTCCCAAAATAGTTGTGCATTGACAATTGTATTTAATTCAACCTTTTTAGTGAGATACTCATCAGCTCGTAATAAATGCCATACCTTCTTGTACCTTCTCATCTTTTACCCAGAACGAGTCATGAGCATCACATAATACCAAAATTTAATATAATTCAACGCAATGTTCAATAAATAATACCAATCAGGAAGATCCTAAATATTATACAATATACGCCAGAAACCATAGTGAATAAATAATACATCTATGTCAGAAATAAATAGGCCTTGTTAGTTTTTATGAGTGGTCTTATTAAATTTAATGTTGGATTCGGCAGTGTCCGACCCCATATCATAATAATTCATTGCGGCCAGAGGCAGAGGGTCAAATAGGCCTATATGAAATAAACAGTCAAACGTTAGTATTTTCATGATATTTGATGATAACAAGCCTACAATAACAAGCTGACCTACCCCAAGGTAGCCAAGACTATCTATATATAATACCATCTTGTTTTGGTATGTACGGACGGACATACATAGGTGAAAACCCTTTTCCCTCACTTTCATAGTACGATAAGAAAACAATTCGATACGACCAGGCAGACAAACAATTATGCTCTCCGAAGCATACGTTATCTGTACTGCCAAATTTCAAACTCCTGGGTTGCCCTAAAACTATGGTTAAATTAAGTGATATTTATCACTTAGCCGATCTAGTAATCGAAGCTAGGACCTCACGCTCAGAAGCCAAACTTTCAACCACTAAGTGGTTACTCATCATCATACTAAGCAAACAGATATATTTATAAATTATATCACTGTGATGGTAATGACAAATTGCAATGCACATGCATTATAAAGGTATATTCATCACGTACGACGCACGTATGTGTTGCAATATCTCTCATTACATTCTACATGATCTGTCGTCGTCATAAGGCAATTCCACACACATTCACATTTACTGTTGTTATCATGCTCGACTCCCAAATTAGGTATAAGTATTATAATAATGAATGTCTTTGATGCAACTTAGTGCCTTGTTTTTTCCTTAGGTGATCAAAACAATTTTATAATGTAAGTACTCGTAGCTATATTTCTTTGGTATAATCGACATAATTGTTTCGTCCTCGTTGTTAGTCCTTTGTTGTTTGTTATATCAATTTACTTCTTACATTCAAGCCTTCATTATCAATCGTAATATATGTAGGTGAACATAAATCAAGTTAGATGAATGCTATCCTAATTTTATGTGGATTTCAAAATTAGGGTGCGAGCTAACGGTGGCCGGGAGTCCCCTTATTTGTTGGGTCAAGATATATAGGTAGGTACCTAAACCAGAATCTTATATTGTATACCTTCGCAAACCTCTTTTGTCAAGCATCTTCATGGCGCTCACAGCTTTGCGCCTAAAATTATCCAAGCTGTGTCTGGTAAACGTTGATACCAGACGAGGCATTTCAGGACGCCTCTCACAGTCCAGCATTGCTTGCATCGCCATTATTAAATAGCCTTTTACACAATTTCACTTATCAAGCTAATGAATGGAAAAAAAATACTGAAAAGTTTCCTTATTACTGCTAAAATGTGACGTGTAGTGCCTATTATTATTTTTTCTAGTACATGGAGTTGACGTTTAAATAAGAAAGAAGTATTGTTAATAAATTATTTTTTTATTCATAACACAAATTATTCGATTGATTCTAGATTACATTTTACTATTATAATCATAATTATTCAAAGTGTGTAATTCTATGTAATGTAATGCAGCTTAAGGCACTTTTAATAGTTGTCGTAGTTAGTTTTCAATCTGCAGTACACCTTACTAATCCCTGCAGATTTCTAACATTAACTTTCTGATATAAAAACAACAAAACATTTTCAGCTCATAATTAGCCCAAGTATTTATTTATTTATTTTTTTTTTTTTAATTTGGACACAATCTTGCAAGTATCGCTATTGAAGCTTAGAAATACAATTTTCTCTTAAAGAGTTACCCACCTGCATTGCAGTGTTTGAATACTTCAACGTTTACGGAAGATCGTTGCATTTGGTGCAAGACTATAAACCAAACTTCCACACTCCTTCCAGGATAAAAACATTTTCAACCATACGAGAGTTTAATAATCATAGTTTCTATTGTGAAGTATTTTTTGCATAAGAACTTTTTATGAAAATCTTAACTTTTATTAAACCCTGACATCAGTCTATCCTAGCAACTGACGTGTTGCTATGGATACTGTAGTTATTTTTCACCAAAAACCTAAGCAGCTGATTTCTGTACTTCTCGATGCAAGTAGGTAATATCTACATATAAATAAAAACAGGCACTGGACTGTACGGGAACTTATAGAATTTGTTAATGACTTGAAATTTTTATAAATTTTAACAGTTAAAATACATATTTTTCCTCTATTTTCACATGACTGACATTTAAATTGACAATGTTATTTTTTTTTTGTATCATTCTGTCAAAATTCTAATGGCCAGTAACTAAACACAGAGGTAAGTTTTAAAAGAGGTTGACACCTCTTTTAATAGTATTTTAATCATCATGTACAATACACTATTAGTTAATGATATATGAAATAACAGACTGCTTGCCACGTATGTACATTATTGCTGAGTGAAGATAAAAATAGCAGACTATGTTCTGGTTGATTGAATGTACATTGGGGATAGAACCTTGAAATGGGGTAACATTATCACGGCCGGCGACACACGACCCATGACCTAAATGAAACAAATTACAGATGTTAGGCTGCCGTCACACATCTTTCGTAAATAAGTATCTTGTTGCTCGCAAAAAACAAGTAATTTCTCTTATACGACGTCCAGCTGCAATATATTTTTTTGAGGCAAGCAAGGCAATCGAAGCTTACTTTGTGCCTACTGAAAGTGGGTGCTACAACAAAACAAAATAATAAAAAATGCGTTATCTAAATGAAATGGACACAATTTCATTTATAACGTCAACAAAAGTGTATTCATACTTTGTTATGAATAGTGCAAAATAACAAAGTCGATTCTATTATATCTTAGGAGCGTCGCACCAACTAAAGATTTCATAGCCAACCCTCATTGAACTCCTGATATATCAGGTTTCCCACAAAAAAATCAAATCTGATGATGGGATGGAATATATATGGTAGTGGTGGTAGCGGGCATCATCTATTTCAATAACTTTATTATTTGAATGTCACAATTCTGATATTGAATTATGATAACGTGAACTAGGCAGTATGTTTTAACTTAACCTTTTTAGGGGGCGTTCTAGTCTGGCGCCAGAACGTCGCGAGTCGCGCCACACGAAGCCGCCAAACTAGTCCGATCAATTGTACCCTTGTCTCTCTAATCACCGCCATTACGATTTACAGTCGAAACGGATAACTTGCAAATAAAACAATGATTGCCTAATTTATTTGACGTGAAATAAAGCATCTTTCTACCAAAAATAGACATTATTCCTGTCTTACTTAATGAAAAAATAGGTTCTGTCTTTAGGTAAAAGCTATACTTATAAGAGAAATGTAAAAAAGCTACCTATCTTTATTTATTTAACTTATCTAATTAGTTAAAAATTGCAAAATTCCCACAAAAAAATTGTAATGGATAAAATATTAGAAATATGAAAATTATGTTTTTAATCTTTGAAAGAAAGTCAGGACTTACACACCGTAAAAGTAACCTGTATATTCAGGCACATGAATATTTAGTTTATAAACACAAAGTTAAGACATACATCTCTGCCAAAAATTAAATAAAACGCTCGTATTGAAATAATATATCACTTTAATTATCCGGATTCCGTATCAGCGTTAAAATACCAACTACGTCCGATTAGTCATTAGTATATATGTACTTTTGCTACGTAGTGTAATGTCCTATCGGTTGTTTCAGACAATTTTATTACATACTAAAATCCCAAAAAAAAAACTATCGCTATTTATTTTTGGGCCTATCTGCTGGACGTTGGCTGCGACGTTTAAAGTGACTATCATGACTTTGCGCACTTTGAGTAGTGTTAGCTTCGCTAGTTTTAGTTTCAGTTTTCTCGGAAGGCTTGGGAACTACGGCCACCATAGCTGGTGAAACTTCAGCTTTGGTAGCATTACTGCTGGGAGCACCAGCATCGCTACCTTCAGGACTTTCATCACCACGCTTCTCTTTATTCTTCTTTGCATTCTTTATTGCCATTAACATTTCTGAAACCAACCAAAATATTATACTTTTATTACATTATGTATCAGTTGCAGCTCAATTCACTTTTGAAGTTATACCAATAAATTTCAGTACTTTTTTTATAAAACCTATATATATATTTTAAAGAGGGCGAACGTTTAATGTAATTAAATTAAAATTTATAGATTATGGATATTGAATATCGGTAAAGATGACATTGATAAAAAGTTATAAAGGTAACATGAATGCATGATAATTTAAAGCACAGTATAACCGCTATAATCTCTGTTGGAGACCTTTCTGACGATTTAACTAGAAAACCACTAATTAGTACAACTAGTCTCAGTCAAAATAAGCTAGAGTTATCTATTTGAGTAGCTTTCCTTTTTACCTAAGTAAAAGTAAGACAAAGACTAAGAAGCAGGTTAATATACTTTAAACCCATGTTTTTTTGACTTCGATGATCTAGATAACACAACAGTTGCTTTAGTTTCTAGACCTGATCTAAGGTTAATTTATATTGGCCGAACATAGAAAAAGGGAGGAACTTCTACTGTAGTATGTGTAGTTAAAATCTCTTCTTGCACATTGGTATTTCTAACAACTGTAAGGATAGATCTTTTCACAGTGTTGTATTTATCTACATTTTATCATAATACTCTCTTGGCTCCTTTAAATAAACGACATACATTTCTAATTATGCACATTTGCTCTGAATAAATGTGCCTGAACCATTCTATGGCAGTAATGTGTAAACCTTCATTCCCGCTACCCATAGAAGTGAAACTCGCATAGCTTTTCATTTACCACCTCAAAGACAAGAGGGTAAAGTTATTGTTATGGCCGTATAAGTGCAAATGCTTACCTCGTCGAAAATTCGCGGAAAGCGGCATTTCTTGTTCACCTTTTAATTTATCGGGTCATGTCGAATGTTTCCACTAAATTAAATTCCATGTCTTTTTACTTTAGACGCTTAGGTACTCCATATAATGTCTAGTTTTTTTGACAAACTTCATATACTTGACATGAAGTGCAAATCTATGATTAATTGAATATTATAACAATTATAACTAAAGGTAACAGGAACTCACTGAGCCGCACTGATGAAGTTCATATTGACCGCAACGCGAAACCGTATTGTTTTATTTTATTCGTCAGGCGTAACCGTCAGTATATCGGAATCGCACAACTCACAAGCGAAAGCGTAAATTTTCATTAGAAATTCTTCAAACTTCCACATTTTAGTAAAGTGTAACGTGTATGATGAGGATAAGTGAGCGATCTTGTGTAAGATTTCGAAATTGTTTCGTACGGTGCGTGCGGATTTTTTTGTGTGGCTAGCTAGGCTTTTAATGCGCGTCCAACTTTATGCGCCATTTTAGGAGATGTCAAACACTGTCAATTTTAAAATATTAAAAGGGATGTAGGTTGCAGAAATGAGATCCGACTCGAATAATGTTATAACCATAATCCCGTAATCTTAAACACTGTACAGCTTGGCAAAAAAGTCTAGAAACGGAACTATTTTTTTTTATTGCTGGCAGCCCCTGGCAATTAATGTCGTTCTGTTTATATACTCTGTGGTTCTGTGTCGTTCGATGTAAACAAAGCTCGCGAGTTACTTATTTTTTTATTTCGACCATCAAAACGTTAATAAAACCACGTTATAATAAATAAAACCATTCGGAGTACTAGCAAGGAAACAATTTATAATGTTTATATGCGATATCTGGTCGAACATGAGGCTTAAACTCTTCTTTCCGATCTCGACGATATTTACCAAAGTACCGCCATTATGACAGGTATGTAAGAGTTTGTTTTGTTGTATTTAGTTGTATCAAGTGTTAATTTATGATCTCTATTTTGTTTTGAATTGCTTGAATACGAAATAAGTGAAATTTTGAACAATAAACATCGAGCATATAGGTTATGTTTACGTTTTATCTTTGACGCTTTGGTATAGCGCGACTAGATTAATATTGATACTTGAGTGGCTTGAGCCTTGATACTCTGCAATATGTAAATTCGATTTCTGCATAACTTTATCTACAGCTTGGCAAAAAAGAGTAGAAATTAATAGGGGCGCCACTTTACCGTTCGCGTGGCAACCCGCTGCGACCGTATAGCGTACCATCCTATCGTCTTGATACTAATCTGTATTTCTATAATTAATTAAAATCAGTAAGTATTATAAAATGTAATAACAAGTATTCACGTCATGTAACTGAATACAAATTACTTATAAGCACTAATAATGTAAGCACTCCTGTGTTTACAATTTTTTTTGGGTATAAAAAAGGCGTATGAATATAGCGTTATTATATTTGATTTCAATAAATCTTCCTCTAAATATTCCACGTCCGCCACATCCATGTCTTGGCTAGAGCTAGCCATAAACTCATCTGAGTCATACTCAGATTCAAAGGCACTGCGCTATCATGTTGGAGATTGATTCCTAAACGTTTTATGTCCAAGTACGAGCCCTCTCATAAATTCATAATACTCCTTTTCTATTTTGTTAACATGCTGGCATGAATTTTTTTGAACTCCTACTCGGTTATAGATTGAAATGCACGTTCGGTGCTTCCTATAAAAATAAAAAAAATTGATTAAACCTCTATCAATATTAAACGTAAAATGTTTACGGTACCTATCTATTTTTGTGATTTTTAAATGCTAGTTATAACAAGTATTATATTATCTTGTGATCACACTCATAGATAAAGTTATGTAGAATTCGAATTTACATATTGCAGAGTATCAAGGCTCAAGCCACTCAAGTATCAATATTATCTAGTCGCGCTATACCAAAGTGTCAAAGACAAAACGTAAACATAACCTATATGCTCGATGTTTATTGTTCAAAATTTCACTTATTTCGTATTCAAGCAATTCAAAACTAAATAGAGATCATAAATTAACACTTGATACAACTAAATACAACAAAACAAACTCATACATACATGTCATAATGGCGGTACTTTGGTAAATATCGTCGAGATCGGAAAGAAGAGTTTAAGCCTCATGTTCGACCAGATATCGCCTATAAACATTATAAATTGTTTCCTTGCTAGTACTCCGAATGGTTTTATTTATTATAAAGTGGTTTTTTAACGTTTTGATGGTCGAAATAAAAAAATAAGTAACTCGCGAACTTTGTTTACATCGAACGACACAGAACGACATTAATTGCCAGCAATAAAAAAAAATAGTTCCGTTTCTAGACTTTTTTGCCAAGCTGTATGAGTGTGATCACAAGATAATATTATACTTGTCATAACTAGCATTTATAAAAAAAAAAATTGATAGGTACCGTAAACTTTTTACGTTTAATATTGATAGAGGTTTAATCAAGTTTTTTATCTTTATAGGAAGCACCGAACGTGCCTTTCAATCTATAACCGAGTAGGAGTTCAAAAGAATTCATGCCAGCATGTTAACAAAATAGAAAAGGAGTATTATAAATTTATGAGAGGGCTCGTACTTGGACATAAAACGTTTAGGAATCAATCTCCAACATGATAGCGCAGTGCCTTTGAATCTGAGTGTGACTCAGATGAGTTTATGGCTAGCTCTAGCCAAGACATGGATGTGGCGGGCGTGGAACATTTAGAGGAAGATTTATTGAAATCAATTATAATAATGCTATATTCATACGCCTTTTTTTTACCCCAAAAAAAAATTGAAAATCACAGGAGTGCTTTGCTGCATTATTAGTGCTTGTAAGTAATTTGTATTCAGTTACATGACGTGAATACATTGTTATTACATTTTATGATACTTACTGATTTTAATTACTTATAAAAATACAGCTTAGTATCAAGACGATAGGATGGTACGCTATACGGTCGCAGCGGGTTGCCACACGGACGGTAAAGTGGCGCCCCTATTAATTTCTACTCTTTTTTGCCAAGCTGTAGCTTAAATAATGATAAATCATAGAAGACAATTTTGTGACTCATTTTCAGAAATAAGTTTGTATTGTGTGTCTTTTTTGTGTTAATTAAAGAAAATAATATTACGTGAGTTTCTTTTAATTTCTTCCCCATAAGGCCGTTTGTCTACCGGCGCCAACATCAACGAGATTATTTCGGGCCCATTTCAAAGCGAGGGAGGTACTACGTGCACCCGGATAAAAACTAATATAGAAACTTCCATAGAGGTCAAACTATCCATCTAAATATGTAACCCCTCCCAACCCGCATATATAAACCCATCTAAATCTGTTTAATCCGGTAGTGAAATAATAAATCTATGGTTTAAACGTTTGACCATAAAACATGACAAACGAACTCACATTCGTATCATAACATTTGGGTTTCAAAACATAAACTTTGATTGAGAGAACAATAATATAAATAAACTGGCATGATTTTCCAAGCACCGAAAGGCCCAAGACATTTAGCTGCAGTTTAGTAGGTCCTACTAAAGAAATTAAATCACAGACACACATATATTATCTGTGAGTTAAATTAATAATTTTAGGAATCATCAAAGCAATTCTCAGAATGTAAGCGTAAATACAAGATAAATCACTTAAATAACAAGTCTAGGATCAAAAAAATGTTTAATATTATTTCAACACAAAAAATAAACTTCAGGTAATTGGATCGCTGGCAACTGAAGTTTAAATTCATTGTGGCATACTAATTTAATCATGAATCACTTGAGAATAATAAGTAGGTCGTAGGTACTTGGAAAATCTAGCATAGCAGTATCAATTTCGTCTCCTGCTTCATGTTAGAAATTGCCTTATTCAAAAAGGTTTTCAGTGTAACTAATTAGTAGTATTAGTGAAATCTCCTTGCGACTTAATGTCTGCCTGAGTTAAAACAACTGAAACCTAATTATACGCCTTGGCAAAGTTTGAAGTAATGAGAATGAAAGAATCTACTTTTATACAAGAATGAAAGTCATCGTCTAGATCTTTTTAATCCAAAGGCTGATCATAAGCACATATTCTCGATCATACATTTGTGTAACTGTCATTGTTAGCAAATAAGTCCTGGCACGTGTTATCAAAACTTCTTCAGTCATTCCTACTCCTTTCAAAATTAAAGTAGGTAGCAATTCAGCAATTACAAGAATAACAATTACAGGCTTTCATAATAAATCCTCATCATCTATAGCACTCTTCACTTACTTCATCTACATTAGGGTAATCTTCTTCACTAAACCTGTAGACTTAATCAAAATCGTTCACATTTCGTAGATCCCTGTTTTCTGCGGAATGTTGTCATAATTTGTCACCTTCACTTTTGTACCAGTCCCTACGCATTACAATTTGTCTTCATTAACATTTTCTAAATCACCCGGGACATCAATCTTCGTGTATACGCTTCTCATAAGCGAGAAGAGTTTATTTGTTTGATGTTTTACGTAAATATCTAATGACGCAGCGGTAGCTCTCTTCCAGTTTTATAGGCTTCTACTTATTCATATAGATAAAAATAACCTATATATATTCGCTGGTAAACGCATAACCATAGCACCACTTAAGAACACTAGACACTACAACATAGGCAATTTCTTTCAAGAAAAACTGAAAATGCTTTTTTAATAACTTAAAAATCAGACGACAGATATTTGGCCAAGACAATGTCATGTCTCTATACGCTGGAATATTGAATAATAACTATAGCTGTTGAATAAATTATAAGTTAGATTCTAGCTGCTTTCCGAAGTTCCACCCGCGTCCTGAGGGTCCCGCCCGTCTGCTATCCGTAATCCCATCGATGACAGGTAATAAGAACACTCACGCTTCACTTATTTCAGATGAAATTCCATCAAAATGACTTATGATGTATCTTGCAAGATCTCTCTTCCTAATTCTCAGTTTATATTATTTTCTGGGTTTATTTTCATTTGAGGCGATCTACAGGTTGAAATATAAGTTTGGAAACCGTTAAAAGGACTATATTTTTGACACTGTCACGAAGCTTTAAGACTCGTTACTATTCTGGAGGAAACCGTAAGATGCGTGGGAGATGAGGTAATAATTTTATGTCATTGTGAACATTTTTGTAGATTTTTTTTAATACACTGGTACTATTACATTTTACGGACACTAATAGATCAAATAAGCTTCTCTAAGATTAGTAGATTGACAGAGGAGAATGAGAGACAATACGAGCTTCGAGACAAGGCGGACAAGGGTCTTTTGATCAAATGATTTGTCTAATAACAATAAGTTCCTTATTAAGCACTCGTTATTTAGCGAGAGACTGACGTAACAGTCAGTCCATACTTCCTACTGATCCTTACTAATATAACAAATCCGAAAGTTGCTCTATCTGTCTGATAAACTTATATGGAAAAATAGCTGAACCGATTTAGAGCAGAATCTAGTTTACAATTATAAAGTAAAATTTAATTTTGGATATAATAGCAGTCCCAAATATTTTCGTTTAAATTTCAGTCCAAACAATAAAATAAAGTTTTCAGTCTGCCGGTGACACAGTGCACTACTGACGTAAAGCGCGCGTGGCGTGTCGGCCAGCTAATGCGAATCCACAACTGCATTGCAAACCACCACCGTAAATTAAAGCTCTAAAGCTGTTAGTACATAAGCTAGTAAATTTATATCTTTATCCTGTCATTTTAGCTATCAGAATTTAGGTCA
The DNA here is from genome assembly GCA_963891755.1 of Pyrrhia umbra. NCBI lineage: Eukaryota > Metazoa > Arthropoda > Insecta > Lepidoptera > Noctuidae > Pyrrhia > Pyrrhia umbra. The sequence continues at coordinate 9,606,173 of OY982922.1, read as the reverse complement.
CACGAGGGGACTATAACTTAACCTACACTTAAAAGCTGCCAAGAAACGCGTAGTCATACTAGCTTAGTACTGCGGGTCTGCCCGATTTCTAAGAGTCAGTATTTTCATTACGCCGCGCTTGCACAGTTTTTAACAATTTCAGAACATTGGAACAATAATAAATATCGATTGCAAATTAAAGAAGGTAAAAATTATACTGCATAGAAAAAGTGGGGGGAAGTGAGAATTAGAAAATTGGAAGTGTTGTTACTAGGTGATGTGGGATATCATACTATACTAGAATCACGATTGTTTGATGCAATATCAATATTTTTTTATAAAAGTTGGTGTCGTGTATTATTTATCACCTTGTATCACAACTTTTCTGCATATTTATATGTGTTATCAGGAAGGCAAAAAGCTACAACATTCTTTTCCAAAGTCATAATAAGTATATACGATTACTTTCAAAAACTAAAGAAGTTTCATTCGCATTGATTCCCGCGTGTCAGCTCCGTTATTGTGATATGTTCCCCCAAGTCTACGCGGCATGTCCCGGATAAAGTGACAATTACCGTGCTTATTGCCAGCTTAATGCAGTACATTACAGCCAAAGGAGCTGCAGTTAGGGGTGGTAAGTATACTTGTAAGATAGTGATACTTAGCTTAAGAAATTCTCAAGCAAAATACACTGATTTAGTTAATATTGTTTGCTGCGTTTCTTATTACCAAATATTAATATATTTTTATATACCTATAACTAGCTACTCCCGGTATGTGTTGCAATGCCACTTTTCTTAGGGTGGAGCACTATGACCTTAGGGGTATGTCAAATAGTTTACGTCCAATTTTCAGACCTATAGAATATGCACACAAAATTTCATAAGAATCGGTTAAGCTGTTTCGGAAGAGTTTTGTTACAAACACTATGACACGAAAATTTTATATATTAGATTACTTGAAGAGCCAATAGGTTGATTCTTTGGTAACGTTAGCTACTTTGTAATGGTTTAGCGAATAACCTGAAAATTTTATAAATGGACATCAATTTGGACGGAAACAGTTATTTTTTTTGTCTCTTTCTGCGACGCGGCAATCTGTTATACACAACAATAAGCCACTGGTTTGTCAGAAATTGTTATTTATCTGCTTATGATTTTTAGCTTGGGGAGACACTGCTTAGATGGGTGTCTCATTCCATTCTGGTAAATCTAGCTTGTAGAGTTGGAACACTGTCTTTTTAATCTCCTGTATTGAAGGCTTTGATCTCCACTCAGTCTGAGGGCAAGCTCATTTTTATGTCTAGAGAGCTTTTTTTGATAGGTGTTGCTATATTTTGTTATCTCCTGTTTAACAGTTGGTAGCTTTAAGTCAAGGTATATGAGTTTATTACTGATGTAAAATGGGATGTTATAGATAGCTCTCAGTGTTTTTGTATGAAATCTTTTCAGTATCTCTATATTACTGTTGCTGGCCGTACCCCAGAGCTGGATGTCATAGGTCCATATAGGTTTAAGGATGGCTTTGTATTTTGTCAATTTGCTGTATGGTCATTTGTGAGTGGCGTCCTGTTAACCAGTACATACTACGTAATTTTAAATCTAATTGCTTTCTCTTTGTCCATATATGTTTTTGCCATGTAACCGTAGTCTTATCTGTTGTTGGAAGGTCAGCAGTAAATATGATGTATAGAACCGGGCCAAGTATGCTTCCCTGCGGTACTCCTGATTTGATCTCATACAAGACGGAAAGTTCGTCGTGAAATTTTACTTCAAAACATGGTTTACTGAGTTAGGACTTGATAATATGAAAAAATGAGTGAGGGAGCAACTTCTTGACTTTATATAACAAACCCTCATGCCATACTTTATCAAAGGCCTGGCTGATATCTAAAAAGACTGCAGAGCAATACCTCTTTTCCTCCAGCGATCTACTTATAACGTCGACGATGCGGTAAACTTGCTCAATCGTTCTGTGACTTTCTCGGAAGCCAAATTGATGGTCATGATGATGGAATGGCCTCATCCTATTCAGAATAATCTTCTCGAATAGTTTGCCTATTAGTGGAAAAGGGTTATAGGTCGGTATGAAGTAACTTCAATAGGTGGTTTATTGGGCTTAGGCAACATTATTACTTGCGCTATCTTCCATTGTCCTGGGAAGTGGTTGTGGTGGAAATAGTTCTAAGAAAATATATTAACGTTAACGTCACTACATTAGCTATTCGTAACTCGTAACACGATCGTGTATCCGCAGTGCAATCGCAACAGAAGTTATGCAAACTAGTGCGCTTGAAAGATATTTACAACGATACTAAAGCTAACACTGGAGCTTTATCAGATGTTAAGTTACCTCGAGTATGCGAAACTATTTGTATAGAATCAGTTGGTGGAAAAATGTTTCAGGAAATGGTTTATGATGAAGCGAAGTAGAATAATAAGGTGTGTCATCAAGTGACTATCTACGTTCATTTTATTCAGCTGTACCTACTTTAATATATTATGTATAGATAGGACCCCTTGACGTCATGATTTTGGCTAGTCTGGATCTCGAACGTCACTGGGATATTCCGTAGGATAAGTATTTATTAGGGCATAATGCAACAGTAGAAGTAACAAAAATACGCCCAACAGGATGTGCAGTTACGATCACTTACAGTGACTTTATCTAGATTGACTTTTAAGTGCAAAGCTAATAGCTTTTTCTTATCGTACGCCCTTTACGTAATGCTATTTATCGTAATATATTACGTATAACTATATTCTGACCGCGGCATCATCCGCCTTTTATGCATGAAACAAACTATACCATACGTATATCGCACCTATAGCAAAATCAGAATGAAAATTGCAAAAGGATTTGGAAATAAAAACGATAAACAAAAATCCTTTATTCAAATTAGGCTGCAAATCAGCACTTTTTGAGCGTCAAATTTACAAAAGACAGTCCAAAATGCCCGCCCCTTCACCGCTTCCTATGTTTTTTTGCGCCGACGAGAAGTGTGTAGAAGTGGCGCCGACGAATTACCTTTCCGAGACCGCTTCGGGGCATTCAAAGATCTTAATATATTTATATTAAAGAGCTTCAAGAGGTCACTAATTTTATTAAGTTAATGCAGATTAAGTTCTAATCACTCATACATGAGTAAATAAATTAAATGTTGGGGTTAACTATACAAACCTTCCAATTGAATCCCGCGAATAAGATTGTAAGAATTGATGGGCACTTTCAAGAAGCTTTTTTTCAGCTCTTTTGATTTGACAGGCCTATATTATTATTTCCATATATATTACTAAATTATCATTTATATCGATTTATATATTTGTTGACGTTTTTTCGCAAAATTGGTTTCTGGAATACGATACGCGTCGTTAAATACGGCTCTGAAATGAGGACAGTGGAAGAACGAACGCTGTATTGTGTTGGCAGGAAGACGCACATAAATTTTAGATGTTGAAGCTTTTGTGTGAATTACCGTCCAAGCTGTGGACTATTGGACATACATAATGCACGCTGGGTTATGTAAGAAACGAATGCTATGTTTTATTACTTATCTAGTTTTATAGATTCTGTTGTTTCGTGGGTGAACATAGAATATAATTTTCGTTCTGTTAATGACAACCGAAAGCTCGATAAAAATCGATATTCTTAGTTTTGTTATCTACAATGTAGTCACTTTAAATTAATGATTATTAATAGATTCTTCAGTTTTGTTAGTAATAGTTAATCGATAGTCAGATTTGCAATGCCTGAAAAGGGTGCTTTATGTGTGATTAACCTTAGTATGCAAATAAATATTTTGAGTTTGAGTCTTATACCTTATAATAATCTATATAATTATTTTTATCTATTCCTACTTGTGGTTAATCAAACCAATACTTTTACAACATAACCAAATATATTTTTTCCGAGATACTATAACACTCACACTCTATGACTGTATTCAGTCGAGAAAGTCCCCTAATTTATACAACATGGCGTGGAAAACAAGCAAACCCTTTTCCGATACAAATATCGAGACCTATCAACACGTAGCACGTTGTCGAAAAGACCTATCTTTTAGAATTCCTAAGATAAAAGGTACTATCTATCCTTCAATCCCTTGTGTATATTTTATAAAGGAATCCTTTTTGTCCCAATCGTCAGACTAGATTAGGGTTTGCTTATAAATCTCGCAAGACTACAAAACTTCATTCGTCTTAATACGTAACAAGGATTTCAGTGAGATTTGCTTCGCGTAAATTCATCTTAGAATAGCTGCATCAAAGTTCAAGCAATTTTTATGATAACCTTTAATGTTTGACGCGATGTTATTATTTACAATTCACACCTTAAAAATGGAGTGGGATTTTTATCTGAAGTTATCATATATGTATTTTTTCTTTTTTTTATTATTATCTCATTTTTTAATATTTCACGGTTAATGAAATAAATAGTAAAGTAAAATAAAAGATACAAATAGTATAATAAATAGTAAAGTAATAAACATTGTGAAATCAGTCAGTTATGCAGTCATATTTACGAGGTCTAAAAAACTGGCGATGTAAAATCAGCGGAAAAAAAATAAAAAATACCAGAATTTGTTGCTTTTTTGTTGCTAATTAGTTGCTAAAAAAATAATTTTGTTGCTCCGTCCGATCGCAAGTATGAGCAGCAACAAATTTTCACTATAGTTTTCCCACGGAAAAGTCGAGAGTTAATCTAGCGTGGCCGATTTTTTTGTAAACCGATCTCCAACATCTCTTGACTTCCGTTTTTCTATTTTGTTGCTGACTCACTATACTCAAACTAGCTGCAGTATGAGCAGCAACAAATTGTAGCAATAGTTTTCCCACGGAAAATCGAGAGTTAAGCAAGCGTGGCCGGTTTTTTTGTAAACCGATCTCCAACATCTCTTGACTTCCCATTTTGTTGCTGACTCTCTATGCTGAAGCAAGCAGTAGTATGAGCAGCAACAAATTTTCACTATAGTTTTTCCACGGAAAAGTCAAGAGTTAAGCTGGCGTGGCCAGTTTTTTTGTAGACCGATCTCCAACATCTCTTGACTTCCGTTTTTCTATGTTGTTGCTGACTCACTGTACTCAAACTAGCTGCAGTATGAGCAGCAACAAATTGTAGCAATAGTTTTCCCACGGAAAAGTCAAGAAAGAGTTCAGCTAGCGTGGCCGGTTTTTTTGTAAACCAATCTCCAACTTCTCTTGATTTCCCTTTTTTTATTTTGTTGCTGACTCTCTATGCTGAAACAAGCTGCAGTATGAGCAGCAACAAATTTTCACTATAGTTTTCCCACGGAAAAGTCGAGAGTTAAGCTAGCGTGGCCGGTTTTTTGTAAACCGATCTCCAACATCTCTTGACTTCCATTTTTCTATTTTGTTGCTGACTCACTGTACTAAAACTAACTGCAGTATGAGCAGCAACAAATTTTCTTTCAACTTTTTCACGGAAATCTCAAGAATTAAGCTGGCGTGGATATTATCCATTTTGGCATAAAAAAAACATAAATTAAAAAATCAAAAAACCCGACTGCGAAAAAATACTCTTATTATATTCAGGGTTGGGCAGTATTTGAATTACTTGTAATTAAAATACGTATTTGAAATACAAATACGTATTTAGTATTTGTATTTCAATTACTACCTTAAAATGTAATTTGTAATTCGTATTTCAAATACTTGACGCCGAGGTATTTTGTAATTTGTATTTCAAATACTTGAGGCTCCAAAATACATTACATTAAAATACATTTAGCAGGTTTTCTTTAGCAGGTTTTATTCACTCTCCAACGAGAGGCTGTTTGTCATTTAAAAATCTAGTGTTCATGAAAGGAAACTCTGGTTTAGTGATTAATTAATCTTGTTTTCCTTTACTTTAAATCCCGTGCTGGTCTAGATTTACTTATTTTGTATTTTGTAATTTGTATTTCAATTAGAAATAGCTAAAATACTGTATTTTGTATTTGATATTTCAAATACCTTACTTAAAAATATTTTGTATTTCGTATTTTAATTACCTGCGATACAGTATTTTGTAATTTGTATTTCAATTAAAGCAAAGCATGTATTTTGCCCAGCCCTGATTATATTATTATTATTTTTTTATGTTTTTATTCTGAACTTTTTTGTGTTAAATAAAACAGCAGTATAAACATAATGTGATATGTATATATATAATATATTTGAACTGGTCTTTTTACTAGCTTTCATTTTTTTTTTTTTTTTTTTTTTTTTTTTAATTTTATGTTAAAAGATGGCCAACACAGAGTTATGTATATTTGTTTTAAAAGAAAGTATTTACATTATTTACATTACGAAAAATAAAAAAAAAGTAAATATATTCTAATATAAATCTAACTAAAATATTGCGTCAAAAAATTCTTCCTCATCGCCGTCAACTGGAAGTGTACCCAAGAGGCTGGCGGCATTGCCACGTTGGATGGCAATGCTTAGCCTTTGGCCAAAGTAAAAGCCAGCCTTTGGGTCACGGGAAGTGTCAACAAGCCGCTTCGCCAATTCTTTAAAAAGAAGGTGGGCACTCGGACCCCACGACCCTAGAGTTTCAACCCCAAACGGCTCAAAAATATAGTTACCAATAAGGTTACTATACTTTCGCCGCTTGAGGTTCTCCGCAGCCGCAGCAGCGGAGCCAACGCAGCACGCAGAGCTAGCAAGGTGGGATGGCGCAAGAGTATCGACACAGATTGCTAGCTTTCATTTGATACCCATATTGCTATGGTAAGAAAAATATTCAACTCCCCCCCCCATTCCGCTATTTTTTTATTTTTTTTTATTTTTTTTCCTAACATCTTTCAGCAACAAATTAGCAACAAATTGACCCCTATTCGCTTGATCGATAAGTCTACATCCAGTGATTTCCACGCTATCTTAATCGAAAGTTAGCGTTATTGCCGATTTTTTGCGATCGGACGGAGCAACAAAATTATTTTTTTAGCAACTAATTAGCAACAAAAAAGCAACAAATTCTGGTATTTTTTATTTTTTTTTCCGCTGATTTTACATCGCCAGTTTTTTAGACCTATATTTACGTCAAGTAATATATCGAAACTTCAATTTCTGCAATCAGCTTTAAAAAACACTAAGTTTTAGTTCATAATTCCTATGACTTCAAAACATGGAACAAAACTCAACTTCACATACAGTCTTCTTCTTCTTCTTATCGTACTTCAACGACTTATCCACTACAATATATTTATACATAACACATACATTTAAAATAGCATCATTGTGAATTTGTCACTTAAAGAAGTACACATCGCTTTCGTAATATTAAAAGCCTAACATTAAATAATAATACCTATAAGGGAACTAATTGAATGAATTTACTAATTTATATTGGAGCCAATAAGGGAATAAAAAACCAAACAAAACAAAAATATATAATATATATATATCATCCATTTCAATTTAGCAGATATAAAGATATTTATTCCCAAATCGAATATTCCATTTACATTACAAAATAATTTCAATTTATTTACAATAATGTAATCGATTAATTGTCTTATCGGCATGCATTACCGCACCCTGGATAAGGCAAATGAATCCTGGCCTATAATCTACGTCGTATAAACGTGCTTGCTTTATCAATAAGCTCTACTTCATAGGTAGTCCATAGCTTATGAGATACTAGCTGTTTCCTACGGCTTTACCCGCGTCACCCGAATAAAAAGTAGCCTTTATCCGTCTCCATGATCCCCACTATCTTCGTCCTACATTTTATATAAATTGGTTCAGCAGTTTTAACGTAACAAACTCACTTTTTGCATTTATTATTTTACTAACCGGGATGTACGAGATGTGTGTAACTTGTTCTCACATTTTTTCGATAACAAATGTAAAACAAATATTGTAAACTATAACACGTTGAAAAAGAGTAACCATGGAGTTTCTTGCTCGTTCTTCTCCATAGGAATCTACGCTTTGGAACGGGCAAATAGCTTCAATTTTTCTTTTTTTTGACTAACGGACTGACTCGTAATTATTTATTTATTTGACAATTCAAAAGTGCCTGTAAATGGTCTAATTTAAATAAATGTTTTGAATTTTGAAACTGTCCCGAAAATGAAATAAAAGTACTTTGTCATGAATTAGTTAAAAGGACTTAGTCCTTAACCATGATACTCGAATATCTTTTCCAAATTATTGTATGTTCTAACATCGTTCTTACTTTATCTTAAAAAGGATTTCCATCAGATCTTTGGCGGAAAGTGTAATATCGTCAATGAAACCATTTCTGTGCTACGCCTTTGGCACGTCTTTAGGGAGCTGATTGATCTCATCTCGAATGGATAAAACATCTTTCAAGATACGAGATTTTATAAGCTACAATTTATTTCTAAGCCGAACAGAATATATCATTATACATTATAGTCTCTTTATATCGGCCTAAACATAATCAAGTAAATTCTATTTTTGACGTGATAACGTCTTTAAAATCGTTTTAGTCGGGTGACATGTTCAGAAACTTGTGTCACACCAAAACCTCACGAGCGCGATCGCAGGTATAACGAGAGAGAGACGGACCGATCTCCCGTCTCATCTCGAGCGCTGCCAGTCATTCCGTGAAACTTGTCACGCGGAATCCTCACGAGCGGAGGCTGGCATAGCGTTCGAGTGAGTGGACCGATCTTCCGTCTCTCTCACTCTAGCGACATAAAAAAGAAATAAACATCATTTCATAATTGGTTGGTAAAAATTGTTATCTTCATTAATTCCTTACTTCCCAAAAACTTATATCACCAATAAGACGTTATCACGTAAACATCTCGATCGTAAACCTACTTTACAAACAACCAATTTTTTGACGATCGAATCTTTATAAGGTATCTAATTGTTTCCCGTGGTCCATATGTTGTCCTGATTAAACCACAATGCACCCGAATAAAAAGTACTGGTAACGTGTATAACTGTCTCCAGTGTCTCATCTATCTGCGTACCAAATTTCGTCTAAATCGATTTAGCTTATTTACCGCGAAAGAGAAATCTAACAAAATCTAACTCACTTTCACATTTCAAATATAATATTAGCTAGGATCAGGATGGTTTATAGGTATTTGTGACAAATAAGAGAAGCTAAAACTATATATCTCTTTTAAATACTGCACTTAGAGAACAGTGTAAGATTTGGCATACCTAGTTAAAGATCATAAGAAGAAGAAAAGCAGAAAGGTAATGTGTTATGAATAAAAAATATAGATTTTAGACCAGTGGGAAACACTAGCTCACATAAGCTGTCTTACCCAATCATAGAATTTATGTAAGTAGATGTAGGAATATAATCTTAGAACTTATGTAAGTAGATGTAGGTTACATTCGGGTTATCCCATAAATGTTCCAAGTAAGAGTAACCGCAATAAAACTGAAACAAAGACGCGGGACTGAAATTTATATCGAAAGTTTCTAAGCTCTGAAACATACGTTGTAAACTAATCTGTATTTGTTAATAAAACACTTTTAGGAACCGTATGTTTATTACTTCTTCAGTACATAACAACACGCTTATTTTAGCAAATAATTGGAGAGGTGTACCTACAACACATTATTTTAACATACAATTTGGTGGCGAACCATCAACTGAGAATTTACCTAGACTCAGGCAGAAATTCCGCATGGTTTAAAACAATATCACTTTGCTCGACCAGAGAGTAGAATCCAATAACTCACACTCAGCAGTCGCTCTAGACCAACACGGCAATCAATATAATAAATTATTAATTATATCTCACTTTTAAATTGTTTGGTAGGAAAATTACATATGGTGGTGTTATTATTATAATAGACAATCTCAGAACACTATACACTTTCTGCCTAGCTTTGGGATAATTATTTTGTGCTTCATAGCTTATCTATACTACTTCCCTCACTTAGACAGCTTTTTTTGTATGACGAAACTTTTGCAGCTATAGTCGCAATAACACTATATATATATATGTAGATAGGTACTGTAGATTACAATTCATAACAACAATAATGTTACGTGACCAGTTCACAGAATGTACGTATTAAGTAGAGTGTTCACAAAGATTAAGCTCACATACAATGGGGCTGGGCTAACAACATTATATTTTAGGAAAAGACGAATGTCCTTGCAATACGATAATATTATAGGGGATGAAGATTAATAGGTTCATGTCACGACAAATGAACACTTTAATTGTGTCCATTATCTAGCGATATATGGTTAAACTAAAACACGAAGAAACATTAGATGGTAGAGGTATATATTTGTACTTTAGCTGTTTTCCTGTCCGTAGGTATTAAAGCTGGTTAAAAATATATTCCGATGCATAATCCCTTAAACCTACCAAATAAAATAATTATGTCAATTTAGATATCAAACAGATCAAGTCTTCTAAAAAATGTACGCAAACTGATTTTTTCACCCTTGGCACACCACTGAGACTTTACTAGAATCTTACAGTCACCAGCACGTAGCGTGTCAAGAGTCATAAGTAGTTATTCTTCGTTCTTTAAATCTCTTCTAGGCAGACATTAAAAAAATATGAAAATAAGGAAAGGATAATGTCAATCAATGGAAGTTTTGCTTACCTACATGCGCAAACTTACTCTCACTACACCACTACATGCCGGCGACTGTATTATTATTTAATTAATATTGCCTTATAATATTAACCCATAAATAAACGATCATTAAGTATAAAATCGTTTAACCACAATATTGTACTGCATAATAGCGTGTACACGTATAATTAAGGGAACTTGCCTTTCATAACACTATTTCATAAACATCCGCTACAGCGAAAAGCTTTCTAAACTTTGAAGCTTTAGTACAGCGACGAAATTACTATTCAGTGCAAAATTATGAGCTCAAAATAGCAAATAAACGTTATTTGGTATTTTCAAATAATGCCACAATAGCATCATAAAGGGTGTTATTTAAAGCTTGATATCATAAGACCGAAAAAATTAATATGCGAGAACACATTTTAGATCTTACTAGACTAAGATAGTATAGTGTACCTAAAAAGTGAAAAGACTAAAATAATAATACTAAAATAGACATCATTTTTAAACCTTTATATCAAAAAAGCGTTATTGACAAAGAAAAATCTGTTTATAATTTTATCTACCAGAATAGCGCCTATCCTCTCTGATATTTGCGAAGTTAATTTTTCCGTCACTCACTCAAGCTCACAAGTCACATGACTCGCTAACCGAAAAAAATACAATATTCTTTTATCAGTAACATGGAATGAAAGTTAATTTTCACACGAACAATCACCTTTTGATTAATGGTCTTACTATGCGGATTTTTCAAGTGTTTTATATGAATCGCAATAATATGGGAAGTTTATAATCACGCTTTATAAATTGGGTTCAACTGAATGGTTCAACGACCGGTCCACTACAACTATCATGTATTTCATGAAAATTGGAAACATGACGAGCAATATTGTTCTTGCCTCTAAATATCGCCAGTCACTTTGTTATTAGATTTTGAGCATTTTCATATATCTTTTTATACTGAGTAACGTATTATACTTACTGAATTTCGAATTGATAGTAGAAGAAACCTCATATAAATAGGGGTTGGCTTAGGGGTAAACAATTATAATGTTGAATGTGGGACTGGGTTGTCTCATGACAGTGATTAATTAAAGAAAATTTATTAAACCACAACCCAAAAACACGAGGGATCGTATGAGAATTTGTATAGAATTGACATCATGATTTGCAGTGGGTGAATAATGATATGTCTGCTCTGCTAAAATAGTTATTTAACAAATGAAATAACTAAAATAAGAGGTAAGTACTGTTGAAGCATCCTCAAAACAATAATGTTCACAGAAAATATTCAGATTAAATCTGTGTCTGGGTATTTCATAACGTTTGCTGAATGATTACAAAATTTTGAAATATGCAAAAATATGGGTTCACATTTCATGAAAGCAGGATAGGTATTTCTCATCTCAAAGAGGAGAGGTCTCTAGAGGAAATAAATATTTCCTTTGACAAACAAATGCGAAACATTTAGAGCTAAATGCCGTACAGCATGTAAATGCGCTTTCAGACACAGCAGCGTTATGAAAAGTCATCAGCTTGATATTTTACTGGAATTATTGTTAACAGTTTTTGACAAAAAAAATGAAGTGCAACCTATTCAATGCCGTTTTTAACCCACTTCAAAAAGGAGGAGATCCTAGTGGTTAAAGCACCTGCCTCTTGCGAACAAGTGTGCAGTTTAGAAACCTGGCCAATGTGACTTTTCTAAAGTCAAATGTACTTTCTAAGTATATCTCCACTAAAAAACCAGAAATGAAAAGAAAACTTTTTTACAAAAAATAGAACCGACTTCAAAAATACTACAAATTGAAAAATTACTTTTATCTGGCGAAATGCTTGAGGACCAATACATCGTTCTAGAAATCGGGGGCGAAAATACGCAATACAATACCTAATTTAAGACAATGACTTTAAGCATTTCGCGAGACGAGGAGCTCGTGGCTAAGTAACAGCCGTACGGTTCGACCGATCAAAGGTTAAGCTGCGCTTGGCGCGGCCGGTCGGTGGATGGGTGACCATCTTTGTCATAGCGAGACTCCTCCGTGCCTCGGAAAGCACGTTAAGCTGTTGGTCCCGGCTGTCATTTGTAGATCTTTGACAGTCGTTACGGGTAGTCAGAAGCCAGAAAGTCTGACAACCAGTCTTACCAAGGGGTATCGTGTTACCCAGTAAAAACTGGGTTGTGGAGGTCAGATAGGCAGTCGCTCCATGTAAAACACTGGTACTCAGCTGCATCCGGTTAGACTGGAAGCCGACCCCAACGTAGTTGGGAAAAAGCTAGGCAGATAAAATGCTGCCAACACAGAAGTACGAGTATGTCCCATGGTATTATGTGCCATGTCACGTAAGCTTCACAGCTAAAAGCATTTTGCATATCAACGCTCCTACATAAAAAATGTTTCTTCAATTCGCTACTCAGATGAACGCTGCCAATGTTGTTTTCGGAAAATAAACGAACAGTCGAAATATAAATACATATTTATTTTTACAGTGTTTTGTTTTTACTCCCCAAGGGATTCTTTCTGAAAAGTTGATCTGTATTTTAAACCTGAACCATAAATACGCTTGAACAGGGCATTACGCCGTTACTATGTACAATATTGTTGCTATTATCTATACTAATATAATAAAGCTGAAGAGTTTGTTTGTTTGAACGCGCTAATCTGTACATTTTGAAAAATTAACTACTGGTACATTTTGAAAAATTATTTCAGGATATATATCATCACGCTAAAACCAATAGGAGTGAAGCACCACTATTCCACGCGGACAAAGTCGCGGGCAGAAGCTAGTTCTACTATATAGTACTAGCTATTTCCCGCAGTGCACCCTCGTCCCGAGGGAACTACTTAACTAGCTTATGTTTCATCTATACCTATATACTTAACCCACCCGGATAAAAAGCCTAGCCTACAACCGTCTCCTGGGTCTTTACTACCTACGTACCAAATTTCATCCAAATCGGCCATTATAGCGTGAAAGCGTAACAAACAAACAACTGACTTTCGCATCTATAATAACAGTTAGGATTATATAGATACGTCCGTCGTTTTAACGAAACCTCTCATTTGTAAGATAATTTGGTTGATTACAGCATCTCAAAGTTTTGATTATTATCAAGGGGAAATCCCATTTAAGGAATGGACGAAACAAAATAAGTTTATTTCCAATCATTTCGGTGGTATTGTCAACGAATATTCAAAACTTAAGGTAGGTATCGTAACTTATAATTTAAATCTTTTCCCTTGAGATGCTTAACAGCTTTGGTTCTGCAGTATAAATGACGTCAGTACTGTAGGGATTGCGTAGTCAGAGGTGGAGGATTCGAAGATTAAATCAAAGAATACTTTAAAGACTTTTGCTTTATTTCATGATCTGGAATCGACTGACTCTACTGACATTGTAATCATATAAAAATCTGCTATCTAACTTTCCTTCATTCTAATTTCAAATGATTTTGTGGCCAGTTTAACCAATAAGGTTTAATTCCTATATATTTCATAGAACCTCTACAGTACCTACCTACCTTTTCTACCGCCATAATATTGGTGTATATTTTTATTTCTTTAATAAAGACGAAGTAAAACAATATTTCATTTATTTAGGTGAAGAATATCGTATTATATTACAGCGACCTCATTTAATGTTCCTTCTGAAAATGATAAATGGAGACACAACTAATGGAAACTCTCTCAGTTAAAAGTCGCTGGAGGAATAATTTTATATCAATTTCTATTTGTTTCATAACGAAATTTTGGAATTAGTTAATACCTATAAAGTTTTAAAAAACAATACATTATATTATTTCAAATAATAAACACATAACAAGAACTTTGCATGTTTACGAAACAATCGATTAAACCAGCTAATCAATTTACACACTTAAATAAGTCTTGTTTGTTTCTTAGATCATTCCGTGAGATTAAGAACTAAAACACAGTGGGGCTAAATGGTGACCTTCACCCAACAATTGGAATAACTTGGCAAGCGACTAGTATATGTCTATAAAATTTAGTCGAGACAAACGGACAGACTGCCTCCGTACTTATTACATGTTTATTATCTTTAGTAACTTAGCTTTATGTTTCGTCTATGCCTAACTTTACTTGGCCGAATGCTGCATTACGTGATTGATATTTTTGTATTTTATTTTATTTTAATTAACTAGAGTTGTAGGTTTTCATTAATTAAAATCATATCATAAATAGCTAATAAAAAAACTAGTATAATTAAACACCATCACCCCTCAGAATACGAGTGAAACAGCTAGTGTACTTGCGTATAATATAGTTTTATCTGTTATTTTATTTATGCAACTTTAATAATTAAAGCTCATAGCGATGCCGATGAAAGACACATCTGCTGTACTGAAGCAAATGTTCAGTTTCAGCACTGAGAGTATAAATTTATTTAAGCTGAATAAATGTTAAATAGTTTTAGTATAACACTAATTGACGACAATTTTCTTTAATTTCAAGGTATTAAAGGAAATAGTCACTGCCTTGAGGCTATAATTAAAAAGCAGCCAGATACAATTTTAACATACATCAAGGCATCTATCTGTACCAGTAGCTACAATCTCGCTAACTGACAGCAAATAATATTTTTAACACAATATGAACTATTATAATATAACCTATTCCTAAGATGTTGTATAATAGGAAACAAAAGAAGATACCCACACGTAACATAGTTCCATTCCACATATTAAGGAAAAACTCATAACACCGAAGCACCCTGTGTAGCCACGTAATAGTGAAACTTTAACGGAGGTAGGAACAAAGTTCCCACAATCTTAGCATGATAGTTGTTAGCGTTTACAACTTCATAATTAAATTGAAAACTTTTGCTTTGACACCGCTGTTACTATCATATAAAATGTACAAGATAATTACATTGCAGACCAAGATGGGGAGACGACGACTGAAATGTTAAATGAAGTCTTATAATAAAGGTTTTAATACAGACGGCAGCTAAGACCATGTGGCGCTCAGGCTTTGTATAATAAAAACTAATTTTCATTCCGTCGGCGACTCGGTGTATTTTAATACTTCTTTGGGGTCTACGTAGTACAATATTTGAACAATTCATTACTTGGTGAAATTTTGAAGTTTCATAAAAATATTATGAATGTTACATTAGACAATTTTTTTTTTAGCTTTTGACTTAATTTTAAATGGCCTATTGGCCAAATAAGTAAAATTCTTGCCTAAATGCGTTTTCATTCTTGGTTTAATATTATAACTTAAACTTTTCTTTTAGTATTTTGCGAAGACAAACGCCAATAATAATAATGCAGGCGTCAATAACAATTCCCTAGTTCAACGACTAAAGCAAATGGGGTGTTGACTGCCAATGGAAAGGTCACGAGGTCGAATCCTGTCCCATTTAATCAGGGACACTCCAGCGCCAGCATAATATTTTGTGAGTCTATTGAGAACAATGTAAATACGAATATGTTAAATACATATTGGTAAAACGTAAAACCATTTAGAATTGAGTTTACCACGAGAATGCAAAATTTCTAATTCAAACTTGTGTAGGTACGTTCAATGCAAATATAAATGAGAAACATAACTTTACTTTCAGCATTCAAATACAAACTACTTTGAAAACCAGTACTAGAACACTGCCTAAATGTAGCAATCGATACTTGATGATATTATAGCTATTATTTGTATAAGCGAATGTTTACAAGAACATCTCGAAGATAGCTGAGTTTACGCTACGAGATGATACTGAGCAGGGATTCGACGGGATTCGAATTGAGAATTCCCAGTGTGACGTCAGTTTACTTTATTTCATATGTGAGATATCATAGCTTTATTTATGACGTCACTTGTTCGCTTATTATTCTCTCATTGAAAGCTTATTTGTCTGCCAGTGGAAGGATGGGCAAAATATGAAATTGTTCGGCTGGCAATAGTTTTTCTTAGCATGCTGTGAGAAACAACTTTTCCATGACGATCTTTAATAGCGTTGTGTTTTTGTGAGAAAATACTTTTAGTGTACGAAGGCCGAAGTATTGTGAATTGATATCGCCACATATTGCAAATTATATTTTGATACGGTTTCCCCAATTAACACTTGGGTGCAAATATAAAGCA
Organism: Pyrrhia umbra; assembly: GCA_963891755.1. NCBI lineage: Eukaryota > Metazoa > Arthropoda > Insecta > Lepidoptera > Noctuidae > Pyrrhia > Pyrrhia umbra. Next base: position 9,589,546 of record OY982922.1, on the reverse strand, counting down.
TATCACAATGTTCTAACAAAGGTTGTTTTTATTGGATAAAGAAAAAGACTTATCTAAGGATTAAAACCGACCTCATTTGGTTAGGCGTTGATACACAAAATAGCATTCACGTCCATTCCAACGTTGTATTAAATCTTTCCTTTAGTCACAACACATGTGTTTACGACAACAAACACGGGTCGGCTATAAATTTTTAATTAACTTCGCCAACGTTTTTTTATCATTTTACGACAAGTTTGCAAACGTGATGTTTATGCGAATATTTATTTAAATTAAACTGAATGTTCCTAGCAATGCTGAATGTGGATCGTTAAAACTGCTTGCTTTTAAAATGGTTCCTACGGGATTTCTTCCGGTATGAACGATATTTCTAAGAAAAATAAGAATAAATTAAGACTGTAGTTTGCTGTTCCGTATCATTTCATATGCCTGTAGAAACTCACACTGTATTTTCATAGGACAGGAAAATCCACAGTCCACGAAGTGCTTTCGTGGTGCGTTCACATGTCATCAATAAGCATTCAAATAACAAAAGTAAAGGCTTTAAAAAAATTACAATGTTTTAATACTTTCACCAAAACACTGAAACTGCGCTGCACAGTATTTAAGTACTATTAATAAAACAAAACAACATTCCACTGTACAAACGTATCCGGACATGTGGTTTAATTACAAATCCCGCGTCGTGTGTACTCGGCGACAATTACGGCAATTTAGTCGCGCCCTTGTTAATTACACGGACGCACCTATCTATCACCACACGAGTTAATCGACGTAGGTACATCACACGGTTCGACACTGACAAAAACTGAGACAGGTGACTCAAAAGCTACAACAGAGATTTCTAAATAAAATAATAATTGTTCTGAGATTTAATTATGTTCGCTTTGAAACAGCTTTGTGAAAATTTTAATAAAAATATTCAGCAAGAGCGCGGCATTGGCAGCCTACTGATATACGCCTAGAAAATTGCAGGCTGTGTATCATACCCGTATTATTTTTATATAATTAAAAAAATATGTGGTATAAAAACGATATCATTTTGCACCAAATAACAAGAGAAAAGAATGTAGAGTGTTAAATCACTCATACCATAAATAATACGGGCTCAGAAATTTGCGACATTTTGTGTGTATATTCACAATAAATTTTGTCAAAAAGCTAATTTGATTAATTGAAGAATGTTTATGAGCTTATTATCAACTATAAAAATGCTTCGACGACACTTTCATTTAGGCTAAAAGTATTTTTTAAACTGTTTACGAGGACTCGGACATCTGATGATAGTTGCCGATAAATCACAGATTTTACTGCTTTTCACAATGGCCATTTGGCTTGTTTTATTTTACCATTATTTTACTACTGTCTGTCTGAAGAGACGGCGTGCCTACTTTAGGATTCTTTGCTATTTAGCGCAACGGTAACAACTACCGCATTCATGACCTATATAAGAATTGAGAATACCTTGTGCCGCAACTTCGAGAATACGTTTCGAAATGTATATCAAAGAATGTTCCGCCTAAATTATTAAAACTGAAACAAGGCGTAAAAATATGATTCCCTTGAGACAGAACAGTATACGGATGGCAAAACAATGAAATAGGTACTACAAAATGATATTTTAGTATAAGTTTCCTGTTACGAGTTGCAAAGGTTACCGTTCTGGTAATTTAATATCAAAATAATAGACTCTTTGAACGATTAGGAATGCTTTGGCTGAATAAGTTTATTGCTTCATGTTTTAGCTAGAATGAAACTGGACTTTACAACTTTAGGTTACAGATCATTTCAGGTTTGTTTGCGCTTTGGAATGAAGTTTTTAAAAGCTCCTAAACTTGAGTAACAAACAAGAGCATCAAAATAAAATACGAGATAGCAATCTAAAAGGTTTTACTTCATCAAATTACAAATTGTGATGCGGGCTCTAAAAATAATCTATTTAATTAAAATTTGTTAAGCAGGGTAAATCTTCTCATTCAGGATGATACATTGTTTTCAAAAGAGCGAAGTACGACCACGATCTACTTAATATCTATAAAAAACAAAGACATTAATATCCAATAATATAAATCATGTAAATAGAAAAATTATATGGTTTACGTACACTAGTAAAAGCGGACAAATTGATTTTGAAAAATCCATTCGCCGTCAATTCACAGGGCTTTTGCGCTCTGGAAAAGTAAATAAAAATAAATAAAGTTAATTCTACTATGATTACATAAAAAGTATGATAAACTTAATGATCTAGTAATTATGACCTTATCAAAACAATGAGGAAACCTTTTCTCTCTGCCGCACCTATGTCGTACCATTGACTGTTGTAAATGGAGTTGCTAACTTCCATGCTCTGAAATTAAGAAAGGAAATTATTAAAAATAACTCATAGGTACAGTGCAATGAAGTCTAGAATTGTATGGCATAGTGAACTGCACTTAGCCTTTTGTACAATTATCACCTTACCATTATCTTAAAGGAATACGACATTTTTGTTTCGAAGTATAATGTACCTAGGTAGGTACTAGCTTTTTCCGGAGTTCCTGCGTCCTAAAGGAACCGCTAAACAAACCCGGATAAAAAACGATAGTCTTCCAGATTTTTATCTATCGTGCCGTGAAACTCACATTCGCATTTATAACTTCTCATTTTATTTATCTTTTTGGCAAATCATTCTCTCTTTTAGCTAATACGGTGCGTGAAAAAGGGCCCAAAAAACACGCTTCTGCGATACCTAATTAAACTTTTCTACTTAAAAGCTAATAATTATGCTAAAAGGTATCAACTTACAGATCTCATTATAATATCGCCGTAATAGCAATACAAAAATATTTGCATTAAACCAAAAACTAGAAAAGCTGTGAAACACGCCATTAATACAATATTATCCACCACCTGTAAAAAAATGAATAGTTAAAAGATTAATCAACAACTAAAATAAATAATTATGCTATAACTTTGTTACCAAAACATTAAATCCAGTGACACATATAATAACTGAGCTAGATAATGCATTAAATAATATTGATTTCGAAAATATTTTCTCGAGTAAATCCACGCATCTGAAAAATAAAAGTAGTATGAATATGTATATGTATGAAGTATAGAATATCAGTTTGTTACTCAATAACTAACCTGAAAGTAAATACTTATTAATTTTAGGATCTGGCTGAGCTTTCTTTATCCAGCGTAAAAAGTCACGGGTAAAAATACGCAGCATTTATCGGTAACGATGCACTTATAGACTATGGGTTGGATAGACCGTTACAGTGGCCTGTCAAAAAGCAATCTATCAGGACTAGGGGATCAGGACTTAGGACTTTGATTACTACGTTACTAGATAGTACCGGCAAAAAACCCTTTTTTCTAATAATCAATTGTTGGTCATCATTGAAATATCAAACTCTTACCGCATCAATTCAATATGACGAATAGCTAATTTTTTTAATTTAATTTTATCATATTTCGGTGTATCCTCATTTACAAGCCTTTCCATATCATAGTTAAGCAGGCAAAACTGTATATGAATAAAAGTACAGCATGTAAAGAAAAAGTAGTCAGGGCCGTAGACCATGATTGTGGCAATAATTGCTGAAAAAAAAAAACACTTATTCAGTACGAAGTGCATTTATATAAAAAAACCGACTTACAAGACACCGACTTCTTGAGCGATGTTTTAGTTGACAAGCGTTTAAATATTTTTTTTTTTTTTCGGAAGTCGGTTTTTTTGTAAAAAATTTTTTTTTCGCTTTAAGTGACTCGATCTTGTTATCCTAATATAAACACACCACTTTTTTAGGTTGCAATAAGCGTGAATAACCAAATCATCTAAGTATTTGGCGTATGCGCAAGTAGACATAAACCGTTATTTTTAATATATTTATAAAACGGCTGAACCGAAGTTGATAAGTGAGACCACACGGAAAGCGTCAGCTTTGTAATAAAAAAGAATCATCAAAATCGATTTACCCAGTCAAAAGTTATGAGGTAACAAACATTAAAAAAACCGGCCAAGTGCGTGTCGGGCCACGCGCAGTAGGGTTCCGTAGTAGATCTCAGTTAGTCGAATATAACTCTGTAACCGGTTAAGCCTACTTAGCCGTGATAGTTTTCCTTGTAAGTTCATTACATATGCTACGTCTTAGATTTTTTTCACATTTCTAGGTACGGCCATTTAAAAGTTAGAGGGGGGGGTAACTCGTATCGAACAAAAAATTTCACTTAAAATCTAGATATTTCGCAAATGGCTCGCTTAACCGAAAAATGGTCTTCACACACCCATAATATTTTTGAAAGACCTATCTTACGATACCCCACACGAAGGGGTACGCGAGAAAAAAAATATTCATCCCTACTTTACATGTTTGGGAGCTACCCTAAAAAGAAATATTTTTCAAAATTTTATTTTACCACTTTCTCGGCGTGATCAATATACATATTCATACCAAATTTCAGCTTTCTAATAACAAAAACCACGGAGCTATGCCGCGGACAGACAGACAGACAGACAGACAGACAGACAGACAGACAGACAGACAGACAGACAGACGGACAGAGCGAAACTATAAGGGTTCCTTGTCGGACTACGGAACCCTAAAAACCGGCCAAGTGCGTGTCGGGCCACGCACAGTAGGGTTCCGTAGTAGGTCTTAGTTAGTCGACTATAACTCTGTAAACGGTTAAGCCTACTTAGCTGTGATAGTTTTCCTTGTAAGTTCATTACATGTGCTACGTCTGTGATTTTTTTCACATTTCTAGGTACAGCCATTCAAAATTAGAGGGGGGGGTAACTCGTATCGAACAAAAATTTTCACTTAATATCTAGATATTTCGCAAATGGCTCGCTTAACCAAAAAATGGTCTTGACAGACCCATAATATTTTTAGAAGACCTATCTAACGATACCCCACACGGAGGGGTACGCGAGAAAAAAAATATTCATCCCCACTTTACGTGTTTGGGAGCTACCCTAAAAAAAAATATTTTTCAAAATTTTATTTTACCACTTTCTCGGCGTGATCAATAGACATATCCATACTAAATTTCAGCTTCCTAGTAACAAGAACCTCGGAGCTATGCCGCGGACAGACAGACAGACAGACCGACATGGCGAAACTATAAGGGTTCCTTGTCGGACTACGAAACCCTAAAAAACATATTTTATTTATTAGATGGCAATAAAATATAAACAAGTGCGAGTCGGACTCGCGTACCGAGGGTTCCGACCATTGGAAAGAATAAATACGCAATAAAGTCGCAATTATCTTGTTTTTTTCCGACCGCATAATTAAGTTTGTTTGTAGAGGAAAATTGCCGATTACTTAAAAACTACTTACTAGATCTCGTTCAAAGCAATTTTCGGTGGTTTTTTAGTTTTATCAGTCTCTTATTTTAGAAGTTACAGGGGGGGACACATATTACCACTTGGAAGTGCCTCTCGCGCTAACTATTCAGTTTAGAAAAAAATGATATTAGAAACCTCAATACCATTTTTGAAGACCAATCCATAAATACCCCACACGAATGGGTTTGATGAAAAAAAAATGAGTTGCAGTTCTAAGTATGGGGAACCCCAATTTTTTTCTAATTTTGTGTCAAATTCTTAAAGCGGCTCACAGAATACATCTACTTACCAAATTCCAACAATATATGTAGTTCTTATAGTTTCGGAAAAAAATGGCTGTCGAACAGAGAGACAGACAGACATGACGAATCTATAAGGGTTCAGTTTTTTGCCATTTGGCTACGGAAACCTAAAAATACTGCATTCCTTAATTACGTCTTTGTGCTAAATAAATTACTTATATAATTCTAATTCAACGGAATGAAGTTCATATGGAATTAATAGTTTTAGCAGAAACAAAAAAACACATACGTACCTGTCCACACTTGATAGAGATAAATCCAAGGATAAATCCGCAAGTCAAATTCATTGAACGGATAATATGCTTTAAACGGTATTTCAAGTTTGATCTCCTCGGTTTTGTAGTAATGTGAAATGATTATAAACGCAGGTGCTAATGCAAACATCAACACAGCCATTACAATCACGTACCTTATCTTTTTAGTAATACTTGTCAGCATAAAAACATGTTTGTCAATTAAATCCTTTCTGAAGACATTTTCTTTTTCTTCTATTTGATTTAACAGCAAGCTTCTCATAGTAACTATGAATTCGTTATTATGATGAGCATAGTACAATACTGATAATGTTTTGAAATTACTTATTAAGCAAAGTAAAAGGCAAGGAATTAAATGAGTTATTTCCAAAAAAGTTTTCCCAGTTATAAGGGATTCTAAAACCCATAATATTTGAGCGACAACTTCGAAGTTCAATGAAATAAAGTGTATGAAATAAATGCGGTGTCTACGGCAACGTTCTAGGAAAGTTTTATTATTATCTTTACTTTCTAAGTACAAACCAAGGAACTTGAAATAAAGATTTACGCTTTTTAAACATCTTTGAAATTGCTCGAGCATTTTTGAAAACTTTGCTATACAGTCTGACTAGTTTGATACGTGTAACCCTTCAACCCTTTCAACGCTTGCATTTAGAGAAATAGACAAATCATTTATGCAGTGCCAAACATTATTTATTCTTTAATTATAGAGTGTTAAACCTAAATTAATACTACAAGGTGTTTTTCAAAGAGAAGAACATATGCGAAACTGTAATTTTAAAAAGTGTTCTTTTTATCACTGGATATAATAGTATCAAGTTAGTCCGATGTACTTACATGTCTGTTTTGTACTGCTCAATGAATACAATGTATTTAGTTCAATAAGGTCACTTGCTTGTGTTGAAGTACGTCGATGAGACGTCTTCTAACAGAAATACTAAAACCTAACTTGTAGAATATATGTAAGTAGACATGATAATGTTTTTGTTTGTTATAACTAGGTACCTACTTCACTAGATAATACCTATATGTGTTATCTTATGAAATCCTTAATAATGTTATTAATCCGAAAGAAGCTCTGTCTTGCTGTCTGTCGGTAAACAGCCGAACCGATTTTGATGAAATTTGGTATGGATGTTGATTGAAACCTGGTGAAAGAGATAGGGTTGTTAACCGTTAGTGTTAAGTACTTCTCTCATAAAGCCAGTGAAACCGCACTAAACAGCTTTGAATTCCTTATATTAGGCTTGCAAACATATTTGACAGAGAATATGCCTTTTATTTACTCTATATACACATACTAGTACCTAGTACTTATGTGATAACATTCAGAAAAAGTTCATTAAACTAAATCATCCTGTAGACACGAATTAATAAAACCGTGTGGACGTGCTTTTAAAATTGTAAATAACGGTTTCGCGGCTAATTACACACACAACCCCCTATATGAAGGAAACAGAATGCAATATATAATTTTAAGCCGACGACGTTAAGTATGGGGTCACAGAAAATTGATGGGTGCTACGGAAGGCACGTGCTGATATATATATGTAGTAGAAATTGTGCTATAGTTTAAATTTTAACCTTCAATTATGTAAAAATTTAGTAATGTGAATATGTTTGTATTTATTTGAACAATATCGAATAAATATGTGATTGTTTGAAAAAAATACAATTCTTATTTTATCTGCCATAATTTTAGACTTATTTTTAGACAAAGCACGAGGTTTCGCCTCTGTTAGTATAAACCTAATCCTAATTATACTAATGTATTTTCATAAAGGCAAACTGATATTTTGTCTATTAATATAAGAATATTCTTTTTTGTATAAAAATATTAATTGTTATTTGATTGCCAGCGTAAAATTATTTTAAGTTTCGTTTTTATATTTTTTGCTAATAACTTAATATTGTACTTCGTATACTACTAGTTTTCTACTTTTTATTTTCAATTTAATTTTACGGTTATTTATGGTACATCTGCCTCAGTAGAGCGAAGTAAGACCAAGATGTACTCAAAATCTGAAAAAAAATTTTTTTTTTTAAATATACATGCATACCTATAATAAAGTTTACAAATAAACTTTACGTATATTTTTACATAGGTACTCTAATCATTTATCTTACCCGAGTAAATGCTGTCAAATTGATATCAGTGAACCCGTAAGCTGATAACCTGCAAGGCTTTTGAGATCTGAAACCACACAGGTATATTATAATTTTAAGCAGATTTATTAAAAAAATCTTATTACCAGTGCACATGTGCACTTTTTTAACACGTTCACATTATCTCATCATTATTATCGTCATCTGAAAAACTGCACATGTACTTTTGCTTTTTTTATGTCGTCATACATAATGTATTCGCTTGATTTAAAAGACAATAACTGTTCAGCCTAATTCATCATAAAAGTTTATTACATTGCTAAATGTTTATGAGGCTTGTTGGCTACCAGTCGTATCTAGTCAATTACTAGTGTGTTTGTCATTCACATAAATTGAGCATGAATATTATAATAACCCTCCTTTCGACCTCTAAATATTTATTTCTTAAAATCCTAATATTGTTACACTAACCGAACTAAAACAATCAATAAATATTTTCTCTCGACCGCTCCTGTTTCATACCAACGACTGTTGTAAACAGCATCGCCTACTCCAATGCTCTGGAAAAATAATAAAACATTAGCACAGAAACTAGAACCAATACTTTAGGTATAAGTTACGTTCACTTACAGATCTCATCACGCAATCGCCGTAATAACAATAAAAGAATATTTGGAGCAAACCAAATGTAAGAAAAGAGGTAAAAGGTGCCATTAGAGCTAGATTTTCGATAACCTGCAACAAAAGCATCCATTTAAATTTCAAACAAAGAAATAAGTTTCAATTATTACAATGTTTTTTTACCATTAAATTGAATCCTGTGGCACATATGATCAAGGAGCTTGTAACAACGTTGAATAAAGTTGACTTAGAAAAGATGATCTCTAATAAGTTCACGCATCTGAAAAATATCATTATCAATTTGTAGTTTGGTTAAAGGTCAGTAATGTAAATCGTAGAATAAATAATGCAACTCACGTAAAAACAAAGAAGTACAGTCATGAAAACTTTAGGTCAAAATAAATAAATTAGCAAAAGCGGCGACGAACTTCTGACTCGATTTGGCAATGTTCCACAGTGACTCAAAAAAATGAGGATTTAAATAAATGTCCGGACGAACGGAGAGTACCTACCCATTTTTACTGTCAACACGTGGATATTTTAAACCGATTATATTTAGGTATCGAAAGATATTCTTAAACGCATTCTTGTTGCACAAAAAGTGCAATGAGAGGAAACTTTAAGTTTAACTTTAAAAAACATAATGAAAGCAAAGAAAATATGACTAAATTTCAACACGCACAGTGCATGCTAATCAAATGTCTGGACATCATGGTATAATAACTGTTACAATTAAAAGGCCTTCAAGAATGAAATGTCAGACGCCCTAAATATCAGTAAATTATTGTGACATTTGAGGGATTAACAGAATGCACACATTTTTAACATTCACAGTTTTTTTTATTCCTATCCACTAGTTATAAGCTTTCATTGTCTGCATTCTTCTTTTACTTTAGGTATCAAGAAGCTCATAAAACTACATACCTAGGTACACATTAGTGTTGCTCTAAGGAAACCTACCGTATCAGTTCCCGATGTTCATTGACCAGCTGGACAAGTTCCGCCTTAAATGTATCAGTTGTAATATCGGGACGATACCTTTGGTCTTCTTTTACAATCCGCTTCAAATTATATTGCAGTATCAGAAATTGAATTTGAATAAACGTACAACATGTAAAAAAGAAACAATCTGGCCCATAAACAGAAAATACTGTTACCCATGCTGAAAATAAATATTTGGATAAAATTATATCCTCTTGACTTTAGATATAGTACTACTAAATATAGATAGCTATATACTCTACTAGCTGCTTCCCGCAGTTTCATTCACGGTCTAAGGGAACTACTTAACGCACCCGAATAAAAATAGCCTATAACCGTCTTCAGGGTCCCCTCTATCTCCATAACAAATTCCAATTCAATCGGTTCAGCCGTTTTACCGTGAAAGCGTAACAAACTCACTTTCGCATTGATAGAGTAAGAATTATACTATTCCATTAGAAGTAAATGAGGTATCCTTTGTAGTGGAGTATTTTAACATCAAACGCGTACAAATCCAGAGTCCAAAGTTACTGAAAAATTCCGCTCAGTTTAAAAAATGAATAAACACTACAATATCTGGGGATTGAAACCAAGACTCCATTGTCAACAGTAGGTCTTCTTAAAACCTAATACGGCAGTAAATATAATTATAATAAAAATATCAATAAATGATGTTAAATCATCAAACTTCCATGGGCGCGATATCATTTCAACACTTCCATGTCGAGCGGTTGCCAATAACAAAGCCGTAAGAACGATTTATATGAGGTCACGGTTTTGCTATAAATCCACCATTATGGCAGCTCATATAAACCACTGATCACACGATCGAAATGCAATCGCCACGAGAGACGTATAAATATTATTCAGAATGTATTCTCCAAATCTAACGTTGTTATTTTTTAACCAACTTCAAAAAAGTTGATTATTATAATATTTTTCCAGTACGCAAATGTTCGCATGCATAGTTTTAATATTATTACTAGCTCTCTCCTGCAGTTTCAACCGCGTCTTGACGACATCGTGTGACTATAACCGTATCTAACACCCTATCTATCTCTACACAAAATCTCATATCAATTGGTTTAGCCGTTATACCGTGAAAGCATAACAAACAATTTCACTTTCTCATTTAAATAAAATAATATTACAAAAATATTTCTTATCACTAAAACCATGAAGAACTGCTGAATGTGAATAACCTAAAATCTAGGCCTCAATTTTTACTAAACATTCATAAAATTGAAATTATTTTTGGGTCGCCAAGTTTAGTAAAATAAATTATGCCGGATTTCATTATAATACAAAACACTTACCTGCCCAGAGCTGATGAAGATACACAATTGGCCAAATTCTTATATCAAACTCATCAAACGGATACCATATAAGAAAGGGTAGAACGAGTTTAATTTCACCTGTACTTAAATAGTAAGAACCAGTTATCATAAATGGTCCAAGTGCAAACGCCAAAACGCCAAGAGTAGTCAAAGTCAAGAGCAATTTAGTTACTGATGATAAAAATTTCAGCCAATTATCCATTTCTCGTTCAATATTCTTGTTATGTTTTACCATATTGTTCTGCAAATTTCTCAATACCCTGACGGCCTCATTTACATGGTGTAAGTGACGAATAAAGAAGTAAACTTTGAAATTTCCAAGGAGGCATAACGTAAGGCAAGGTAATAAGTACGTGATTTCCCACAGAGTAGCGCCAATGGCTATACCTTGTATCAACCATATAATTTCACCAAAAACAGCAATGTTGAACGAAAACATGTGTACAAAACACCTCCAGTGCCTTCTTAGACGTTCCAGCATAGTTTTATTACTATCAGCACTGTCTAAACTCAAACCAATTAATTTTAAAAAAGTATTTGTTCTTTTCAAACATTTTTCGAACTGAACCAACATGCCCATTAATTCAAACCGTTTTTCAGTTCTTCAAGCGAAGATACTGTAGAACATACACGAGTATTAAATTAACATCTACCTATCTGTATATAAGTACAATATTAAGTAATTACTCCAATCTACAAACATACACCAACATAAACATGTTATTACGGGAAATAAGAGGTGTTCAAAAACATGTCTAAACTACAAATATCCAAGGAACTTACACTCGATGTCTCAAAGTTCCTCCATACACCCAGCAAACCAGATATTTAAATAAATAAGTGATTTGTTTCAAGGCATTTCTCTAAAAGTGGCATATTATCCATATTGAAACAAAAATATGTAACAGCTTTAAAATTAAGTAGTTTTCCCCTATTGTCTACTCTTAGTCACAAGAATAGTAAAAATAAGTGATACTATAACCCAACTACAGGAAAATCGATCTGAAACTGCATGAACACTTTTGGGATAGCTTATAGTATTTTTGTATTATGCTAAATATGGCCTTTTATTTTATACCAGACACGGCATTATTACCAAAAAAAATATCTTAGTTCATGACTTTTCGTCCTCTAGGAGGCGCCATATTAAATTTAATATGACGTCACATATATATCGCCTATAACCAGACCAGCGATCAATCAAGACTTCCAACGATACCTAATTTACCAAATTATGATTAGCAATTTCATTATTATAGGGAACATACCTACATACTGATAAAAAAAACAGGCCCTTTTGCTTTACCGTAGTCGGCTAAAAAATAATAGTTTTTACCTTTTGCAAAAATGGAACTGTTTTCTTTATTTCTAGGTACAAACAAAATCTTTATTTAATGTTACCAAATGTATTTTTAAAGTCGTGCACAGGAATTCCTCGAATTCACACAACGCCAGAATTTCTTCGTACAATGCAGATATTTATAATTTCAAATGGAGTCCACCTGTATATAAAATAAAATACCAATAAACTACTGGAACATAAATTGCCTCATTACGTCTTATGAGTAAGTAAATACCTAATTACTGACCCACGAACGTAATTATGGGTTAAGTCATTATCTAAAGCAATAAAAAAAATATGTAAAACCATAACCACCAGGTATAAAATATATAATTTATACCACAATTTTACATAGGAATAGTATATTACTTTTACAACTACTTTTTATTATTTTAAAACAGTAGCATGCAGTCAGTTTTAATAAGAACAAAAAAGCCTACGGATACAATATTTCTGAACATTTAACAATTCAGAAATATTTAGAAATAGAGTGACTATAAATTTATCCGATGAAGAGTTTTTTTCTAAAACTATTTGTAATCCATATTAATATACGTATCATACTTCCACAATAGTAGTTACAATAAGAATGACTACATTTTCTTTCAAAAATCATCAACACAGTCATTAATCACAATGTTATTGTTATCCAAATGGTGTTAAATGCTTGTTTTGAGCTCAAACACTTTGATGTTACACCTGCGTCTGCGAAGATTTATTCGAGAGTATGCAAGAGCGCACGATCACTCCCTGAATGTAGATGATCTGCATTCATCAAAAGTGTCACGAGATAACATAGATTGACACATTTACTGAATGGGGTCATAAACCAAGCAAATCGCAAGGGCGCGGCGGCGAATCGTAACATCAAATCTGAATACGAGCATTGTGGTTATGACAAATTGTGTCGCACCCCTGCAGGAACTAAAGGCAACGTAGATTTAGTAAATGGACGAACCCCATTTGTCAAATTCTGTATGGTGCGAAAGATAGCTGAAACCGAATACATCAAACTAATATAATGAAACCTGAACGGAAAAGATAGCTACTACGCAGTAACACTGTCTTTAGTTAGATAAATATAGATTTGTATAGAACGAAACAATTTGTCAACTTCAAACTTGTCAAAGTTGAAGATTATACAAAAATTCTGGGCATTCTGAACATTCCTTTCGGACGAATCGTCTATTGTCGTTTGGCGCCGACTTCCATTCAGTCAAAGAACACCGATACTTTAATTTCATTACGCAGGAAACTTGTTCTATTTTTCACGAGGAGAGAGTTCAAAGTCTTTTGTTGTGGGTAGGTACAAGATTTATTTAAACGCCAAATGTTCCATGTAACACTACACTCAACGCTTCGTCAATCCCGTCTAGCAAATCATTCTTTAGTTTCCACAAAAGATGTCAAGTCCGACGTTAAAAATACTGGGAGGATACATCAATTTTAATTTAGTTCAGAGAGAAGAAACTGACTCATGTTTAAAATTCTGACAATGTGTACAAATATAAATAAAACTCCAATAAGATAATATTTACTTTCTCATCTTAATCAAAATGTAATGGACGGCACTTGGTGCTTTAAACACTGGATATGTATCCATCACAAATAATGACTATCTTGTAATACTGCAATAAACTAAATCTAATACAAAGTCATTTATATATAACCAATAAATAACACAGTATAAACAGTTCCGATAAAATCAAGAAGTACAGGAAAATACAGCAACTTTATGATGTTGCTGTATTTTCCCATTATTATATAGAGGCTTCCGGTAGTCAATAATTCTAATATGATTTATTTTCTATTCTCAGTAATCGTAAGTACGTAAGCGCTAGTCTCGATACCAATATATTCGTGAAATCAATATTGGAACGACTTGAATGAAGCACCGACAAGGAAGTGACTCACTGACATAACTGTACAACAGTCGCATTATACAGAATTAGAACACAAGATGGGTGTATACTAAATGAAACATTTAAATATGCAATCATCAAAAATTGATCTTAAATGTATGAGTCTTTATTTAATTGAAACAAAGATTTAATTTAGAGATACATGCGTTTTTATAAAAAAAAGAATGCGTGTAATCCTATTTTGTTTTGTCTACAGATATTAATTTAATCAATAAAGTGTATTTTGCCGTCTGACATGACCTTACTGTCGGGGATATTTTGCTGACTTTATAGAATTGTTATTCCCCTCGCGGGCACCCAGCCACATCGCTTACTTTTACCTTCATATATTTGTAAGATTAAGCTAAAAAAATACGCAATAAAGTCGCAATTATCTTGTTTTTTTCCGACCGCATAATTAAGTTTGTTTTTAGAGGAAAATTGCTGATTACTTAAAAACTACCTGCTAGATCTCGTTCAAACCAATTTTCAATGGAAGTTTGCATGGTAATCTACATCATATATTTTTTTTAGTTTTATCATTCTCTTATTTTAGAAGTTACAGGGGGGGGGACACAATTTTTACCACTTTGGAAGTGCCTCTCGCGCAAACTATTCAGTTTAGAAAAAAATGATATTAGAAACCTCAATATAATTTTTGAAGACCTATCCATAGATACCCCACACTTATGGGTTCGACGAAAAAAAAATTTTTGAGTTTCAGTTCTAAGTATGGGGACCCCCAAAATTTATTGCTTTTTTTCTATTTTTGTGTCAAAATCTAAAAGCGGTTCACAGAATACATCTACGTGCCAAATTTCAACAGAATTGTTCTTATAGTTTCTGAAAAAAATGGCTGTGACATACGGACGGACAGACAGACAGACAGACAGACAGACAGACAGACATGACGAATCTATAAGGGTTCCGTTTTTGCCATTTGGCTACGGAACCCTAAAAATACAGTGTTTGCTGCGATATTGTAAGCAGCTTTGCTTGTATCATAGAACTGAATTCCATGAAATCACATACGCCGTTTAAATTGTAAAAATAAATCCCAGTCAGTCAGTAAGGCTCGAACATTCAAACAATACGATTACATATTATCGTTTTATGAGCTAACTCTATAAAAAAGGATAAACATTCATTATGAATTATAATCGCCATAAAACACAAGTGTTCGTTAGTATCTCAACACTAAGCGCTCTATAAAGAACATTATTAACAAGATGTTTTATTTCGGACAATGTATAAAATATCGAGCTATCGGCACTGTTCGATATAGAGTGGAATGTTTACACGATAAATTATGGTGCAATACAAATATAGGGATATTTCGTTGGAGGGAAATACGAAAATAGCGCCTAATAAGTAATAAGATAGTGTAACGCCAAGAGTATAAGTTTATATACCAAAGTATGAGAGATAGGTAAGTAAGCGAATAGTTGGTTACGTACTAATAAATACCATGTGGTTCGCATTAGTGTTTATTAATGACTTGTAACAAATGCTTTCGTGTACAAGATTTATCGTGCGGATGTCCGAGAACTGAGTGCTTTGAATAAGAGCATCCGTGATGGGTGATGAATGAACATTTTATGTTGATCGCATTGATGAAATTGACTTCGTGGGAATTAGATTTATGTACGAATATAAAAAATACTGCACAATATGTTATCAATATTATGATTTAAATACATTTCTTCTCCAAACTACGAAACCCAGGCTTTCAAGAAAAATCTTAACCTACCTGAGGATGTATAAAAAAGAATCCTTTATTATATTTATGTGAACGAACATGAAACTCGTAGTAAAGTTAATCCTAACACTGAGGTAGTGATAATAATTCTTAATCATACAATGTGACATCATATTTTGCCTATCAGTAGTAGTCTCTCAAATATATCAGAATCTGTTACAAAGATTTTAGTTCAGCATGTTATATTGGATACTGATTAAATAAAAGGTGATAAAAAAACGCAACAAAATGTTATCGAACAATTTATTTAAATTCCAGCTTCAGTTCATTTTGCGTATTAAAGTAACAAACAGCGTTAAAAATACGGTCATTATTTTATCGTCGAGTATACATAGATAGACCACGATTACATATGAAATACATCTGCCAAAATGCTTATACTATTACAGGATGTGACGTGATATAAGTTAGCTATTAGATAGATGTTGCTTTATGTTAAATTTTAAACAGTTAATGTCTTTTCAAATGATTCAAAAATGTGTGAGAGAAGCGGCCATCTGTTCATAGCACAAACGCATACTCATTTCACTTATCCAATGAGTAGCGGATTCATTATCAAATAGCTTCTAGAGCTACATTTTATTTGGCATAGCTACCTTCATGATATTACCCCTCCTTATCATGAAATTTATTGACATTACTTAGGTACTCGATCCGGGCATGTTATTCAGAGCAGTTTACTAAAATGTGGCAAGGGCTGAAGGAAAGATGAAAATAGGAAACCGTTCCTAAAAGATATGCATTTTCTATCTGCATTAAAAATAGCGAAGACTGATAAAGGCGACTAGGCTTCAAGTTTTATTAACATAATGTTTAATAATAATCCTTGCATGAAGATTATATGTATACTACTGTTCATCTGTGTGAGAAAAGATATAAACACAAAAATTAAATCTGATGCAAAAAATCTGTATTGTGCCGTCCAAAACTTTACTTCTCATCCGTACCTATTAGTATTATCTGCTCCATGTAAAATAGGCCTGACACAAACTTCACCTGCCTTATGACATAGGTACATACAGGCTAACATATTTAATGAAATGCTATACATATATATATGTCGAGTCGAAGACGAATTTCTAATACACCAACATTCAAATGCACTAACTTCTTATTTCTTTAACCAGCCAGCTATTGTTTTAAATATAAGTCGATATACAATAATAATTATTCTAATTATTAATATATTTTTTCATAAATAAATATAATTCTATGTAGGTATAAGAATACTTTGTTATAGTTTAAACACAATTTTGTCATAATGATATCATACCAAGTGATGATGAAACGAGTATTTTCAGGGTAGCTGTTGTATTCTGCATATCATCATTAAGAAAACAATAATAACTGACGAATAATGACGAAAATAATATACCTTATTCACTCTTTAATCTGACTATGACTTGTAGGTAATTCCTACCTCACAACTATTCACTTGTTTTTTTTTCTCTTATTCTGATAAAAAAGAACTGTCAAAGAACCACCCCAAACTATAAGGATTGAACTAGTGACCAATTATCGGACAACATAATTAGGCACTTCACAAAAACGACTACCTATTTTTAACATAATGATATATTTAAATCTATTTTCAGATGTCCGTGTAAACACACCTTTTTCAACTGAATACCATTGGTGATAATTATTATCGTTTTGTTTAAGAAGCCTATTAATATGTGTTTCAATGTGGTGTTTATAATATACGTGCAATATATCACGTTAATAATCCGAACACTACGGAGACAAGACAATGCGACCAACTGCATCATTCCAAGACACAGACAAATTCAAATGAATTCTTAATGTAACAAAACACACATCACATCAACAATTTTAAATGCTCAACTATTAACGAGAGTAAACTATAAAAATAAATGTATTCATCACACTTGTCTAGACAATACGCCGCCGCTCATAACGTCTTAACAAAAAACGTCAAACAAAAATTTCAATGCGCATAAACACAGTCATTTCTTTTTCTGACATTGGCACGCGAACAGAACCACATGCTGTATATAGAGTCGCATTACTTTTCTCACTAACACTGCCCTAACCGTATTCATAACGAGCCAGTATTTCAGCGATTATGTATCAAGTGCTTTAATTCGAGCGAACAAGGGTCACTAGCCTTGAACTTTGACGCATAATGTCTAAATATCACGCGGAACGAGAGCGGCCGTGATCAAGTCTCGTATTATAATTGGAAATAATGGCATCGGTAGTGGCAATAATGGAAGCATTTCATTATAAATGTGATGGCGATTGAGCTCGTGTCAATGATGCCTAAAAGTATTACAGAAATTCGGTGTTCTACACTGATGACTCGTAAATTACGATCTGAACTATTGGTGGTTTCTGAGTAGGCGCTGGCGCTGTGATATCCCTGATGACGGCTTCTACCGCCGCCTCCCACTCCAGTCTTCGTTTGTCAGTGAGAGCGTTCCCACCGGCACTGCTTAATCGTGGCATAGTTACCTATAACAAGTAGACCATAATTAGATACCTACAAAAAAAATCGGAAGAACGCTTTAAATATAAGCTTGTAATATTAAAATTCTTTTTGTAGAAACGGCAGCAGAGCTAAATACAAAGTTTGGATTGGGCATTGAAATTCTTCTGTAAAAAAAACAAAGAGCAAGCTTAATTGGCACTGAAAGAATATAAGTTGACGGCGAACTCCATTTATTACCGTTCGTAACAAATGCTTTTCTGTTTCGGTTCTTTCTTTGAGTATAAAAAAGAAAACTATTTTGTTTAGTCTGTTTTCTGGAAATGTGCATATCGATTTACATTTCATGGGTTTCTATATATATTTAACGTTGCCTTAAAACGATAAATGTTTTATTCTTCATAAAATACTATACTTTAAATACCTACATAGCATACAATTTATATAAAATAAAAACATAATATCTGAGATAGAACACTTCTCTAAAGATTTAATTCGTACATCGCTGCATCGTTTAACCAATTTTACGACTCCACTACTATTCGTGTACCGCAAAGAGTTATGTGTCTACAATGTAAGTAACCGCATGTTTAGCATTAAAGCTTTATGTGTTTTATTGGCCACATTCAACCAACGAGATACTCTTAAAATTCGATTTTAAGTAGGTAGATCACACTTATGCAAGAATTCTATAATACGTAAATACACTATTGTTCTTATCTACGAGTATTTATTACAAGTAAACTGATTTAATAGTTCAAAATAACAGCCTTCTGAATATAATAATAATTTAATAAAATAACAAGATTTTCCCGGAAAAATCATAAGTACAAATTATCCAATGAAGGACATCGAGGGCTGTAGGGCTAAAAATTCCTTTCAAGAAGAGAAACACAAACTGTAACAGTAACAGTCGGTTCTTTCAAACGAAGGTCGCACAACACTGACGCACTTTTATAAAAGTTCCCAGTTTTATGACCACTAGATCGGAAACTATAAAAATACACCAAGACATTCATCTTATGGATTGTAAAATTCAATACTGATATTTTTGCCTCGTCCGGACCCACGTATCTTATTTAAAGCGCTTCCGAGAATACCTATAACAATATTTTAACAACTCCTATTTTTATTTAAGTAAGCATATAAATTGAAAACGGGCAGCATACTTTTTCAATTTTGAAAAGCATTTACACTTTTCCTGCTAAGTAAAAGCATTAGAAAATAAGGCAAGCATTACTGCACGAAACGTGAATTTTATTGAGCACTAAAGCTAAAAGGGTGTATCTTGCGACATTGAAGCGGCCTCGATGTGGTATTAGGCAAGCTATACAAACCATTACTAGCAACGTATCGATTGATTATCTCACACAGCACTGATATTAATAATAACATTGTGAGCTCCAAGATACCTATGAAAATACTTATTATTTAATAGGTAAATAATGACATTGCAATTCTGACGCATGAATTATGCAAGTTGTGTCTCGTTTTGTGTTCATTCCGCATAATGATGCGGTGATAATATAACAGCGTAAACATAAGCTGCAAAATAAGACTATAGGTAATCATAATATACTGTGAATGATCCCAAAAGCCAGAAATATAATTACTTTGTCGTGATCTGGCAAAATACCTTGGGAGGCGAGGTCCTTGGTTTTACCATAGTATCGGGACCGGTATAGCTTTTCTGTAAAATATATGTTTAGTGATATGTACTGTATGCTATCTTTCACCGCTACAAAGTGTGCAATAAACCTATCCTTTAGTTTCTTTCCAACACACACAGTTTGTAAACAGTGAGAAGTAGATTTTTGAAAAATCAGTATAATGTATACAAAGAAAAGAAACTAGAAGGTAGGAGTTGACCTTAATAAACGCACACACAATCAAAACAGTTGAAAACAAATGTTACATTACCTGATTTTAAAAATATTTATAACGTTGAATCATATAAAACCCATAAAAAAATCTTGTACAACTTTTTACATATTTATTAGATTGAATATCTTCACTACATCTGGTTATCGATGTTTACACATACACACGTGAGTACTTTTCAGCTTCTTTAAACAAGCCATCAATCATGACGTCACAGAGTAGTTAATGTTTATGGTATCAACGAACATCTGTCAACGCAAACCTCTGATCTCCCGACTCAAAGCTTTGAATGCATTTCAATGCAATTCTGTTTGCCAACATTCATATTAACTTAAGATTCATTTTAGTGACCCCATTTCTCGTTAAAGTGAACATAAATAGACACTTACCACAGTGAGTACTTTGCGAAGGTCGCTGTGCAATGCGGAGACGTCGACCCCTCGGCCGGCATCGCCCAGCCTTCTAAGCGTGTCAGCCAATGGGCCGGAGAGCGCCCGCAGCTGCTGCCAAGATCTGGCATACTGCCGTCTCACCAGCTCGATAATCGTTGACGTAAGTGCCAAGCCAATTAAAATGTATACGGTACATATTAACATGTACTTTGGTCTCTCTGAAAAAGCAAACAAGCATTTAAACATAATGTTTATAATGTTAAACCAACCAACATCAACCGGTCTATTTAGTATCAATGAAAGCAGTTTCTATAAGTCTTCGATTTTATCGGAGGTCAAAATGCAAAAAAAAATTGCTTTTAGGCGGTACAGTTTATTCGACCCTCGGGTAAGACCGGTAGAAATTTAGGTAGAATAGTATAACTTATATGAATTAATATTTTAATTTAGGATTATATGCTTACTAGGAACAATATCGCCGAAACCAATAGTGGTCATTGTGATAAAACAAAAATAAAATCCGTCGTAGAACGTCCAATCGTCTTCCCACATTTTAAACAAGCCTGCTCCGGCTGACAAGTACAGAAATAGAAAACCAACAGCCCCAAAAGCATATAAGGATCTTTGTCCAGCAGGGTTTGCTTCGGAAACTCGACTGCAACATTCTGAAAATAAAAACATCTGGTAATATGAATATTTCAAACCAAAAATGGTTGACTTAAATTAGGCAAGCAACCATATTTTTTTTCAGTTACCAAGTTCATGCATTATACTTACTGATACTTATTTGAATTCAACCTATAGGTGCCTGGCTAGTGTCAATAAAACTCTACAAATAGCTTTTATTATTGGCCGACTTTACTCCTTCTAACATGTTTTACGGTCAACCCTTAAATTGTTTAAACAATTTAATAGTAATAGGAATAGCAAAAATACTATTTCAGATTTTTGACATAAATTATGAAAATTCTTGAATACATTTTACTTACTAGGCATTGCAGGTAACTGCTTAGCAATGATGGAAACAAGCGTAGCAAACACTCGTCCCAAGTCAGCGATGACGGTGAGCGTCAGAGGTATTCCAATGAGCGCATATGCGATACAGAATAACCTGCCCCAGAATGTCTCTGGCACTATGTTACCATAACCTGAAATCAAGTTATTAATTTAGCACAATTTTACGCAAAAAAAATGAAGTGACATTTTGGGTACTCTTCTTTGTCAGGAAGAAATACCTAATTGGCGCTTAGCAAGCAAAAGGTATGCTGCAAATACTGCTCGAATTTGAAGCTAGCTTTTGATTCTTTATGGTCAAACGCATAAAGATTGCATGTTGTTTGCATAGATTTTCCAGTGTTTATCATTGATATTTGTATACATACGATGTTCAAATAACGTAGGTAATAAAGTGCCTGAATATATAATACTAGCTTCTGCACGCGACTTCGTCCGTGTGGAAATTTGGTGCTCCGCCCCTATTGGTTTTAGCGTGATGATATATAGCCTATAGCCTTCCTCGATAAATGGGCTATCTAACACTGAAAGATTTTTTCAAATCGTACCAGTAGTTCCTGAGATTAGCGCGTTCAAACAAACAAACTCTTCAACTTTATATATTAGTATAGATAAAATTTAAATACCACTGTAAATTAAATATATTTTTTTTCCACAAAAATCAAGCAGAAAGCAATTGTCGGTAATATGTAATAAATTCACACGAATATTAACCTCAACTCAATTGCCAAATAAATAATATGCTTACATCGTCTTACACACCTATTGTGGTGAGCACAGTTGAAGAGAAAAATACAGCTTGCAAAATACTCCATTTTTCTTCGAGCGGTGGAAAATTATTCTCCACTTCCAGCGCCAATCCACTGGACGAAGCTTCTTCGAGTACCTTTGAAATTTATTGACTGAATAATTCATTGAAACCAGTTAAGAAACAATGTGGATATGTAAAACTTTAATAGTGTTTAACAGATAATATGGAGTAAGGTTTAGGTACTCATTATCTGCCAGAGCTGCAAGAATGTTTGAAAGAATCAACACGGCCTCAGTTCTTACATTACTCGGACCGCGGTAACTCTTCTAAAACTCCCTTTTGTTTCCCTGACAGCGTAGTGAGGGTCATTTGATGTTTAAAAAAAAAAGTTCTGCTCTTTATTCACCTACAAGTCATCATCAGCATATTGTCCCATTGGTGGGCGAGACCTCTTCTGCTGCTTAAATTATATCCATTTAAAATAAAAACTATATCGTTTCCAAAATAATGTCGCTAGAGGTAAATTATAATCTGTTACTAAAAATATTTTTTAAAGATCTGTAATAATACGTAACTAAAGATATCTGTAATAAAAGTAACTAACCCTCTCGTATACAGCTAAGTGATCGCTGAGTAATTTTTCGGTACCATCATTATCCGTGCCATTGTTGCGCTCAGACACGAAACGTATAAGGTTCCACCTCTCGGTAAGAAGTCTTTCTCTGTGGAATTCCTGTTTGGCCATTTCGGCAGGATACTCCAGTGCTCGGAACACCTATGCAAAAACAAAATATGAAAGCACTACTGTAATCACATTCACAATATTATAATCTGTAACAAAAATTTATTCACCTTATCGAAATAGGTACAAAGTAATAGTTCATTTTCATCGTATACGAATTCATCGTCAAATGTTTTTACAATGAGTTTCTAAAAGCCTTCAAATTCTTTTGCATATAGACAATATGGAGATACCTTAATCATCTTTTCTGGTAAATCTCGAAAATTTGATACATCACCTGGTTCACATTTAGGCACAAAGGGAGGCACTGCTTTTTGATGTAGTATCGAATTCCAATTTATATCAATGAACCAATAATCAGTTTTGATATCAAAGACACCTGCTTTGAGCGAACCCATGCGCTTAATAGGATCTACTTCTAGGAGGTGCTTTAACAAAGATTTACAAGTACCGGATATATTTTCTGGTGTTTTAAAGTGACCTATGAGAACTTTCTCGTATAGTTTTATAGGATTCGAACTATAGAAGGGAGGATAGCCGGTACACATTTCATAAATTAGCACCCCCAATGCCCACCAGTCAACAGAATATGAATAACCTTTTGATGTTATAATTTCCGGGGCTAAATATTCCGGGGTCCCGCAAATTGTCCAAGTGCGAGTTTTTATTATTTTGCTGAAACCGAAATCAGCTAACTTTATATAGCCAGTATTACAGATTACTATATTTTCGGGTTTAACGTCTCTGTGAATAATTCCACAATGATGAAGGTATTCTAATGCTAAAACCACTTGAGCCGCATAAAATTTACCCGAATCTTCTGATAGGCACCCACATTTCTTTAATAAATTAAACAGTTCACCTCCAACCAAATATGGGAGTATAAAATAAACATATAAATTATCCTTTAAAGTATAATCCATTGATATCACAAAAGGAAAATGAATGCTTTGCAGAATCTTTTTTTCCATAATTAATTGCTTTAGCCATTTTTTCTGTATAACTTCTTCCTTATCTATTGCTTTCATAGCATGGTATGCAAAAGTGGTAGTGTCACGAACTAAAAACACTACTGAAAATGAACCAATACCAATAGTTTTTATCCTATCGAATTTTTTTGGGCATTTTTCGTAAACTGCAGGATTGCGGAGTTTTCTCAAGAATTCTTGTTTTAACACATCTAAATTTCTTGTATGAGCTGTTTGTTGAACATGATCGTATATCTCTATAGGAGCTGTGGTATCTGACGAAGTTCTTTCGACCCTCATTTCTTAAAAAAAATATCAAAATAAACATTTTTTATATTTTTCGAATAAAAATAATTAAAACGCCATTTTACTGTTAAAAATACAACAATAAAAAATCTATAAATTTCTGACCTTCGTGAGATCATGAGTTGTGTCAGAAATGACAAAATGACATTTTATTCCTCTGTCTTGCGTTTACAATGAAAAAGAATAGAATGTAGGCAGGCTTTTCATTGAACCAGTGCTTATCGGGTAATGATAATAAGGACGATTGTTTTTGCGGTCACTAGATAGCGCCACTGTTATTTCAGTAAGGGCACAGAGGTATGGGTGAGTCAACAGAAAAACAGCCCCAAATTCAATACATACTTTTAACAAATAAATACGCTGTAATAAATACACTGGCACATGTAAATAGTAACTACTACAACCACCTTTAAATCAGCTGTTCTTAAAGTCCACTTATTTTTACCTATTAGCTTTTCGTGTAAATCACTTACATTTATTGAGCTTTAAAGTTTATCTGCCATAATTTATCAGAAATAACTCAATTTTGCAACAATCATCATCAATTTGAAAAATTCCACCATCCTCACAGTGAAAAATCTCTTACATTTTATATTTCTTGAGATCTCACTCTACACTAGTGCCTCTAGCGGCTAATTCGAGCGCAGTAATCCTCAATGTTCAGATGAAACCCTTTACTGCAATTTAACGCGTAGATTTATACAAGCTGTTTCCCATGGTTTCACCCATATACCGAGGGATCTACTTGACGCACCCGGATAAAAAACTATTATATATGTCCCATCCCCTGAGTTTCACCTATCTCCATACCAAATTTTATCCACATGCACTCAATGTTTTTACCGCGATAGCATATCAAATAGAAAGAGTTACTATCACATTTGAGGGAAAAAGAGCGTCCAGGCATTCCATCATTTGCACTATTTATCCTGCAGAAAGCTGCGAATACTCTTAATTGAGCTATTATATTCGAATAGCACAGACACATCATGGCAGAAAAAAATATGTTTGATGTTCTCATAGGGTAGTTTTTATTTATATGACTGCAATAAACTCATTACAGATTATATAAATTTCCTAAACATAACTAAAAATGTTTAAAAGTCTTTGAATTCCGCTTCGAAAAGACATGTTGAAATTCGTCTGAGTTTTGTTTGAACTACATCGGGAAAGTTACTGGTGTCCCCTGGAGCAGGAATATTAGGTATGAATGGTGGAACTGCTTTTTGGTTTAGTATGTTAGGCCAGTCTATTTCCACGAACCAAGCATTACTTTTGATGGCAAATAATCCATTTTTTTGAGATCCCAAACGTTTTGTTGGATCCACTTGAAGAAAGCCTCTGAGTATATTCTTACATTCTTGGGTCATTGATTTCGGGCATTTATAATTGCAATCAAGTACCTTTTCATAAAGTCTACTCGGATCGGATGCATAAAACGGTGGATGTCCGACGATCATTTCAAAAATCAATATACCGAGCGCCCACCAATCGACTGCAAAATTGTACCCTTTAGACATAATAATCTCCGGTGCCAAATACTCAGGAGTCCCACATAGTGTCCATGTCTTCTTTTTTATTATTTTGCAAAATCCAAAGTCACATAATTTAATGTACCCAGTAGTGTCTATTAATATATTTTCTGGTTTTATATCTCTATGAATAATGCTGCAGAAATGCAGGTATTCTAATGCTAATACTACCTGACTGCTATAGAATGTTGCCAATGTTTCATCAAAGCTTCCATATTTCTGCAAGTAAGTAAACATTTCTCCGCCAGAAATATAGGGCAGCACAAAATATAGATACATGTTGTCTTTAAAAGCAGCATCTAGAGATACTATAAACGGAAACTGAACACAGCGAAGAATTTCCTTTTCAAGTATTAAGTGTTTTACGTGTTTTCTCTCGACAACGACTGTTTTATCAACAACTTTCATCGCGTGGTAGGCAAACGTACATTTGTCTCTCACTAAAAATACTTCACCGTAGGCTCCGTTACCAATCGCTTTAATTCTATCATAGTTATCAGGTGACTTCTCAATATCAGGAGGATCTTTAAATTTTTTAACAAAGTCCTCTTTTAGCAGTTCTAAATATCGTAAGTGTTCTTCATGGTATTGTGTAGAGTATTTTGTCATGTCTCGTTAAGTGCTTCCAATTATTCCATTTAAAAATATATCGAGCAATAAAATAGCTTCGCTAAAAGTAATAAACACGTACAAAATAAATGATTTATTATTATTTACAAACCATTGGTTTCGTTGGTATATTTTGACCATTAATGTGACATAAGGTACAACAGATAATTTAAAAATATGCCAATCACTATGGGTTGCTCAAGTTTATCGATAATTATAATATATACGAACTCCATGGGTTTACTACATAATATTACAGCTAATATTATATAGGAAGTTTCGACAACGTAGGACCACGTAGGACTGGACGACCAAGTATAGCCTTAGAAAATGTCCGTTTTTTCAGGTAAATTTTAATTTATTTACGTTATTTATAACGTTTCTTAGTGGGATTGTCTGCCTGTCTATATATTACAGTGTCATGGTAAAAAGGCTGTACCAATTTGGATGAAATTTATGGTATTTAGATATTGTAGTATTTGGAAACGAAGGCGAGAAATGCAACGAAATAAGCTACTTTTAATGCACGTGCTTTAAGTGGTTTCCTATGGAATCAAGTAGGTATCCTGTCTCCGCATCTATGAGAACTACTACCAAAACTATAACTATGAATATTTCATTGGGAAAAGAATACATGCATTGTTTAATTAAATTGGTATAACAAAAAAAAGTTATCGTCGTTGTAAGATATTAATTACACGCAGACGAAGTCGTAGGTATAGCTAGTACATTAATATATAAATCAATAAACTTTATGAATCTGTTCGTATTTTTTACTTTTTATTTTAGAACGATGTGTAAGGTTGTATGTCTTTAACAAAAAGATTTAATTATTTTACAACAAAAAAACCTGAAAAGAGAAAATTCTTCATTTGTTATATCGGTGCTGTCAGCCCATTGCAGGGCATTTAATTTTACTAGGAAGTAATTTTATTTTGAATCACCAGTAAATTATTTCAGCCGTTTAGGCATCTGGTAATGAGAGGTCCTACTTCCATTGTCTTGGGATTTTCATCTTAAAGTTCCATAGTGTTTGGTATTGACAATATGGGTGAAGATCAACCAGGTTTCTCCCCTGACTACCCGGGTGGGTATCCACGTGCAAAGCAGGAACAGTACTCACTATACTTGCGTAAGTTACATCAAGATTTTATAGATTCATGGAATGAAAAGTCCGAAAGTAATGCAAAAATGAGTGACTTTGAGAGATACAAAGTTCTTGGAACGGGCGCTTTTGGAGTAGTTTATTTAGTGAAACACACGACGACAGGAAAATACTATGCTATGAAAGCATTAGAAAAAGAAAAAATTGTCAAGCTAAAACAAATAGAGCACAGTTTCTACGAAAAGAAAATTTTGTGCGGACTTAACTTTCCTTTTGTTGTTTATATGAAATATTATTTTAAGGATAACGTGTATGTCTATTTCGTTTTGCCATTCATATCTGGTGGAGAAATGTTTACTCATCTTCGCAAGATGGGGAAATTCGAGGAAACCTCTGCAAAGTTTTACGGTGCTCAAGTAATTCTCGCTTTGGAATACCTACATTCGTGTGAACTAGTGTACCGCGATTTGAAACCAGAAAATATTTTGATTGACCGAACTGGATACATAAAAATTACCGATTTCGGATTCTGTAAGTTGATACGTGGTCGAACGTGGACTTTGTGTGGAACTCCAGAATATTTAGCACCAGAAATTATACTCAGTAAGGGTTACGGAATGTCTGTGGACTGGTGGTCACTGGGTATTCTACTGTTTGAAATGAGCGCTGGTCACCCACCATTTTTTGCATCCGACCCCATGAGAATTTACGAGAAAATTGTAGCTGGGAAATATAGGTGCCCGGGACATTTTACTTCCGAACTAAAAGACTTAGTTGGGCATGTTCTTCAAGTAGACGTAACCAGACGTTTCGGCGTGCTAAAAGATGGAGTTTTGGATTTTAAAAATCACAAATGGTTTAAAGAAGTTGACTGGGACAATCTTTTGAATAGTCGGATACACCCCCCATTTATACCAAAAGTGAAATCCCCCGGAGATACAGCCAACTTTGATCCCTTTGAAGAAGAAAAAATTAAAGATAGTCCTGTATGCCTTTTCGAAGAAGAATTCATTGATTTTTAATGTTTCTAATGTCTCAAACAAGGTGTGTGTGTCATTACATGGCATTTTAAAATAATAAGTAATATTTTATGTCGTTAAGTTTAAGCAGGTACATGTTTAAGAATTTTTTAAGTTTTAGGTTCTGACTTAGAAATGATGATGACTTATTTTGTTGATACTGTGTTTTCGCAATGTGAAACTATGCTTCGAATATTAAATACATACACGAATAATTTAAATTGAGGTTTATTTTTTTTAAACCCATGTATAACTTGATAAGATTAATGGTTACCGAAGCTCATCGCTTTGCAATCTAAAACTATTGCAATAATGATACGAAAAACCATAATTAATTAATGTGTCAAGGAGTAAACATAGGTTTGAATCTACTAACTTAAAATTTGATTAAAAACTTAGACAACTAGGAGGTACCTAACTATATTTGAATTACCAAATATCTCTTTCCTCTTTGATGTCAGTCAAAATTAGTTGAGTTTATAACCTTTCTTCTTCTTTGTATGGCTACGTATCACTACAGCTTTAATTTGTTAAACGCCTAGGTATATGCAGGCTGGGACAAAACCTAAATAGAGGCCTACATAGACCAGGGCCATCATCACCTACTTTTTGCTAACTTAATCCTAAGAAATCTTTTTGATAGACAAAAGGTATCCCCAGAACTGTTCTTCGTCTACGCAAGATTTGAGATGAAAAATGTAAGATAATGGAAGTACAATTTTACTCACCAACCCTCCACCGCCCGTGTACAACATAAGAGCCACAAATAGCCCCACATGGGACAACGCAGCTCTAGGCTCAAAACTCCCCCACTTTGACTTAGGTGGGGTACCCATCAGAGTCTCTGTCTCCCATGATACGTTCTTCACGTTTTTGCACATATCGTCAGGTCCTTTTCACTTTCACAAATAACTTCACCATTTCTTGTTTGTGCAAAGTTCAATTACTCCCGTTCTGAAGTAATTGTGTCAAATTGTAAATGAGTAGTTTTTTTGAACTGATGTCCGTCTAAGTATTATTGATTTATAAATAATCTTACTGACAGTCTAAAAGATATATATAGATCTTTGGCATTTATCGTACTGCAGAATAGAATTTAAATAAAAAAGCTTAACTAAAAGGTATCACCGTCAAACCCTACTCAAATGCTGAAAAAAATCGGTCGGACCTAGATCTTTTGATCCTAAATCTTGTTTCAGCTCCATGAAAGCTCTTGATTTGTGGCTTAGGTAAAATCAAGTTAAAGTTAACACATAGATAAATTTGTTTAATCCAAGACTGTTGTACTAAGCCCCACAAGATATCGAGGAGGAATATCTGAATTTAAAACGGATTGCCAATAGTTCCCTCGTTACCATTTTACTGACGATGAACGTTGCAATAAAAAAACCGGCCAAGTGCGAGTCGGACTCGCGCATCGAGGATTCCGATCTACACGCATTAAAGTCGCAATTATCTTGTTTTTTTTTCGACCGCATAATTATGTTTGTTTGTAGACGAAAAATGTAGATTACTTAAAAACTGCGATACTTAGAATTATAGTTTTATTTTTCCTGTAATATTTAGGTTAATGTCAATGAATTATTTTTTTCTGTTTTTTTTAATATGTCTACAAAAAAATATTAGAATGTGCAAATCAAGACCTTTCATATGATACAACCTATGAATGACATGACCTAGTAACTATACTCTGAAATTTGAAACTCCACTTCCCTCCACTTTTTCCATAAAAAAACAATATGATTTTTTAACTTTTTTCATCTGCAATACGCATGAATAATTTGGTCTTTATAACTGTTGCAAATTTCAAGTTGATCGCGTGAGTAGTTCCTGAAATAATCGGTTGTTACAGACAGACACAGAAGTGAAACCATAAGGGTTCCTTTTTACCATTTTTAGTACGGAACCCTAGTAAATGATTCAAAGCTATCCTTACTAATATTATAAATGCGAAAGTAACTCTGTCTGTCTGTCTGTCTGTTACGCTTTCACGCCAAAACTACTGGACCGATATAAATGAAATTTGGTACAGAGATAGAATAGACCCTGAGGAACAACAAAGGCTACTTTTTACCCGGGTGCGCTAAGTAGTTCCCTCGGGATGCGGGTGAAACCGCGGGAAACAGCTAGTCTTTAATAACTTACAAGTAGTTTTTATTCATAATCGTGACTAGCATTTATATTATTTTAATTTTCAATACAATTTTGCTACCAAAGTGCTTATTGGAAGGCTAACTAAGTTAATAATAGATACTACAGTAATACGCAAAATTACAATTAATTTCATAATGTAATGCACGCAACGTAGAGATCGTAAAAAAATACTGGCCCCTGGATTACCTACCAAATAAAAACATTAATAAGAGGCACCATTCATGGCCTCGTAGACGCGGCTAATTGGTTGTACTTTTAGGAACCTTTCAGAATTAGTCGGGAATTTAGGAAGTTCAGTAGGTAGTTAATTGTATTAGTGTAATGGTATCGAGCAATCTGTTCGATACCGAAAAACAAAGAAGTCATCATAAAAAATATCGTGAAGTCGAGTAACATAAGGCCTGCCATATTTTTTTGAACAAGTTCGCTCCACAAAAGGACTTAGATATACATACACAGTTTTTGTTTATTATATTCCTGAACAAAATGGTGTAGATACGTGCCCCAATAACTGAAATAATTTGTACAAATTGTCTTTAGGATTAAGGAATCACGTGACTGTACTACTTAAAACAAATTATTCTTTATTTCCACCTAGGAAGACTTGAAATTATCAGCTTTATTAAGAACCCATCGTATATGTAATAAGTAAATTAGTAAGAGGCTTTATTATGGTAATATTAAATTACCCTAATAAAAAAGCCCAGTAAATAAGTTTTTTTTTTTAACTGAAATATGTAATTGAAAAATATATTGATTATTAAACCTTATACAGGTCTACAGCAAAACATTTATCTATGTCAGACATTAATAAAATTCTGAATTCGACGCGGTAAGCCGATAGTTAATTTATCGGCACTCAAAATATTCACCGAGGTACATATATGCGCACCCGACTTGGAAATTCTAACCAAGGAAGTCAGCTTACTGCCAAGAGTGATTCTTTTCAACGACCAATTGAAAATGTTCATATGTTTATCTGTAAGACAATAACAATGACATGTAATATTGAATGTTATGATCATTTCATATCAGGCTTACGTCAGAAGATGCTCATCACGGACAATAAAAGCATTTGTTTAGAACACCTTAAAGATTTAACGATAAGTATATGTATTATAATGCCCCTGCAACACCTACGTCTTAACACGTAAATTAACACGTTAACTGAGGCGTTGCGTAGATGGAGCCAACTTTTTAAAGAATATTAAGTCTATTAATTTCTTTATTAATACGAAGTTGGAAATTATTTATCTTAAATATATAAAACAAAATTTAGTTAATTACACGATTTATAAGTCAAGAACGGCTGGACCGTTTTTTATAATATTTAATTTGTCAATTATTAAAACATCAGCAAAATTCTTGAAAAAATAAAAGAATGTTATTTAATCCGTAAAGTCAGCTAAAAATATAATAAAACGTTACAGTTTAATAAATTTGTTGCTATTTTACCGGACTTTTACAAATCAACGCGATGCGATTGAAGGTTTTTCAGAGTTGAACCTTTTATCTTTGAACTGAAATGGCAACTGATGAATAGAGAAGCTAATGTTTTTGCTACAAATAAAAGGAATCGCTGGGTCGTATACGTGGGTTGTATATAAAGCTTGTTCGACCTTACTCAAGTCCGTGACACTGTACACACGATAAAAGAAAAAAATATTAAATGCTAAACGGATTGTTTATAGTGACAAATGGTTTTGGGAAATGTTTTCTGTGTCTGTGTCAATAAATTCAGAATCTAAAGAGCATTTTCTCTATATTTTTGCTGTCAATAACCTCATTATTTTAATTTATTTAACAAAGGTATCTAGATCATAATAATGATTTTAATACTGATAAAACAAATCGTTTAAAAACATTATTTAACTGATAAATTTATTAATATCATATTGCTCATCAAAAATGAATTTCTATTTCATTTCAGCTTTTAAATATTTATTAAAAAGTTAAATTATTATTCTTATAAGTAATAAATTATAATTTGGAAAATAAATAATGACTTTAAATTATTTAATTCAATAGCAACAAAACCACTATTTACTTTTTATATATACTAAAATGTTTTGACGAAATCAGGAAAATAACTGTAGATAAATAACCTGCAATGCCGTAGAGTTACATAAGTAGAACCAGATTTTCTGTACGTCTAGGTAATGCCATGAAAATGGGCGAGCAGCGTGGTGTTTATCATGCCAATACACTGAAAGCAATCGGTTAATGTATATAATAGTACCGATTCAATATGAGTACAGTTTCCTCAAGGAAACCCTCGCTAGTTTTGATTTACGCACGTTTTTAGATGACCAGGTTTGACCCCCTTCATCAATATTCAAATGATTAATTTACTTACACAAGCTAAATGATAATTCCTTGGGTATATTTATCTATATATTATAAATGGTGTGTATATCAAACAAAACTTTAAAACTCATTTACAATTCCAACATCAATATTCACAATCACAAGTTGACACAAAGTTAGGAAGTTCCGAACGATCGTTTGCTGGACGAAGCGGGAACGGCAAACATCCTACCTCGCACGCGACTCGCGAATAACTGAAATTGTTCAAGCCAAGCTTTCACATCTCTGAAACTGGCGAGCGCATACAGGATGGCTTTCAGCATTCCACAGTGTATTGTTGTAAGCCTGGCTGAAAGGTTTTAGTGAATATCGTGTTAAACGAGAAAATTATTCGAAAATACATCTGAAAGTGTTGTTTTAATCATACAGGTGATTGATAATTACATATCGAAATTGGTATGGAGCATGAGTCTAGTATTACATTAAAAGCTTTCCTAATTTGTTACTGAATATATAGGTAATTGATTTAAACTTGATTTACAATATCAAACATAAGAATTACTTGAAAGAAGTTAGGCATATTTGTTTTCATTAAAAATCTAAAATTATGTATCAGTAGTAATTTGTTATTAAGGCAATTTTCATGAACAATATTACCTATTCTTAGGCATGACGAACAGAATCGACAGACCGTTATATAATAAAAAATATATAATATAGAACATTAGTGATCCTAACCATTAAGACAGTAAAACGAAGCCGTATTACCACCACTGAAAAGTTGGTTACATGCAAGCGCCTGATCGTTTAATTTGATTTAAAGCACACTCCATTAACAAGTTAGTTTACTGTCAGGCATTGTAGGTACCCACTGTTCATAAACTTGTAGAGCTATCTATGAAATAGTTTTAATGAACCTAAGAAACTATTGTGGTCACATTACCAACTCCAGAGGGTTAAACATTCCGGAATAATTTCAAAGTTTGTAGATTATTATGCCTGACATTCTGTGACCCTTCAGTTAACAGTTCCTAAATTAACTTGGTTGTTACAACTTATCTAACTTTTAGCATTTCAGAATTCTAACTAAAATAATAAATGGGAAAGTAAGTTTGTTTTTTTACGCTTTAATGGTAAAACGGCTGAGCCAATTTGGATGAAATTTAGAATAGAGATAGATGGGACCCGAGAGACAGTTTATAGACTACTTTTCATACGAGTGCGCTAAGTAATTCCCTAAGATACAACCTAAACCTTATATTTTTATCTTAATTATTACGTAGATACTGATAATTATTATGTATTAATAAACAGAACTTTCCCCAGCCTTTTCCCAACTACGTTGGATTCTGCTTTCAGTTTAGTGTTTTACATCGAGCGATTGCCTATGTGACCTCCAGAACCCAATTACCAGATCACACGATACCCCTTGGCAAGACTAGTTGTCAGACTTTCTGGCTTCTAACTACCCGTAACGACTGTAAAAGATCTACAAATGACGCCCGAAACAATATTTCAACGAGCTTGTCACCCATCCACGGACCGACCGCACCTTAACCTTTGACCGATCGACCCGTGCTGCTTTTACTTAGCCACGACCACGAGCTCCTCCTAGCAATGCCTAAGTCTAGCTAGCTATCTTTAACAGTTATGATTGATTAATCATATCTATTACGATAAAACAATTTCCAGAAGTGAAACATAATTAATTTATGTGAATCATGACTTGTAGTGCATACTATTACTTGGTGTTCGCATCCGATCGATCTTGTAAATCTGTTCTGACATAATTCAAAGGTACGTCTTACGGGGGTCGTCAATTTAGAAGAGCAGAGCGTGCAATGTTGCGTTTAAGCGTTCTACTGGTAGGGGAGCCCACGATGCTAAATGGGGATTTACTCGAGCGTCATAGAGACCTATTGGGATGCAAAGCTTAGATGATAAGAAGAAAAAAATGTTATATAATGTATCGTTTTCATTGGTGGGGGGAGCAGCTATAGATTTTCAAAAATGTAAAAAAAATCTGTTGCATGGACATAATCGAGCGCGTCAGATATTGATAGCCTCAATGTCCTACGTATTTTTAAGAATGTATGTATGTTAATCTGATCGTTTGCATGATGGGGGTGGTCGTACGTAAGGGTTGAAAATGAAAAAAAAAAAAATTTAATCGAGCGCGTCAGATTTTCTAAGGGGGTGTTAAGTGAACCTAAAAAAACGCTCTCAATCAATAATCTGACGATTTCGATGTGACGCAAACTCGTGGCCATTATTATAATGTGCAAAAAAAAATCGCCATTTTGAAATACTCGAGCGCGTCAGATTAAGATATATATGGTTCATCTTTATGTCCTAGACGTGCTGTCTCATAATCTGACGATTATCTAGAGGGATTCGCCTAATCTGACAAAAAAACATTTTTATTCAAACCATTGGACTTAATTAATTGAAAAGCTCAGGAAATAGCATGCAAATAAAAACGTGTACGTTTGTTAAGTAGAATACTACAAGTATTCTCGTATTTATAAGAAATTTTTTTTTTTATATGCTCAAAAAATATTTTTTTTTATAATTAATTGATTAATTAATCATCATCTTCATCAGTAGAATCATCTTCATCTTTTTCGTGCTCGAACAAAAAAAAAACGTAAACGAAAAGCCAAAACGTTGGAAATACTGTTAATAATATTATGCCACGAACGAGTCTGTTCTGTGTCATCAGCTGTGAAGGCGTCATAGCAACCGAAACCAGAGTAGGGACGGAGTGAGATAGTAATAGATAGAGAAAGAGTGAGAGGGGAATAGAAACGCGGAGAGGATAATCATCATCACGCAGCTGCACGCATTAAACTTTATCGACGAATTTTTGTTACTTCGGCTTGTAGAAATGGTCAGATTATATATTTTTCGTTATCCTTGTATAATTTACTACAAAATAAAAAAAAATTCAGCCACGCTCGAGAATGTCGAGATGACGTTTTTTTTTTACAACTTTTCCGCCCTCCCCTTTCTTTGCGTCACTCTCAAATTGTCAGATTAGTGGAATATACACTTTTTAGCATGTCATTAACTCAC
This sequence comes from Pyrrhia umbra, assembly GCA_963891755.1. Taxonomy (NCBI): domain Eukaryota; kingdom Metazoa; phylum Arthropoda; class Insecta; order Lepidoptera; family Noctuidae; genus Pyrrhia; species Pyrrhia umbra. The sequence goes on along the minus strand of OY982922.1, from coordinate 9,553,301 downwards.
CCTACCTTAATCTGACGCGCTCGAGATTGTCTGATGATCGATTTTTTTTTACTAATCTGATCCTTTATCCTTGACGCGCGTCCTTATATATGGGGCTCATATTTGGTGGAGGTACTCAAACGGGTACAAGGTATCCCCCTGTATATTAATCTGCCGCGCTTTAGTAAATCCCGAAATCCCTACTAGGGCTCCCCTACCATACAGAGCGTTTAGGATCCGTAGGTATACTGTCATATTTAGCGCGTACGTACTACCTAATTTTCTTTGAAGCACACATGTTGATGTACTGACAATAATTACCTTGACTTTGCTGCACCGTTATTCAAGCCTGCTGAGTATGAAGTCTTGTGTTTAATTCCCGGGTTTGCCATATGGGGGATCTTGGCATGGTGTTTTACTAGCGACTTATGGGTTTACTATACATCTGCTTAGGCCGGGAAAAACTAGATTGATGTTAGAATGTTGATGCCGCAAAAGGAACTAAATAGCCAAATCGAGTGTTTAGTAAGCAGTTTTTCTCTCTTCAGCCCATAACTGCATACTGAAAACTCTATTACCAGTAGATAAAAAGTTATTTTGAAGGCATTTCCAAAGCAGACTCATGTCTTAAGAGTTAGACGCTGTTAGTTACTACTATACAATACAATGATAATAGGTATATTATGTATGTCGAGGCCAATTTATCTTCATATAGTTTTGGGCTGCTGTATATCGTTGCTATATGTATAGAATAGAATATATAATGATATGTTACATTAGTGAGAATGTTATATATAGACAATACAAGTTCATCGAAAGGTCTCATATTACTAACAAACAATAGCCTTGAAACAGTACCGTGAACTTAAACTGTTTCTCCAGATGCGGAAACAGAATCCACTTTAAAAACCTTCTGTGTCAAATGTCAATGGCGATAATGGAAAAACCTCTCGACAAAATTGAGTTGCTTGTAAACCCTGACATACACAATAGGAAATGTCGATGAACGGATTCATTAGGATGCGTGAGAAGGCTCTCACAAGTAAATGAGGTAGGTAAGTAAGGCTACTTACTTAACTCATTTGCTACTTATCATTTCACACAGCTACAAATATTTTTTAAGTAAAACTGTAGGATAAAATGCCATCTCGAAGTGAGTCATAATTATTGTCTAGATCATATCTGTAGGTCAGTTGAGACGCGAAAAAAATGTGTAAGCCAATGCGATTAAAAACCATTTACAACATGATAAGATCAGTGGACGCCTTTGGAATGTTCTATACCTTCTATCTAACAAGTTCATCTACGTTTCTTCTTATATGACACTAGCTTTCCGACCGCGGCTTCGCCCTCGTGGACTTTTTTTTTACACCTTGGGTTACATTTTGAAGTTTTAGTAAGGATACCTAATTTTTCTGGAAATAAATTTAAGTTTAAATTTAGCTTTCGAATGGTGAAAGAATTTTTAAAATCGGTCCAGTAGTTTTTGAGCCTATTCATTACAAACAAACAAACAAACAAACAAAGTTTTCCTCTTTATAATATTAGTGTAGATAGTGTAGAAAAAAGGAAATACAATACAATACTACCTATATTACACAAACAGTTAAAAAAACAAGTACCGACAAAGTGACAAATAGCTTATATAAATTAAAAAAAAAATCCTTTTATACTTAATCCCTACAAGATCGTCCAGATTTATTGATCCTACCTAAGTGTGCATAACATTAAACCTATTTCACCAAGCGTTAGAAGAACCCCTAATGTAGGTAAGTAGCAATAATCCATCTTCCACATTCGAACAGTTTAAAGTGTACAGAAGAACTCTTGAAATGCCGTGAGTTCATTCACACTGCACCACTAGCGAGTTTAACTGTGCAAGTTGACGGTCAGTCTACTCGCACAGTGTACAAATTAATATTAAAAGGCGACAAGCAATGAACTTTTAAAAACTAATAACAGTACTTGTTACGGGACATCCTTCTAGCCAGAGGTACCTAATTGAGTAAACATTTCTAACAGATAATATAATTAAAGTAAATGATTTAAAAGTCGTGGTGGCCTAGAGGTTAAGGCACCTGCTTCTCGTGTACGAGTGTGCGGGTTCGAAACCTGGCAAGTACCAATGTGACTTTTCTAAAGTCATACGTACTTTCTAAGTATATCTTAGACGTCACTGACTAACGGTGAAGGAAAACATCGTGAGGAAACCTGGACTTAAAAAGTCTGAAATCGCCAATCCGCCTTGAGCAAGCGTGGTGATCAATGCTCATGCCTTCTCTGTATGAGAAGAGGCCTGTGCCCAGCAGTGGGACAATATATAGGCTGATGATGATGAAATGATTTAAATATTGCTTAGTTTTCATTTGTTATTTAATAATATAAAATCACGTTCTCTCATATGTAAACGTACCATGAATTCACTGAATCTGAATCCAATCTTTATATTACCTAACTATCTTTCCGCCAGCGGCATCACCCGCGTGGGCTAATTCAAATTAAAAATGACAAAGTTTCATGCAAACATTGGCTCCCATTTTCACCCCATTAGGGGTAGAATTTCGGAAAACCCTTTCTTATCGGATGTGTATATGATACAAAGAACAAACCCTCCAAGTTTCAGGTCACTACAATCAGTTGTTTAGGCTGTGCGTTGATCCGTCAGTCATTCAGGACAATGCAATTTATATGTATAAAAGATATACGTTCACATTAAAATTCGATTTCTGCCAGTCTACTCAGGAGATGCGAGTGAGTGCGCACTATCAAATCCAAAGATCTGAGAAGAAAAAGGTACCGATGCTATTAATTCTTTTATGCTCCGATGAGCAAACAGACACGATCAGAAAGGGATCAGATGCAGGACTCACAGCTTTAAGGACTCTCCGAGGTACGATAAAAGCTTATAAAGACTCATTCTAGACCGCACTTATTAAGTGCAGCTTAAACTTAGCTTAGTTCAATGGATCTGCACCGTGTACCGAAATTTACTTGTCTTGACACAAAAAGTAGTCATATAATATTTACTTGCAGCAAGGTAGACTGACTTTAGTTTGACTGACTCTAAGTTTCTTTAGTGAATAATAAATGACAACCGTGTTACTGCGGTGAAACTGGCGGCAGCCTCGGGCGCAGTGGTATGGCATACTGTAAAAATGCTGGCAATATTGATGGTCGACAATCCATGACACACCAGCAGCCACGCCGCATCAACTAACGATATTATCCGTTGTGCTCTTTCCACTACTGGCGTACTAGCCGTGTTAAAGCTTAATAGGTAGGCCTATATTGTAAGAAGTAACTTGACACCTTTTTTTCGGATTGGTAATCATCAAATGATTCCTCCCTCTCCTATGGGTGGAGCGGGAGGGAGTGTCAGACTTTTACTGACTAAAACCCATCTATATTCCTTCTTTAGCCCTTTGTGTTCCGTGACCGCGGTAACTCTTTCAAATATCCTGCAACCAACTTGGCACCTTAGCACCATATTATCGTCCTAGCCTGGTAGAATGCGCAGGTGCGCTACTTATAAGCTCCCACTTAAATAAAATTGTATTGCGGGCTGGTTAAATCTGGTTGGGTAACAGCTACACATGTTTAATGTAAATGTGTTTAGCCGGTTTGAAGAACATTATCTCTTTTCCTGATCACAACTGATTTTTATTTAAATTTTAATTGTTTTTAAGTATCCGGAGTTTTTGTATTAACACGCTGACTCTACACTATCAATTGTTTTAAGGAGTGAGTGAGTCAGTTCACAAACAATGATTTAACAAAACCTTGAACTTAAATACTACAAACCCAACAAACAAATGAAAAGCTTCTGCACTTATCATAGTTTCATATTTCTATTTTAACTAGCTAGGGCGCCGAGATGAAATACTGAACCTCTCAAGTGTGCGGCAAACTGGAAAAGTTTGGAAAGGTATGTCTAGCTAACCCCTTAGACGCTAGCGATTTATTCCAGTTGATGTATCAACTTTGAAACATATAAACAGTCCCAAACATCATGATTAACATAAGTGCTCGAATGTTTTGTATTGTATTTATTTATTTAACAATTTTACGTACGGCAAAAATGTGTGTGTAATTTATGTTTAAGAATTAATTATAGAGTTAAATATAAATATTTATAAATCTTTAAAATGTTAGCCACTTCGGTCTTGTTTTATTTTTATACTTTTATTATTGATCAACATAATAAAATATTTTTTTTCCTGATTAAGGTTTCTACCCACTACCTACAGTGTATTATATCATGATCATACTAGGAACATATCAAGCAAAAATATTCTTTGTATTGAAAAGTATGAGGCTATACCCACCAGGCCGATCCTTCGCAGACTGATTACGCGGCGTGCCATGACGGACCACCGTATACAATTTTTCGGCGAGAACATTTTGCATGGTTATGATACATTCCCGCGGGATTAGTAGTCCATTTTGTGAATCTTTCCGTGTCTGATCGTTCAAAGCACGGTCATAGTATAGTACAATGAAGTGGGCACCTTTAAATAAAAAAAATATTATGTGTACCTACTCAATAATACGATAATGAACCGCTCCGAGATCCTTGTCATGTAATAGGTAAACAAACAAGTGTGTATTTTTTTTATTACACTGACATTAAAAAGCTACGATTAATCAGAACAAAGAGCAATCTTTTCGAACCATTTGGATTAAGAAAAACAAAGCATTTTGCAGATTAAAACGTCTGGTTATAAAAATGTTATAAAGTTTTTTATTCTTGACTTCACAGGCACACACTCTGTTTATCATAATACTAACTGTTCTCGCTGCTTTGTCCTGACGGTTCCCTCACTTATCTATCGAAAAACATCCTATATAACCTTTCATCTAAATCAGTTCAGTCAGTAACAAACAAACTTACATTCGAATTTATGATGTTAGCTAGGATACTTAGAAGTCCCTTTATATTTCTCGGCGAAGTAACTTAACGTTTCTGAAATATCAAATCATAAAATTCAATGTCAGAGGCCGTCAGGCGGATATGAGAAAACCTTGACACTAAGGCTTGTTAGCTTAGTAAAAACCTGCAGCCCACACGATAAGAAGAAAAAGACAAACATCTATATGAAATAAAGAAGTAGTCTTTTATGTATCTTTTACAGACTTTGCATACCTCATTCGAAAGCCTACATAAGCGTCAAAGAATCAACTATGCTCTAGCACTTTTTCGATTTCCAGAGAAATATCATAATAAGTACCAGCTTCCCCTCTACCATAATTTCTGAAATATCGTAATTTTAATCGTTATGATGTCAATTACAAATCGAATGCTTTTTATTACCAGTAACATCTGAAGCATTTGCGAACTCTACACAATGGCAAACGACAATGTTTCAGAAAAAATAATAATTATAGACGTTTACTTGTTACAACCAAGTCTGCTTGGGGCTAATTAGGGTTGGCAGGATGTACTTTTTTACACGACTAAATAAAATTTCCTTCGTGTTGATATATTAATTTCCTTAGATTGTTTTAGAGATATAAATGATAAAAGATTAGGTACATCATGAGAAAACCTAAATTACTTTAAACTTAAAATACTTAAATATGCACTGCATTATCGTAATACACACGTAGTTAATTACGTTAACTTTCTGTCACATGGAGAAGAAATAAATCCCCGCATAAGGTGAGCAGTAGGCAGTTTTAAAGTACCAAATTACAAAAAAAAACTTGTACAACATTGTTTATAAGTACCTATGCATAATTTTGACTGACCCAACTACATATTATATTAAAATAACTAGTAATTAAAGTCAAGCCGCAAAAAATATCATTTCTACTGAAAGTAATATTTTTACATTTGACATGATGATTTATTAAAGTAAACAAAATTCAATCTAGTGATATAAAAAAGGAAAAAATATTAAAGCTCTTTATGAGAAAATAATTTTCGAGAATATTTTTATGGTAACCCTAGCACAAGCACGGGCTATGTAAATGCACAGTATTATAGTCTTTAAGAGTAAGAAACATCGTTTAAAATTGCGTACAGGTATTTTGACAAATAATTACATTGATCATATTATTATATCGGACGGAAAAGAGAATCGGTCAGTTAAATAAGATGCCACGATCCTAGCGAGCACAGTATGTGTTGAGCTCTTGTGCCAAAAAGTAATAGAATAAACTTATCTATTAATATTATTTTATTTAAATTAAATACGTAATTTAATATAAAACATGTTGAATCTCCATAGTTTTGTGATTCTTATCCTTGTGTACGTTGCTAACTGCGAAGATGGATATTTACGTAAGTGAAAAAACGCTTCACTTTTATTAATTAAATTAAAACAAATCAATAAATATCAAGAGTAGATATTATTTAATAATGGTAATTTTGTGGACGTTTTTACATAAAGATAAAATTGATTAAAACAACACCTTCATATTACAATGCTTTTGTGAACATGTTTGTTAAGTAAATTTTCTTTAATTAATTATGGCTAGGTAATTATAATTTTCCTTAGTATTTGTATTATATTTTTCAAGTCAAAGTTCGAATGACTTACGTTAACGCACGGTTCGTTTAAAATTCATTATTTATATTTTTAAAAGACTCAATAACTTCGTTTAAAGCCATGTACGAGTATATACATTATGTACCCACCTATAGGTATGTGTGTATATGCTCAAAGTCTCATGAACGCATCTAACACTTGACTAACTATACTTTGTTAATAAAGTTATGAACACGTGTAGTGAAGTAGTGTAGTAGTTTTGCATGTAAATAAAATACGTAATTTGTGGGGTTTAAAACAATGTAATACACCTGCTTTAGATGTAATGTCTGAAACACTTCTTTAAATATAGTTTTTTAATTTCAAGAGGGTGAAGTTTGTATGAGAAATAAATTGTTTATTTGAATACATTAAAGGGACACGTATTTAAGGATTTTTTAATTTCATCCATTAAAGGGGCAAATAGGGGGCAATTGAGAAGGACCAGCTCAATTGTGTTGACTTTCGAAAATGTTCTGCTAACTTTAACTTTCTGACTTATCCTCCCACCATACTTTACTTCCTCTGTAGTACCTTTTATTATCTCCCTCTATAGAAAAAGTTTCGAAATGCCTCCCAAAAAGCTCAATGTGTCAATTCACCGACATAATATCCAAATATAAAAAGTCTCTATCAGTCAGTATCAGTCTCTTCACATAATATATTGTTACTGTTATTGAATTGCAAGAAAATCGCTGAATCAGATCTAAAATACAGACGAACGGCACACTTCAAAAGTTGCTACGGCTTGCTCTTTTGTTTAGTTTACGATATATTATAAACTAGCTGGTCCCTGCGGTTTCAACCGGATCTTGAGAGAATCTCTTTGCGCGTCGGTTAAAAACTGTCCTATGAGTTAATCCAAGTTATCTACACTATTAAATAAAGCATAAGAGTTTGATTGTTTGTTTACTTGAACTAATGTCAAGAACTACTGGTCCGATTTAAAAATTCTTTCAGTGTTAGATAGCCCATTTATCGAGATAGGCTATATATCTTCACGCTAAGATCAATAGGAGCGACACTATTCCACGTGGACGAAGTCGCGGGCAGAAGTAAACTATATGTGTAGTGTGTGTTCATCCAAACCCGTTGAGTCGTCTTTGTGAGGATATAATGTATGTTTGTTACACATAAACTATCGCATTTATAATATTAGGCAGGATATTTTTTTTGTGTTATTGATTAACTTCACGATGTTTTTCCTTCATCGTTAGTCAGTAGTGTCTAAGATATACTTAGAAAGTACATATGACTTTAGAAAAGTCACATTGGTACTTGCCAGGTTTCGAACCCGCACACTCGTACACGAGAGGCAGGTGCCTTAACCACTAGGCCACCACGACTGGACTTAAGTCTGAAATCGCCAATCCGCCTTGAGCAAGCGTGGTGATCAATGCTCATGCCTTCTCTATATGAGAAGAGGCCTGTGCCCAGCAGGGGGACAATATATATATATAGGCTGATGATGATGATGATTTTCATTTATAGTAAATGTAACTAAATGTTTATTTAATTGGAATAACTCGTCTTTATTGTATACTGACGTAATGAGGGTGTCCTATAATAGTATATGAATTGTGATAAATATATTGACGATGCACAATAATGTTGCCTAGATATGAAGTTTATTCACACACTCAAGAAAATACAAATATTCTTTATGAATAAAACAAGTTGCCGCATGGTCGCTCAATACAGGATTAACAAGTTCAAATTAAGTTCAAAAATAGAAACAATATTTACAAGGTCATGCAAAATATATAAAACTAGCCAAGTGCGTGTTGGGCCACACGCAGCGTAGGGTTCCGTGGGTACACACATTTACTACATACACATTTTAGTTGGTAGAGCATGATAATTATTTTGTAATCGGTACAGCGACCTTCACCGTGATAGTTTACTTTTAAGTTTTTTTCATTACATTTACATACTAATGTTGTCATTTTTTTACATATCCCGGAACAGCTATTTAGTAGGTAGAGGATAACGCTTAACTCTTACATAATTTAGCACTTGCTTAACTTAGCAATGCTTTACATTTAGCATTTCGAAAAAAGGATCCCTTAAAAAAGTCAGTAAGGGATCCGTCCATTCAATATCATCCATTTCAGTATTTTTTTGAATATTTATCCAACATTTGGGGTACCACACGATAGGGTGCACTAAAAAATGTGTATTCCCACTTCTCGTGGAAATGTGGAACACCAAAAATCATTAATTAAAATTTAATTTTGCTACTTTGTCGACGTAAATACCAAATTACAGCTTTCTGGTACTAAGAACCTCTGGAGCTATGCCGCGGACAGACAGACATGGCAAAACTATACAGAACCCTAATAACTTGAAAACGGCGGCTATGCTGCTACCATTTTTCATTAACTCATTTAAATAAAAGCGTTTAAGTTATACCTACCAAGCAGGATTTTTGCTCAATAAAGTTCTTGATCCTATTTCTGGCTCGCTGTGCCAATTAATGAATATTAAAAAATAAAAATACAAGGCGTTAAAAAGATAAGCAATCGTTAAGTAATAAATTCGAATCTGAATATTCATTAATTTATGTATGAAAAAACATGATCAGCTTTTTATATTCAACTAATAATATATGTAAATGCAAAAGTTTTTTAGGGTGGACGAGTGTACGAACGCAAAAACTACTAAATAGATTGGGATGAAATTTGGTTCACACATAGTTTATAATAATACTTTATACCCAAGCATCTGGCCCCAATTCTAAGTCCATGCAGATTATGTGGCGAGTAGACGCTAGTTTGAAAGTGAATATGTGAATGACACCTACTATACATGTATTTATGATTTTAAATTCTTTTTATTTTCAAAAGCATCGGCAACAGCTGTTGGTCAAACTCATCGATCATGTTTTCAAAACAAAACACCTAAATGAATTTGCTCATGCCTTCTAGAAAGTATAGTGCCACACCAGCAACGTGCTAAAAGCCGGGTTCTGTAAACAGATTGATGCACTGATCAAAGAAAGCGAAGACATAACATCCATAACGAAATCGATTACTGAGTTACTTGTTCCTACATGTAGCTATACCATTTAGATACCCGAAGATCTTCTTTAGTATATGCATATGTGCTGAGGACCAATTCAATATAACCATCGATCTGAGTATATTATACGATTTACTCTGTTATATACCTGTGTACAAGCGTTTGTTTTTGTTTGTATAGTGGTTTCTACGATTTTACTCGCGTCCTGAGGAAACTAAGTACTTAACGCGCCCAAATAAAATGTAGCTTTTAACCGTCTCCGGGGTCCCCTCTACCTCCGTATCATATTTTCATCCAAGTCGTTCTCAAGTTATGGCATGACCAAGGGAAATAAGGAGAAAATAATTAATATGAAAGTAAAAAGAGGAACTTACAGGAACAATAGCAGATGTAATAAATTAAATTGGTCTATACCTACTTGTGTTGGAAATAGTTTCCTATATACATACATATGGAACGATACCTTAATATTCTTATACTTGGCAAACGTTCTGCATTATACAACAGCTCTGCCCATCGCCTCTAGAAGACGCACTTCTTGTGTTATTGTGACGCAAAAACTATCGCCAAAAACAGACTTTGAATGGTCTATATTTACATAAGTATACTTATTACCCTTATCTACAAACTCATCGCACTGCCAAGACAATAGAACCTGTCTAAGCATACAATAGTGCTACTGAATCCATGTTGATATGGCGAACTAAACACTTAGACACCAAGATTTAATTTTATCCAGAAAGTCAATCCATGAGAAAGAAAGAGAAAGTCTGTGAATAAGCATAAACGGAAAATTAAATCTTCACTATTTTTCCCGAGAAATCCCATTGAAAAATTACTAATTACGTCTCCCAAATATTTCTGATTTTCCTTGTGACTTTTACAAATAATGTTTTCTAAAGCATTTCTGGACTATTATGAATATGTTAAAACAAATAATATATTATAGTGAAATCTTTCATGCATACAGCAACTATCCGAAGTTTCGTTTCAGTAAGTTATTATAGGGATAATTTTATCTGGTATATCTTTTTATTATCTGCATCCTTATCCCTGCATCTAGCAATGTGACTGGTAAGGTTAAAACCTTTCAATTCACCACTGTCTAGGAACTCACACATGGTAACATAAATTCAGTATTAATAATACAATAGGTACTTATAAATTAAATAATTATGCCATCAATCAAATAAATGTAATCGAAACGAACTGCTTTTGTTTAATCAGAGTTTGACAAGGTAAACGATACGTGATTGTTTTGATAATCCATCACCGCCGCGTCGTCATCACGGTTGATTGGGACATGGCGCGTGTGTAGAATGCCCTAATATTATGAGTTATTGAGTCATTAAAATGGAGGTATAAACGTAGATACATAAGGAAGAACGCCTTTATGTTGACCAAACGAACCATCGTAATAGTGACGTTTTTATTTGAAAACTAGCTGTTGCCCGCGGTTTCACCCGCGTCCCGGGGAAACTACTTAACGCACCCGGATAAAAAGGTCTCTTCTATCTCCGGATATAGAGGGTCTCTTATATCTCCGTAAGAAATTTTATCCAAATCGGTTCAGCTGCTCTCGAGATTTGCGCTTAGCAACACATTCAGCGATTCATTTTTATATTTTAGATGGAAACTTGATTCGCGCATTTTATTTATTTAAATAATAATAATAAAAACTTTAGTCAAATTCTTGGATGATGGAATTATGCTCCTCGTTTTAAGAATTACCTTTTCGGTTTCACCCGCATCCCAAACTACTTAATGTACCTGGATAAAAAGTAGCCTAAAACCTTGTCCAGGGTGTTCACTTTCCACACCAAATTTCATCCAAATCCAAATCGATTTAGCCCTTTTACCGTGAAAGCGTAACAAAGTAAAGTTAGTTTCCTAACTTAATATTACTGCTAAGATACTTACTTCGTAGGTATTCTGGGTAAGTAGGTAACTACAATATACCCACTTACTATTTATTATTCAAGGTGTATGTGTTACTTGACCACAAGTTGGAATTTTCTTGTGTTTCAAAGAAATAATTACTTCACCAGACCACACTACCTATTCATTTTCAAAGTTAATCAATAAGTATAAGTAATATGACAATTAGTCGTAGTAAACTAAGCTGTACACTTTGAACATACAGGAAGTTAAAAAGAAACTTCTTCAGGAAAAATGAATTAAACACATTTTAATTGGAGAATACTTCGTGAACACTGAAAAATTAAGGTCTATGATATTCTACTTTCACTTTAGTCATGTAAATTAATCCAACTTTAAACGAATACAACAAAATAACAAGTTACAGACTTTGCAAAATACAACGATGCCCTAAAATTTTAGTATTTTCAATGGATTTTAATATGCCATAAAGTCCTAAATCATCTGCCTAGATTTTTTTCCCTACTATATTGGGCTTCGGTTTCCTACCCTACCAGATGCAGTTGAATACCAGTATTTAAAACCAACCCCGTTACTGGGTCACCAGATACCCTTAGCTAGGACTGGCTGCCAAACTTTCGAGCTTTTGCCCACCCACAACGACTTTCAAGAATCTACAAATGACAGCAGACACCACTTTACATTCTTTCTGAGGCACTGAAATGGATGGTCAACCATCCACAGACGACTGCGGCAAGTAGTTTATCCTTGCTCTTGTAATGAGCAAGGACTTCTCTGACGTAATTCAAAATATTTATTACCTATTATATCCGAAAGTGCAATTTAATTGACTCTTGTTTACGGCAATCGTCAGACAATATAATAACGTATTTTGCGAAAAATTTATGTCTCCTTCAATAAAATGTTATAAAATATTAAACACTTAACACAAATCAAAACCATAGTTAACATAATAGTCGATATTACTGAAAATGACTTCTTATGACTTTGCTTTATCACCTCTACAATAAATTACCTATATTATTAACTTGACATGAATGTGACATGTGTGGGAATGGCTACAATATGAATGTGGATGACTATAGAGCTAGAGGAAGACCAAAAAAACGATGGATAGATTGTGTGAAAGATGATATGGATAGGAAGGATGTTAGTAGTGAGATGACGGCAGATAGAGAAGTATGGAAGAAGAAAACATGCTGCGCCGACCCCAAATAAATTGGGATAAGAGCAGGCGAATGATGATGAATGATTATTAACTTGACATATTTAAAATCCCACCTGACTTGAATTCCTTCTTTGTGAACATCTATCAGTAACTATATTAAACGTCTTATTCGTATTCTCTTTCTGCTGGCGTTATTAATTTTTTCTTCGTTACGCTTTCACGGTAAAACGGCTCAACCGATTTGGATTAAATTCGGTACGGATATAGATGGTACCTTAGAGCCGGTTATAGTTTACTTTTTATCCGGGTGAGTTAAGTCGTTCTCCGGGCAACCACTAGTCATGAATAAAACGGTATGTCTTTGTTTAGTGTTTAGTTTCTTTGACTGAATTATTATTACTATTTTAGGTATTGTCCTTTCATGCAAATTTACCATAAGGAACTGACATTTCAATTCACATTCGCCTAGGTTTTCCTAACGTCGGCCTCCAGTTTAGCGGAACACAGCTTTTCCGTTTAAAGAACCCTAATCCCATGAAGACAACCATCATTTACATGAGGATGATAAACTCAATATTAATGCAATTTTCTTTTTTCTACTAATGAAAACCTCGGTATAGAATAGATGGTCGGATCTGTCGCCTCAAGCGGCTATTACTGAGTCATTACAAACACAATTATAACTATTAAACATAAAAAACACTACAATGCATCACTCTTTGTTTTTATGCTATTTACCTACCTGCAATAAAAATGGACAATAAATATAAAGAAATACAAAATAACCAATTCATAAATAAATTAGCATCAACATGATAAACATCTATACATATAAAATGCTTTGTCATTTCGTTTTGTTTTTTTTTTCTGTTTGTGTTGAGTTTTTACTTGTTTATATTTTCATTTATTTTGTAATTATTACATTTGTTAAACCTTACGAGGCTGGCTTGGCGTAATAGCGTAAAAAGCCTCAACAAATAAATGATTAAAAAAAAATGCTTTGTCCTCAATGTCTGACGGATTAACGCACAGCCTAAACCGCTGATCCTAGAGACCTGAATCTTGGAGGGTGTGTTCTTTGTATGACGTAGGCATCTGATAAGAATTTCTGAAATTTTACCCCTAACAATGTGAAAAGGGGGGGCAAAGTTTGTATGAAACTCTGTCTTTTTCAATTTGAATTCGTATATCGCTAGCGCGCGAAGCCCCGGGCGGAAAGCTAGTAATGAATACAAAAAAACACATGAGCTGCATACAGTTACATAGATAATGTATCTACATAGATAAAAATCTGTTTCTATTTAGTAAAAAGTTTGATTTATTTTTATTAAAATTGCAATTTTTATTTCAGCTCCCTACATCACGCCATGTGACTTCAAAAGTGATAATTTAATTGACTGCATCAAAGAACAGATCGAGGTCGCTCTTCCCAAGTTCACGAAGGGCATCCCTGAAATGGATGTACCATCAATAGACCCTGTGAAATTGAAGAACATTGAAATACTTGGCAACGGGTTAAACCTAACCTTCTCCGAGGCAGCTATGCATGGTCTTAGCAAATGCAAATTAACAGAATTGAAGTAAATTGAACTATTTTATTAATCAACTTGTATATATACTAATACTATAAAGAGGAAAGATTTGTTTGTTTGAAGGGTTTTAACTCAAAAACTACTGGACCGATTTTAAAAATTCTTTCACATTTTTGTAAAAAAAAAATGTCCACGCGGGCGAAGCCGCGGACGGAAAGCTAGTATTTTATTTAAGGTTAAGCAACTGAGACCGTTAGCGTTTTTTACTTTTAAATAGTTATAACCCAGACCTGCACATATTTTCTATGTATTTTGCGATTGCTATATATATATATATATACTAGCTGTTTCCCGCGGTTTCACCCGCATCCCGAGGGAACTTCTTCGCGTACCCGGGTAAAAAGTATCCTATATGTTAATCTAGGTTAAAAGCTATATGTGTACCAAATTTCATCCAAATCCGTTCAGTAGTTTTTGCGTGAAAGAGTAACAAACATCCATACATCCATTCTTACAAACTTTCGCGTTTATAATATTAGTAGGATAAAGACGAAGGAATTAAATATATATATGCAATAAAACCAAAAAGTTGAAGTGCAATGTCCGCCTACCCTCATTGGTTTAACATAGTGCTTCGAATTGACGCTTTGTTCTTGCAGTAATTAGGCATATCAAGTTATTTTTTGTCCATAAATTAGCGTTCCTTTAACGAGACATCAGTTATAAAGAAATCGTTTGCTCATCCTCGTCAAACGAATTAAAGTTATCGCTACTTTCCTTTATTTTCTTTAATATATCTAGATTAACAACCTAATTATTCTCAATTCTTATTTCTGCCCAAGTAGGCAGCAACCTACCTACTCTATTTCCACATACAAGACCTTGTAGATATGCCAAGTCCGGAAGCAAATCAAGCATATTTCTATCCTGTATCAGTTTAATCGATAAACAATGACCATTGAAACCTATATAAGTTACGAAACACGAAGGACCACGCTCCACATTGTATGCAAATGTTCGAACTCCTCGATACCATTGGACTAAACTTCAATAATTGTTCGGTCATGACTAACGTAGGACAAATGCAATAGGCACAATAGGTGCAATAATTCCATGCAAAAAATCATACACGTGTACCTACTTACATCTAATTGTTATTAAACGGGTTCCACGATATTTTATATGAGCAATTTGTTGAAAATTATGTTTTTCTACTAATTATGAGTAATTTGTGGGTTGGTTGCCTGCAATAAAAAAACGATTATAATCGACTTTTGCCCGGACTATTATATGTGCAGAAACATGTCACATAAGCGTATAAAAAGAAACTTAATTGTACCTATGAACGTTGAAGATTTTTTTGTTTCACTCTCGAAACCAGTAGAACAAAACAAAATGTGTACAAAGTAAATCATGATAGAAAATTATTGATAAATATTAAAAAGTTTTCTTTTTCAGGTTAGACTTAAGCAAAAAAACCGAGGGAACATTCACATTGTCATTCAAAGGCAACATGAGTTTAACCGCCAACTACGTCGCCGATGGCAGAATTCTAATTCTACCTATCAAAGGAAATGGAGACGCATTGGTTGATGCACGTAAGTACAATCTACGTCATATAAGAATCTTTGGAATACACTTCATACATATTTATTTCTTTTCGTGCAAAGCATAGAATATTAGTAATAATGTCTGATTTACAAATCAGTATAGTTGGGTACATGGGTACAACAATTGTCAGTATTTTATCCACCTTTTAATCTAAAAATTAAAAGACGATTATTAAATAATTTTATTAAACTTTCCTTCAAATGTATCTTACTTCGGAGATTTATGAAAAGTAACATTATATTGAAATTAAAATAACACTACTAAAGTTAAATGATTGCTTATTCACAGAGGGTGTCGAAGTTCAAATTGACAGCCAACTACTTGTCGAGAAAGATGCCAATGGCGATCACTTAAAGTTAGCTACGCCGAAGTATAAGTATACAATTGAACGCACAACTTTCGACCTGAAAAACCTGTTCAACGGGAACAAGCAGCTTGGTAAGTACAAGTACTTATGTACTAAATAAAAATATGACTTTATTCAGAACCGATCCAGTTCATTTGATCTCTAGCCATGATGATATTGTATTACATATTAATATCAGAATCTGATAAAAATCTAATAAGAAATTCTTCGACAAAATTATTCCTAGTCTACAAAAACAAAAGAAAGCTGGAAAATGTGGAAGGGAAGAATTTAATTTTCATAAAACCATTTTATTGGTAGAAATGCAATCATAACAACATTAGCAACCGAAAATAGAAATGATAATTCTACACTGCTGAATGAGAGCTTGATCTGAGAAAGTTTCACGAATTCCTTTTTCTTACTTTCAATATCTTGATGGAAGGTCATTTTTTTAGTCATACAAAATCGTTTTTTAATAGGTACTTATATATGTATCAATCAATATAAGATTTCTCAGAACGATACGGCTGATAATGAGTAACAATCGAAATGGAAAATTTATTCTGTAACAATGTAATGCTTATCTCGTGATGCTTGATCAATAATGTTTTACTTTTGTGACGTCGCAAGAGTTTGCTTTTCATACAAATGACGGAACTTGCGTTATCTGATTCGATACCTACATCTGTATTTTTTATACTTTCATCATCTTACATCACGCCGGTTTTGTTTGTTATTTGAAGTGTGTCTTAGTTAAATATATATTCAAATCCGCCAGGTTTTAATCCACCGCAAGGAGGCGAGCCTCTTCCCATCACACGAAAATAAAACTTGACACCGAAAGGATGAAATCCGAAATTCCGGATGGAAAAATTCGATTATTTATTTTGCTTAACAGTAGCGTTAGCAACCACTACCAAAACGAGGCTTTTTACGGTAATCCTCCAAAGATTATAGTTGCGAAAGTAAGTTTGTTTGTTACACTTTCATGGTAAAACGTTTGAATCGATTTAGATGTTTGAAAATATTAGGACAGTTTTTATCCAGGAGTGAGAAATTCCCTCAGGACGCGGAAAACAGCTAATATGCAATAATGACGATGGTAATTTGTCCTTAGCTGAAACAACTCTACAGTTTGCCAACGAGAACTGGAAGCAGTTGATGGACGAGCTGTCTCCGCCGGCCATTAAGCAGATCGTACGCACAGTCGTCAAAGCCATCAACAAATTCTTCTCCAAAGTTACCATAAAGCAAATCATAAAAGGATACTACGATGATTAAAACTGTACAGTGAGAAAATAAGCAGTGTGGGTTAGATCACCAAAAAATAATTAGTTCATAGAAATGTTTACAGTTCAGATTGTTTCATTAAATCATTAGGTACAAAAATATATCGAATGCGAGAGTTTTATTCTAACAATTTCCTCAAATACAGTCACTACTACATGACTATACCCCTTTAGTACAGGACTAAAGGGATATAGTCATGTAGGACCTTTTTTAAACACGATGAACGTTTTTAATGATTTTTTTGCAACTTCTTCGGACTGAATCTGACTCAATCGCACGTTAGATTAAAACACGTTCCTCACGAACATTTAGTTTTGAATTCATAGTAATAATAAAATAATAAACGTTAAAAGAGTTTTTTATTACCTAGTACCTATATACAATATTTTGTAGTCTTGGTGTCCAGCATGTTTGCGTTTCAATAGTAATCACTAATTAAAACCAAAGTGGGAAATGAAAACTTACGTTCTCGTATTAATAAGATAACGTTTAATAAAATGAAAAATATAAAAAGTAGATAACAAATAATACGTGAACGAATTAACAAGAAAATAAAAAATAATATGTATATTATCACATTTCCTAACGTATTTATGGATATTGATTCCGTTTAATAACTTAGAACAAATAAATTACATTTTTAAATATTTCTTATAAGTACCTATATATAAAAAAAGTTATTTACAAGTCAATTATTAGTTTTATTTAAATCCAGTTTACTATAATAGTAATTTCAGTCGAACATTTTGAAATCTTCACCGATACCATCAATCTCACGCTTGTCCTGTATCATCGCTACTAGATGTGCTGGTACTTAGTCTTGGTTCCGATCTATCGGATTGCATAGACAAGTTATCAGTTCCGTTGTTGAACCGTTGATTTAATCCAGACGTTCTAGACCAGGGTAATGGTCTACCTCTCTTGTACCACACGGCACCAGCCAGTACTAGGGCTAATACTACGATACCTACCGATGTACCAATCAAACCGGCGTGCAGTCGAGGCATCCGTGCTGCATCTAATAACATAATTAATCCGTATTAAAAAAATAATCCAAGTTTATCCGAGATAGGATATCTCGCGAACAAGAAAGCATCGAATGATGACTAATTAAATAGCTTGTTTTTTTCTGTCACTTATTGAATGACGTTACTGAATAATAAATCGTGCTACGATAAAAGCTACTAGAGACGGCAAAAACTTTAATAAGAAGGCACTGTAGAGGTTCTATGAAATATATATAGGAATTAAACCTTATTGGGTAAACTGGCCACACAATCATTTGAAATTAGAATGAAGGAAAAGTTAGTTAGCAGTTTTTTGATACAATGATGTCAGTCTTCGAATCCTCCACCTCTGACTACGCAATCCCTACAGTACCTACTACTACTTTAGCTATCCAGATAATTACTTTGTTACGTGAAACGAGGTCATAGAACCTATCCTCGATCCTACTAATATCATAAATGCGAAAGGTTGTTTACTTCTGAATGAATTTGGATGAAATTTGGTATACACAGTTTATGCCTGGATACTTTTTATTCGGTTGCTTGAAGTTCAATCAGGATGCTGATAAACCCGTAGGAAACAGCTATTTTATATTAAACGATGATATAAGATGGAAGTTCTAAAGATTTACAAAACTTTATTTTAAAAATTAAGTAATAATAATTTACAAAATAATTTTAAATTTATAGCTTCATCGACATAATATATTACACAAAACATTACCTTATGAATTATACGCATAAGAGGATGCTTACGTATATCAAAGTTCAGCAGTTACGAGTTTATCTTGGTAAGACGGGGGGACTTTGTTTTTTAACATAGTATAATGATGTAGAGAAGATAGACATATTTTGTCAATAAACTTACGTGCATCATAATAAACGTTTACAGTGTCCCTGGACTCTAGAATATGGTCGTGCAAAAGAGCAGCGCAAGTCCATTCACCCAAGTCCTCTTCAGATACACGGGCAATTGTCATCGAACAGTCGCCGTAGTCCAAGTTCTTCCCCGGAGTGAAGTAATATCGATTTAAAATAGCACTGTAAAAAATAATGAGTAAAAATCTTCGTAAAAGTTTTAACACTCCAGTTAAATTGATATAAGTAAGTTTTTACAAAAAAAATGTATCTGTTTTTAATCTATTTTAATTAACAACATATGACCGACCGATTAAAACAAAATACAATACGTACTTATCCTCGTCCACCGAAGAATCTATACTTATTCCAAGAAAGTAGGGTGACAAAAATCTGCAATAATCAAGTGGCTGGGGACCATTCGCGGTATGGCAATACAAAGTGGCAGTACCACCAATGGTAGTACCAACTTCTTGTTTATTAGCCGCTAAAGGTCCAGTCACTCGAACATCAACGAGATCTGTGATCTCTACTCCCAATTGGTATTTATAACCCATGTGACATGTCCATATGCCTCCATCTTCTTTGATAACGTTGGCGAAGGTAATCCCACAGTCACCAGATTGGAGGTTTTCGCCCGTATACCTGTTCAAAATAAATTTCAATAAATATGTATGTTCGTAGGGAGAATGAATGGGATATAAAAACAAATAAGTATACCAGAAATCTGATTGCTGTCCGACTTGACGCTCCACAGGTGTGAATTGCGACCCATTGGGATGTTGGAACCAACAGTAGGCTAGGGACGCATCCGCGCGACATGTAATCGTAACAGCCGTGTTACTCTCTACGAACAGCGTCCTCACTTCCTCCTCCGACCCCGTGATATCTCGTCTTAACCTTGTTCCTTGAAAAGAGAAAATTTTATTAGCGGACCTACCCTGGGCTAGCAATTTTTTACCACATCAGCATCGGCAACTATTTTATCCAGTTCATCTTGATACAAAAGCAGGCGTATTTTATTTAAGTAGTTTTGAAAAAAAAAACGATTCGTGAAAAAGTGCCATATAGATCTACCATTGATGGTCACTCTCATTGGACAATCACACAACAGCTGTATGAAGATATTTTTCTTGTTGGTACCTACGTTAATCCATCAATAGGATTTCCTATTGATGCTTAACGCAGCTCTGATGGAAACACAGGTTAATTTACACAAGTACATAACATAACAAGTTACTTGAAATCCATTACGTTCAAACTATTTACCTCCTTCTGCTGGAACACTTATAAGTGCTTGAAGAGGCGTCCGCGGCTCAATAGTGTTGCCAGCCCACTCCTGTACTCCAACCGTGCACCTCCAAGTGCCATAATCATCGGCAGCCACTGACTCTATAGTCATTCCACATTGTCTTTTGAAGAAACCATTTCCGTAGTAACTGGGGAAGAATTTTATATTTATCAATTTCCGAAATCTGTAAAAGCTGAATTATCCTATTATCATCCGCCTATATCTCGGTATCCGCAACCAGTTCGAAGACTATACCGATAAAATTGCAGGCCCAAGCTATGCCTAAATCATTATATTTCATCATATACTTATCTACATTTACGCATTTATATACAGAACGACTTATTGATAATTTGCGACGAAGGACAATCTGAGTGGCATAATGGAAATTCGAACAAAAGGCTCTAATTACCAACCTGTACCGACCATCACTCAAGCCGTCTATAACATTGAAACCCGAGGTTGCCGTGCTTTTTTGGAAACGGCAAAAAGTGATATTCTTAGCCGTGTGTAGAATATTACAGTACAAATGTAGTTTATGATGAGCGGCATCTCGGACGAAGCCAACATCGAGACGTTCAGCTGAAACAAATAGTTACATATGTATCTATGCTTAACTATTTTGAATGAATAACAGGTAAAGGTTATCGCAACAGAAATAAATCTTGTCAGATAAACTAGCTCCGATCTAGTATGTTTAAGTTTATCAGTTCGATACAATCATTATAAACCTGAAATAAGGTACGTAGCGTCCAGTCTAGTCGCTATGCTGTGGCTAGAATTTAGTGACGCAGCCCACTTTGTTATCGAACCACGATAGATAATGACTTTGAAAATCTTTGCACTGTACATAAAAAGGGGTTCGGTTAGCAAAAATACTGACTGATATCACGACACTAATGTCAAGAGCACCTTTCCCACATAAAAGGCAATGTCGAGGGCACGACCTAGTTAAGAAAACAGGTATATAGCAAGCACGTGTGACGTTGTTGCCTTTAATTGCGATACCCATACGTCATTGCATCTATTTAATTGGTATGCTATCGATAACCGATAAGATTGTGATAGACAATAATTATAATAGGTAATCGGAAAGTGATAAAAGTTTATTCCGTTTGATGACTTTTATGCATCACACAGTGATTACAGAGATACCAACTGAATATAGTTTCCGCATCAAATAGTCACCTTCGTCTTGTTTATTTATTTACAATATCAAAACTTTTGATTTATAATAATAATAAAGAAGTTTGTCCACATCGCTGACAACGCGAATCGTGTCTGAAGTACTGGCTGCATTGCCACGTTGATTAGTAATGCTGAATACGCTGATTGTTGAATTTTCCGTTTGTTTGATAATATTTATTCGTAGTTGAGGCAGAAAGGACGTATACAGAATACCTAAATAGTGAAGGCAATTAATTGAATCTTTGAATTTACTACGTCATTGAGACAAACAATTATCTATCATTAGGTATGAAGTTAATTAAATTATACATTGTTTTCATCGGCTCATCATCAATTCTGTATGTTAACATCTCTATCTTTTAAGAAGAATTATTCAGCTCCAGTTTTGCACAAAGGAATTAATAATGTGTAGGAATTTATCTGACATTTTAATCCTGAAATACCGGAATACGTTTACATTTGAATCGTAAACGCTGCTCTGAATCGCAATGTCCCCTGTCCAACTGTCTCTGCAAGCTTGCAACGGTGACACTTGATGTATTTTACGACGTGTAGTGGCGTTAGCGTGTAGTGCATTGTTTGTGTTGGCTTCGTGACAATGATGTATAAACTATACATAATATTATGTATACCTACTAATAGTTAAAGTAAATTTAGGCCTAACTGATCAGAATATAATTGAATTTGAACGCTTTTTTTTCTTCTCCTGCAACTATTATTGTTAGATACATGAGCAAGACACACAAAATATTCACTACATAAAAGTCATCGCAAGACTACACATTTTCAATTTCACGTATAAAATTGCTTACCTTCCACAGCGACGGATCTATCAACATGCAATTCAGTAACCCGTCCAGGTATACCAAGCAAGACGCTCCATTTACCCTGCACGGCCCTGGTGGTTTGCTCCAGGGTCACACTACAATGCCCAGGGACCAAAGCACTCTCCGAAAACGGCTGAGCCACCAGGCAATAGGAATTGTTTAAAGACGAGAGGTCCACTAGCGCTTTAGTCTCACCATCTTTAAGGGATATAGTCTCTGGAGTGTAACTTGATATCTTATCTGAAATAATAATTTAGTGTCAGAAAATAGGAATAGTTAGGAATATGAAAATCGCTAGCAGGATTGTAGCAGTTTAGATAGCAATAGTAACTTATTTATACAATCATCATAATATTATGTTGTTAAGATAAAACTATTATTATTGTTTGTGTGTGTGTACCAGTGTTAGACAGATAGATAAAATCAGCAGCTTATGCTGAAGAATTAAAGGAAATGTACTTCATTCTTTGTTTAACTATGCGTTGTAATATGTTTTTTATGACTAAGACTATGAGATGTAAAACAAAAAATAATAATAAATATTATTTTATATTTTGTTAATACTTTATAGCCGAATTATCACATAAAACAGCTTTTAGTTCAAAGAGAAGTTAGTCATTTTATTTCTCAGAAACGTCAAGCCACCGAGTTGGTATAATTCTGACTATGTAATTAAAAGATAATAAAGTATATTAATTAAAGTATACTTTTGCACATATATACAAAACGAACGTATGAATCCTGACGCTAATTGCCAGAATCGATACCTACTATTTAAAATGCAATTATTTAGATACCTATTATACTTAATCATTTAAAATAATACCTAATTAAGATATTCAAATAGATTATCGTAACAGATTGTACATATCGAGAAAATCAAATTGTTATAAGCCCAATAAATCATATAATAATAGGTAGGTACCTAAGTTTGTACTTTGTAATATGTTAAAAGTGTGCGGGTCGAGACATCCATTTGATTGAATGATGTATTAGATTTGTTAGGTGTTTATCAACCTAAATACTTTTCTTCGTCAATTTAAGGGCTAGCACGCTAATATACGTATAACATTTACACAATTCGCCGTCCCCGGGGAATAAAATGATATATTCTAACAAAACGTACATTTCTAGTAGAATTAAAAAACATGTTTTTAATAAATGTTCGTTATCATTTTATTCACAGTATTTCCTAACCAAAGTCATTGCACCACAGCTATACCATTTTATTCTTAGGGTCTTAGGATTCCAAATGCAAATGATAACACAATCATACCATTTTCTTTTCGTGTATATTCTACTTCTCTTATATGTTTAAGGAACTCTAACACGCCTGGTAATGGTAGTTATCATTTTGTTCCCCGGGGACATCGAATTTAACTAGGGTCGGTGCGCCGGTTAGCGATGACTTAGCTGAGTAGCTAAGTGAAGCACCACTAGCTAGCACTTTAATATGTAGGCAAAATCGTTAGATACTGTAAATTTATCATTCATCAATTAAAACAAATCTTGGTTAAAGATTCATTCGAATCGTAATCGTTGCGTTTAATCCGCCTCTGTAAAATTTGCTGGATAAATGAAAACTGAAACATGGTGTTTTTATTTTAAATACTAAAATTATATCAGGGGTGTCCGGGGGAAAATTAAATATCCACTGAAATGTTCGATTTTTAGTTCTTGTCCGGCAATTTAGGTAATGGCAGCCCTAGCCTAGTTCAGTCGTAATATATTATTATGGAATGTGATCAAACATACATGGCGACAATACAATTATAAAACTAATTATTTTATCTGACGCTATGATCAATAGGTACAATACGCATTAATAATTAGGAATTTAGCCAAAAAAATCCAAAGAAAAATATATCATAAAAAACAGTTGGTACATAATACATATAGTTGCTTGTATGCACCTACCTGTAACCTTTACTTCAGACCAGCCGGTAATGGTGTGGTTTCCTGCAGTAGCAGTCATGCGCCATCGACCCTCGTCCGAGAGGTCCACGTTCCGGACCCTCACGCCGCAACCGTCACTCCAAGTCTCGAATCTATACATCAATTAAACATCAGGAGAAGAACATACAGCCAGATATGATGGTCTGACAAAAAAAATAGCCCCTCATTTAATATTATTATTACCTATCTAGTATCTACCAATAACTTTAAATTTCAAGAAAACGCGCCTGCCACGGAAACAAATCAAGATAAAACGGCTATAGTAACCTACTTATATTGTTTCTCACCTGCCTTCGTTCGCTCTCGTGAGATCAGAAGACTCAAAATTTCAAGAATTTGTGTTTAATGTTACAAATAGTTCCGGGACCAATTTTGATATAAAAATATGACTCAGATGCTTAATACACAAAACCTATTTATTTAATTGTATTGTAATTACATACAGTAAAAGCTCTTTATTCGCGGGGTATATGTTCCATAAATATGCCGCGAATACAGAAACCGTGAATACGGAATGGTAATTTATATGGAATTATAGGGGAAACGTTCCTAGGTGACAAAAAAAAAACAAATACACAAAAAAATAATTTAATTGAAGTTTTTGAACATTTAAATTAATTTCTCATTTCTTTTAGTTGACATTATAAACTAGGAAGAGTGCAGTAGACGTGTTACTCGATCACAATTTTTGTAACGAATGTGAATTGTGAAAGACGAAACAATAAAACATGCAAAGCGGCTTTTACTATAAACGGAACAACAACATTTAAAAATATACTTTATTTATTGAGTTATAAGGTTGCTTTTATTCTGTTTGTTTACATTCTCAAAAACACCTATCGCGGCGAAGGCGGCTCGTGTCAAAGGCCTCTGCAATATCATTTAACAACATACTTTAGGCAAATTTGTAATAAGATCTATTTTACTTTTTTATTAGTCCATTTGACAAGGATATTGGGTTGGATACCTATTGGAATAATTTTATTATTATGTATGTACTTATTAGATCCGCGAATAAAAAAATTTTTAGTCGCGAATATAGAAATTGGGTCGCAATTTTTTAATCCGCGAATAGTGAAAACGCGAATAAAGGAAGCGCGAATAAGGAGCTTTTACTGTACTAGGTACCTATAGTCCCACAAAAGGGTAATATCATAGGTATTATAGTAAATAATATACATAGATAAATAGACTTTATTAGTCCCTGCCTCTGTAGTGCATGGTAGAGAAATAAAAAAAATATAATTTCAAACTGATAATAAATTAATGTAAGGATGTCGAGTAAGTACGTAGATCTACATACCTACTAAATTTGTTTATTATTAGACCAAACATTATCATCAGCCTATAGTAACTCAATACTAGATATGGACTCAATTATGCTAGCGTATTTAATCGAAATACGATAATACTTCAAAGTAAAATATTTAAATCGATATCACGGTCACATCTTCTACTTTTTTAGAACCAACATATCAAAGCAAGAGAGCGTAAGCAAGTTATGGAAACAATAAATCTAAGGCAAGTAATAATATAACACACTTAGCACTTAACACTGTTACTCGCTTAATTATGAGCTTTTAAATTATGTGAGACCTAACAAGTAAACTGAAGCTTATGAGGTAAAGTTAGAGCACCGTTGGGAGCACCTGTTGGATGAAAGTGTACCCAACCACTACTGCTCCAAATACTATTTTAAGCTCACTGCTTCTATATACTTGCTGACATAAGTGCATAGATACCACACCGGGTTTCCTTAAAGGGTAAGTCATAAGTAACGTCTTAAGGCATATGTAACAGGAGGTGATCCTATTTGATCCCAGACAGAAATCCAATCTACAAGCTAGTAATGTAAAAATCCTAATGAAAAAATATGGGACCATTTCGGAATAGGATACCGAACCAAAAAGACTCTTCCGAATCTGTCTATAGTTAGACTAGACGAGTTGTGTTAGGATTCGGAAGATTCTTATATCCGTCTATACCGAAAATAATTTAAAAATATAAATATTAAAATCCAAATTGAGAACCTCCTCCTTTTTTGGAAGTCGATTAAAAACCCATTAACACATTTCCCGATATGGATAATTTAAGCCATGACCTTATGCTCAGCAGTAGGTCGGTAATACTTGTGACCCTTGCCTTTACCTAAGAGACATTCAACTTAGGCAAAATTATAAAACTTCAATGTTTTGGGCAGAGGGTCGTTGTAAGAGCGAATGTTTTAATTTACTAACCTAGTACCGGGTGGGTTGCGAACGTCAAACTTGACTCCCTCGGGAGTGGTTACAACACAAGACTGTTGGTTCTCTAACGTATCAGAGAGCCGCATCAAGGCTTCATGACCTTCTGCCACTTGAAGATACAAGGGCCACCCAATGCCCTGCTGCATCCGGAGAAGGCTCCCTAAACGCACATCATACGTAGCTATTTGCGCTTGTCCGTCGTGTAAGCAAAGTAGCACTGAAAGATTTAAAATGCATAGGAAACAGGTAGTATTATAATATTAAATATGATATGCCTATTTACTGCGTAAGCTGCGCATATTTTTTGATACAACTGCAAAATATGCGGTTACTTATACGTTAAACGGAAGAACTGCCATTTATGATTCGTCAAAATGAATGATAAAACCTAATAATTTTGCAATTATTTTATATTTTTCTTCTTAATATTTATGATAAAAATATTTGCTTAATTATTATACCTATCTAGCTAATATCTATGCTACTAAGCATAATAAATATTAAAAGTATGCTAATTATTGATATAAATTTTTGTGACATTCGTAAAAGTATAAAGTACAAATGATAATAATATAAAGTTTAATGCAACCTGCTAAGTTTGTTTCCTGGATGTATCTTTTATTTTATAAACACTTTTTTAAATTGGAAGCTATGTAAAAAAACATTAGAATTAGTTACAAACCTAATATGGCAATTAGCCATGTTAAGCAACAACGATTCTTCCACATCATATCAACAAAGTTTGTATTAAAACATATTAACTCAAATAAACATGGCCACACACATTTGGGACACTAGTCAAAATGAATTGCAATGTTCCAGCTGCAGATAATATTCAACTATATCTGCCTATCGTTCATAATCAAAATCATTGATTATAAGTAATTTATTGTATTCAAGCGATAATTAAGACGGTCCCCTGAGCAAATAACCTTGGGAACATTGCCCACCCCCGCGGACACCTCAGCAAAAATGATAGATCTAAATTAAATCAAGTTTTGGTAAGTAGGTAGCAACCTACTCTGAATAGCGTTTTTGGTAGATGTTAGATGAAAAAATATCACAAAATATTTAATAAAAAAATTGCCTTTTTTGGTTTGCGTACCCTTAATAACCCAGCTGTATGCCAAATGCCAATAGTTTCTAGATCACCTGGATGAGGGGTAGGTTATTGATATATACAGGGTTTCTTAAATAAAGTGCGCAAATTTGACAAAATAAACTTAAACACTTTTTAACAAACACGTATTGTTCAGTTTGTTAGGTCTTAGTACTAAAAAAAAAGTTATCGTTTACGAAAAATATTCATTTATCGGGTGTGCGTAGATATCAGCTGAGTCGTATTGTACTCGTGAGCTCACTCTCGCATGCCTAGGCAGTGTAGTGCTCTGATATTACGAATAGATTATGCCCATGTTTTACTTATTTCATAATAGGAAACGAGTGAAAAGAAATAAAATAACAAACCATAGAAATGTGTTCTATTACTGATACCGAACCACCAAAAAAAACTTGGGCACTGGTTAAAAACTTTTCCGTAGATAGGTATAGGTAGGTCAATCCTTACTTCCTTACTAATATTATAAATGCGAAAGTTACTCTGTCTGTCTGTCTGTTACGCTTTCACGCCAAAACTACTGGACCGTCCTTACTAATATTATAAATGCGAAAGTAACTCTGTCTGTCTGTTACGCTTTCACGCCAAAACTACTGGACCGATATAAATGAAATTTGGTACAGAGATAGAATAGACCCTGAGGAACAACATAGGCTACTTTTTACCCGGGTGCGCTAAGTAGTTCCCTCGGGATGCGGGTGAAACCGCGGGAAACAGCTAGTCAGTAATAAAAGCGACCAAGTGCATGTCAGGCCACATGAATCATACTTACATTTTAGTTGATCGACTATAACATCATAACGTACGGCCGGTTTGTCGCCTCGAACTAGGCTAGATTAAATTTCAAAAAAATACCTAAGTGTAGATAGTACTTATAGGTTTTTAATATCCCACGAGAAGCATGTATGTGAGGCCTCTTGCTTGAGGTCTATTTTCTCGCACCTCGCCTGTTCTCCAATCGGTCTTGGCGAGCCTTCTACTAAGACTTCTCGCCGTGAGTCCAGTGCCGGTTTTACCCCCATCAGCGCCCTGGGCGAGATTTTTGCGGCGCCCCCTAACTGCAATTTAAACCCATACGGAAAAAAACTGGCCAAGTGCGAGTCAGACTAGCGCACCGAGGGTTCCAACATTTGGAAAGAATCGGCGTCCGCGTGATCAATACTGGAAAAGTTTTTAACCAGTGCGCATTTTTTTGGTGGTTCGGTATCAGTAATTGAACACATTTCTATGTTTAGTAAGTAAAAGTAAGTAAAACGTAAGTAAAACATGGGCATAATCTTTTCGTAATAGCACTACACTGCCTAAGCATGCAAGAGCGAGCTCACAAGTACAATA
This sequence comes from Pyrrhia umbra, assembly GCA_963891755.1. NCBI lineage: Eukaryota > Metazoa > Arthropoda > Insecta > Lepidoptera > Noctuidae > Pyrrhia > Pyrrhia umbra. The sequence continues at coordinate 9,524,097 of OY982922.1, read as the reverse complement.
CGACTCAGCTGATATCTAAACACAAGCCGACCGGCGAGTTTTAAACAAATTAAGTTCTTAAATGAATATTTTGCGCAAACGATAACTTTTTTTAAGTACTAAGACCTAATTAACTGAAAAATACGTGTTTGTTAAAAAGTGTTGAAGTTTATTTAGACAAAATTTGCGCAGTGGTTAAAAAAATCTTGTATACATATCCATACCAAATTTCAGCTTTCTTGTACTAAAGAACGCTTAGCTATACCGTGGACAGACAGATAGACTTAAGGTCATGGCGAAACTATAAGCGGGGTGTCCATTATAATACCAAAAATAGTTCCCTGACTTTTCCCTGACCATTCTACCACATTTCCCTAATCCAATATTGTCGTCTTATGGAAAATATTATATTATTTTGTTTGTAACCAGAGTGTATACTTTGGACTATTTATGTTAAAAATTTAGACCATGTGCATAGGTAGGAAAAGATATATTATCTGTTTTTGGAGTTATAAACCGTAAGCTAAGAGATCATCAGAGCAATATAAGTAAGAGCGCGAGCGAAGCGAGCGCGAATTTTTTTTAGGAATCATATTTGTATTTCATGACTCTTACATTTCCCTGAAAATCCGTGACCACCTATTGCTTCCCTGATTTTACAAATAGTGGACACCCCGATTTTTAAAAGTTTTTCTAGTCGCCTACGGAACCCTAAAAACTATAAATAATAAGGTGAGAAAAAATCAGAGGAATAAGAGTTCGAGCGCGAGCGAAGCGAGCGCGAAATTTTTTAAGAAATAGGTATGAGCAACATAATAATCCTTACTAATATTATAAATGCGAAAGTAACTATGTCTACCTGTTTGTCGCGTTTTCACGCCAAAATTACTGAACCGGTTTAAATGAAATTTGGTACACAGATAGTCTAGAGCCTGAGAAAGGACATAGGCTACTTTTTACCCGGGTGCGCGAAGGAGTTCACTCGGGATGTGGGTTAAACAGCTAGTAACAATATTATAATAATTGAATGTTACGTTTTTGGGGGGCCCCGTGACAATGGCGCCCCGAGTGCCCTTATGGTAAAGACGATACTGGAGGGGCACCAATACGCCCATTCTCATTTGTCGGAAAATTGACGACAGTTTTTTTCTTGTCAACTTTTGCATTCTTATGTCAATAACGCAGAAAAACCCGAAATTGATAGACATTTGATGAAAAATTCAAGAAAACTTTTGCTAAGCAAACTATATGTATGAGGGTAAGTAGGCCTCAAAGAGTGAGAGGATATAAAAAGGGCGCCTGCGGCGCCCCTTCAGATCCGGCGCCCTGGGCGGTCGCCCCACCTCGCCCTACCCTAACGCCGCTACTGCGTGAGTCTGTAGGGGATGCTGCGGGAGTTCGATAGAGTAACCGCGCACCCGGAATAGAAAGGGCTGAGGAACATGTATGGGTTTTAGTAAGTAAGAGACACTCCCCCCTGTCCCACCCACGCTGGAAGAATTCATTTGATGACCTATCCGAAAAAAGGGGGTTATGAGATAACTTTCTTATAGTACCTAGAGCCTTAGATTGCCTTTCTTAGATTTGTGACGACAAATTAAAGTTTTTAAATACCTAACCTTCCTAAAAGAGTACTACCGCATGAAGTTTTTGAAATCCCACTAACTACTTAATATCTGTGCTAAATAATGAATGAGTTGACTATAAGTAAGTATGTACCTCAATAAAACTGCATGTCAGGACGACGCGTAATAATTGGTATTGAGAACAAAGACTTTATGACATTCCTACGTTATCGTACCCAAAATGCATTTGCTTTCTTTTAGTATAATTTCGATAACACTCAGCATTTTTTCTAGAGGGTGTTCAATAACAAACACTTTTAGAAAAATATATTATTTATTGCCGTATTATGAATTCTAATAAAACACTAATTTTGAACGGCACTACAGCGTTAAAAAAACTAGTTAATTCATAGTCTTAAATATCTCCAATTGGAAGAAATCCTGAATATTATAGGCACTAAAGTCGATTTGGACGTTGCCGGTGATGGGATCCCAAATTGCAAGTTCACCACTTCAAGTTCGTGTTTATTAAAGCTATAATTCTGCAATACTTTTTCTACCATTCATGTTATAGTTGTTTTCCGCTTTTTAGGTATTGTTTTTTTAGTCAGCTTTTTGTTCAATTCAATATTTTTTTATATTCTTTATTAGCAGTTTCCCGCGGTTTCAAGCCGATCAGTCGAAAGGTCTATCTTCGTCCAAATTTTTATCCAAATGGGTTCAGCCGTTTTACCGTAAAAGCATAACAAACAAACTCACTTTCACATTGGTATCGAAGTACAACACGTACCGTGAAATTTATAGTTGGTAGAATCTTATAAAGAAAATAAGAAAGTCTGAAATATTTGAATTTTTACAATGAATATTTAACAAATTGTTATAATTTAGAATTTGAAGGAGGATAATAAAACTAGTGGTAAACTTTTAATTGGAACCTTCCTCCCTATCTGAATTGGGCATAATTCCGACATCACAATATACACCGACTATATCATGTTTGACTCTATACTATCTGTTTTTTTATACCTATATAAATCTATGTAGTTTCATTTTCATGGAAATTCCTTATAGTTGGTTCGAGATGTTCTCTTCAATATATCAATATTTTGTTGTGCTTTGAGTGTTCATAACAGGAACTAGAATGTATTACATTTTTTCTATTGATATAGCACCTCCATTTCAGAGTTTAAATTTAAAGGCTATTAATTAAAATATGAGCACACTACCCAATATGACTTGCACTTTATTACAACATTTATAATTCTTAATATTATTTATTTCATAATTATTGGGGAGCAAAGCACTAATGCCTAATTTGACGGTATATTCACAACTAATTTGTGAGTTATTTTTTCTTTCACTGGCAGTATTGGTATCACATCATCAGCTTCTTTCATGTGCGATGTAGGCATCTGTAAAAAGGAAGAGGTAGGTATTTATAATTAGGGAAACATTATAAAAAAAGTTTTGAACAATATGTGTAAGGCCATGGTTGTGTGAAAGATGAATTTCTCAAGTCTTACAATGAAAAAACTCATAAATATTTTAAAGTATTATTTTGTTATTGATATTATGAAGGCTTATAGATATACATCACTTACATTCAAATCTTTGGCTTGTGCTTCCTTCACAGTGTATTCTCTGAGCACATAGTTAGTGTTGAGCAAATGGAACATTCTTGTTTCGTTTGATCTTACCAGCACATCATCTACCCTCAAGAAATACCGTAGCAACACATACCAGTATGTAGGCATGACTCTCTGAAATAAATAAAAAAATATTTAATTCTATTTATATTTATTATTATTTAAAAATACTATATTGATATTAAACCTACCAAATGGCTGGGTATTCTGATTTTGTCATTATTAAACCAAATTATAAATTAAGCTATGACATGAAAAACAGTCTAAAGAGGAGTGAAAACATTTCTATACTTTATATTAATAATAGGGTGCTTAGAGAAGAGTAAAAATCAACCAATTATCTTTTTTTTATATAATAGTAATTGCAACTGCTTTATGGTTTTTGCTACAAGGTATCTTAGAACTTTGCCAAACTTTAATACTGCAAAATTAATAAATAATATACATTTATGGATTATACTTACTATTTTAACAGACAGCTTAGAGACCCCATGATCATGCAGTTCATCCTCAAACAAAGTTATATCATGATAGAATATGATCTGCTCCTTTTGTTTCAGTAAATTGAAATCAATAACTTCATTTGTGTTCTCCACAACAATATTATCTGTGAGAGTTCCTTTATAGTCAGTGGAGAATGTCCAATCAAATGGCCGCTTTGGTTTCTCTGCTTCTGGTCTTGAAATAATAATAGATACAAATGATAATCAAATAAATAGTAATAATATATTTGAGTTAATTAATAACATAAAAGTTTCAGCCTAACATAATTTATTTATTTATTCATAAAAAACTAAAACTATCATTACAGGGTTTACCCTAATGCAACAGTTAAGCACTTAAATTAATTAAACTATACATTTACAATAACAAGATAGAAAAATAAAAACATTATAATATATTATGTAGTCTAATTTTTGAATGCAATATATTATGTATATTATTACATAGATATTCTGATCATGGAACTTTACCTAAGGTTAACCTTGTAATATGTAATGTATCCAATGTATAACTAAAAATATAATCACCGAGCCTCCTGCCAAGCCTCTGCACAAGCAACTTCAATGGCCTCCATCCGGCTGGCTACACATCTCAGAGAATCAAGTGGGTTAAAGCATATGTTTGCACCACTTTCATGACTTAACTGAAGAATATTTCTAGGAAACACCATATCAGGAAAGTGTGGTATTTTCAATTCCTTGGAGTATCTGAAAATTACAGTTTTTTTTATGAATGACAAAAAATGCTTATTCGAAATAATTTAACTCAGGGAACAGAATAGTTTGCAGTATCAGTCAACTTATTACAATTAGTTGATAGTACAGTGAATTTAATTTATATTTACGTGATGACATTTATGATCTTGTAATGCATGCAACATGAAATATCTTATATTTATTAACGGTTTGAGTTATCTAGTGGCTTCATTAGGTATAGATATATTTCTAATTGATACAAAAAGGCTATTACTCACATACAAAACTGACAAAATTGATCATCATCGCGTTCGCAAACGACCTTTGTGGAGCATACACTCGGCAGTATACAGCTCACGTCGTATGATATATGCCACGGCCCAAACTGTATAGATTTTGAGTTACTCATATACCTTCCAGCGTCCACACTGTTTACCTGTAAATATAAAAAAAGCATATTCGAAGCGTCCGGTCGTAGTTTCTGCCGGTACTTTGTAATGTTACGTCTTCATAATTACCTCAGCGTTGAACATAGCGAACTGCATCGACAATTGCCAACAGATGTAAACCCTTAACCACGCTATGATTTTTTTATAGAGAACTCAAATTATTATAATCTATTTAATTTAATCCCCAACCCCGAACAAAATAAAGCCTACAAATTATTATTGACGGTGACGGATGATTATTTGACAAGTATTTGTTGCCATTCTTCAACTCTTCATTTACATTCAGTAAAAAGGTAAATATTTAAAAACACAATAATTTAAAATGTTACAGTGAGCCTTTTTATTATCGTTTAATTTTTAGAAATACAATTTCTTTATTTTAAAAACTACAAACTATTCACATATAACTTCAGTCATCATGACATGTAAAATTCATTAGTCATACTAAAATACACATCACTAAAAGATTAACGGCCAGTGGCGGGGTGCGGGTGGTCAAATCAAATCAATATGGCCGACTTTCACCGGTTGGTTTGTCTGTTTTGATATTTGATAAAAATAATCTTTTCGTATTACATAAAGCCGTCGTGGGATATTGATATATATTTTTTGTGTACGCTAGATTCTGTAGCTAACTATGGAAGCGCTTATACCAGTTATTAATAAGTTGCAAGACGTTTTTAACACAGTCGGAGCTGATGCCATCCAATTACCTCAAATCGTAGTTTTAGGAACTCAGGTAACCATTTATAATCGAATTTATGACTATAATTATAAAGTAGCAGTTGCATATTAAATAAAATGTGCACATGATGAATTTCCTGTTGATTAATTATCTGTAATGGTTATGTAAAGGTGTCAGTGGAGTTCTTTGTCCCCATTCTATTCAATTGAACTACGCTGTCATTGACCAAGACCGCACTCCCGAATTCCCTATTTACAGTTACTAATGCTGACTGCTTATGTATAATTCTATAGTTAATATATTGCGCATAGTCACGTTTCTAATTTAAAATCAATAAAAACATCAATGACATCATGAAGTTTCTAATAAAATGAGGTACTTAAACCAAAAAAGTGGTTAACCAATATAACGATAACATTATTTCAGTTCCTTCTTGGATAACAGTATTGATTATCTATCAGAATATATGATTAAGACCCCTTTTAAAAACTACTTTTTTTTTCTTTTTTTAATAGAGCTCTGGAAAAAGTTCTGTTATTGAAAGTCTAGTTGGGCGTTCTTTTCTCCCTCGAGGACCAGGGATTGTGACCAGGCGTCCTCTTGTTCTACAATTAGTGTACAGCCCGAAGGATAGTAAGGAACATCGCTCAGCTGAAGAAGGTGAGTTAATAAAATAATATTAATTATTAAACATAATGTGGTTAAAATGCTTGTGCATTAAACATTATGTCGCGGCACAAATTTACTCAGTATGTTTTAAAAATTGTTTTCAGCTTATTTAAAAATTGTATTTGAAGGAAACATCTTAAATTTTCTATATATTCATGTGATGTCACCTTTAAATGAAATACTGATTTTCAGTACCACAATAATAGCCATTGTGATGCTGAACGTAATTTTCAATGTTAAATTTATTTTAATAGATCATTGATCTTCCTATTGTAATGTTTCTCTTTAGTCCACTACACTACAAGCAATTGATAATAATGCAGCTCTCAATGTCATATTTGTTTATTACAATTACAAGGCATTAATCTTTGAAAATAAAAATCAATATCCTGCAGTATAATGATTAATGTTTGTCATAAATAGAGATTTTCTTGTCATCTGTATTTCAGTAAACTATTCTTTTACCAGGTGTCACATATTTTTTTATAATCACCATAATTTTCTAAGCTACTAAATTTCATCAATATGAATTTAGAGGTTTAATCATTAAAATGTACCTGACAGAGAAAGAAACAGATTTCAGATTTACATTATTACTTATGATTTGAGTTTGTAATATTACCATAGTAAATATGGCCAACAGTTAGAAGCCTAATTAGTATTGTATTTTTATTTAAATGTATTGCTAGTGCTAAGAAACCAGAGCACAGAGACATCACCATGGAATCCAATTGCTCAACTTTCCCAAAAATTTAATTCAGGTCTGTACTAGTTACTGATTGTAATAATTTGCAAATGCACATCCCTGGTCATGTGTCTTAAGCCTTGTACCACTTCATCAAATATCCCTTTGCTTAGATAGTGGTAAAATATTTATGTTTCAGTTATTTATAACTAATTAGCCATAATTAACTATTGTGTGTTTTGTGAGAAATACTTTTGTCTTGCTACTCTCATAATAAACCAAAGAATGTGTATTGATAGCATGTAAATTTATAATTATAGACATGCATACAGCATGATTTCAATTGCATGAAAAAAATATCTTGCCAACTAATTTGTATAACTGTTATATTTAATTAAAAATGTAAGGTGTGCATAATAAAGAGTGAGTGTGTCTACCTTCAAACTCTAACATTTTTAGGGGTACTGATTTTGGAAACCACTTATTACCACACTCAAACAATTTCTATCTATTGTTAAAGGTACTGTAAACCTAGAAGAATGGGGCAAATTCCTGCACACCAAAGACAAGATCTATTCAGATTTCGATCAAATGAGACAAGAGATCGAGCGAGAAACAGACCGCATGGCAGGCAGCAACAAGGGTATCTGCCCAGAGCCCATAAGCCTCAAGATATTCTCAACCAGAGTTGTAAATCTCACATTGGTGGATCTCCCTGGTATCACCAAGGTATATATTGGCAGTCTGTAATATTTTTTCATGTTGAACACCTACAGTCATACTGGTATGATATTTAATCTACTTATACTTGTAACTAGGTACCAATAGGTGATCAGCCTGAAGATATTGAAAATCAAATTAGGAATTTGATCATTAAGTACATTTCCAACCCGAACTCCATAATTCTGGCAGTGACAGCTGCTAACACTGATATGGCCACAAGTGAGGCAATCAAAATGTCCAAAGAGGTTGATCCAGATGGCAGGAGGACTCTAGCTGTGGTGACAAAGCTTGATCTCATGGATGCAGGTAAAAATCTGTTGGTGTATAGTTGGTTGAGTTACTCAGCAATCTTAAATAATATTTTAAATGAGAATGTGAGTTTGTTTGCTATGCTTACGTTCTAAAATGGCAGAACTTATTTAGTTGAGACTTTGTATGGCCATAGCTTGAACCATGGGGAAGATTATAGGATAGTTTTAATCCAGGTGCAGGAAGTAGTTCTCTCAGGACTCTAGAGAACCTGCTGATAGTATATATAAAGTTCTTAGTATTCCTTAGATATACCTATTGCTGATCCTAAACCAATGCAGATGTGATTTTTTTCGGAAATACACGATGTGTCAAATTGGTATCAAATTCAAGATATCTCCCGATTTTGATTACATGATAAATTAATTTTAATTTCGTTTAAAGTAATAATCAGAAGACAACCCATGATAAAAATACACAATGACTCCTTGGAGCAATGGAAGTTACTAAAATAGTGATTTATTTCAGGAACTGATGCAATCGACATCCTATGTGGCCGCGTCATACCCGTTAAACTTGGCATAATCGGAGTCGTGAACAGATCACAACAAGACATTATTGATAAGAAGACGATAGGGGTAAATTATCTACATCGTAACTATGAAATCGCATAATTCTATGAATTGTTAGGCAATTTAATAATGTATAGAACAATCACGTCATCATACCTCAATAATGTTTGGCTTGGAAATTGCATTGGTATTTAATGCATTTGGCTACAACTCTATTTGCATTCTACAACATAGCAATTTGAATGAGAGTAAAAATTTATTTCAACTTTAATTAGTTCTAATAATCGAAAAAGAAAGAGTTATTACTCTGATATTTTCTCATAAACTTCACAAATGTAACGTTTTCCATTAAATTTTTTACGTGATAAATAATAATTACTATAATTCAGAATGAAATTAAATGCTATCTACTTATGGTAGTCTTGAAAGTCACAATAATGATTAATCTAATGATTTTAATTGATTCACGATCAGGACGCGCTCAAAGATGAGGCAACGTACCTTCAAAGGAAATATCCTACGATCGCCACACGCAACGGCACGCCGCACTTGGCCAAGACCTTGAATAGACTACTGATGCACCATATAAGGGATTGCCTACCGGAATTAAAGGTAATTAACGTGATTGTATTGGAACAAAGAAATGAAATACTTATTTTCCTGTTCTTTTTTCCAATGTCGACAGACCAATTTATCCAATTATTAAACAATTAGAATGGGTCGCATATTTGTGTCTAAAAAGTTTACGTGTTGTACGTTAGTAAATGCAATAAAAAAAAGTAATTTGCTTTTACACTCTGTAGTAATAATAACTTTATGACACCACAAGGATTTTCAGTCTGCCAATTAATAAACTTTGACCAACATAAATATCTACTTCTAATCAGAAAGATAGTACAGTAAAATGTGGGCAATGATATCTAATTCAAACTCGTATTATCAAAATTGCTGAAACAAAGATATCGTTTACGGATGCCATATGATTACGCTTTATCTTATGTGAATTTTGTGGTATTAGGATGAAATGATTCCGCCTTTGTTATGCAATATGACTGATAAAATACTGTTACTGGTACAATTCCTTATAAATGTTTTTTTTTGTTCCTTTATCACGACAGGTGCGCGTCAACGTTATGATCTCACAATTCCAATCTCTTCTTAATTCTTATGGGGAAGATGTTTCGGATAAGTCGCAGACTCTACTGCAGATCATCACAAAATTTGCAAGTGCATACTGTTCCACCATAGAAGGTACTGCGAGGAATATTGAGACCACGGAACTGTGTGGCGGTGCCAGAATATGTTATATATTCCATGAGACTTTCGGCCGCACCTTGGATTCGATACATCCTTTAGTCGGTGAGTTGTTTTGTGTTTCAGCGTATACAATGAGTACTTTGAAGTACGGGGTAATCAAATCAGCTAATTACTTGAAGAAAGCTGATGAAGAAAGCTAGTGCAATGATCATTTTTTAATGTCTGATAATGTAAAGAATGCGAAGAAAATAGTGCGTCTTGATAGACTGAATGACAATCAACATTTTGTACTGATCATGACTCGTCTAAAACTCGACATTTCATGATTTTTTTAATTTGCGTCTTATCTTATTCTGCTAATATTACCGTGACAAAGACACGCATCATAGTTGAATGCAAGGTATTTGTAGAAAATGCTTTTGTTTGTAGCGTAACGTTATCTCTAAAGTGGGGCGGGAGTTCCCTTAAACGAAAATTAAGAATTGTTATTTTTAAGAATTCTTATAATTAATAACAAAATAACGAAAGTTCTTTAAATTAAATATACCATTTTATACTGGAGGGGAGAATACTGAAATCACCCAAAGTTAGACATTTTATAGCTTAATAATTTACTTCAATTTGTTTATTATCAGGATTGACGCGCATGGATATTCTGACCGCGATCCGTAACGCTACGGGTCCGAGACCAGCCTTATTTGTTCCCGAGGTGTCGTTTGAGTTGCTCGTGAAACGTCAGATCAGGAGGCTGGAGGATCCGTCCCTTCGCTGTGTTGAGCTGGTACCTATACATATTACAAAAAAAAACCTTAAAGTCCGTTTTATGCAATCATGTCGAATAATAGCTGTTAGAATTTTTGTGAAATATTTAATTATATTTACTGGATTGTTATTGATGTAATCAACAAACTGTTGAATGCTTGGGTAATTTTAATCCTGTATTTTTTAATAAGGTGCACGAAGAGATGCAGCGTATAGTGCAGCACTGCGGCACGGAGGTGCAGCAGGAGATGCTCCGGTTCCCGCGGCTGCACCAGCGCATCGTTGACGTCGTCACTCAGCTGCTGCGCACGCGCCTGCCAGCTACCAACGCGATGGTAACTACCACCTACCATCATTATTCAAATAACGTTGTTGTTTGTTTTGTTTAAACTATTTTCCTTCAGCCTTGTTACTTCTTAATGCTCTTTATTTTACATTGTGCAATGTACCTACCACATGATGTCATAATTTCTGAAGGAGACGATTCCCAAAGGGTATACCGTCATGATACATTGCGCCCCCTCGGGAATAGACTCGTTGTTGGGTCGATATTATAATTTTAAATTCAATCTATATGACTTGTACTTTGCAAAATATTTCAAGACATTCTCGTAAATAAAGTGTCCGAAAAAAAATCGCCACTTCAATACGCTCATAATCACGTGAGACATTGACTTGCGAATAAGAAAGAGTTTATCACTATCAATTTGATACTTAGTGTTTAGGAAACTGCATTTTTTTATCTATAATTAGCTGTTTCCCGCGGTTTCACCCGCATCCCGAGGGAACTACTTAGCGCAGCCGGGTAAAAAGTAGCGTATGTTGTTCCTCAGGGTCTATTCTATCTCTGTACCAAATTTCATTTATATCGGTCCAGTAGTTCTGGCGTGAAAGCGTAACAGACAGACAGACAGAGTTACTTTCGCATTTATAATATTAGTAAGGATTAATTTTTTTGATTGCGATATCATACGCATTTTAAGTCAAAAAGAAAATTTATTATAAATAATTCAACAAGATAAAATCCTAACACCATTATAATACTTTCAGGTCGAGAACCTGGTACAAATCGAGCTGGCGTACATCAACACCAAACACCCAGACTTCCACCGCGAAGCCGCCCTAGTGTCCGGTCTGCTGAAGAGCACCGACAGCCTGATGGACGACCACAGCCCCGTGTATCGCCAGAAGACCCCGCGACCCACGTCCTCACCGGTATTCGCCATGTTCAAAGTATATATAAGCTTAAGTTATTATGTCACGTGTCTGTGGGAACTAATGCCACTAACACCAGGTAAGTAGTGTCACTGTCTAACTCCTTACAGTTGGCTGTTGGATGCTTCTATACAGCAATCGCGTAGGGAGATCAAATTATGACAGGAAAAATCTCTTGCAGGTCCCTATACTGCCGTCATAAGAAAAAAGGCCGTAGCTAAAATTCTTTTTTGTCGAAATGGAATTAAGTACATATTTGGATTCAGGAAAAAAAACTGATTATGAATATGCAGGAGTATTTAACTCAGTATCGAAAAAAAAAATGTTAGTTAGCCTTTCTTTTTGAAAGGCTGCAACTAACATTTTTTTATGACGGCGGTATAGACATCTATTGAAAAGTGACACCATTGACCTTATACAGAGGATGAGTGAATTGTTGTGCTGTCTTTATTTAATTATCGTTTTGTTCGTGTATTTTTATTTATTTAGAAATTAGATTGCTACCATCCAAACGCGTGACAACACTGCAGTTAAAGTTTGGTTCGAAATATAATATGTGGTGGACCATCTGCTAGATAGACGCACTTATCATTCCGAACTGTCTACAAAGATTAGTAAAATCTTAAGGCGATCAACCACTGTATGGAGTAGATAGTAACACTGTTGTAGTGTAGTTTTGTGAGATGTTGCTGTGTAAAATTTAAAGATTTTGTTCTAGTTTTGTTGGCATGTTCTGTAATTTGATTAACAACTGACATTACCTTTATTGTTTTATATGCATGGACAGCAAAAAATAAGCAATACTGCGTATTTGCGGGCAACTCGTTGTTTCTGTATTTGAGTATTTGCTGACAAGAATTTTGTCACACTCCCAAGTACAAAAGTATCTTATAGTTGCCTGCCTACTTAATTATTTTGCCGAATGTCCCTTTTCCTTTTGGCCAAACCTTTAAGTCTACCCAATAAGTGATTAAAATAACTATTGCTGATTGTTTTGTAGCTATTTCTTCGACAAATGGGTGAAAGAGGGTCCAACCTAGTATTCTTGGCAAGTGTTTGGGAATCGCACAACAAGGTAAAATTATAATCGCCTCATATAGCGAGGGCTAGTGCCATATTACTACAATGTCATGTTAGCCACATTGTCCTACTAAATCATGTGACGGCATCATGTTGGTGAAGCTTTGAATACTATGTGGGCTCTCTTTTTACGAGTGCGCTCAGAGACGGAGTCCTCGCGAACTTTACGATGGAAGCATTCGATCGTAAAGTTCAGGAGTTCGCATAGACAAAGTCGATGTGTACACTCTTTAAGACAAAAGTTTAGATGACAACTTCTTCACGCGAATTTTTAGTAATAATGCACATAGGAGTTAAATTCATGTTGCCAATACGTGTTCTTTTTATAATTGTGGACGCTCGCAGAGTAATTGTCATACGAACTTAGCTTTATTGCTGACTAACCTTTTCCATTAGTAAACATTCTCACTAATTTGATAAACTTGTCGAAATATGAAACCACACTACATTTTATGTGCATTGACAGTAAGTTAGCTAAACGTTAAACATGCGCACTAAGAAATATTGGCAAAAGCTATTCATTTGTTTGCAACATTGCCAATGTTTTAGTGTAATTGTGTAGCTGCTACTGATTTTTGCATGAAATCTAGTTATTACAAATTTAGCTAATTTTGGGAAACTTCACAAATAACCCGAATAAAGGTTGCCTTAAACGAACGAAATTCTCTTTTTAGCATGTGCCAGCTATCACGGATGGTCAGGAAAACAGGTCTCCGACTCAGAGCAATAACAGTGAATCTCCAGCGACTCCCCAGGTAATAGAAATGGATTCCCACTGTTCATAGTAGCTTTGAAATTATTTTTATGCAAATGCACTTAATTAATTCGTATTTAATTAGCATGCATATAAATACACCACAAAGTAAGCACTTGGACATTTTTAATGTAGCCAAAGTGATGCTAACTACTACATACAGTGAATTGGACATCGCCTTTGAGATTGCTGTCACAGTTCCATCGCGTTATTACATGTCATACGTTTATAGAATGATTTATACTAGGCCGCGCAAGCCTTCTCCAAGCCAAGCATTAACCATCCCTCAAGCAAATGAACTATTCTGAAATGCTTGTCTATAATAAAAACACGCATCTAAAACTCGTATCCCGATTTAAAGCCAAGCTCGGGATGTCTCGCATCTATTTCAAGTACAATACATTACATTGCTTTGCACAATTGCACAAATGCACAAATCAATGTCCTTCTCAAGTCTTTCTCTTATTCTGATATAAAAGTATTAACTATCTGCCAGTGAAAGTCCTATTAAGATCGGTGCAGTCGTTCCGGAGACTACTCGTAATAGAGAGACACGAAATCGAAAAATATTGAGTTATAGGTATAAGTCCCAAGTCATCAGTGTGTATTTTGTAAAAAGCTGGTATATTAACATTACAAACAGACATTTTATTTTTAAATTTATTCATATAGATGAATGGCACACCAGAGAATAAAGTGCTGACTCCACAGAAGCCTGTCAATCTTCTGCCAGAAGTGCCGAGTCATACTTCGCGCAAGCTCTCCGACAGGGAACAACACGATTGTGACGTCATCGGTAAGTTAATTGGTACAAACTTTGCCCTAACGTGTATGTATGCATTTATTAATGCATTGGTTTGATAAATAGCCTGGAATGATCGCAATTTATTCCTCGTTCGTAATTTAATGTATTGATGGACTCATGATAATTTGACACAACAATGAATTAAATAATAACATTCATTAACATAAAATTAGTTTGGTTTGGATTGGAGTTGAGTGCAAATAACACCTTATCATAAAAGTTTTAGATCAAGTCGTAACTAGGCAATAGTTTCACAATAGCACAATTAATACTTCATATTTTAACTCAACATTGTATCATTCAACAGTATTTTCTTGTGATGCTAGGTGGGCGGAGCGATGAACCATCAATCCTAATCTCTAACACTGAGACAGTAGACGGCATCAACGTGATGCAATTGAATCAAATGGGTGACTTAGTGGGTGAGGATAGCGATGCGGTGTACAGAATGCTTTACTCATTTTGCTCACTGTTAAACTTCCGACCACCTACCATCGAACTATTTTGCTTGCCGCTTGTTACTTTGAATTGTCATTACAACAGTAGCACCATTTTACTAACCCCTAATCAAATTATTAATACAACTAATTTCTTCGTTATATTCGTAACTACTAACACATTTATAATACTGATTTTATACTTTTTCAAATTGATGTGATATTGTGCTATATTTGATATGGGGATGATCTTTAATTAGAACTAAAAGTAATGGTTACTCTATGATTTTTACAACGTTATTTTCAAGTAACATCCACTATCCATCACGAATCATTAGCATTGCGTTTAAAAAGACTTTATTTGCACATTTTACTAATATTAGGATAACAATTCAGTTGGTTTGTTTAAGGATTTGTGTCGCATGTAGACTATACTTCCTTTTGGAAACCAAAATTCTCTAGAGTAATCAAAGAGCTTAACAAATTTTCTTGTTTTTCAGAACGGTTGATCAAGTCGTATTTCTACATAGTGCGTAAGTCGATTCAAGATTCGGTACCGAAGGCTGTAATGCATTTCTTAGTGAACTATGTGAAGGATAACCTGCAGTCCGAGCTCGTGACTCACTTGTACAAGTCGGACCAGGCAGAGAGCATGCTCAACGAGTCGGAACATATTGCGCAGAGGAGGAAGGAGGCCGCCGACATGCTCAAGGTGAGTGCTGCAGCAAACCTTTTTTGCCAGTATTTTCAACAAGACCTTATAAATATTCATGTTAGTGCTATAAAAATCAGCCATTCAGGCCATCATGTTTTCGTCGTATTTTTTATAGTTCATGACTATGTCCTCTAAGGGCGACATAATAAATTTTATGTGCCGTCACAAAGCTCATAACTAGCAGAAGATCGTGACGCTTCGAAAATACCTCATTGATCACAGATGAAAACCATTACCCTTCCTTTTGCTTCGCCGTACGTATAATAATATCCGTATCAACCTGTAATCCGTCAACTGTTTTCGTTTAATTTCAGGCTTTGCAGCGTGCCGGTCAAATCATCAGTGAGATCCGAGAGACGCACATGTGGTGATGGTCGCCGGACGACGAAGACTCTAGTCTGTGAATTAGTGAATATGAGCAGTGAGCTCTGTACATACTCCTTTTAATGTAGGTAAATTATGTGCATTAGGCTTTTATCTTTCCACATACATTTGCTTTTATCATTTTAACTCTGCAGCTCTCTTTGCTATGTATTAGATATAACTCATGACATTCTGTCGGAAACCAAATAATTCGGAGTAACAGCAGAAAATATAGAAGCAAATGCATGTTAGTTATAGATGGACATTTTTAAAATGGCACTGCATACAGGTAATAATGTGTTTAATTAAGTATTCAGTCATTTTGCAAGGTTTATTGTAGAAAGTACTTATACAATGTATTACCAATTTTATGTAGCAAATTCTGGTTGTATCGTTTGGCATAAACTGTTTTAACAACTCAGGCTCAAATCCCTTTGTATCAGACTGCTCTTTCTAAACGTTGTTATATGTGTATATTGTGCTTTTGAATAGCATTTCGAATTTAAATTTTATCTAGTACTTACATACTAAGCATGAGTTTTTAAAACACTTTCTTAAGATAAACATAATTTTACCTTATGTCGTAATAAACAACAGAAAAGCTTTAGTTGACTAGTATTTCAAATTGTTTTAGCTGTAGCAATATCACGATTCCATTGTTCTTTAATTACTCGCATACTTAATAAAACAGACTGGACTTCTCCTAAAACTCGTGGCTATTTATAGAACTAAAACTCGTATGCATTCTGAGTTAAAAGGTGGTTGACACATGCAAATTATTTATTATATATTTTGGTTACACGATAATGTGCCAATACATTTTATACTATGGTGCGCGAAGCTTACATAAATCAATGCACAGTCTGTTTCAATGGTACTTTGTAAAATGTAGCACAAACGTAATGCTGTCGACTTCAGTTACCATTTCACTATTGTTAATGTTTATCATGCACATAGGTAGGCTTAACGTTATAGTGTATGCATATTTACATAGTAGTAATTAACGCAGTGATATTACTTGTAATGTCTGCTATATAGACATTTCCATAAAAGTTGGCTGTCCCTCGTAGTTTTACTGTATCTTATAAATGAAATTGTTTCGCTTGTTTAATGATTGAATGTGTTAGTCAATTAATATGAATTGATTAGATGTATATTCTGTTTTCCCTATTTACAGGGTTGGTTGGTTATTTTTTTTAAAGTAGTTGTCTGTGACCGTTTACAAGGCTTTTTAACATTGATTACATTGTAAGTTGAGACGAGGCAATGAGTTGCCTTTACAGTATATCTTAAATATAGTTCCTTGTTTATTAGTTTGTAATTTCGCATGCTGTGTTATCAAATTTCATTCACGATTTCAAGTCATTTTGTGTCATGTCCATTCTAAAGTAATTTATTTGTTTTTTATCATGAATTAGCTAGTGAGTATTCCAATGTTACATGATGTATTTATTGTTGAAGTCCAAAAAGTGATTTGCTTTATGTATCAAACGAAACCAATTGAATGTTACATAAATAAGATTGTATTTAAAAGTCTGTTAAATATTAAAATAGATTAATTGTCATGGTCACAATGTCTTTGATTTATACATCCTCGAAAATCTATCTATATAAGGTCATGTGAAGAAAAGTCGTGTGAGTTACACTACTTATAACTCGAGACCGGCTGGAACAATTTTAATGATTTTTGTGTTTCTGGATTTTTCTTCATCCGGAATAGGATAATAAGTATAAAAAATTTCGAAAAAAAAATCATTAGGCGTATTTGAAATATTGCGCCACGAAAGTACTAGGACATCATAAAATGGAAGAGACACCGCTGTGATAATTCAACTACCCACCCACCCGTACGGGTACCATGGACTTTAAAAAACAATTGAAATGTTGGGTCACGAAAAGTACTAGGACATCATAAAATGGAAGAGACACCGCTGTGATAATTCAACTACCCACCCACCCGTACGGGTACCATGGACATTAAAAAACATTAGAAATGTTGCGTCACGATTTCAAGTCATTTTGTGTCATGTCCATTCTAAAGTAATTTATTTGTTTTTATCATGAACTAGCTGTTAAACCGCGGTTATCACCCGCATCCCGACGGAACTACCTCATGCACCCGGATGAAAACCTTCTCCAGGGTCCCTTCTATCTCCGTACAAAATTTCATTCAAATCGGTCCAGCCGTTCACGCGTGATGCCGTGACCAAGGGAAATAGGGATTAATTTTTATATATCGTCGCTCGGCAGTGAAAACCTCGTAAAGCACAAATTAAATGAACATATTATGTTTGTTTCTAGTGGTGCTTGACGGAGGTTTTCTCTTAAAAAAATAAATAATATAAAAAACCATGAATTTGTGCTTTACGATGTTTTCATTGCCGAGCGACGATATAATTATAGATTAGCATAGTGAGTATTCCAATGTTACATGATGTATTTATTGTTGAAATCCAAAAACCTGACTCACTTTTTATCGAAGGTGGTAAATGAAAAAAACAGTTTTGTGTTATTGTGTTTATTGTATTATAATAATAACGATGGTATTTACATGTAACATACTGAGATTTTATATAATAATAATGGGATTTAAAATATCGTTTTAAACATGGGTACTGCACACTGCCTACTATTAAAATAATGAATGGTTTTATATGTGATCACTAATGCAGATAGTTTAGAGAGCATGGTGAGTTTGTGTTGATCACCAGTAATAAAATGTATACAACAGGAATCAAGAATTCAACAAGTCGATTTTGTAAAACAATGCAACAACAGAAATCTAATTATTTACTTTAAGGGGGTTTGAATTACACAACCGATAACAACAACAAATGTAAAATTAATTGTATAAATATAATATTTTGTTAGACATTATAATTATCGAGATGGAAGGGAAAACGTGGTGATGTGGAAATTTGATGAAGTTACGAGTATTATCGTTGTGATTCCTAGTTTTATTTACACACGGAGTAAGTCTATAGCTATGTTTTATTGCTTATTTGTCATGGCGTTTTAATGTATCACTTATGGCAAGGAAAAAGAAAGTGGCTTTTCTATTAGTAGTATTTAAAAAATAATTTATATAATAGTGAACTTTGATATCAAAAATATGTTAGTTACCCAGTCTATAACTACGGCATCGCAACACAATTTTATAGATATTTGTGTACAATTACGTTTTAACAATAATAACTGTTATATTACTTACACATAGTGCAGAACATTCCTTTTGCATTCAGTAGCTACATATTGCTTTAGTACCTATATTTATTACTAAGTCGATACCTAACAGGCCTAAAATCGATTCATAATTCATACAAATTCCGGACTATCAAATAATTTTATGTCGAATACGAATGGGGAGGACCAATCAAAACTGTATGCGAATAGCGCCATAGTCGACCGAACATCACAGATAATAATAATCAATGTTAATACAATAACTTGTTTACTCCTTGTGACAAGATTGTAATTAATGATTCAAATAATTTTAAAATAATTAGACGCCCTCTGTCGTGATAAAAAGTAAGTGTCTCTCCCCATTCGCCAAGTGTTTACTGCCTAACATCTAAACACGGAACAACATCAATTTATGTCTATCTAAATACTGATTAATTCCTAAATGCAATATTATTTGTTTGTACTTTGTTAATCGTAATTTTAAAAGAATTAATTATCAATTTAAAATCATGCAACAAGGAACCTATAACTATTGTCTATTTACTAAAAATCAGTAACAACACATTAGTATTATTTATTTAGACATTTGAGATTAATAGAGATTGTTATGTTTGAGTAGTAAAAATACACGTCTTTCATAATATGAGTTGTACTTATGTGTGGCAGGAGAGTATATCGTTTTAGGCATTAAAATAGCGACGGCGTAATTATAATAATACTACCTATACTTGATTAATGTGATGTTTGTATTTTAGTGGATCGAAAAGACCCTAAATAATGTATTTTTAAAATGAAACGGCAAGTGATGAACTAGCTAAAATAATGAGTTATTTAGAATTTGTTTCATAACGAGATTCAGTACAGCCAGCAACAAAACTTCATATAAAATCAACACGCAGGCGTACAAATTGATGTTAAATTAACTCCTGAGTGTTTAATGAAATAATTAAATAAAATGTTTAGCAACTTATGTTGCTGACAGTACATGCCCCCTATTGATATAGTTACAGTGTAGTATAAAATGGTGAAGTGGAGATATAAGGGCGTGCTCACACAGAGGTGACAAGATTTTTGCGCGTGCGCGCAGTCCTGTGCTAGGAGACGGGTTGCTTCCTCTCGCCTTCCAGCAGCTTGTCGTCCGAGCAGAACTTCTCCAGCTGCTTCACGTAATACGTGTTGAAGTTTAATCTGTAATTCAACGTTAAATTGATAGCTCTCAATATCATTAGCCTATGGCACTCAAAACATTTATTAGTGGAAGAATATAATTCCAGAAATGATCTACTACATCCAAATTACGTCACAGATGCGTAAGTGTATGCAAAATGGCCGCCTAATAAGCATAAAGCACAAAATACTTTACCTTGCCGATATATTAAGCAGTTTATTGGTATTGTTGTCTCTGGCCATCCTCTCGATGATCGCGAGTACAGACAGCAGCGCCGCAGTGAAGCGCAGCCCGTAGCGCGACACCGACCGAGAGAACGAGTCCGCTGAACCGCTCGTGGCCGTCCCTCCACAACCCGCGTCCTATACATGCGGCAATACACATTTTAGAATACAACTTAAAAACTATTTCACACGTCACCAATCTGGATAGTCCTCTAAGTTGCAGATAAAAAGAAGACATTTAATTTATAAAGAGAGCTAATACAATTATAAGGAGAAATGGAAATAAAAGCTACAATATTAAAATATATCTTTTGATAATCTGTATTTGAATTAACTGAAAGTAGAGTAAACGTTTCAATACAATTAAATAAATGACAGATATTGTAATACTTCATAATAAATACTCACTGCAAAAGTCTAAAACAGAAAAGTCATGAAAGAATGATAAGAAAGTATAGGTTAATGATTTTGATATATCACAAATACTACATGGAAGCAAGATGTTTTCATTAGTTTCAGTGCAACGTTATAGACACCTTTACCATTTAGAAGCAATGTGAAATGTTTTATCCAATCAAATTACACGATTTAGTGAACGCGGTTTGTGGTTGGCGGAAAATTTGACGTTTGATCGGTCGCCATGTTGCCAAAGAGTTCACAACAGTGAAGTTCTATGATACTTGTGATATTATTTACTTTGCGCCAGTGCACTAGTGTTAAAGTTGATCTACTCTTTATGTACCTCACTATAGTCTGTATTGTCATACGTCGATCCAAGCATACTGTTAAGCTCTGCGTCCACGAAGTACTTGTGCATCTCCTTTTGCCAATTAACGTGATTTGGTAGCGTTAAAAGAAAATACAATAATAAATTAATGTTAGAAATCATATAGGTATACTAACCACTGGAAAGCCTTGCTAAACATCAATAACAAAGTATATAAAATATAGATAATTTGCAGAAAATAAAATATATTATGTAGGTATATTGCTAATTGCAAGGATAAAAAATAGAAACCTTCACCAGATTTTTAAACATACATAATATTGTATAGACATAATACTCTTATTACTAATTGCATTATTATAACTACACATAGGTACTACTAATATACAACAAATTAGCCTAAAAATGTAATGCTAAGTGGGAAGGCACATTTTACTACCTCAATTTTGGTCTTCTTATAAAAAAACACGTATAATCACGATGGAAAGTTTTTTCTACAGTTACTTAAAAAAAAGACAACTAAAATGTCGTCTACCTGAAAAATCTAAAGTTTGATGATTAAATATATCTTCTAGTAAAATATAGGTAGCGTGTCACCTGTATGAATGTACAGAACTGTACGCAGACGAGGCACAGTGTGGTGACAGCCTTCAGCAGCTGCGGACTGGTGAGCATGCAGTCGCCGAGGCACGACTCCAAGAAGTCATTGTGACGCTCCAGCACTTCGTCCACGTTGTGCACCTGCAGAAAATCAAAAAAATCTGATACACACTGATACTTTTTTATAACTTGCCTGTGAAGAAGCAGTTTTACAATATTAGCCCAATGGTTTCTCAATTCTCATAAGTATTGTATAGCCATGCCTAATATGAAAAAACTATTTGTTGGTTTGTGGGTGTATCGTGCAGAATATATTTTATTTTTTCCACTTCTTTAACTTATCAAAAGCTATCCATTTCATTAATTACTGCACTCTGGCTGTGCAGTGAACATTTTTATTTCACACAGGACCTAAGTTTTCCCGATTCCGCCTGACGGCCTCTAACATGTAATTGTAAAGGCAACTGCTATCGGTAGCAGCCGTGGACGACGGCTTAATGTCCCAGGCACGGCGGTGTATGCCACCAACTGCCAGACTCCGGACTGTTTTGTGAAAATTTAAAATGTCTGCCCGACCCGAGAATCGTACCCAAAACTCCGTTCACAACAGTCGCATTTGCAACCACTAGACCAACGAGCCAGTGAACAGAAAACTAAGGAACAGGAGTTTTTCGAAAGTAAAGCAGAGCATAAGCTGCTATAATATGATTTCAGAAACACTAATGGAAGTCTTTTCATTTTCTGTGCATGGAGTCATCATTCCGTGGAACATCTATAGATAGAAGAAATCCCAAAGCCTGAACTCTGTAACATAGCCTACGCACGGCTTGTTTTCAGATTTAATTACCAGTTTTAGTAAGTAAACTTGGTTTTTGTATGTCTTTGTTATAAAGGCTTGATTTTTTTACTCCTTACATAAACAGCGTCAGACTAAAACTGTGAGTAATACAACCTTGTGACGCAGTGCATTTGGTAAGGAGTAACGCCTACAAATTATCGCGAATCCGCTCCGCCCACAGAAAAAAACGGAGGCTTTGTAAAAAAACTATAACAATATGGCTGACCAAGCTTTTCAGCATGCGAACTATTGACCAAGTTCTTATTCAATTATTTAACTTGTTACATACACCCTAATAAATAATGTTAATTCTACAAGGTTTAAAGGCATGATTCATAGATGGTTGAGATCCTTCCACGGAGCCAAGACAGGTGGATTATCATAAGTCATGAAGATGAATAATACATAATTTAGTTAAAATATTTCTTTTCAACTAAGATGACCCTTCGATCTTCAAACATCCTTGAACCAACCACAACCTTCGACACACAGCTTCATAAAACCTAACTCAAATAAACTTTCGGACGTGATCTGTTAATGTAATATGAACAATTAAAAACGTTTATGTACATCAGTTGTATCTGTATGGTCAGTAATTGCGTTTGGTCAGCACTCTGTTGCAGGATAAGCGAGCAACTATCGCCTCCCACACGAGCGGCGCGCGCGCAACGCCTCACTTCGACCATAGGCCCGAGTGGCGCGGCCGCACCAGCCGCTATGCGAACAACAACCAATAGTCAGTGAAGTGCTTGTGCAGTGTAAACTTTCAGTTGTGCTATTGTGATACTCAGGTAGGTTTGAAAAACGTTAAATCCTATAAATTTACTTTCCTCAGATCACAGAATTTGAAGGCATTCAACAAAATAATCAATACAAATACCAAATTAATAAGTCGCAATTCGAGATCCTCGTATTTCATATCCATGTTTCTGAATAAATCCGTATCGGACTGTGGTTTGTGCAATCGGAAGCTTATAAACTGCAATGAACCCATTGAAATTCAAATAGTGTGAAACTTTTGATTTTTTGTTGGAAATTTGTGAGAAAATTTTGACAAATTATGAACAAGTGCACGCGATAGGCACATAGAAGGGTATAGCGTCACCCCTTCACCAGCATACGTAGGTAAATGTTATTAGAATTATCTATGTTCAAAAAGCAGATACTAGTTTTCGAAACAAAGAAACGAAGGTTTTGATATCTGGGTACAGACAGGGATTAGGGACAAACTAGGTAGTTACGATAAACAACGTTTGCCACTACCTCTAAAAGTATCTGCTGGTATTGCAAAGAAACAACTTTATTCGATTTTTATTGTTTTCGTCAGCAATGGTTTAGTTAATCGCTATTAACTTTAAGAGGACGCGGCTAAATATGATGTAGGTACTAAATATCGTTTAGACAACCTAAACAATCTGTCGCTGATTGCCGCCATGCATTAATTTACTTGATGACCATGACCCAAAGTTTTATTTACTGTACAAAACATATGTGGGTGTAAACATAGAAAAGAGATCATCACATATGCTGTTCCAAGCCCTCGACAAGGTCGGAAAGGGTGACGTCATTATTATTATGATGATGACGCAGGACATGTGGGTCGGTGAGCCTATACAGAGTGCGGGAACTTGTGCCATGTTGGATGTAATTGATTAAGTGGTAGACAAATGCATGAGCCGCGAGAACCAGACTAACGCGAGCGTAACCGACATATCCGGTGATAGTTTAAAAATAAATTTTTAACCATACACGCAAAATGAACAAGTTTTAGGTGACTTTTTTCCAAATATTATTTAACTCTTTTCTCAGCAGAATGGGATTGATGAAGGATGTATTTGCCACCGCACTTCTCAGTAGGACCTGATTGACAAGGTTGTTAAATAAGATAGGGATGATCTTTGTCCCGCACCACAGGTTGAATGCGAAACAATGAGGCCGTTAAACTGCAAAATGCATCGTTCTTAAGACGTGTAGGTTTACGAATGGTCGATAACTACTTCGCAAAACTAGTTAGTCCAGGTCAGCTATCCGTTGCATCGATGACTGTCTTTTAAACGTGCATTCTTGAGATTCTTGTATTATATATGTGAGACCAAAAAAAACGGTTTTTGTGAACAGAGTCACCCTAATTATGTATGCAACAAACAGTCGGTACCTATATCAAGTAACTATGTTCTGATGAGTCATTTAAGTAGGACAAAAGTCCTTATAAAGATGAAAGACAGGTTGGCAATGAGTAATAAAGTAGAATCGATACGGGCGCAAAAGATATGTAAGTTGAACTTGCTCGGGAACTGATGATCTAGCACGAGCGCACTAATGTAAACATAACGTTAAAGAAGGGATTTATGAATCATAAATACAACTATCCTACAGCAAAACGTCGTTTTAAAAGTCGTGTTAGGTACTTAATAACACAAGAACGGCTGAACCGATTTTAATGATTTTTGGTTTGTCGAATTCATCTCCGCTCCGCTAGAAAAACTATTAAAACATCGAAAAACCGGCCAAGTGCGTGTCGGGCCACGCGCAGTAGGGTTCCGTAGTAGGTCTCAGTTAATCGACTATAACTCTGTAACCGGTTAAGCCTACTTAGCCGTGATAGTTTTCCTTGTAAGTTCATTATATGTGCTACGTCTGTGATTTTTTTCACATATCTAGGTACAGCCATTCAAAAGTTAGAGGGGGGGGTAACTCGTATCGAACAAAAAAATTCACTTAAAATCTAGATATTTCGCAAATGGCTCGCTTAACCGAAAAATGATCTTCACACACCCATAATATTTTTGAAAGACCTATCTAACGATACCCCACACGAAGGGGTACGCGTGAAAAAAAATATTCATCCCTACTTTACATGTTTGGGAGATACCCTAAAAAAAAATTTTTTTCAAAATTTTATTTTACCACTTTCTCGGCGTAATCAATATACATATGCATACCAAATTTCAGCTTTCTAATAACAAAAACCACGGAGCTATGCCGCGGACAGACAGACAGACAGACAGACAGACAGACAGACAGACAGACGGACAGAGCGAAACTATAAGGGTTCCTTGTCGGACTACGGAACCCTAAAAAATTACAAAAATAATGATCGGGCTGTACGAAGTTCACCGAGCCGGCTAAATAATAAATAAGAAACATTTGATTACATTGGTAAGGTTCTTGCTAGGCCCCCTGAACGTATAAACAATAATTTCGTTCGCATCTACTGTTTACCAAAGATGATTGCAAATGAAGGAAGTCCAGTGATTTAAATGACAAGCTATGCCCCCCAACTGACCTCTACTAACGAGGTGCCATGGAGGTAGGTACTCATTGGAAAGTCATTAGTGTGCATACAGGGACGACTAAACAAACTGATTAATATTTGCTGTCATAACGTATCTACGGTAACTAACATTCAAGTGCAGAAAACACACTTTTAAAAAGATTAAACTATCTATCAAAAAGACGCATGGTGATTGATAACGGATTGTTAGATTCTCCACAAATGATAATGGGCAAAAATGTATGAACCCCGGTCAGGAAACCAATAAATATGAGTGACAGAGATGAGAAAAAATACCTTAACTTCGATCCTCCACAGCGATTTGAGATTTTCTCTCCATAGAAAAAAAAATTAGAACCTACTGGTAAAAGAAACTTTTCTGATGACGTGTCCACTCACTTTTATTGGCCTTAAGGCCAAAATGCTCGTCTTCCTTTCCAATATTTTATTTTATGGATAAAAGTCCAGTTTCTGTTGCAAAATACGCGTCACAAATTAAAATATATTTTGTGTGACGAATACTATGAATCTAGCGTGATAAAACTCACTAGCCTCACGGTTAAATTTTATTTGTTAGCTCAAACGTTTCAGAGTTTTTTATTTGCTTATTGGAGGGCAAGATTTTAACTGATTCTTCAAAGGCTAAGTCTAGAGATAAAAGATCTAATTGCACAATTACAAGTACTTATGGATTATGGATAAAACAATCAATGAGCTATTTTATAGTCATTTTGTTTTGTAGGCCCTTCAGTCATCAGTCATCACTTTACTTGTTTATTTTGTCGACACAGCTCTGGCTTTAATTATAATATTTACAAAGTTGACCGGTCATCAAACATAAACATTGATGCAATCGTTGACTAATGGTGACGGTAGTCGCCTACATAATAACCACGCTACCAAATACAGTGCTTAGATCGCAGACTCGGAAGCCATCCGCGTAATCAAATTCATATTGATTCACTAAAGAGTTTCCGACACAAAAGTCAACGAACGGTACTCCCATATAAGAAATCTATTTACAATAGAAATGGAATTAATTTATACACAGTGTGACACTATTTGTTAAAGCCATTTAGGGGTCCGAATATATGGAAGTGTGAATAGAGAGGTACACAATTATTGGAACTAGTACATCCTTGCAAATGGTGAAGTTGAGTTGGTTGAGACGACCAACTGAGGCTTCTTTTAGAGACGACGATTTCAAAAAAAGTATAAATAATATTACTGCAGGAACTGACATGAAGAAGTTGTACCTACTGCATGAAAACAAGATGTCAAGATGGAAGAACGTCATTAAGACTCTGCGTTACTCATTACTTAACCACAATTGACATAATAAAATGTAATTTGAGCTGCATAAAAACTCTCATAACCCAGAATAATACTTCAACATAAGATTGTAGACTTAATTTAGTGTAAAAAAACGAACTACCAGTAACAAAAAAGGAAAGGCAAGTTGAGAAAACTAGGTACATTTGTGAAATAACTAATTAAAGGTGATAATATTATCTCGAGTGTACAACCAGTCGAGATAATATTATTGAATCAATAACATTGTCAAAGGTAACAAACATACCTACCTATCTGTTCAATAACGTTGAAATTATAAATCTGTACAACGAAAGTTATAAGAAAAGTAGCAATAAATAAAATAAAGAAGAAACAAGACAGCTTCAAAAATAAGACCACGATGATAGCAAATCTATTCCATAACTATTGCGACCAACAACCGGAAAGTATTTAGACCAAGTGCGAAATTGTGAGATCTTGTAAAAACTGTTAATCGACGGACGCGAGTCGAACCGCTCCACCGATCTGAAATAGAACCACGAAATGATCTTTCCAAGTACATCAGGGTGTCGTAAATGATCGATATTGATTTAATCTTTAATGGTCATTAAGCACTTGATACAGAGTTCATAGCCTTCTTACAATTGCGTCCACATTGCCGATTTTATGCGTACTTATCTCAAAATAAATCCAGGCGGTTACTTTATAGCAAATTCTTGTACGGCTTTAGGATGTAGTCATGTGCCCTTCGTCATGCATCTCGCATAGGAATGATGCTTAAGTACATTGTACACATAAGGAAGAAAGCGAGGCGAAAAGAAACGCGTCATGTTTTTAGGGCGAAGCAAATTAGGCACAAAGTTGACAAAAAGCGTCGTTCAACTGGCAGACTGTTGTAACGCGCGTCCGAATTGAAATGTTATGTGCGGAACGGAAGACTTTTTACTATTAGTTGGTCAAGTGCCGGATGTGTGGTAATACAGCCTGAGATTACTGACAATTCTCCACACTTATTTTGAACACATATCTGTAGGTGCATCGACATTACGATACGCATCATCTTCCTCTCATGCGAGAATTGGTCACGTTTCGAGCTTAAGCAATCTTTATTGTGATGCACACTTGAAGATTGTAGGTGAATCACAATTTGGTTTTCTAAATGCATGTTTATATTTGATCGTCCAAATCTCAGTTGAAGCTTGTAATAAAAAAGAAAACAAGTTCTTGATGAGACTAGTTAAAATTCATAAGAGCTCAGGGGACCGTTGCCGCGACGAGAGCAATCTGGTATTTCACAAAACCTGTTCAGTTAGGCAGTTTAATGTTTACTTGTTGTGTAAAACCTTATATAGAAATAAAATTAATTCTGATGAGTACCTAATGAATGTCTAAATTAACATGTGGGAGGAGGGGAGGTCATTTGGGCGAATATAATAATATCAGGAGAAGTTCAATCGGATAATGCAATGGTTGGATCATTGTATACATATATGGAAAATTAATTTAAGCGCCGACGTAATTCATAATAAGATACTTGATGATTGGCATCTCCAATACAAAGGAACGTATTGCTGTGTTATGGCGGGTCAGGGCGGTTGCATCACGTCCAAGGCAGCCAGGTTGCAACTGACAGTGCAGCTCTTGAGCTACGCATACCTTTATATTTTGAGCGCAATTTCTTTATTTTATTGTTTACCGATTTTCATTCATAACTTATTAAGTCATCATAAAATAATTAAAATGGAAGTACCATCACATGATATTGCATGAGATATTGTAAATTTAATAATTTAATCACATGTTGCTAAGTATTAGACTTCACAATAAAACTTAATGCTCTTCTATTTATTATTTAAATTAGAGGCGTATTACCTTCTCCTGAGGGCTACGATTTAATTATTTTTTTTACATATTAAGTAGAGTCGTAGGTGTAAATGTGTTACATTAGATTATATCCATTGCCTCATCGATTCCACACTAACCGCAATATAAAGATATACAAACTTGGTCAATATACTATTAGATATCTTAAACAGTATATTGGATCACGTATTCGATTCAGCGTTACCGTTCAATTTAAAAGTTTAATTTAATCCAAAGTTCGTGATTTCCTTTGTAAGTACATACGTCTAAAATCTTTATTTGCGCTTTCACTCAGATCTAAAAGTAGCATGTGTATAATATTTTTGTTCAATTCCTTGTTCATTTCTAATTCCTATATAAAAACTATTATAATTATTGTTTAAAAATTAACGCATGGGCAACACTAAAGAAATAAATCCAGAACCGCGTGCGCAGCATCTTGTCGTAAGTTTATTTTTATAAAGCAACAATTTCTCCATAAAGTAAGGCGTGTCCGGCAATTAGACCGAAGCGTTCGCCACCGCACACCGGTAGCGTGCAGATAAAACATATAACTTAGCCGATATCATTGGGAAACAACGGATACGGCTAATCACTACTACCATTAGAGGAAACTTTTTGTATTTAAAACAAAAACAGATACTGGTACTACCGTAGCTTAGAATGACTTTTTTTATTATAATGTGTTGAGTTAAGACAGGATAACTTTAAGTCTTATGAAGTCATTGGATATAATCTAATGGTTTGGGGAGACCCTCCTACTAAAAACAGCGTGTTTTACACATCCAGTATTCACATTTGATCGGTGTTAATTGGTAAGGGGGTAAAAATCTTAATAAGGCCCGGAAAAAATATGGATCATCACATCTAAAAATTAAATCATCTAAGTGCACTTTTTTTCACCGAATTCTATTTTAGCGAAAAATCGCCAATGTCTGCTGGCCAACACAGCTAGCCAATCCAATGTGCCAACTCTAAGTAGGTATGTACATTGAACAAATACAGAAATGACTTATTATGAACGTAGAACGTAGGTATACAAGCGTAGATACGCATATATACATTATTGAAATGGAACATTATTCGTCGATGTATGATGACCTCAACCGCTTACATTAGTACAAGAACCGCACTGACATTTAAGGTGGATGTTCCGATAGTCCGTCCATACATTTTGGGATTGAGCTTTATCCTAAACACAGCCACTATTTGTTTCAAACTAATAATTTCATCACTTTCTACAATGAAATGTGTACGCCTATCAACTTTTTAGAGAATAACTTACATTATTTACTAAGAAAAATAATAGTAAAATTCACGCAAAAATTGACATTTTGTTTATTAGTGTGAGTGTCTTTTGCCATAAACAAAAATAGAATAGGATAGAATAGACAAGCAAACCAAAAGCGTAGTTTAGACATTAGCACGCTAGATGGCGACAGATGATGAATCAATTTCTTATGTACAATATTTATTTATTTCCTTTTCTGCAATTCATAAACAAAAAAAAACAATAAAATAACATAAAACTGTAGACCCTAGATGACAAATTTTACAATTTTATTTTATTACATCATAATTATTGTTGTCTGGCAACATAAACCATTTTGCGTAGGTAGGTAATATAAGCGACGCTGCCACTCTTGCAAACTTAGACCTGACCTTCAAACATTGACGAAGAAACAGCGTTGCCAAACTTCTATCACTTGTTTGACTGTTATAAAATACATTCTGAAGTAATTCTCAATTGTCCCGCGATAGGATTTGCGCGCGGAATTTCTTGCGTGTTATATTTTGTATGTTATGCATTTTCATTGATTCAAATTGGAATATTTCTAATATGTTTTTGATTTCAATTTAATAGAATATATTGTAATTTATGGTAGATATAGTAATTAATTAAGTTGGCCCGTGATTTGCTGAAATCTCGTCACAATACTAATTACCTATGCCGTATGAGTCGGTGTTGAGTACTAAGTCAGTGTTTCATGTTATTTTAATGTATTTTTATTTTTTTGGATAAAATTATTATAAATCGGTAAGCTACCAAAGTAGGTACCTAGTCACAAAAGAAAATTAATAAACATTTTCAAAATATGGTTTTGCCGGGTTACGTAAAAAACACTTTTTACGAATTTTGCAAAAAGTTTCAGACAGACGCACATTATTATTATTTTGTTTTATTTTGTAGTACCAAGAAGCTCAAGGTCGCGTCCTAAAATTTGTCTGGTGCGTTCAATCCTTCGAGCAACACAGGCTTCCGAACGAAGGTTCAATCAAATAAACGTATAATTATTTTTATAGTTATTGTAGTTTATTGTTTATAATACAGTTTTTTTTTCTTATGCGTCGTCTACCAGGAATATAAAGACAACATTGATGTAAAAGATAACTAAAATTTTACTGTTACATTTTGTTGTTCTAGACTTTTTAATTTTCGAACGAAACCTAAAATTCAAATAAGAATTATTGTATTATCTAGGTGCGTTGGGGTAAGATCGGCGCTGGGGTAAGAGCGTAGAAATCAAATATCCCGATTATTTGGCTTTATTTTTTAATGCTAGCCACATTGCGCGCCACATTATTATGTTCCGCCCCGCCCCGCAGTGACCGCCAGTCGCTCTGGCAAGTCGGACGTGTACTACGGGCCGTTAGAAAAAACAAGGTAAGTTCCATAAACTATTTGTCTGTCCGGTCTTTTACCTTTATTCGTATTTGCATATTTTAGCAAAAATATAGCCTATTTTGGTATTATTTTGCGTAAATACTAAGTTTTAAGCAGTGATAACCCGTTAAAGCTAATCCAGTAATGTATATTATCTCTGCAGACTGAAATCCGGTGTTACCCATCTCGAGTGAAGATCGGACAAAAATATCCGGTCTTAACCCGTTTCGAAATTGGAAGTGATTGTCAAACTTTTATTATCTACACATCATGATTTTAATTTTAAATACTAAACTGTGTTCGTTATCGCTACAATGTGGAGTTTATATAAAAGACTAGCTTCTGCGCGCGACTTCTTCCACACGGAATAGTTAAAAACCGGCCAAGTGCGAATAGGCCTCACGCACCGAGGGTTCCGACCATTGAAAAGAATATTATATCGCAATTATCTTGTTTTTTTTCGACCGCATTATTAAGTTGTTTGTAGAGGAAAATTGCTGATTACTTAAAAACTACTTTCGCTTGAAGTTTGCATAGAAATGTACATCATATATTTTTTTTAGTTTTATCTTTCTCTTATTTTAGAAGTTACAGGGGGGGGCACACATTTTACCACTTTGGAAGTGTCTTTCGCGCAAACTATTCAGTTAAGAAAAAAATGATATTAGAAACCTCAATATCATTTTTGAAGAACTATTCATAGATACCCCACACGTATGGGTATGATGAATTTTTTTTTTGACTTTCAGTTCTATGTATGCGGACGGACGGACAGATGGACAGACAGACAGGCGAACAGACAGACGGACAGACAGACGGAAAGACAAATGGACAGACAGACGGACATACAGACGGACAGACAGACGGACGGACAGACAGACAGACAGACGGACAGACAGACGGACAGAGAGACTTACAGAGAGATGGACAGACAGACAGATGGACAGACAGACGGACAGACAAACAGACAGACAGATGGACAGACAGACGGACAGACAGACACAGACGGACAGACACAGACGGACAGATAGACAGACATGACGAATCTATGAGCGTGATTATATAGCCTATAACCTTCCTCAATAAATGGGCTATCTAACACTGAAATAATTTTTCAAATCGGACCAGTAGTTCCTGAGATTAGCGCGTTCAAACAAACAAACTCTTCAGCTTTATAATATTAGTATAGATATTGTTACTGAGATGTTAGGGTTGGCGTCTTGGGTCATATTAGATACTTATATCAACAATTCACTTACAGATGCCACGTAACTACTCCCGAACCTCTTCGCGTGCCACTTCCTATACAAAAGAAGCACTGCAATTAGCCATACAGAAAATAAATAATAAGGAGCTCACCTATGCAGCCGCTTCAAAAATGTACGGCATACCTACATCCACACTTAGTGATAGAATTCTGAAGAAAACAGCAATAGTAAGTAATACCCTTGGTAGGCCGACAGCTATCCCAGTGGCATTAGAATCTAAACTGGCAGACTGCCTACGAACGACTGCCTCGATTTTGACTAATAAAAATAACACTGACGTATATCTTTCTAAAAAAGGCAAAGGAGTAGGAAAAAGATCTCGAACTGACAAAGAAAATGATTTGAAAGTGGACAAGTATGATGAACACAGGAAGAAAACTGTATTATATAAATTGGATAATAAATCTGGCCAAACGACAACTACAAAGACAGCTATGAAAAAGCGCAAAAGATCTAATAGCAGTGTAACAACAGTTGAAAGTATCCAGATGAGCGTACATAGTGATTCTGACTTATTAGATTCTTTGAGCGACATATTATCCGACTGTGATAAATTGACTGATTTTAATTATTATGAGGAAAAAAAGACTGACTTAGAAGCTACATCTAGAGAACAACAAATTGAAAAAATTGTTAAAGAAATACATGACATGGATAATAATCAAAAGAAAAAAGCAAGCCAAAGAGACGATACTTGCAAAGATAGATGTGAAATAGAAGAAATTCAAACGATAGAGACAAACATAAAAGCAAATGATAATAATAAAGTGACTATCTTATCGTCTGTAAAAATCACACCAGAAAACCAAGCTTTCTATAGAATTTTACCCGAAAGTTTACAACTAAAACCAATTGATAAAGATTTAGATTTGTTTACAAACCAAAAGCGAAAACTGACACAAAGTACAAGCGTATCTAACATACCAAAGAAAAGAACTAAGAAAGCTAATTGCCCTACAAAAACAACGATAAAATATCAAAAGGATAAAGATGATGATGGTGGGGTAAAAAGTGATATTGATGATTCAAAGACTTACAATATTGGAGATACAGTTCTCGTTAGATATTTCAAACGAACTTGGACATATTATGTCGGTATCATTGAAAATATTAATATCAACTCAAACCCAAATATGTATAAGATAACATTCTATAGAACTATTGGCAAGAAAAACAACCTAAAATTTGTTATTCCTAAGCGTAAAGATCAAGACTACGTACCTGATTCTAATATAGTTAAGATGATAGAACTACTACAGATAAATGAATATCCTTTTGAGTATACCCTTATGAATGACGATGATGAGAATTTCTTTTAAATTGATGAATATTAACGGTCACGCTTATTTACATATCGTTAGGGTACATAATTTCATTCCGCGTTTGTGATTTCTATAAAATCATTATAGATGGTGAAATGTTCCCAAAGATAAAAATGTGTATTTGCTACTGATATTATATTTTAATTTTTGTTTTTCTAGACCAAGAACGGTTAATTATTTGATATAATTGTTTATGCTTATGTTAATTTTCTATGTTAATTTTTTTTACTGAAGAAATATTTTATAAAACATTAAACTACTTCATTCCGGGTTTGTGATTTCTATAATTATAGATGGTAAAATGTTCCTAAAAAGGGAAAATGTGTATTTGTTACTGATAATTATATTTTAATTATTGATTTTCTAGACCAAGAATTGTTATTTGATATAAGTGTTTATGTTTATTACTTTTACTGAAGAATGTTAATTTCATTAAATATAAATTTATTTCATTCCGTGTTTGTATTCCTATACCTTAAAATGGTAAAATGTTCCCAAAAAGTGAAAATGTGTATTGTTACGGGCTGGGGTTTGGGATAAATAATTTTAAAGCTATATACACGAATTACACTAATACTTTATTAAAAACAATACCCTATAAAATCACTCACTAGAATCACTAATTAAACTTATATATGGTATGGGTATTTGTATGTGTCGTTTGCAGAAAGTGATCTCAGGTTTATAGAATCCGAGAATTGAACTCCCTCGGATTCTACAATCCCTCTTCGCTTTACATGCATGACTGCGCACTTATCCACACCAAATTCCATCCTGATGGAGCTACTGAAACTTTCAGTTACTTTTAGTAACTTCGTCAGTTGCAATTTAGTGGGGGCAAACAATTTCAAGTCATCCATATAATGCAAGTGGGATATAACCTGACCGTCTCTTCGCAAAGGATAGCCCAGCCTTGACCCCTCCAGCAGAGTGCTCAGAGGGTTCAAGGCTAAACAAAACCAAAGTGGACTCAAAATATCACGACAACGTGACAGTATTTTGGTATTGATATTATTTATCTTTAGTTTTAACCAAAGACCAACCAAACTTTGAGAATCTTAATATCTTCTAAATTTGTAATGTGGGGTAAGATCGGAAGCTAAAACAAAAAAAAAAAGGAATCGTTTCGTACATTTATGTCCGTAGTATTAGGTAGATTTTGTTGATGTCATGTTAAAAAACAGAAAAGATCGGATACATTATTTTTTTAAACCTTGTGCTCCTGGCAATAGAAATGGTTTTAAATTGTTATCCGAACTTACCCCTTCATGGCCAAATTGTCATTAAACTCACAAAAATTGTGTCCTGATTTTACAGGCTTACAAAGCAAAAAGTATTGAGTGTTTATAAATGATTTAAATTTAAAATTAAACTGTGTTGAATCATTATCAGTTTGCACCATTTTTCAAGACTGTAGTGTATATAAAAACTGAGAAAAAAAAAATTTTGCAACATCCTTGTAACTATTTGAAAATCCGTCCGGTATTACCCCAACGCACCTTATTATCTGGATTATCTCTCAGCAGATCAGAATTCTCAATTCAGATGACCTGCAGTAGTATTGTGCAATATTGTATTGTATTCTCTTGTGATCTGCGATCACTTTCATTACATGGTTGTGAATTACAATACTATTAAATTTTATTCAAATATTGAGTGTTTAAAAGTAACATGCGCTTTTGTTGTTCTTTTGAGATTCATTGGCCGCAAGCTGATACTGAAACTGATTCATTTCAAATCGATTGTCGAAACTGCTCCAAATAAATGTTTATCTAAGACATCTGGGTATCGCATTTTGGACTTGAAGCATGTAATTGAGTGAGCATTCCTTTTGAAAAGACATCGAAATATGTGTGAATCTTCGCAAATTGAATTTGTTAGTGAAAGACTTGATGGGTTTCGAAGTGAATTAATTTTCACGTGCAGTATGTGCGATAAGTCATAAAGCTTGGAGGCATTGTACGGAGAGCATTGATAAAATAAACACTGCATTTGTTTGGGCAACTGTCAATTCTGGTAGCTCTAGTATACTGAAGCAGCACACATAACAAGTCATAAGGATGTTCCAACACTGTCAACTAATAAATTTCGACGTGTTGTAAAAATCTTGGGCAGTGTGTGGTTTGAACATTTGATAGAGGAAATTAAAACTGCTAGTGAACAAGAAAGATCAATTGCTATTCAAAAAGGTCATGTGTCTTCAGACGGTGTTCCATTTGTTTACTGTACTTATATTAGTACAGGATCCCTGGTACATCTTTCATCAGTTATTACTAACAAGCTGATGTTTCGTGAGTAGGTTCCTTTTGACTAGACGCCCAACTTTTTTCTTTACAGTAATGTTGGTAAGTGGTAGCTTAATAGGGGTAACAAGGATAAAATATGTTGATTTGACGAATTTAAAAAATTTATTGCTAACCGATTTTTTCTTTGTTTATTATCAAGATAATTATCTAAATAATGTGAAAAAATATTTGTCCTACAAAATGTAAGGTTTTGTTAGGGAGTCCCCCCGCTCCAACATGTATCGTAAACAAGGTCATGAAAAATTATTACTAACCAGCTGATTTTTTTTTTATTGATTAGCTAACATTTGCATAGTTTACCACCCACATTGTCCTACAAATTGCGTGGTATGTCATCTTGGTCCTACGCTCAAAAGTTGTCAATACCGCGGGACTTTTTTTTTTATTAGTAACTGTAGGACAAAGGTATCACGTGATAGGTTAATATATTCTTCGTCCAAATAAAACAATGTCCTACAAAAAAAAAGGTATGCTTTATTAGTCCTACAAGATTTGTAATTTTGGAGTATACAAATGAAAGGATATATGTATAAAAGGGTATAAGGACATGTAAAACATTATATATAATATATAATGTATTATATATATATACATACATAATATAATGTTATATATTTACATAAACATTATTTTTTATCTGATTCATCTGATAAATCTCAATCTGTATCTGACTAGTATATAGTAATCTGTGGTGCGCATGCGTTTGTGAGCAAGGATAATAGTGTGCCTCAGCTCCAATAGCAAAATGTACAAAATAATATTATTTTAATTTCATGAATTTAAACTATGTAACTGGAGGGCTGGAATAACGTACCACGCAATTTGTAGGACAATATGGGTGGTAAACTATGCAAATGTTAGCTAACCAATAAAAAAACCGGCCAAGTGCGTGTCGGGCCACGCGCAGTAGGGTTCCGTAGCAGGTCTTAGTTAGTCGACTATAACTCTGTAACTGGTTAAGCCTACTTAGCCCTGATAGTTTTCCTAATAAGTTGATTATATTTCATCATGAATTTATTCAAATTTCTAGGGATAGCCATTCAAAAGTTAGAGGGGAGATGCTAGTATCGAAAAATTTTTTAACTTTAAAGGTAAATATTTTGCAAACGGATTCCTAAATCGAAGTATTGTCTTGACAGACCTACTATATTTTTGAAAGACCTATCCAATGATATCCCACACGATGGGAAACATGAGAAAAAAATATTCATCCCCACTTTACGTGTAATGGGAGCTACCTTATAAAAAATATTTTACATAATTTTATTTCACCACTTTGTCGATGTAACTAATATACATATCTATACCAAATTTCAGCTCTCTAGTACCAAGAACCTCTGAGCTATGCCGCGGACAGACAGACAGACAGACGGACAGACAGACAGACGGGCATGGCGAAACTATAAGGGTTCCTTGTCGGACTACGGAACCCTAAAAATCAGCTGGTTAGTAATTATTTTTCATGATCTTATTTATGATACATGTTGGAGAGGGGGGACTGCCTAACAAAACCTTATATTTTGTAGGACAAATATTTTTTCACGTTATTTAGATAATTATCTCGATAATTAACAAAAAAATTATCGGTTAGTAATATTTTTTTTTCATTCGTCAAATCAACACATTTCATCCCTATTATCTTAGTTATAAACCACAATCGAGAACTTTCGTACAAGAATTTGTTGGGCGTCTCATTGAAACGAAGCTATTCTCGAACATTCAGCTTGATAGTAATTATTTTGACATTAAGTATAAGTACTACAACTTTTGAGCGTAGGACCAAGATGACCTACCACGCAATTTGTAGGACAATGTGGGTGGTAAACTATGCAAATGTTAGCTAACCAATAAAAAAAAAATCAGCTGGTTAGTAATGATTTTTCATGACCTTGTTTACGATACATGTTGGAGCGGGGGGACTCCCTAACAAAACCTTACATTTTGTAGGACAAATATTTTTTCACATAATTTAGATAATTATCTTGATAATAAACAAAGAAAAAATCGGTTAGCAATAAAATTTTTAAATTCGTCAAATCAACATATTTTATCCTTGTTACCCCTATTAAGCTACCACTTACCAACATTACTGTAAAGAAAAAAGTTGGGCGTCTAGTCAAAAGGAACCTACTCACGAAACATCAGCTTGTTAGTAATAACTGATGAAAGATGTACCAGGGATCCTGTACCATATGTAGATGGAGGATGGTTGAAAAGATCGGGTATGACTTTGATTTATCATCTGGTATGGTAGGTTAATCTAAAAAAGGTTCTTTATATTATTTTGTGTGTTATTTCTTATTTTGTGCAATATTTACAAGTGTCGTTTTTCATTTCTAGGCCTGCATTATTGGTAAAGATAGTAGGAAGTATCTATTTCTTGGTGTTAAAAACAAATATTGTTATACATGTCAATATTATGAGAGGAGAAACATGGATATGAAAGCAGTATCAGAAAGTATTGTGGAAGCCCTTTCAAAAGACTGAAGAATTACATCAACATCGCTATTTGAGTTTTATTGGAGACGGAGACTCCTCTGCGTTTGCAAACTTGAAAAATAGAAAGTGCAATAATGCATGAATCATGTAGTAAAAAACTATAGCAGTGCACTTTACAAGGTATAATATTATATGAACAATTCAAATTTGTTTAGTTATCTCAAGATCAGTGGATCTCCACATTATAATTTATTTTAGTGTCTTTTTTCTTACTATAATCAAAAACTATTTCAGGTTCAGGCACCTTTGACTGTGATAGAAGTTTTTCAAGATAATGAATGTATCCGCAATATGATGACAAAATGATTTAGACTTTTTTGAAAACTATTCTGCTAGAAAACATTGAGACATGTTCAAAAAAATGGGAGAGGTATAGATTTCAATGGTATGTACCAGTATGTACAAAGGTTATTACTTTTTATTTACTTTATAAATTATCAATTTCAATGTCTAAAATATATTATTATGTTATTCTAGTGAAAAACCGTCTTTCATCATCAGTTGGAAATTCGAGCAAGAAAAGTAAAGTTGATTTTTGAGCAGCTTTGGAGATGGATGGTAAATAACATTTTGAAGTGAATGGTAAATAATATTCATCAAAAAATAACTAGTATACTAAATAAAGTAATTTTTCTTTGCAGCAGCCGTGTAGCAGTGGTTTCAAGACAAGAAGACTCAGAAGAGGGGGAAATCAACAAGTCCAATGATTTGTTTTAATTGTATTTTTGTAGTAGTTTGTTTAGAATCTACATCATAGTTGTATATTTCATACTAAATCGTGTTTTAGATTTGTTGTTATCTCTTGTTTATGAATTGTTACTTACGAGTTATGTTGTCTTTGTAATAATTGGTTATGTTACAACTCATCAGTGTTATTAGTTTTGATTGAATAGGCATGTGTTACTTCAATTACTTGTGATTTGAAAAATAATTTCAATAGTGTGAGATAATAAAGTAAACTGCGTTTTATTTTACATAATTTTGTCATTATTTATTTCCTAAAATTATAAATCAATTAAATAGTTTATGCCTACAAATATAACTTTTATTTTTATCACATAATCGTACATCGTACATAATAAATATCGTAGAAGGTGGCGTTCTGTAGTTGTGCCTACACCCATACAGAAAAAGCGCCATCTAGTGCTCAATTTTCGTAAACGTAAGGACTAGGCACTCGCCCACGTCTGTGTGTGTAAAAAATACTATATTCAAGGACAATGTTATTTTGGAACATTTTTGTCGAATTGGGTGGATTTTGAGGCAAGGAAATGACCCAGTTCAATAAAGTGTAAAATCCGCGAACCGCCACAGCTACTCCTACGACTTAATATGTTCGAATTACACAATAAACTCAAATAAACTAAAAACATTGACTTCAACGCCATCTAGCGGGAAAGTGGCCGGGAACAGACCGTATGTTTCACCTTAACACAAATACTCTCCAATCTCCATATGCAAAGTATCCGATGGTGGTACTGATAAATACATCCGAGTTATTATTATTGACATTGTGCTCTGACTCAAAACTAACACCATGATAAATTTAAATTTTTGAACAAAGTGAAGGTTAATATTAAAAAAGTCTTTGCTTATGAATACCTGGCAATGAAATTCTAGAAGACGCTTCGACCAGTCTTTTCTAAGCACAAACTCTGAAAAAAATGTCTGAAATGCTTACAAACTTTCACGAGCGTTGTTAAGGATACCTATAGATAGTTAATTTGCGATATAGATAACCGTTTACAAAAACAAATGGAGAGATTAGTCATTCGTTGGGTTTCTTTATTTATTTTTTCAAATTATGTTAAGCTTTCTCCGAGATTACGCGGCTGTTTGGAGATTCTTATTTATATGTTCTCAATAAAAGAAACTATCGGTAAGGCTCTTTTCGGATGACGTTAGAGAAGTCAGACTCTTACTGACTTAGACCCATCCATGTTCCTTATTTAGCCCTTTGCATTCCGGGGGCGGTAACTCTTTAAAACATCTCGCAGAAAGCTTAAACATTATAATTAAATGTAAATTAAATGTAACACTCGCGCAATAGAATATTTTAATAATACTCAGCTCCGCTAATTGGCAAGAAAAAAAATAGAAGCGTTTTAGATAGATAAGCATGTGACGTGATTTATGAACAAAGATCGCAGTGTAATGAAACTTTATTATTTTGATGGTAGGCAGACAAACATCAAGTAAGAACCGAACTCGTGCATTAACATTGACTTCCGTATCATGGGTTTAAAAGTTTTATTATTTTAGGCCCAAGTTCACCAACAGATGGTTACCTAATCGGGCCGTTAAATGAAAACGTTTTTTAACCAGGAATGTGTGTGAATTTTAAAATGGAATTTTCGTGTTACCCACTTCTAGTTCAACCCTGGTTTGGTAATCAACTGTTTCAGGAATAAAAATCTCAAATACTACGTTACCCATCGAAAGTTCGAAGTTTGAATTTATGGTAAACAGCTGTTTTAAGTTAATCGGACCGTTATCTTGTCGGTGAACTTGAGCCTTAGATGTTGGAATTTTAAACTAGCCAACCATAAAAGTCCTCAAGACACAGGTCTGCGATAGAAAATACTTAAAGTAAAATGGGCTCCGTTTACAGAACCCTAAAAAGGAATCTGCTATTTTCTTCAGCATATAGGTATTGCAGAAGATTATAGGCATGTTTTTGTAGTCAACATAATAAAAATAGTAAGGATGCATATTATGTTCGTAAATGTTTAATTAAAATCCATATTAAGTAGGTACTTGTATAGGGTTAAACCATTTCATGTAAGAAATACTTTGAACGATATACATTTGTTGTTGTGGTTTGGAAAATAATAATATAATAATAAATTAAGTTTAATAATATAAATGCTGAAAGTTGAGCTGAGCTAGGCTCGTAACGTTGGAAAATAATATTAGTTAGTAAATATAAACAAAATATTAATTTAAATATCGGTTATTTGCTTCTTATTTAATGCATATAACCCATAATCCCACAAAACCACATTACTTGCTATTTTCATTTTGCAAAATCTCAATAAATAAATATATTTACATTATAATTATACCTAGGCAATAACAAAAGGAGATGTTATAATTAATATGTATTATGATTATTACTTGTATCTAACTGTTAATGTAGAATACAAGTGAGCCGCAATTAAACTTGAAACAATAAGAAAGGTCATCCATGCATTATGTCAAGGGACACGCCTATAGCTATTTCTTTTCATAAACGATAAATGCCAAGGATTTTGGAGGGGTTTGCTTTAATTTTAACAAAGGCATGGTAAACAATGTAAATATTAACACAGCTCGGTATTTAAACGAAAAAGACTTATCAAATGAGGATGTCGATTATATCCTGCAATCACATGCTTTGTTGCTACATGTAGTATTTTATTGTGCAATTGATATTAGCAATATGCACACACAAAGAAATTACTAGACTATAAAACGGCCAACTAAAAATAACTCAAACATAGAATACTGTTTAAAATAAATTCCAAACAAAATTGTTTAACGAGCGGCCTGGCACATTTGTCGATCAATCAATGGCGCACAGAGCCATCGGCCGTTTGCCTCTGAACAGGTGATCCCGATGTGGAACACAATAGCAAACCCCGTGTGTGCCCAAAGCGTATGAAAGCCGTGATATATTGTATAGTTCAATGTTGTACCTACACTACAGCCCGAGAACATGTGGAGTATCTCATACACGTTCCAATGGACGAGCACAGCTATTGTTTGGTGAAAACGCTTTGTTAGTTTCATCTTTATTTTGGACGTGCGATGCGGCGAATAATTCCGTTAGAAAGAATCATAGACCGAGTTAG
The DNA here is from genome assembly GCA_963891755.1 of Pyrrhia umbra. Taxonomy (NCBI): domain Eukaryota; kingdom Metazoa; phylum Arthropoda; class Insecta; order Lepidoptera; family Noctuidae; genus Pyrrhia; species Pyrrhia umbra. The sequence continues at coordinate 9,481,225 of OY982922.1, read as the reverse complement.
GTACTTTAATAGTTAGCTAGCTGAACCTATGGCTTACAAAACAACGTTTAAACTGAAATGTTTGGTTGATTTTAAATGTAAATTGTGTTTCAACTTACAAAAACATTGCTTTTAATATATAAAATATACACATGGCATTCCATAATATTTACAATGTTGCAAGAGGTACTGCATCAGCGAAATTGCATAAAATTTTGAAGTCACCTTCTAACTTTAAATAGGTAGGTAGGTACACAGAAGCCATGTTCACTAATAGGATTATAATATGAGCAATCCCCAAGGCGAGATTTAGTCATGGTGTATTCAGGGCAAATCCGCAGATAAATATTGTCATAAGCAGTCAGACAAGCGTAACAAATACAAATGTAGTTAGAGCCTTTAGTATCTCTTTGTCACGATTTAAACGTTTAATAGAAAAATTGTAAGCGGATTATGTCTCCAATAAAAATGTACGAATCACGATAGTCAAACAACCAAAATGTGTGTGGAGTAAATAAACTAACATGCGGGTGCTCAGTATGTAAATTGTGAAACAACAAAGCATACAAATTGATATACTCGAACACCATTGGTTCATTTACGCTCCAAAAATCAATTAAACAGCAATAAAATTCACATATTGGGAACTACAGCATCCAGTTAGATGCTTTCAAAACTACCACTTCTGTCTTCCACTCAAGGTGCTTTTTAGAAGATACTTTCGCTAAGTTTTGCAATTAACCCTTAATTCGACGCCGTGCAGTATACTTCCCGTTGGATGAAAAAAAATCTACACTAAAATAAACCGTGTATTTAGAGCTATATACCTAATATAATCCACCCTAAACTATTTACCTACTTTGTCAAAAATCAACAACGCGTGCACACCGATTAGACGCGAGCAATCGCCGGCGAGATGGCGGGAAGGAAGGACGTGCTGCGCGGGCTCTCGGTAAGTTTTGTTTTATTCATTATGTTATGCCTTATTTCCTTGTAATATTATTAAAAACTAAAGATAATATACCCGGAAAGCTACTTATAATGTTTTGTTTGCCGTACTGAGAATTATTTAGTGTTTACAGCACCCACAAATTGTATGTCCAGTATGCTTCCCGTCGTCGAATTACTAATAAAGTTACTCTTAAATACTATGTCTTGTATTCTTCCCATTGCCAAATTAGTAGAAAACAAAATACTAAAGCGTATGTCTAGTATTCTACCCGTTGCCGTAATATTAGAAAATTAAACTTTTGTTATTCCTAGTGATAATATTTTAAGGGATCCGTAGATAAAATATTTAACACCTTATTAATTTCATTTTTCAGAGCTTCAAATCTAGAGGCCATCATTTAGTAGCATTGGTGCCGCCTTTAAACGCTACTTCAGATATAGATAGTGGTTCTGAACCTGAAAATGAAGTGGAAACTGCTATTCACAGAAGAGAAGAGTTGTCTTCTTCATCCTGTCCATCCATCGATTCAGACATAGAGCGCATGAATATATTAGAAAGTTCCGAAAATGATACACAAGACAATATTTCAATTGATAGTAATAAGACTAACGTTGACGCCGATACTTTCAAGGGGGCAGTAAACGAAGATCTTCAAATAGATGACCGTCCTAGCATTAGTGGCAATGAGCAGAACTCTGTGTTAGAATTCAATGACAACTTCAACCATGAGCGACCTCCGTTGACTCCTGTTATTAACAACGTGCTACCACCAACTGGTGAAATCAATTATAACGCTATACCAAGTTTAGCTTCATTGTTATCGATACCGTCATCAAATGCTTCTTCTATGGCTAGTCCATCAACACCAAGAACAACCAGACGAAAGAGGAAACTACCAACACGAGCTGTGCCAAATATCAGGGCAAAACATACGAAGAAAACATTAATTGTGAGCTACAAATGGAAAAAAGGACAGTTTAGACACAAGGCTGACATTCAATCAAACGACTTTATATTTGATTTACCCGGTACTGACTCTCCGTTAGACTTTTTTCATCGGTTCTTCTCCCCAGATATACTCGTGGATATCGTCGACAACACGAATTTATACTCAACCCAAAGAACTGGCAAATGTATACAATTGACCATCGAGCAGCTAAAAGATTTTCTCGCCATTCTTCTTGTCATGGGTATAGTGAACATGCCTTCCTATCTAGACTATTGGTCTACAGAATTTAGATATGCCCAAGTAGCTAACGTCATGCCTGTAAAACGATTCGAGCAGATCAGACGCAATATTCACTTTGTGGACAATACCAATTCAGATGGGGACAGATATTACAAGATACGACCATTTATCGAAAAAATAAGGAGAAACTGCCTTGCGACGGAAGAAGAAACAAAGTACAGCATAGATGAAATGACTATTCCCTATAAGGGTACTAAAGCAGGAAATCGGAGACAATATAACCCCATGAAACCTAATAAATGGGGTTTCAAGAACATAGTACGTGCTGGTGCATCAGGAATTGTCTATGATTTTTTATTGTACGGCGGCGATGACACGTTCCGCTATATAGATTTTAGCGAGGAAGAAGAGCAGATGACGCTTGGTGCTAAAATGGTATTAGCCCTTTGCAAGACAATTCAGACTCCAGGATGTGCTGTATATTTTGATAATTATTTTACGACACTTGACTTGATCTGGTATCTACGTGAACACCGGGGGATTTTTAGTCTCGGGACCATACGGCAAAATAGGCTAAAAGGTTGTACCAAGGGACTATTAAGTGACAAAGAACTAAAGAAAAGAGGAAGAGGTTCATTCAGCCAAGTCGTAGACAACGATAAAAAAATCGTCATTGTCAAATGGTACGACAATAAAGTAGTGACATTGGCTTGTTCTTACGCAGACTCTTACCCAGTTCATGAAATCAAAAGATGGAGCAAAGAACAGAAAAAGAAAGTTGGTGTCACTTGTCCACAATTAGTTCGACACTACAATCAACATATGGGAGGAGTTGATCTGTGTGATATGTTGATAGCTCTCTACAGAACGTCCTTCAAGAGCCGTCGTTGGTATATGAACATCTTTGGCCAAATGTTAGATATAGCGGTTAACAATGCTTGGCTTCTATACAGAAGAAAATGCAATAAGGAGAACCTGAAAAGCATAAGCTTGAAAAAGTTTAAACAGAGGTTGTCGGTCGAATTGAGACAAAACGGAAGATCAGTTGAGATGGATCCACCAAACCCCCTACCGCAAAAAGCAGTAATCCAAAACCCAAGTGCACCGAGGCCCCCTGTTTCCGTGCGCTATGATAAGTACGATCATTGGCCAGAATATATTACATATGGACGTTGCAAGTTTTGCAAGAATAATAAAACAAACATACATTGTTCCAAATGTAAGCAAAGGTTGTGTTTAGTAGCGAAAAGGAATTGTTTTTATAATTTCCATAATAAATAAGTAGGTTGATAACGGCCAAAGAGCAAGTAACAATTTATTATAATCATTGATAGTATTAAGAACTACAAGACTGATTGTTTTTTAATAAGATAAATGCTGATTATTATGAAGATTTTATAGATATTTAATTATCATATGTTCAGAACATAAGTGATTTTTTGTACTTACTTTTTTTTATAAGTTTCGATGTTCCTATTAGTGATTTAAGCTTAAGCAAATGTAACTATGAGACTGTTTTTCTAAAATATAAAGCATATTTTATCACGAAATCACGTGTTTTTTCTTTCCTTTTTCTTTGACGTTGGGAAATATACTGCACATGGTTGGAGTGCATCAGTTTCTTATGAATTTGATAATGTCCAGTATAATGGACGTATATTTTTCAGAAAACTAAAATAGGGAGATTTTTTCAGGTAATTTTCCTAGGGTTTCTTATGAGCTAAGAATCAAAACCTGTGGCGATTTCACAAATTAAATTAAAAAAAATATCCGTCGAATTAAGGGTTAAGTATAACATAATAGACAGCGCAAATCAATCCAATTACGAGGCATGGGCATGCTGCACGCGCGCAGCATTAATTTTATGGTTGTGAGAGAAATTCGGAATAATTGCCCCTTCATTACGGTAGCCAGTTAGGTAAACTCGGCTGCTTTTGAGGTACTTCATGTACTTACTTCATATAAAAGTATGACCAGCAACTCATTATTATTATGAAGTGCCGCTGGGGAGTTCGTTGAGCCACTTCTTCTTGCAAACAAAACTCTGTTGTCATTGGACTGTCATTTGTAATTATAGCGTTTCGAAGTGTAAACAAAAAGAAAAAAAAAAGTAAAGTGTGTTATTTGAATGAACGATTTTGATTTAATTTTATAGGTAAAAAACCGGGGAAGTGCGAGTCGGACTCGCGCACCGTCCTGATCTTTGAAAGGAATAATACACGCAATGAATTCATAATAATCTTGTTTTTTTACGACCGCATAATTAAGTTTGTAAAGTAAATTTGCAGATTACTTCAAAACTGTGATACTTAGGATGATAGTTTTATTTTTCTAGTATGATGTCTATTAACCCTAATTATTTCAGATTTTACACTTCACAAACTAAGGGGGGAAGGGTCTTTTTTGTACAATTTTATTATAATCGAAATCTAAAAGACATAAGTAACATTGCAAATTTGCTATATTCATTAGTAAAAATACATTTGCATTTTTTACTTTTTTCATTCGCAATACGTATGAACAATCGTTCTTTATAACTTTTCCAAATATCAAGTCGAAAGCATAAGTAGTTTCTGAAATAATCATCTGTAACCGACTAACAGACAGACAGACGAAGTAAAACCATAAAGGTTCCGTTTACCATTTTTCTGAACCCTATTGAAATTGTACTTCCTTTAATAAAATTCTCAAACAAAATAGGCCACGGCTCACTTAACTGGATTGATTTGTAGTTAACGGAACATACGAGGCAACGATTATCATGTTTTCACAAAAGAGTATGTAGATGCACTTAGCACAGTTAATCAAATATACACGCGAATTTAGGGTATCTTCATTCATTTACACTTCTAGTTTTATCTTTTGGAACATGTTTAAGCGTTATACACGTGAAAGTCTGCCAGATGTTTAATGGCCAATCCATTTCAATTGAACCAATTGTTTAAACTACTAGTTTTTGGAGTAGTACACATGAGTTTCATAACAATTTACTTCAATGAGAAAATTGTGGTCAGTGATAAAAACAATCATTTTACGTTCCAGATGCCAGTGTTGTTCGCGACATGACTCGAGACAGTTACGAGATGAAGAAAAACCTGTCACGTGGGAGTTCCCTCTTCGGCACGGACCCGCAAGTCCAGCTGAGGACAGCTCTACAAACCAATGATTTCAACACATTTAAAAAACTTGTCAGCTATGGATCAGTGAAACTTGACTTTGTGTATCAATATCCAGACTACAAAACATGCCTGGAGATAGCAGTATCCGAACCAAATAAACAAGAGTTCGTAAAACTTTTGCTACAATATGAAGTGGAGGTCAACAAAATCAATGAAACATACGCCGCGGCTCCCATACACTTTGCAGTTGAAAACGGAAATTTAGAGGCATTAGCGGCGCTGCTAGAGGACGACAAAATTGACGTGGATATTCAGAGCAAAGGTAACACAGCATTATTGTTGGCGATAAAAAAAATCGAAGACTTGGATGATGATCGAGAACGGGATTTAGCCACATATGAGGATATGGTTGAAATGCTCTTAAAAGCAGGTTGCAATGCTAATAGACCTGATACTAGAGGTGTAACCCCGATACATTCTGCTGCGCAACAAGGTCTAGAAAGAATCGTTACTTTAATATTGGATTACGCTAAAGAACCTATTCATTTGGACACGTATAAAGACAGGACAGGGAGAACGGCGCGAGACTATCTTAAAGAAGCATTCCCCCATTTATTGACGAAATTCGAAACTGAAGAACTAGAACCAGAAATAATCGACGTCGATAAATTATTTTCATATCTCAGCAGAGATGAAGAAGATAATTTTATCCGTGAATTCACAAAACTCGTTAAGAAAAATGAGCATCGTCCAGCTTTAGCAGCTAATAATGGCTCGAATACCATGCTGCAGTTGGCGACTAAGAAAGGATTTGACAGAGTGGTTGGAACCTTACTTCAATCTGGAGCGGATCCAAATGCCACATGTTCAGCAAATACAAACAGGCCTATAGCAATCGCTTGTCAATATGGATATCGAAAAATTCTCAAAATGTTCGTTGATCACGAATATACTTTATTTGACACAGTGAATGGAGAATCTCTCATACACGTAATTGTGAAAGGAATGCGGTCGGCTCCTATGACACCAAAAGCAAATTTTGATGAGTGTTTGGAACTTCTATTGAAGTCTCCTAAAACCAATATCAATGTGAATTATCCTGATGTCAAAAATAATACAGCTTTACATTACGCGGCTCGGAATGGTGACCAAGAAACTGTTTTAGAGTTATTAAGGAATGGTGCTTGTATAGGTCTGCGTAACAAATTTGATGAACCACCATTAGCAGATATTCCTTATAAAACCCTGGAAACATATTTAGACGAATGTATTACGACTAACAGCGAACGACCGGGTGACGATGATTACGAAATTCGCATGAAATATAGTTTTCTTGTTTATCCAAACAATTCACTCGAAAACGAGCTTTGCAAGGAACCTCTAATGGATAATTCTAGCAATAATGGCAAAGAAATCGATGCCTTTTTAGCTCCTGAAACAGACGCTTTGCTATATATGACAAGTAACGAAGACTTAAAACCACTTCTAAAACATCCAGTCATCACAAGTTTTTTGTATTTGAAATGGCAAAGAATAAGCTGCTTATTTTACGCAAATATAACATTTTATTCACTACTTTGGCTTTGCCTAATCCTATATATTATATTGGGATACGGAGTAGAGAAGAAACCATCAGGGTCAGTGGAAGCCTTGAATGTGATAACTCACGTCGGTGCAATAATTGGGTTAATCTTACTAATATTTCGAGAATTGTTTCAATTGCTTGTGTCACCGATACGTTATTTGCAAAGTTTAGAGAACTGGATGGAAATCATATTGATATTTGTTACCGCGTTGATAGTGGGTAACGACTCGGCGGAAGAGTCTACTAAACAGCAATTGTCCGCAGTGGCCATATTACTATCATCCGCTGAATTGGTTCTACTCATTGGTCAATTCCCTACTTTATCAACAAACATTGTTATGCTAAAGACTGTTTCATGGAATTTCTTTAAATTCTTGCTTTGGTATTGTATTTTAATAATAGCGTTTGCTTTAAGCTTTTACACATTGTTTCGGCACGAAGATGAAGACGAAGATCAAAAAGTGCCCAACCCTAATAATACAGGCAAAGAGGAGGAAGAAGAAGAGGACTTCTTCGAAGATCCAGGAAGGTCGTTATTTAAAACGATAGTCATGTTAACGGGTGAATTTGACGCCGGATCAATTAAATTCAGTACATTCCCAGTTACGAGTCACATAATATTTATTGTATTTGTTTTTATGATTCCAATTGTCTTATTTAATTTACTTAATGGTTTAGCTGTAAGCGATACTCAAGACATTAGGGCGGATGCAGAACAAGTGGGAATCATATCTAGAGTGAAGCTGATATCATATTTCGAGAGCGTATTAATCGGCAGCGCGGGATCTTATTCCAGGGCGGGGACTTGCTGGTCGTGGTTGCCTTCTAGTTTTGAAAAACTTAATATAATAAAGCCGAAAATATTCTGTATTAAGCCCTTTGCGACGCGAATAAGTTTGTTTCCACACTTTCTACCCAAATACAAGATTACTGTGAAACCAAATCAAGATAATAAGATCGAAATCCCTCACGCAGAACCGCTAGCGAAGTATGGAGATGATTATGAAGATATTGAAGGTGGCAAGGTCACTTGTTGTTTCGAGCGCTGCCAAAACTATCGACTAGACCGTAAAATAGTAAAGAATGCCAAAATTGTTATAGCAAAGAAGATGAACTTGACAGAGATGGATGAAATAAAAAATCAGCTATCGAAATATGAAATGAAAATTGACAACCTTGAAAAAACAATGAAGAAGGTGTTACAGGCTTTGGAATCAAACCGTTACTAGCGTATTTTTAAACGTTATTTTTACCACGTAACAGAAAAAGCTTTTAACAAATTTATGTCTGCTTTATTGTAAGAATGATTATTTTATTTATACATAAAATTTATATTAACGTAGTTGTTAAGTGCAGTATTAATTTTTGAGGCATTTATGTTAAATAATAGAGGTGAACTCAATGCGAAAAAACAATTAATTTGTTACGTCCAATGTTAAGTTATTTGTATCTCATTTAAATAAAAAATAAACAATAAAATCCTTTTTAAATTTGACCAAGTAGATTTTTTCTCATCAAAATTTCCATAACACACATTGTGTTCTTTCTCAAAATACCAGTCAGATTTAATCTCATGATTTTGATTTCTCGATTCTATGGGCTATAGGGTTACATCGTCACTCAAGATGACCTGATGAGGTGAGGTGTTGCCAACCGCACTAAAATACTTTTTTTATTTTAAATAGGTTATATAAGCTGTCTCCTGCGGTTCCACTCACATCCTGAGGGAACTGCTTCACGCACTTTCATCTAAATAGGTTCAACTGTTTAGGCGTGAAAAGGTAACAGACAAACACGCTTTCGTATTGATAATTTTAGTATTGATGATACTGAGGAGCCGAGCAAAAGGAAAGTCATAAAGAGCGCTAAGCGAAAACGTAGGAACATCTCTGCGTCGCGGTAATTCGGGGCCCGAGGGCGGGTGAAACCGCGGTAAGCTAGTTGTTAACACGACTGACCTTATCGAGGCTCTGTATGAGCTGGCACCAGGATGGCTCGATGACCTCGACGCACATGTAGTACTGCAGGTGCTGGATGCAGCTGAGCATGCGCTGCCGTAGCGCGAACGCGTCCGCGTACAGCCGCGCCTCGGAGAACCGCTTCACCACCTTGTTGTACAGCCACACTCTGTACCGACACCCTTCAGTTAATATACCTACACTTACACACCGTCTAACACAGGGTTTCTCAAAATGTGCGCCGTAGAGAAGAAAGGGAGAAGAGACAAACAGGGGTACTGCTGTTTATTAACCTCACGGGTAATATCTGAACAAAATTTACAAGAATGTCAAGAAAATAAGTTGTCTTATATTATGATAATAGAATAACCAGCTTAAAAAAATTGCGTGTATTTTATACAATAGTCCTTATAAAAATCAGCATATAAAGCGTATTAACATAGCCTACTAAATTGGCAAGTCTCGTAAACGGAATCAATGTGACAACAAATCTCGACAATCAACATCATATAAACGAGCATTTCGACCGAGGCGATTCAAAACGGCTCGTAGGAAAAATAGCCATATGTCGTTTATGATAAAATGCATTTTTAATTAGACAATCCAAATTTAAATGAAACTGACCTGCAAAGTAGTCTCTCAACATGTTTACAGTAGAACAGGTGTCTGAATATCATCTGGTAGCAGGCGATGGCTTTGTGGTTAAGTATCAGCGAGACGGGCCACTTCACCTCCATGCCGAATGAGAACGTCTCTATACCAGTGAGCGGGGGACAGTCTTTGTTCTGTTTGTATTCTGAAATATTATCAGTAAAATAAGAGAAGTTCGTGTCTAAGTAACAGCCGAACGGTTCGACCGATCAAACGTTAAGCTGCGCTTGGCGCGGTCGGTCCGTGGACGTCCATAGCGAAACTCCTCCGTGCCTCGGAAAGCACGTTAAGCTGTTGGTCCTGGCTGTCATTTGTAGATCTTTGACAGTCGTTACGGGTAGTCAGAATCCAGAAAGTCTGACAACCAGTCTTACCAAGGGGTACCGTGTTACCCGGTAACTAGGTTGTGGAGGTCAGATAGGCAGTCGCTCCATGTAAAACACTGGTAGGCTAGGCAGATGATGATCAGTAAAATAAGGTTTAATTGTTTGAAAACGCTTGCCTATTTAAAGGTCAACTGGGTTTTAAGTTCTGCTATAGCAAAACGGCTAGGGGCTTTGAGATTTTCCTCTCGCCTTGTTTAATTGAAGAAAAAAAAATGAGTGACAATTATTTTTTTACCTTTCTCCTCTTCAGTTTCAATAGATAGAATCTTAAACATTTGGAATTGCAAGTCGTAGGGAAGCAGTTCTATTTTCATATCTTCATTATACGGGTCGTGACTTGCTGCAGACAACCTAAAATACCAATGAATTGTTTAGTAGCAATTATCGAAATCCTACCAACATTTAAATACGAAAGTTTATCATGTACGTATGTTTTACTTATTCATGCAAAAACGACTAAGTTGGTTTGGATGAAATTTGGTACACACATAGTTTAAAACCTGGATTAACAGAGAGGTTACTTAATCCAGGTGCGAGAAGTATTTCCTTCAGGATGCGGGTGAATCCACGGGAAAGAGTTAGTATTAAAATGATCGACATAAAATATCTATAAATACATTACCTCAAACACAATCCCAAAAGGGATTCCAGTTTCGAAGGTATAATATCATCAATCTTCTTAGACAGTTCTTGTTCGGTAGCATCCATGAACTGTACAATGAAGTCTCCTTGGCTCATTAAAAAGTAATTCTTTACTGATTTCAGTCTTCCCATGAGATCATACTCCTTCAGCAGGAGCTCTAACAACGACTTGCTGGCGTATGCGTACGCTTTTTGTATTATGGCACCATAGTTCTGTTCCCGGAGAGAATATTTTATTTCTTCGGTGTTGGTTTTTGTGATTGGTTTACCTAGCAGACAAATTGAGACTTCATTAAATCAAATGATGGCACGATTGGTGCAATGGTTGGTTTATTTTAAATTAACTAGCGTAAACTGGTTTATGTTTACACTGTATAAATAACTAAATGTACCTATAATAATTTTGTGTATGCGCCATTTTGAAAATCTATATAGCCTATGTCACAGACAAATCCAACGATACCTCATATGTCAAAAACCGTACAGCCGTTTGGGCTGTAGGGCGTGCCAAAGAAATGGACATACATACATACATACACTCGAAAAACATAACCCTCCTTCTGTCGCAGTCGGGTAAAAAGGTTTATTTCGTCAACTTTCACAATTATGACATTTTATATTATGTGAAGACCTCCTTTTAAGTATAAGAAATACCTGTGCTAAAAGGAAAATTAATTAAAATATAAATAATTGGCTGCTGCGTTTGTAACAGCATCTAGAATACAAGAGCGATATTTACAAAAAAAGATATCATCAGAGCTTAGAATCTGCATCTTGGTTAGATTTGGAGACCTTAGTTTTACAGATTGGTTTATCACAAAGATATAATGTAAGTAGAATTTGTATAAGTAAACCTACCCATACGCAGTGCCGGATTAAGCAAGCGCGGGGCCCGTAGCAAATTTGATCGAGGGGCCCTTGATCAGATATGGGTATTATTTAAGCATATATATGAATATATATATATATTTATGAGAACATAATGTATGTTAGGAAAAATCGTCATCTCTTTAGTAAAAGATGTGAAAGACATCATTATAGCACTCGAGATGGTAACAAATTAATTCAACCACGATTCAGATTGTCGAAAGTCCATACGTCTTTTATGGGGTACTGTATTAAATGTTACAATAAAATACCTCCAAATGTTCTTCAGTTAGAGGATACAAAATTCAAATTATGTGTTAAACGCACACTATGTAGTCAAGCATATTACAGGTTGGAAGATTATATTGCCGACAAGGATGCTTGGCTTAATGCTGGTCCTGCTCCACTGCCACTTGGTTCTAACTAATGATATCAGTAATTGTGAATGTATTATTTGTCATCTTTTTATTATAATTTATACTTTGACATATTTAGAATGATATTTTATTTATTTTTATTTTACAGATTTTGTCTTCAAGTATGTTTAATTTGCACAATAATTTGCTTTGTAAAACATTCTTTTCATATTGGATTGTCTTAAATTGGATTAATTTCTCTCTCACTCATGTACATGTGAGTACTATGTAACTATTTACATAATTGTAAGCGTTCTTAGTCTGGTAGTTGAGAGTATGTCATGCTCGCTAAAAAGTCTCGCTGATGGTGGCGCGTGTATTGGATCGCTTGATTCCCTTCAAAATGGTTGAGTTCAGCGGTGCTGATGCACGCGTCATGTTCGTGAACGGGCGCTGTCAGTCGGGACCGGTCATCTCGAAATTGCCATAATTTGCATTTTAAGTTGTACTTTAATAACATTAGATACGATTCAGATAACCTGTACATTGTTCTCACATCTTTTTTATACCAAATGTAAAACAAATATTGTAAACTAACATGTTGAAAAAGAGTAACCATGGAGTTTCTTGCTCGTTCTTCTCCATAGGAATCTACGCTTTGGAACAAGCAAATAGCTTCAATTTTTCTTTTTTTTGACTAACGGACTGACTCTTAATTATTTGACAATTCAAAAGTGCCTGTAAATGGTCTAATTGAAATAAATGTTTTGAATTTTGAATTGAATTTTTTTGAATTTTGAATATTTTCACTAAAAAAATTACGCTCACGCGAAGTAGGTTGGGATGCGCGAGGCCCGCCTTTAGGTGCGGGGCCCGTAGCATTACTAAGTAACTTAAATAAAGGACTAAATTACTAAGTAACTTTGAATTCTAGCTGCCAAACAAGGCTCAGTTCGCAGAATATAATAAAACATAACTCACCACACTGACTAATGACATTCAAATATTTCCCAGTTCTTAGGATGATATCAGTGAACTTGTCTAGGAACTTCGGTACTCTATCTCTTTGGATACTGTAACGTTTCTCCCAGTAGTCGGCCGAGTAGTCCACTGGGAGCTCTTCTTTGTTGATAAGCTCATTATCTTCTATCATAAACTCCTGAAATACACATTCGGTATTGTAGAACTACGGTGAAAAGTGAATATATTTTACTAAAAAGCGTTTTCAATATGGTAAATGCAATGAATTCAATTTCAATTAACCCATTAATGTAATTTCGTCTTAAAAGACAATAAAAACTTCAAATATTTACCTGAAAAGGATCAACAATAGTGCCTTTATGTATCCACTGGTCTAAAATACACAGGTATGGACGGCAAGCTCGCTCGGTTAGGAACAAAGATATCTCCTGGGCCCTGGCATCGCCCATCAACGTGTTAGTTTTGTCATGCAAAACTGTTAGAACTGCGCCACCGCGCATCTCACTCTGGAATATAAAACAAATAAATGAAAACCTTTTTGTTAAATATTTTTAGTATCGCAAAACCTTATTTACTTTTAATTTCTACAATATGGAATTTCGATAAAAGAATTACAAACCTTCCCAATGTTTGTGACGATAGCGGCAAGGACTTGCATGGTATGCATAGTAGGCAAGACGAAATACCACAGCTTTTGTAATGTCAGGTTAGCAGACAAGTGCTCAGTCTCCAACTGAGCTATCATAGTCTGAAAAGGATAAGAAGGTAACAATTTTAACGATTGAAGTGTACAAACAAGTCACTTGCTTAATTCATACTTAGAAGTGTACGAAAGAATTTATAACATACTAGCTGTTTCTCGCGGTGTTACCCGCGTCCCGAGGAAACTACTTCACGCACCCGAATAAAAAGTAACCTATAACCTTCTCCAGGGTCCCTTCTAACTCCGTAGCAAACTTTAACTAAATCGGTTCAGTACATCCAGAGATTACCCCCTACAATCTCACAAACTTTCCCTCTTTATAATATTAGAATAGAGTATAGACTAGCTGTTTCTCGCGATATTACCCGCATCCTGAGTGAACTACTTCGCGAATCCTCATAAAAACTATCCACACTATACACATTTCAATCTATCACCCTACCAAACTTCATCTAAATCAGTTTAGTCATTTTCCCATGAAAGCATAATAGATAGACATACTTACTTTCGCATCTATAATATTAGTAAGGATAATAAAATCACACGTAAGATTAGATAGAACATCCACATTTTTATAGTTATGTTAAATTTGAGGAAAATTAGTGTGACCCTGTTGCTATCCATCAAACACAGACTATGATGTTACTGAAATATTTCACACGAAAAAGCTCAAAAACTGCTTTTATAACAACACTTGTGTATGCAATCCTTAGACCTACAAGGAAATCAGATAGATAAAATACTACTTACATAATAATCCTTTAAAAGTATTTCAATAGCTGCAACCAACGCATGCAGCACCTGGCCGGACCACATGTTGCAGTTTTCAATAAATCTTCTCACTATGGAATAATTGGAAGCTAATGGAAGCATTTGTTGAACAATTTGTTTCAGAGCATCATCTACATCATCAGATATCAGGAATGTTCGAGGGTCGAAGGTGTCTTTCACTGGTTGATGGACTATGTAGTTACCAGGGACACCAGAGAAGACATATAGTAAGTCATCAATGATGATATTCTCTTGAGATGCTATTGGCACACCGGCTGAAATTAAATAAAAAAGTTATGTGCTATTTGCTTATCAAGATGAAAATAATGACAATGTTTGTTAGTATAAAACACCACATCTTTGGGATATAAATTGATATAGATCAATTCTAGTTTATGGTTTATGACTGAATGATTCTCCAATGTGAGATCTACAGAAGTTTGGACCATTGTAATATGTTAGAGTAAGATTTAAAGCTTATTAAGCTAAGATTGTTTTAAAATTTTGACCGCCACAGTCATGTACTCATGACAAATCAAAATGTGTCCAGCACACCACAGTCACGACTACATGACAGAATTAAAGGATAAAATTGTAGCTTGACTCTGAGAGCACACTTAAGCATTTATGACATGGCGGTCAAAGGGTTAAAGAACAATCCGCAACATATCAATTTCATACTGATTATAACCAAACCTAACTAGCCATAGAAGCTGAAGCTAGCTTCACATACATGGTTTTTTTATTGTTTTAACCCTCATACTTACATAGGGAGGACACTATTGGAAGAGGTTCCTTTGGAAAGTCCCAGGACATGGCAGGGTGGTCCTTCTGCCAGCTGGGCAAGTCCAAACTGCTGTACCAGTTTGGTCTGAGCTTAACTTCCTTTTCTTCAAAGGACTTCATGACAAGTTTCTTACTCTCGTCAACTGCTTTTAGGAGTTTGTCCTTGATCTGAAATTGCAATATTGTGTTGATTAAAATATATATTTTACTCTTTTTTAATTAAGCATTTGGAGAACTTCTTCACTACTTAAACAGACTAATTTGATCTACCATGTGCCAGGCATATGCCATTCCAGATCCACAATAAATTGTATCTAATACAATGCAAGTCTAATAGGCTAGTGACTTCTATGCCATGGTAACAATTTAAATTGCAAGGATCATTAAAAAAATGTTGTCATAGCAACTTTCAATAATATTACAAACAGAAAAATGAATTTTAATCTATGGTTTTGACTGCCTTGTTTTTATTTAATAGTTATTATTTATTATAAAAGCCTATTGACCTCTCAAATAGTATTTATGATAATAGAATAAACAACACATAAGAGGAGCAAGTCTGAATCAATTAATCAAAGCTTTGTTACTGAATGTATGCCTACATACAAACAGATATGTATATAAGAATGTGAGTATGGATTCAAAATAAAATGTGTGCCGAACATCTCTGCCAGATGAGTTAATATAATTTGTGGTGTCAACAGTAGAATTTTTGATTATGATTGGTTATTAAGTAAAGGGATAGTCTTCAAAGTAATCATTTATTCAGAAGCTATATTATGTGAACATAATTTGAAATTTGAACAAGTGAATGAACATAGTTATGGAAGTTTGTTTACCTCGGATACTCAGATGAGTGGTTATGTGAAAAGGGCAGAGAGAGGCTGCCAGGAAACACATGTGGCTGATTTTAATTATGTATGTGTGTGTGACTTAAGATTATTATTGATTAGTAGTCACTATGTTATTGTTCATGTAATAAAAAATATAAGGAAACTACACTTAGTTTCCTTATATTTTTTATTACATAAACAGAAATTTCTAGTCTGTACAAAAAAATTATTACCAGTATTGCCCGTACCAAGTTCTATTTTCTTAGAAAAATTAAATAAACTAACAACACAAAATGTCATACCTGTGGAAGGTCGTCTTTTGTAATTTGATGTTTATTATCCCCCAATATAGGTTTTGGAGCAACTTTAGGTTTGTAAATTTTTGACTTTTTCTCATCACACACCAATTTGTAGAATAGGGCTATGATATCTGCTAAGTTATCAGTACTGAAACAGAATACATCCTACAATGTAGATTTTACTTAGATGTGTGTAAAAATAATTGTATTACATTACTAAAACTATGGTTAGTAGGCTATAGAATTGGTATTAGAAGTAAAGCACAACAGTTTTGCAAGATGACTGTTTTTTGCACCTTCGTAGCATTAAATTACTGAATGTATCCCAAATAGCATTCATGTAAATTTTGAATCAGAAACAAAATTATTTTTCCTTTTTCTAGAAAGAGTCCATGCACTACTAAGTTTAAAATGTATATACCAAATAGGATATTGAATAAAACACAAAATTACATACTTTCTGTTCCTCAGCTCTTCGTATTTTTTCAAAAACGACTTGGCGTTCGACGCTTTCAGCGCCAATCTCTGTGCGTACTCATTCACTTGCTTAGACGATAAATTACTATTGCCGTAGTTAGGATCGTTCTGGATGTAATCTAAAACAGTGTCCGCCTCCAAACTACATCTGTAATTTCAATAAAAAATACATATTTGTCAATTACAAATACTCAGATTCCAATACACTAGTCATATCCGAAGAACTTTATGTTATCAAACTCTTATCTGACCCTAACGCGTCAAGAAGCTCCTTGATAGTGCCCTGCATTTTATCTTTTGGTAATATCCAGTTTTGAAACATTTAGTTGCAAAATATTTTTAAAAATCTGTAAAAGCTTCATTCATTTGTGTTGAATTAAATTTGACAGTTGATTCTGTTGATTTGACGTACTGATTAGGTTGGTAGTACATTCGGGACGTTAGAGATGTTACTCAATAGTTGTGAGTATGAGAAAAACCGCTACCTGCCAAAGAACTTACTAAAGAGGTCCGCACTCGGTTTTATACACTTAATTCATCATCATCAACCTAGCGTGTCTCCTGGACGCATCAAGCACAGATCCGAGGGACCTGAAGTGGTCCGTACGCTCGACGGTGTCGTCGCCTATACGGACAGACGTCGGATCTGTGCTATTGCAGGCCATAAACTCCGTCTTCGCCACATTAAGCTTCAGACCGCCGTTCTCAAGCGACCCCTTCCACGCACGCACGCGTCGGGTAAGCCGTCCCTTGTCCATATCCACCAGAGCGATTCACAGCGTGCATGATCAGCAAGCCAGCCAGGTTTTATACACTTAATAATTGTGTGGAATTCATTAGAAGTTATGATAATTACTGCGTGGTTTTACAAAAGGATCATATCATGTAGATCAACCCACACCAGCATTTACTAAAGCAAATTACATTGATGGTTGTTCTAAGTTACACTTTTTTGTCGTAGATGACAACACTTTACGACTCCTCGATGGCGTTATATTACATTTCCCAATTTTAAGGGACCCTTACCCTAACTAAGCGTGGTGTAATAAGAGTTAAGGTAAATGTAGTATTTTCTACCGCAAATCAGTGCCGGTTTTACCCCCATCAGCGCCCTGGGCGAGATTTTTGCGGCGCCCCCTAACTGCAATTTAAACCCATACGGAAAAAGCTGGCCAAGTGCGAGTCACACTAGCGCACCGAGGGTTCCAACATTTGGAAAGAATCGGCGTCGGCGTGATCAATACTGGAAAAGTTTTTAACCAGTGCGCATTTTTTTGGTGGTTCGGTATCAGTAATTGAACACATTTCTATGTTTAGTAAGTAAAAGTAAGTAAGTAAGTAAAACGTAAGTAAAACATGGGCATAATCTTTTCATAATAGCACTACACTGCCTAAGCATGCAAGAGCGAGCTCACAAGTACAATACGACTCAGCTGATATCTACACACAAGCCGACCGGCGAGTTTTAAACAAATTAAGTTCTTAAATGAATATTTTGTGCAAACGATAACTTTTTTTTAAGTACTAAGACCTAATAAACTGAAAAATACGTGTTTGTTAAAAAGTGTTGAAGTTTAAAAAAATCTTGTACATATCCATACCAAATTTCAGCTTTCTTGTACTAAAGAACGCTTAGCTATACCGTGGACAGACAGACAGACAGAAGGTCATGGCGAAACTATAAGCGGGGTGTCCATTATAAATACCAAAAATAGTTCCCTGACTTTTCCCTGATCCAATATTGTCGTCTTATGGAAAATATAATATATTATTTTGTTTTTAACCAGAGTGTATACTTTGGACTATTTATGTTAAAAATTTAGACCATGTGCATAGGTAGGAAAAGATATATTATCTGTTTTTGGAGTTATAAACCATAAACAGTAAGCTAAGAGAACATCAGAGCAATATGAGTAAGAGCGCGAGCGAAGCGAGCGCGAATTTTTTTTTAGGAATATGAGCATCAATATTCTTAGGAATCATATTTGTATTTCATGACTCTTACATTTCCCTGAAAATCCGTGACCACCTATTGCTTCCCTGATTTTCCAAAGAGTGGACACCCCGATTTTTAAAAGTTTTTGTAGTCGCCTACGGAACCCTAAAAATTATAAATAAGAAGGTGAGAAAAAACCAGAGGAATAAGAGTTAGAGCGCGAGCGAAGCGAGCGCGAAATTTTTTCAAGTAATAGGTATGAGCAATATAATAATCCTTACTAATATTATAAATGTGAAAGTAACTATGTCTGCCTGTTTGTCGTGTTTTCACGCCAAAACTACTGAACCGGTTTAAATGAAATTTGGTACACAGATAGTCTAGACCCTGAGAAAGGACATAGGCTACTTTTTACCCGGGTGCGCGAAAAAGTTCACTCGGGATTTGGGTAAAACAGCTAGTAACAATATTATAATAATTGAATGCTTCGTTTTTGGGGGGCCCCGTGACAATGGCGCCTCGAGTGCCCTTATGGTAAAGACGATACTGGAGGGGCACCAACACGCCCATTCTCATTTGCCGGAAAATTGACGACAGCTTTTTTCTTGTTAACTTTTGCATTCTAATGTCAATAACGCAGAAAAACCCGAAATTGATAGACATTTGATGAACAATTCAAGAAAACTTGCTAAGCAAACTATATGTATGAGGGTAAGTAGGCCTCAAAGAGTGAGAGAATATAAAAAGGGCGCCTGCGGCGCCCCTTCAGATCCGGCGCCCTGGGCGGTCGCCCCACCTCGCCCTACCCTAACGCCGCTACTGCCGCAAATTAACTAATAATTAGTCAAGTCATATGTTATGAATAGTTTCTTAGGTGCTTATAGAGATGCAGGTAGAAAATAACAGGATAAATTCGGGCAAAAACTGGGTATTTAAACCATGGGTGAAAATGAGTCATTATATAAAGCAAATTTTCTCTAACTTTGACTTTAGCAAAATTTTTTGAAGCCCATCTTCATGTTAATCATATGTATGACACTATGACAGTTGGTACTGTTGTTGTTACTAATTGAAGAACTTGGCACTTGCTTAGCACTCACACTCACAGAGTAATTTACCTACACTTACTATACTGTAAATCGCCAGGTAGACAGAATATATAAAAACCTAAAATTAACGTAGGAATAATAATTGCTAAGGCAAAAGTAATAGGCGTTTATAGTTCTTGAAGTACAAAGTTATTAGATATTTTTTTAATATTTACATTTGGTTAATGATTGGCTGATAAACTAGTTTGCAGTAATAGGTATATTGGATGCGAACAGTACAACGAGACTAGTCGTCGTGTCCTGCCTAATGTCGTGGTGGTGGTTCTTGGTAGCGTCAAAAGACCTACCTAGGTGCATAAAAACTATTCCCAGATCCTTATTGAAAGGACATGCTTTAGTTATACACAAACCATACAAAAAATATTCACACGCGGGAAATTGGTTTTTATTCCCATTATATTATACCCACTTACAATATATTATTTTGTCGGTGTTAAGTTTACTGATACAAAAAAAACATATCAACCAATATCGTTTATGCACGAAGTAATCCGATTTTCAAAAAAAAAAATACTATCCAATGGGAGGCGACGTTAAAAAAGCGGTTCCTTAGTAAATGTTGTGTCATAAGCGTAAAACTTTTTTCGCTCGTAGGGCGGCACGTCACAAAAGCTTTGACAAAAGTTCGGCGAGCCTAGTATGACAAAGGAACGCATTCTGTTTTGATTTTTTGATAGGAA
Source organism: Pyrrhia umbra (assembly GCA_963891755.1). Classification (NCBI taxonomy): domain Eukaryota; kingdom Metazoa; phylum Arthropoda; class Insecta; order Lepidoptera; family Noctuidae; genus Pyrrhia; species Pyrrhia umbra. Next base: position 9,460,966 of record OY982922.1, on the reverse strand, counting down.
AACTAAAGAATCTGCACTTATGTATAAAACTGTCGATTCATGATCCAAATGGTTTTGATTGAGAATAAAAGATAATATGATATGTGTTGGCAAAATAAAAGTTGTGCCGACTGTGTCTTTTGAAGTCCTTTACATCTCCAATTGCTTGAATTGCCGCTATTTACAACACACAACACAGCTGTTGTGTTACTTATATGTTTTTTTTAAGAATGTTACATTTGTTTCAACGGGCAAAAGGTATTCTAAATAGAAAAAGTTATTCGGCCCGTAGTTCGGGACTCAATCGTAGCCCTAGTTATACAGCTATAAATATTTCCACACGTAAAAGGGTCGGTAAAAAAATGCGAAAGTGACAAACCCCATAAACACCTGAGTTTATAGGCCTAATGAAAAACGACGTGCCTTTGAAATCTGTTTCTGTGATGCTGGACAGGGTACGCCATTCTTTTGGCTTGGATTTATGTGTTTTATACAACCAGTCTATAAATGCCGCACTTTTATTGGCCGCGAGACGTTTACTGATTAATAAAGTGGGTGGAGACGCGGAAGATGCTAACGACGCTGCTTCCTAGAAACGACGCATTGGATCAGAGTCAATTATAATTAAAAATAAGTAAGTTAGCTTATTAATTTATGTTTGGTATTGCGTCTGTTATGAATCGATTGCTTCAACATGAATATTATTACTGTTTGAAGTTCCTTCGTTATTTTATCATTAAGTGATCCCTGTAATCATAAACAATTTAATGTTTTTATTGGGCGAACCGACATGGTATAGTATAAGTCAAAGTTCGAGCGACCGAAGCATCCGCATAGCTGCATGCCGACTCGTGCGTTTCGACATTCAATCTGAATTACAATGTACGGAATTTACAGACTCCAACCGGTCGACGCAGTCCCCCCGTGTCCGTATCCGAGCGGAATAAGAAGCAGCTTTACTGTTAACTCTATTGTTCACGGACACACCAAACAATGTATTTTTGCCGAATAAGGTGGCGCGATTATGTCAACGAGTGTGTTCTGTTTTTAAAAACCAGCCAAGTGCGTGTCGGGCCACGCGCAGTAGGGTTCCGTAGTAGGAGTTAGTTAGTCGACTATAGCTCTGTAACCGGTTAAGCCTACTTAGCCGTGATAGTTTTCCTTGTAATTTCATTACATGTACTACGTCTGTGATTTTTTTCACATTTCTAGGTACAGCCATTCAAAAGTTAGAGGGGGGGGTAACTCGTATCGAACAAAAAATTTCACTTAAAATCTAGATATTTCGTAAATGTCTCGCTTAACTGAAAAATGGTCTTCGCACACTCATAATATTTTTGAAAGACCTATCTAACGATACCCCACACGAAGGGGTACGCGAGAAAAAATATATTCATCCCTACTTTACATGTTTGGGAGCTACCCTAAAAAAAAATATTTTTCAAAATTTTATTTTACCACTTTCTCGGCGTGATCAATATACATATTCATACCAAATTTCAGCTTTCTAATAACAAAAACCACGGAGCTATGCCGCGGACAGACAGACAGACAGACAGACAGACAGACAGACAGACAGACAGACAGACAGACGGACAGAGCGAAACTATAAGGGTTCCTTGTCGGACTACGGAACCCTAAAAATGACCAACGTTACATCGCGGGCATCAGAAATAGCCACGAGGTACATGCTATTGGCATTTTAAATTCGAAATGATAGTGATTTAAATACTAAACATGTAATAAAACTTTTGAAGAAAGAAGTTGGGTGCTTAATGTCTACTGTCAGAGTTTTACGACAGTCAAAAAATACGGGTACGACTTTATTTACCATGATAAACCTACCTACATTGAATATTGTCTTTTTTGATCTTTCAATGCTTGTTTTGAAACAGCTTTGACAAAACTATTATGAACTATTATAATGTAATATAAAGAAGCCTTAGTATATTTCATAGTCTATACTAATATAATGAAGCTGAAGAGCTAATCTCAGGAACTAATTACTGGTACGATTTGAAAAATTCTTTCAGTGTTAGATAGCCCATTTATTGAGGAAGGCTATAGGCTATATATCATCACGCTAAAAACAAAAGGAGCGGAGCACCACTATTCCACGCGAACGAAGTCGCGGGCAGAAGCTAGTTACTTATAAACCTTACTAGAATTTGCTTAAGATCCACAAGATAAGGAGTGAATTAGCTAGTTAGTTTGGCAGGTCTGACACACATGACACTCCGCCCACAACGGAAGGAGTCAGTTACAATTTTTTTTGACAAATAAAAAAGGCTGGGCTAACGAATTAACCTCGATAAAGGTTAAGGTAAGCAGTAGTGAGTTGTAAGGATAAAAACGTTTACTGGAAGAATTCTTCTAAATTAAAAAAGGTAACCAATTCCAAAAAGGTAGAACAAGGACCTTTTCAAATACTGCCAGAAGACCTTCCCACCCGGAAATTAGCCCATGGCCCAAGTATTATTGGCTAGCTTTTATGAAACGTCCGATCAAACAGGGTGGTCTTTTAAGGACCACCCGGTACAACGTATAACACAAATATATAATGTACCTACGTAGATAATTTAATCTTCGTATTGCATTTCGGAGTGTAATCATAATGAGTGACGTTAACTATTCTAATTATTTCCGCGTCGGCACGACTGACACTGTTTAGATGGAGCGTCAGTACTGTAGGAACAGCTGGTTATTGCGTCAGCGGTGCGGTTACATCAAGTGCCTATTGCGTTGGCGCCCCAACTGTTACTCAATACGGATCCGGAGGCAATAAGCTTGCGGTCCTGCGCCCTAATACTATGATTTATGGTTTATTAGGCAATCTGCAATAAAAAAATCGGTACCAGTTATCGTTGGCAATATTAAAGTACTGATACTTACAATAATTGGCAGAAAGACCAGACAAGAAAACACCAAGAAATGCAAGTTAAGTATCCACTTAATATTACGGCACGAGCAATAACTCATCGATAACGAAAAAATAATTTGGTGTACGTTCAAAGTTCCGGTATGTTCGTGGAAATGATCATTTTCACGGTAAGTATGCGCCGGCGCACGTGGCCTGGAGGCAGCAGGAGGGTTGTGGGGCGAGGGGGAGGCCGCGTCTGGAGTCGGTGACCGCACATGCGTCGCCGTGCATAAGGAGCCGCCTGTCTTTGTATTCCAGTAAGGTCGCGGACTCCCCAACTAGCGAGAATGGTGCAAAACTATTCATGTTGACACTTCTCAAGTACCTGTTAACAATTGTCATTTTTTTGTCATTGTCATATTGATGAGCAAAGTACGCTGTCGTTCCATGAAAGCAGTGCATAATTTTTCACAACTTTGAATATAATGACGCCATTTGGTCTTGAGCGCTATCATTTAGCACTTACGTTAGTAATTGTATGATAGGATATCAAATATTTTGAATTATGTAACAACTAAGTAGGTACTTTACGATCTGCGAAAGGCTGCAGGCAGAAGTTGGATACGTCAAGCCACAAGTCAAGCTAAAGATCGGGAAATTTGGCACACGTTAAGGGAGGCCTAAGTCTAGCAGTGGACTACTGTGACCTGTTACATAGGCTGATGACAAGTTACTTTGTAAGAAGATACAGTACTTTCAAGATTATATTGTACGTTTTTATGATAGACTACCCGTTTGTACGAGTACACTCATTCTTATGCACAAAATGGGAATTGGAAATGAGACACGTCCATGACTTTATGTTGAATTATATTTCCGAAGCGTACCTATCACACTTTACATTATTTTATGTGAATCTGATCATTGTGTCATATCATCCCGATCAAAAAAAGGTCAGTTTCAGGAATATGTTCTGGAAAATGCTGAATTTAGTGAAAAAACTCAACAAAATAGTTTGCATTTCTAAATTTATTTTTCGTGCCTGCTTAATTGGTTTAAGTAGTTCTAAACATGTAAACATGGATATTGTAATTAATAATTAAGTAAATTGGACAATCTATCTATACTTACATATAAAATGCTTTGTCCCGAATGACTGACGGATCGGATCAACGCACAAACTAAACCGCTGATCGTAAAAGCCTGAAAATTGGAGGGTGTGTTCTTTGTATGACGTAGGCATCCGATAAGAGGATTTTCCGAAATTCTATTCCTAAGGGGGTGCAAAAGAGTGAGTGAGCTGAGTGATGCTACCAGATAACAAATATTCTTTTCCCCAAACAATCAATCATCTATACTTATAATAAATCTGTAGAGAGGTCAATTCTGTACATGAAATATATTTCCAAAATAACTATCAGGGGGTGATTAGGGATCGATACTGATGCCAAAAATGCAATCAGTAAAATTTTTGTCTGTCTGTCTGTCTGTCTGTCTGTCTGTCTGTCTGTCTGTATAAACTCTATAGAAACAAAAACTACTCGACGGATTTTAACGAAACTTGGTACAATTATTTGTCATACTCCTGAGATGGTTATAGTATACTTTTCATCACGCTACAATCAATAGGAGCAGAGCAGGAAGGGAAATGTTGTCATTTTGTTTAAACGCGCTAATCTCAGGAACTGCTGGTCCGATTTAAATAATTCTTTCAGTGTTAGATAGTCCATTTATCGAGGAAGGCTATAGGCTATATATAATCACGCTAAGACCAATAGGAGTGGAGCACCACTATTCCACGCGGACGAAGTCGCTGGCAGAAGCTAGTCTCCAATAAAAAACATAAAACGTGATTTTAAGCAGAATCAGAGCTGATAAAACGCATTATAAGGGGATTAAACGCGTTTATTGATATTGGTAAAAATGACCCTAAATCTGTTCAGCGATTTAACGGTTAAAGACAGACAATCTGTACAAAGTTACTTTCGCATTAATAATGTTAGTAAGGATTATGGTAGAGCAGGCCATAGACGGCGCTTAAGATTTATTTCTATATTTATACATGTAAGAGGTAATGTCTGAGGGCTTACGATTACAGAGACAAAGCGCTGCATCAGTATGCAGCGGGGACAGCCGCTTCCTGCTGGCCGGGTTCCCGCAACCGCTATGGTAATTTAATTGTACAATACGACAGCGGAATGGATTAGGTGCCTCCGACATAGTAACTTCGGAGTAATGGGGGAAAACCGACTGTATTGTTCCAGAGTCGCTGAGTAATTCTGTTTGACCACGTAAGATCTATCGATCGTAAGATCACGGCCGGGCAGAAATTGAAATGATGAATTTTAATTTCTGAAGCGGGTCTGGGTGTTACTATGTATAATATGTATGTATTTATAAAAATATATAAGTAGTATATCCGTTAAGCTAGCACCCATAACACAAGCATGCTTGCATTGCTTACTTTGGGGCTAGATGGCGCTGTGTGAAATTGTCCAAAGATATTTATTTATTTATTATTTATTATCTGCTGACTGAGGTTTAACCAAACCCGCATGCATTGAGGATAATGTTTGATACTTCTTAAAGGAATATTAAGTAGGCACATAGTAGGTAATCAAAACTGTTACAAGTTACTGCTTTGGGGGAGTTAGCTATCTATGATGATTCAGTTTAATGAGATGAGTCGGTTTACGGAGGATATAAAGTAAACCGATCTACTAAGCTCTTAGGTTTCGGTTCCAAATTCCCAAAAGACTAAAACGTCTGTACCTTTATATGCAATTATAAAGCCAGCAGATCAATGCAAGCAGATACCCTTCATGGAAATGGAATGGAAGTGACTTCATTGACTCAAATTCCGTAATCGCTTTCCACTTTTTTGAGCCATCCACTATTTGAGATAGATAATATTCAAATGATGACTCTTATTTTATTAAATTTGCAAAAACTTTAAGGTAATGCAATTCCGCTTTACCGTTTCCGTCAACGCATTGTCTCAAACAAGTTCCTCGAAATAAATATGACTAAGTGTTTTGGGCATGATGGCACCGGCCACCGCATACAAACACTGACACTTGCTGACTCATTATATCGGTTCTAGCTAGCGACTGATCAATGATGATACAAATGTCAAGAATGTTGAAGGTTACTGTATGAAGGAAAGGAACTGGAAGTGATCTACGTTTATTTCCATTACGCCGAAGATGCTTTTGTAGGACCATAACTTGATTTGACATTTTTTTGCACTATTTAATGATCGCTACAACTTGAGAAATGACACTCCTTCCCAAAAAGGTTAAATGATTACCAATCTTCAATTAACTGTCAAATATATCTAATTATGAGCTGGGTGGTAAGCCTCTTGTCTCATATTTCCAGTACCTATATCGGTAATTTTTCCAAATGCTTTCTTCCATACTTACGCATATGTGAATTGATCCTCCCTACTTGACAAGGGCATTGACACCGCGGGCCAAGTCGGCTTTGTGCCAAATGTGAATAATAACTATCCACTGTCAACCCACACGTGTTAGAAGCACCAAATTGTATTCAGATCCTTGTGTGACAGCAGAATTCAAATGCGTTGCGATATTGATCAGATCGTGGTATTTACTGCCTTCCTTCTCAAGATTAGTCATTTTGAATGCGCCAGTACCTACCTAGACTTTTTCAATGAGACTGCATTTAATACATACATTTATTGTTCAAATACTTCTTGAAATAAAATATGCCTTTGTGTTGTAATTTATTTGAGATTTAAAAATAGTAACGAAAGTCGTAATTGAACTTTAACAATATGGCACCCACTTATTGTTTGATGCATATAGCACCTATTACCTACATAACTGTTCTAAGCACCTGGCAGGTTATTTTCAAAGAACATAAAACAATAGATATTTATGTAGGTAGCCATAAACCACTTGTGCCTTATGTTTTATTAAAACACACCAATAAATCGACCATGATGAAAATTCAAGCATTCAAATTAATTCAACCGGAATGTTTAGAATGTACATCCTTGTTTAGACAGTATGTATTACAAGTTATAAAACAATAGGGTGCTCACAGTTCAATACGCCACAAGTACATATAGAGTGAATTAATATTGTTTATTTAAATATTATTATGTTATAATAGACCGACAAAAAATATTGCGAGCCTTATGTGCTGCGAATTTGCATGAACTATCTGCACTATTTATTGGACTATAAACCTAGCAGATTAATTGTTACGGATATGACACGAGGGCAAAGAACTTTGGTAGTAAATCCTCTTTTTGGCATTTTCCTTTGGTTTCTAAATTTTCTCGACTGAGTCTCCGCGTTTTAATTAAGTTAGATACTAAGATAAGCTGAGGCCGTATATGACATTATAAAGTAATCCAAATTCCAGGGCGAAAAAGGACTTAGATATTCATCGTAAAGACAGTGCCTTCTCTCTCTCGTACTGCCATTAGATTTATCTTAATACGTTACTACTTACAACTACATACATAAAATGAGTTTTTTTTCTTTTGATTAGATATCTAAAATTATGATTATTTTTATGAACCCTAGAAGGTATTGTTTGAAAAACCCGCTGATGGAGGTAAATTTTACTCAAGCAGTAGCGATGCGCGCTTGTGTCCTATGTTGAATACAAATGACGATATTTGGCGGTCAGAGCGGCCACATACTGAAGTAAATTTATTACTTATGTGTACACAGTAACATTACACCTACGTATCATCACGTAGACGGCATGTGAAAATCAGTTTATAGCTATTGATACCAGGAATGTTGTGTAATTGCTTCCGGTCACATACATAGTTAGGTATTTTCTTGGAAAATTAATTATATTTGCTTATGGTTGCGTCAGTTATCGGCAAAATATTTTATTGTTAAAGATTTGTTTTCCTCAGTCAATGTATCTAATATCAACTTTTAGAACTTAAAATCAAAATATTTTATTATCTTTTTAGCCCGAAAAATGGTGACCGTAATGAAAATAGGTATGAACTTCACGTTAAGACCTAACTTAGAGGTGACCATTACGTAGGTAGGTACTTTATTTAATGAAAAGTTTTGCTATCACAAAAATACTATTTGTTTATGCACTTTTGCAATCTTAATTAAACACAAACAATGTATAAAATATGTACTAGTAGGTACACTTTACCTGACTTATTTCTATGGATAAGTGAAGAAGATGAGTTGGAAAAAAATCTTACTGTTAAAACCGATGTTAGTTTATGTCACTTGTTAGTTCTCTAATGGATTTATAGCAAATTTTGCCTCTGTCCGAGGCATCGCCCGTTATTCAAAGTAAGTGACAAGCTTTCTGTAATCAATATATTTAAAACTAAAAAAATATAAGAACGAAAAAAATGCATCAGTAAAAATTGTGCGAGAACCTTTATATATAATAACGACATCTCCTGTGCAGTAGTAACAACTTCTAAAAGAGTTTTATCTATTTGTCAAAAGATGGCGCTAGCCGCTTCAAAAATTAAAATATTCACGTTACTATCATCCTATTACGAAATATAACTATCGTAGATATGTCATGTAATCATTAAATCTAAAATAGACAAAAGAACACATTATCCAAAACAATAATTGTCATTTAAATGATGGTATTATCGATTTTGAAAGCAATCAAGCATCCACAACATAGTAATTACTTATATTGGGAAAACCAATGCATGTTGACATGAATATTAATAGGTCCTATTGCACTACAATTTGTATATATCGTAATGAGAGTATGGGGTATACTATCAAAATTATAAACTAAACAAAAACATGTTTAATTATTCTAGTCAGTGTCGTGAAATATCATAAGTAACCATCGATTCCTATTGTTATGCAAGGCATCAAAGCTTACGTTAACAGTAAGTATTACAAATACGATCAAACATAGCGTAGGCAGGTTCCTATCTAGTACTTCCTATCAACAATGGGAGGATTATAATGAATGTTATGAAAGCAGAACAAAAAAATGGATTTACGTAACATAACGCTTGTTTTCCTGGAAGGATTTGGGAAAAAGGTTTTGTTTACCACCATTAAAAAAACTATTTCATAACATTTAAATCAGCACTGACACAAATAGAGAATTGAGGTGTGATAGAGATCCACACACACCAAACCTTAGATCGTTATTACATCTAATTCTAATTATTAATTAAGATTGACTTTAAGTTATATGTCATCAGTTTTACATAAAAAAACATTTCAAGCAGCGGAGTAACTTTCGTTGTAATAATTGGACTGGACTGTGTGGCTTACAAATTCAATCATCTCAATAACTGGCTGCTGAGTGGTGAAGCATAAAGGGTTTTTTGAACGTCATCACATTTTGTACACGTTTTATTTCCTCGGAGCTTCATGATTGAAGTGGTTTTGGTCTACGGGCACATTGTAAGCGCTGCGCTTGAATGCACTTTCTAAGGGACTGTTCAGAGACATCTTATTGACTTTTTGTTTGCTCATTGAGACATCGGGAGCTTTGTTTGAATATTCTATTTACAGCCCAGCCAGGAGCATGTTCTTTATTGGTTTCATTGCTTTATTTTCGGAACTATTGCGAGGTAACTTCAAACACCTGTTCATTTCACTGATGTTATGCATTTATAAACCTTGTGATGCTCGCTTTTTGAAAACAAAAATAAAGTTCGTGCAATTAGAATGTTTCGGTTGATGCTAGTAGCAGGCAGTTGACGGCAACAACAACTTGTTGAGCTTATAGCCGGTACAGTACAGAGGGTAGACAGTTCCGACTGCAGTGCTTCTCTTATTATGGTCTCATTTTGATTTTATACTATGTAAAGTTTTTAAGATTCTCTGAATGAAATTATTATCTCTGTACAAATAGGAAAACCATTTTAAAATAAGAGTATTTATTTAGGAGAGACAGATCTCAAAAAGGGATATAAAACCTTTTATTAAATACGAGAAGCATTACCGCTTCACAATTTCGAAATAATTATGGAAATGATTAACAATACCTTTAGGAATAAAGAAAAACTAGACGAGTGAGTAATGCTTGGAACTTCAGCACCGTGGGAGTCGGTACCGTGTTCCTACTTCCTAGCGTGGCGGACGGCTATAACAACATTCGCGACGAGGGAAATGTCAAGGTCACGCCCGTTCACTTCCTTTACCGTCGAGCCTCCGAGAGCCTACGATATTTGCGTCGCCACCCTCCCTTCCACAATCTGTATAGGTACCTACCTATAGTATGATATTGGCATCGTTTCCAGTGAAAAGCCTCCGCTTTGTATACTGAATTAAATTTGCGATGTTTTTTCTGTAATATTTAAGAGCTTTTGCTCCCACTACAACATTTCCGTAAGTGTGTTGTTTTTACGTTGTTAGAATATTTAATACTGCTTTAATACCAAGCTCCTCGTGGATAATTCCATGAGCTTTTTGTTTTTTATTGCTCGTACACGTACCTACCTAGTATTATTTGATCTGTGCTCGTACCAACTATTATAGCCGATAAGTATTGTGTTTATAGGTACCTACTACATATATTTTTTAATGTTAATGGATTTTTAAAGTTTATTGTAAAATCAAAAACATTAAAATGCAAAATAGTGTTTTTTTTAATTACCATTGACTTATATGTTAATTACAGACCTTCTGTAAGGAGGGAAGTATCAGTAGCAAAAGTAGGTATTTCCCTAACTGAATTATAATGGTGGCGTTAAGTGAACCTGTGGACACCGTAGTGATGATACCAACAGGTAGGGCAGAATAAGTTATTGTACTAGCGTGTTGAGTGTAGTGTAGCTTGAACAACTTTGGAACTAAGTTTATATAAATATATTATATAGTGAGGAAGAACGCGAAACAGGCCCTTGGGGAACACCCTCTTAATATGATTTATTTAGTTTTCCAGAAACTAAAATTCAACATATAGGTAACCTAATGAGTATTAAGAGAGAAAATGTTATACCTACCTACTAACTCATTTAATTTTAAAACTTAAGATAACCTGTAATTATATTTAATTTTGATATAATTTATTAAATGTTGGCGTCAGTAATTAAAGATATTCAGGGTTTTGATCGAAATAGAATGACTGCAACTGAGCGGTGCAATTAAAAAACAATTGAGGTATGAACTTGCACTTTTTTTAGCCGAAAAAATAATGAGGACGCATTAGTCGTCAGATGGCAGTCGTGTCGAAGGGCCCGGCGTAACGACGGCGCCAATGGAGCGCGATTCCCCCAAGCCTTTCTTATTATGTGCTGTGATTTAAAACAATACAACTGTGGAGCTGAGGAAGAACAATACGTTTTTAAAAATTATTAAATAAAATATATTTATTTACATTTGAATTGAAATATCTACTTACTTTATAGCAATCGAGGTAGCTTTATCAACATACTAGCTGTTTCCCGCGGTTTCACCCGCATCCCGAGGGAACTACTTAGCGCACCCGGGTAAAAAGTAGCCTATATTGTTCCTCAGGGTCCATTCTATCTCTGTACCAAATTTCATTTATATCGGTCCAGTAGTTTTGGCGTGAAAGCGTAACAGACAGACAGACAGACAGAGTTACTTTCGCATTTATAATATTAGTAAGGATAGTAAGGATTCGATACCTACTTTTATATTTTAACGATATTTTTGTATCAATTTGATTTTCAAAACTCAAATAATTAATAGCGGTAACTGAAAATTCCAACTAAGTAGGTAAGTCAAAGTTCAGTTTGTAAAAAGAGTCTTTTAAGATATTAAGTAGGTAAGGTATTCTTTAATATGTTCAGATATATTATGTATGTTGCACACATAGAAATATAAATATCTATGGTTGCACACATACTTGCCAAATTTATGGAGTCCTACGATCACAAGTTGGCAAACCCTTGTAATTGTTATTAAAAAAATACTACTCTACGTTTTTCTGTTCTGGATACGAGCAAGGCAGTTTTCGTGGCCGTTGGAGCGTCAAGTGAGTCCAAACGCCTACAATTTTCCCACCGGGACGATCCCGCACCCCGTCACCCGAAGCCTTATTACGTACTAATTAAGTCACGCAACAGATACGTTAGAAATCTGTTAGGAAAATAACCGGAAAAATAAATGAACCAAATGCATGTCTCACCAATAATTGCAGCGTAGAGCCGTAGAGGTCAGTATACGTCATCCGCATTACAATAATTTTATCTTAAATTAAATTAATCCTGGAAGTCTGTTATTTATTTGTATAGACATCTACCTTTTTATTCTAGAACTTCTGGATATCTTTCAGATGTTCTATTTGACGCAACTGTCTGTTATCATCACTATACATTTAGGAGTAAGAATAGTTTTTTAAACTTTTTTTTTTGCTATACAAATGAATAATCGTTCTTTGTAACTGTTCCAAATTTCAAGTCAATAGCAATAGTAGATAGTGAAATGATCCTGAAATAATCATCTGTGACGGACTGACCGACAGACAGACAGCCGGTCCGGCAGACAAACAGACAGACGTAGTGTTTTTAACCATTTTTGGTCGGAATCCTAACAACTAAATAGATATCTTGAAAATACCGTTAAAGAGCTTTTGTCGTCGACTCCCTTCTGCCTTTTAAAATAACAAAATAGATTTAATCGCACTTAACCTCAATAAATTATCATCATCGGCCTATATATTGTCCCACTGCTGAGTAAAGATCTCTTCTCTAGTCTAAGATACACGTAGAAACTACATACTGTACATAATATGACTTTAGAAAAGTGTTATATATACTTACTTGGTTTCGAACCCGCGCACTTGTACACGAGATGCAGGTGCTTTAATCACTAGACCACAACGAGATCAACCTCAATTATATAGGATATTATTGTAGTCTTTCGGATTCCGTAGTAACTACTACGAAATCCGAAAGACTGCCGAAGCACATGACGTGTCTGGAACGTGATTGTTTTTTGTCACATTCATGTTCTTGTGCAACACTTAAGTGTTCATTCAGAAATGCCTAGTCACTCATCCACGACTCTTTATTAAACGTACTAATTTGATTTGATTGAATTGATCACCACTAAAATAGTTTACTTATTATGTATACGTGTATACCTACTACTACCTTACTTAACTTGCTTATAACAGAATCTTTATTGCTGCAATCCCATGCACCGGCTATTCTTGGTTATCTACTAATTGAAAAAATAAACAGATAAGCGATTGTTTCAATAACTTTCTGCAATCACGAGGACGGTGAAATTAAAATAAATTAGATGATGTTTTATAATTATGCAGCGATTGTGTGTCTTGCGTCACTTGCGTGCAAGCAGTAACCATTGAAGCGCGTGCAAGGCAGCGAGAGTGCATTCCCAGCTATCTAATGACAATGACAGAGCATCCCCGCTTTCCAAGTTCATTGACAACGAAAGTGTTGCGCATGCGTGAAAACTCGCGCCAATTATAAGCGCAAGCGGCGACGGTGGGCGCTGGCGCAGCGGTCGTTGCGCGACGACGCGCCCGGCTGCGCGCGCTTCATTGCCAAGGCCGGCGTGCTTTCTCCACGATCTACGAGCTATTGCGTGGCACTCGGGACCGCTTGTATAGTGTGATGTAATTGGAATTTGTTATGCTTAGGTACCGATAAACGGAATTATGAAAGACTGACAGTGTGTAATAACATTACGTTATCACGATAGGACACGACCTCAGACACCGCATATTGTTATTGTAATTGAACAATATTAGTGTTTTACGATGAATACTAGGCACTAGGCTGCAACATTAAATGCGTTATCGTGTATAATTGTGTGTGGCACCATTAAATGGTATTTCCGCCGTAATCATTTGGACTGATAAATGATGATTGCTCGTTGTTCTTGACCTAATCTCTCGATGTCACTCTGAGTACCAGTGCGTTTCCGCGTCACCATGTCGCGGATGGACTGGTCAAGTGGGTAAACAAGGCGGACTAATAAATTATCATAAACTAATGACAAGAAATTAAATAACATCTTTTGTCTTATAAGCTTGCGGAACCAATAAACATCATCCTGCTGCAGCAACAGGAATGAAGAAAATAACCGCCTGTTTGCTTGTATGTCAGGCTTTAACGCTAAAACGGCAGCACCGATTGAGATAAAATTTAGTCTCTAGATTATAGACAGCTTGAAACCTGGGGACAGACATAATCCTACGTATGGACAAAGTATCCACTTTGTCCGGGTACACGAAATAGTTCCTCAGAATGCGGCTGTAACTGCGGGAACTCGCTAGTGTGTATAATATACTGCTAGAGGCACAAATTAATAACTTTATGCATATTTAAAATTAAATTTAACTATAGTTATTTACATATTAGTAAATTGAAACCTGTTCTATGTCTATTCTATGTTCTGTATTCATAGTTAAGAATCGTTATTAAAAGGAACTAAACATCGCGTCACACCAAACTTCTTATGTTGTTGACAATGTATATGTGTTCAGATGACTACACGATTTTCCAGCACAAAATATATGTAATTTTCAATCCACAGTGTATTCTAGACGGGGCCAGTAATACCGGAAGGCACTGGTTTGTCAGAACAGCCTCAAGGTTAATACGTAACAAAATCATTTAACTTACACAAATTGAAGAAGTGAAAAAAAATAATTGATTCAATTCGTCGATAGTTATTCACGTGTGACTACCACACCCCATAAAGAATAGAGGAAACTAGGAAAATTACCAGAAGATTGGATAGCACTTTTTCCCAATAATGGTTTTCAACGAATTTTGTGACACCTGACACCGGTCATACATTAATCCTTAGTAACTATGGATGTGACCCTTCTGAATTGAATATAATAAGTTATTAGAAAATTAAATTGCAATAGAAAAGTGTTTTCCGGAAATTATTCAACAATCAAAACGATGGAAAGCAACCAAAATTTACTGAGAACGGTAAGAGACATGGTGTTGATGATTAACAAACTTGCGCAAATTTACGTTTAGCGGAGCGGAAGGCACCTCAATTTGCAAACTGACGTTTTAAATGTTAAAATTATCATACCTTATCTTATCATAGTAACATGTTAGCATGTCTTCTACTTAATATAGCATAGGATTTCCCAACAGTCAAATATATTTGTGTCTATATGACTGAGAGAGAAGACTTCCTTCATGGCATAACTGAATCTCCCGTGCACGTAATCTACCTAATTAGATACAGCACTTCCACAGTCAGTAGGCGTTAAGTCATAGTTTGGTATGCGATCTCATTGACGAGCGTTGAACCGGGAAGTGTCTGACAACTCGACTTGTGCTATCACAATAGATATTCCAGACTTGCAGGACACAGTGATGCTCGTTGCATTAAACGTTATTATTTGCACTCTATAGCTACCTTCTGTCATCTGTGTATGTTCAATAGATTTAGTTTTGACCAGTACCAGCCTAGCTTTAGCACCGTATGTTCAAATTAAATGCAATCTGTTACTAGTGAGATGAAGACTTTCATTTTTTAAGTATATAATTCTGTCTATTTATTTGTGATCAATTGACCTCATTTTTTATGTCATTTAGTTTACTTACCTTATTTCTATCAAGAGATTTGAAATACTTACGAATATTTAAGCTTCTATAGCAGCGTTCATTTTGTCAGGATATTTTTTCAGACGTTAATGCTAACATAGAAGAGCTAGCCAGTGGGTACTTCGCCATCTCGTGGCAACCCTACAAGTACAGTGTAATAGGAAGTAATAGTTAGGTTGAGATTCGATTCTGACGCAAGCGGACGGTTGCTGTGGGCGTTTGTGGGCACATTTAGCTTCCGTGTCAGACTGTCAAGTTGTGTGCCTATCGTTTCTACGTCTCGCACCCACTACTAGTTCAACTTGCTAATTTATGACATCCGTCGGTTATGTCAATGTGATCTGCGACCGGTGTGACTTCTTTTATTCAAGCTATTTTTGTAATTCCTATTTAATAAATGTTGATATCATCAGTAGGTAGATGTTATCTGGTTATTTTGCCTTATAGATTTTTCGATATAATCTTTACAGAAGTAAAAATATGTCTCCAAGTAGGTATGGTGGACTTTGATACCGTGCTTTATAGGAAATTCCTAGAATTTTATTTTAAAAGTGGCTTAAAATGTAATTCTAGATAGATAAATTATTTTCCTTAAAAATATACTTTTTTTTATAAAATGTGGAAGTGAATTCTCGCTTACCTATTATAAATTTAAATTCTTCCACCCTAGACGCAAAGCGATCCAATCCGGCGAAAAATAACATTCAAATGAGACACACTTTAAGCTTTTCCTTAACAGGTAGGTAACTTAACCTGCAGTAGTTTTGCTACCAGAATTTTAGATACCCTGATTTCTTGCTGTCACGTGTGGCATATTTACAAAGCAATATAAGAATAGCGTCTAATTTTAAGTTTGGAAATGTTAGAAGCAGGCGTTTACCAAAAGCCAATGAAGCAACGCGTCACTGGGCGTGTTTACGCACCATGTTTGTTCATTCACAAAGCCTACATTATTGCGCATCGATGAACAGAAAACGTTCTATCTACCAAGGGGGCATAAAAAGTGCTGCATAATGCGAGCGCGAGCCGGACACCCACGTTGCGAATTCCCGTCCATTATCGCTTCCATCCCACGGGCTCATGTGACGTACAGAAGCCAAAGTTGGGCGGTGCCAATGCTGAGATTTAGTTTTTGTGTACGAAGACATTCTTCCCAGCAGATCACGCGAAAAAGTATTCATACAAGGGGACGCAAATTCAAATGCCTTGGAGGCAGAAAGTGCATGACAAAAGCTGCGCGACGCATACAAGTACATGACTCGTCTAGTAGAAGTTATACCAACCTCTTGAAGGAACTTCAAAGTATAGACTTCTCACATCTCCATAAATCTGAAGTGTTTGAAGAACTACAATGAAACTATAACACCACAAAACCCATCTCTTTTACGTAGAAAAGTGAGTTATAATGGGATAATATAATTCTGCGGTAACACGATTAGCTCCACATGTAGGTAGTAAGTAGATAAACCGTTAGCATCGTAAAGTCTCGTCATAACTAAAATAAATAATGCTCTGCTCTATTATTGTTTACAGACCACCAAGCCGGGAGGTTAATGTGTAGGTGTGTAACTCATCTCCCCCGCGAAGTCTCCTCAATCTCTGCACCTTCGTATTTTGTTAAATATTATTTTTAAACATCCTAAACAGGAGTGCACCACATGTGCCACCTGACCTCACTGAGCTTTCCCACGCTGCGACGCAACAAGTCCTTGAAACATAAACGCCTTAGTTAACGTTAAAGCTCGGGTAACATCTTTGGAACCAACTGACTTTGAACTGTTAACGCGTTTTCATAAGCCTTAGGGACTAATAGGTTTGTTTTCGGGAGCAAATGTCTCGGTTGCAGCGAGGCGCGGCTTAAAGCTTTTTTCTGTTTACTTAAATGATCTGGTGATTGTTTTTTAATTTATTTTGTCGTTCGAAGACGTCATGTGGTTCCAATCAAAGACTGTCGGGGTCTTCATTTTTTTGAATCGATTATCGATGACTTAGTGGGTTTAGTCTTCATTTTGTAAGTCATTTGCTTTAAAATATAATGGATGCTTCGTGGCTTCATTGAGTTTCTATTTTATTTTAATTAAAACATCACTAGGCACTTTTTGTGTTATAGCTAGATTACCTTCATTCCAAAATGTTTAGATCTTTGTTTGAGTCTGCCTTTGAAATTACCTTCAATAAACATTGAAAGTAGAGCTGAACTAAAATACAGGCAAGAAAAGAAAACAGTTCAGGTTCAGACATCAGACTCACTTCCCAACTAAATAATTATGATATTCATAAAATTTATTATCTCACAGGTAGCACAAAACTTTCGGTGAAGTATTAACATTACATAAACCAAGTTATTAGTATTGCGTTACACTATCAGCCAGGAACGCCGCACACTTGCGCACAATTCCAGTTCATACGACAATTATTCACTTTCAAAGTGTCAACTTGTAAGTCAGGAACTAAATGAATTTAACTATTAATTACCCACGAGTCGTTATTCCGTCGGACAAGGAAGCAGAGCCCGCGCAGTCGCCGGTGACGTCACGCACCGAATTAACCCGATTCTGAGAATTGAACCGTTGTATGTCAGTGCACTTGTCTTGATCGCCGCGCACGTGTGGACAATGTACACAGTAGGTACATGGATTAGTTATGTATTTCAAAATGTCATCTGTTTTCTATGGAAAGCAATCTATAAACATAAAACATTATTTTTGTATGTGAATGTTGTTTATTTTTACAAAATAAGCACCAATCTTACCCATATTGGATAAGCAATCCAACATTTTTGTAATTAAATACCAGATTTAAATCATAGAAGCATATAAAAAACAGCTAGCAAGGAACTAGTTTATTTTTTATTTTGTAGGAAGCAAACAACCGACAATTTTAACACTTTATATGTTGTCGTTAATATTGCTGGTATTTGATCATTGCATATAGCTTTAATAATAGATAGGATTACCTACCTTTTCCTATTTAAATAAGAGTAAGTATTTTAGCATGCTGACTTTGTTGAATCCTATACATGTCTCAGAATACCAAAACAAAATTTATTCTAAGTAATATCCTCACTATTGCAAACAACTGACATGTAAGTTCCCTTATACGCGAATTGATTACATCATATCTGTATTTCATATCTTCTTCCTCAATTGAATATTGTGTCCAGTCCGTATGTACAAGTAATTACGCAACAACTGGATACATGTTGCCTAGTGAGCTGATATTGATTAAATCTTACATTTAGCTAGTAGTTTATTGACCCCAAGCATCCATGTATTGCCACCGAAGTTCCGACTAAATAACCATAACATAAATAGTTAAAGAATCACGTAACAGCCCATTTGGTAGCACGGCGTAATAGTGTGTCATAATATTATAGGTAGCTATTTGCTCTCCCGCCGAGTTCCTTATGAAACTTAGGCTTTACTGTACAAAGGAAATACGCATGCTGTAACAAGCTGCATTTTCTTGTATACACATATAGATATAAAACGGTTTAGTTTACATCGAAAAGTCATAAAATTTGAAATTTATTAGCAAAATTGAGTAGACCATTAAATATAAAATGTACCAAAGATATTTATATTTTTATGAGTACTCCACTACTTTACAATATAAACTAATTTTACTTTAAAATTATTGTTTTTTAATCGATTAGTGGGTAATAAATAATAATGTGTTTATGAACATTATACAAATACATTACTAAATACTAATTAGCATATGGTAATGTTAGGTAATAATATTGTAAGTATGTTCAATCTAATCTAAATCTAAATATATATAAAACGCACAGCCCAAACCACTGGAGGGATCGGGCTGAAATTTGGCATGTAGGTAGATGTTATGACGTAGGCATCCGCTAAGAAAGGATTTTGATTAATTCTACCCCCAAGGGGATAAAATAGGGGTAAAAAAATTGTATGAAACTATGTCAATTTTAAACCGATCGGGCTGAGACTTTACATGCATATAACTACTATGACGTAGGCATCCCCTAAGAAAGGATTTTGATAAATTATACCCCCAAGGGGACAAAAATAGGGGATGAAAGTTTGGATGAAACTTTGTCAATTTTAAACCAATCGGGCTGAGACTTTGCATGCATATAGCTACTATGACGTAGGCATCCCCTAAGAAAGGATTTTGATAAATTCTACCCCCAAGGGGACAAAATAGGGGATGAAAGTTTGCATAAATCTTCTTAGATTTTCGATAATTAAGAATATTGTGTATAAATAGGTTTTGTAGGCCCTAATTTTTACACACGCTAAACAAAAGTAAAACCGCAGAAAATTTACCTAATTAATAATAATACTTCTAAACGCGAGCGAAGCCGCGGGCAAAAGCTAGTGTTCAATAAAAATCAATGCCACTTTTCTTTGTAATTTTATAACTCAAGAACGGGCTCACCTATCCAAACTAAATGTTTAGGCTTTGTTCGAACTATTTAGTAGACGGTTTATGTGAAGTTTGCACAAAATCGGTCGAGCGTTTCTTTTTATTATGAATTCGTGTAGCCCACGCGGGCGAAGCCGCTGGCGGAAAGCTAGCTAAGGAAACACTATAATTATGATGTGTACTAATTAAAATATTATGCAATTACCGATGTATTTAGGTCCCGGTATAGGTACCTGTCTGCCTCACATTTTTGTAGTGTCACTATTCTACTAGTACTATTCTACTTAGCCCGCAGATTCACCCGCGTCATGAGGGACTAACGCACCCGAAAAAAAGGATCTCCATACCAAGTTTCATCTAAATCTGTTCATCCATATAAATATATAGTACAGTTATAAGTGTACGTCTAAAATCATCCGAAAACTTATGAATATTTTAGGACAAAGTTCCTGAACGGAAGGCCTCACGCGGTGACAGCTTCGCTCTCCGGGAGTCTCGTCACTCCGAACTCCCATACAAGTCTCCACAATCACATACACACACAATGTGCACGTGTATCGGTACATTTATAAATGAGAACAAAAACAAAAAATAACCGTCCCAATGACACGCAACTGTGAAAGCAGATTGTATGAAGTTACAGTCAAACGCGCTTGATCGATGAATTATATCTTGGCAATCATCTGGGTTTTTAATTTGTTGTTTTTTTTTCGGTATTTGAACTTAATGTGTTTTGTTGACAGTAAATAAAGTACACCTTTAATTTATAATGAAATGTAGATGCAAATTCGGTGCATATTCAGAATGGCATCGCAAACATTAAAAAAACAACTTAGTTAACTTTTACGTATTTGTGGTGTTAGGAACCCGCTTCTCAAGCACGAGAACGCGGCTTCGAAATCAGAATCAAATTATCAACGTGATTTTAAAAATACATAGTATGAAGGAACCCACTTTCTATAAGCTTGATACTGACTAACTGAATTCAAAAGAAAATGCTGTAATATCTGCTATTTTGCATTCGATTTTTAAATGGGAACCTAAAATAAATTCATTCATTTTTGCTTGCACAGTGGAGAAAATCGTTACGATAGTGAACCGGAAGTCACGGTCCGGAAAGGCAAGGACGTCACCGGATGCTTCCCCCCACCACCCTAGTATTCTCTCCTGTTTCCGGTCACGGGACTTCCGCGCCCAACTTTCCAAGTGGTGTTAGGCGGCAAAGACATAAATAAAATTACATGCGGAAAAAAGTTACGAAACAATAATCTTCATGCTTTTCCTTGATTCGATAAATGATAGTACCTACTAAGTATGTTAGAAGGGCATTATTCCTATATTTACTGATTTGTATACATTTTTGGCGTGATATAAATTGATAAAATGAAATAACGATCAACAATTTATCAAACTATCACTGCTTTTCAGACTCTAAACATAATATCAATAGTGAGTAGTATTAGTGATAGGTTGATAAACAGAATATGATATTTACATTTTAGTAGGTACAATATATTATTGTCAGGTTGGTGAAATAAGAATAGCAGAATAGCTGGTACTGTGTCAGTTGCGCACAAAATTGCGTAGAACATTAATAGAAAACGCGCTAGCACGCAATGCAACGCAATGAGAAGAAGATAATTTAATTTAATTTGTTTTTCCTTATTTTATGATATTGTAAAAGTAGTCGTTCTAGATCTATAAGAAATTTTGGCTTGTAACATTGTTCTCGTGTGACACTGATTTCTAAGAGGCCACCCCTAGTTTAGAGGTCAGGGTTTCATAGATATTTGGATGTAGCAAAAGCTTCCTAGTCTATGTAACTACTTTACCATTGTTGAAGTAGTTAGTTCCATTTTTTTATTTAATTAGTACGGAATATAAGCAGACCAAAAACGCGAGGATGTGAGGGTTTGAAACCTGGCAACTAGGTACTAATGTCATGTAAATAATAGGTTCATCTAAGATATTACTGACTAACGGTGTAGAAATACATCGTGAGGACCAAGACTTCAAAAAAATCTTATTTGAAATAGCCAATCACCTTGATGTATTAGAGCTCTTACGTGATAAGACCCAGCCTTAGGACAGCAAATAGGCCGCTCATAATGACCTCTGATTGGAATTGACTTGTGTTTGAAAATAGAAGTCGCGAATGCATCACTATGCCTATTGCCCAGCTAGTCATCGTTATATAATAACAAGCTTATCTTAATAAACTTTAATCTTATTTCCCTATCTGCGTTACAGAGATACAGGGCGATACGGTCGTGAATCACAGATAGAAATACGATAGGCACGACGTTGCTTGACGCAGTCCATGCGCTTAAGTGCTAATATCTGACTCATAATCATTTATTAGGATTATTAGTCGGAAATAATATACTGAATAATGACTTATTTAGTTTAGCTTATGATTTGTACTGTTTTTACTTTTCATAATTGATATGGTATTTGTGCAGTTTGTTTTAAAACAAATATCTTCTTATCTTAGTACCAAAATCAATATTATTAGATTTTCGCGAACTAACCTTTATTAGTTTCTAGATTATTTAATATTAAAATTGTATAGTAAGTAACTATAAAATTATTTTTTGTGAAGTTCAGCGATTATCATCTAAGTCAGTCTAAATCCACACATCTTTAAATTTTTTTGCAACCTTATCTTAAAATCATCTGCTGTGCCAATTCTTTTCGCAGACTGTTTGACAGCCATCAACTGAACATTCAAAGCGAAAATTTCAGTGCCCACTATTGAAAAACACGTAAAAACTGCGATTGTAATATGCACGCGAATTAGTCACTTGTCTGTCTTCAAAGACCCAATCAAATAATATTCGTGGTGAAACATCGCAAATTGTTGGTAAAAACTTTGAGGAAATATTATGAAATAGAATTTGCTGAATACGCGAAATTATGATATGAAATCCAGATTTAGATAGTCCAGTAGCTCACACAATGCTAATGTGGTAGATTAGATAGGAACCTACTACAATAAAATGCGTATAAGCCACTTAAGACTTACTAAAATCTAAATTGACAATACGCTCGCGAATAAAATAAGGACCATCAATTCCAGTACCTACGCGCAAGACATTTGATTCCAACGTTTGTAAGTGGCTACGAGCCGTCGTCAGTAATGCATGAAAAGAAAGCTAAAGAAGATTTCAAAGCGATCATTGAGTACGTAGTCGGTGTAAGTTACAAGCCATCACTGTCTCGGTTCGATTTAGCGTGAAAACATTTTGAAGTTGAGTCGTGAGTTCGCTTTACATTTTTCTTATTAAGGAAGCCTTTATCAGTGTGGTATTTGATACTCTACAGGCAGCTGGCGCCTACCGCTTCCGTAAAATGGGTGCATTCGACTCCAATCACGGAATTTGATCTTTTGTTGATGGAGGCGAGATTTCTGCATGTATCTGACAGGGTGATCTGCAATGTCTCGTGCGCATGTCATCTTCATCAGTAACCCGAGACGAGGGCGCAGTGGGCAGGCTTTTGTGGTGGCGATACAAAAGGCAGCTTGAGCCTAAAATGGTATGATAAAAGAGGATTTTGGATTGTCATCTTCATCAGCCGCCATGCCTACCTGATGTATTAAATTATTAATTTGCCAGGTAAAGTTGGATATTTTATTTTTAGATATACTTTTACAGCAATGGAGAGAAACACATGGCATCGTTAACATTTGTAAATAAGAACAACTCTTTATCGCGTAAGTAATATTATATTACTGTGCGATTTGCTTTGAAAGAAATATGATCTGGTATAGCAATAACAGTACCTATAAAGACGATAAATTGTCTATTGCGAACAAAGCTAGCGCGTGCAGTGTTGGAGTCGTCGACTTGCGCCCTACATGCATAATGCGCGGTGTTACGGCGCGTTACGTGTGCTGCGCGGGCGCAGGCCGTTATGCAAGCGGCGCGGAACCGGCCGTGAGAAGCAGCGCAACACCTGTAATACACCGCCACCGCTAAACGCGCATGAGCACGCTTGCCAGTCGCCTAACGGCAGCACCTCGTTGTAACCACCACTGATCAGCCATTGTGAAATCACGTCATTGAATTAATAACAGGTTGCGAGGCTTATGAAGTTTACAGCAAGTGCAACGGGTTCGTAGCAGCACGATGTCGCACACTATTTTCAGACCGAAGAAAGCCAAGAGTAGGGTAGGGAGGAGGCATTTTGATGCAGATTCTGAAAACTACTTATAGGTTTGTTATGAATTCATAACTTCATACAGGCGGAGTTAGCCACATATTGTGCTGTTAAGTTCCGATTTTCAGTATTAGCTAAATAGCTGATACCTACTTCTTCAGCAGAACATAAGTAGGTACTACGTGTAGCTACGAAAAATCATACTTCTTATTTTTTATTTCGTCAGATTCAAAAAGCTTTTTAACTAACAATAACAATTGTTACGCTTGGCGTGTTTTCATAATAAAACTGTACCTATTTCGAATGCGTAATATGGGTACGTACATTGAAAAAAAAAGTTACACATAATAGTATCGTCGCCAGACGCCAAAAACTACTTGTAAAGAAGACGCGCATGTTGAACAAACATGTGCGATGCAGTTCCTTAAAAAACTTGGAGACCTGAAAAAAAATAAAGAAAAAAAGACACTCGAATGCTGAAGCTTGCCCGCCTGACAGGAAATATGATATTTTATTTTGGGCGTGGGATCAAACCGAGTCGATAATTTGTGTTCCGAATAGAACATCACAGGCAACGGTGAAATTAAATTGTTGAAAACGTTTTATGTTAAGTATTAATAAAGAACAGGAGAGTTCTCAACAATAATAAAATGTCTTTGAACATAACTGAATAGGTAAGACGTCGGTATTTCAAAGAAAGTGTCACAATATGATATTGTCTTTTATTTATATTTTATAGAACGACACGCATTATTAAACATCAAGTCTATTTAGAATAATTAGCCTTCTGAAGAGTTAGATCTTCACATTCTGAGCCTAAACTATTATGAAGTTTTTAAGTTTTCAGTCTACACCACATGACATCCCTCCTTCAATTTGCGTTCCTATTAAAACTGAGCATGTATAGACAAATCTAATTTACCCTTTCCCGGTCGCACTTGATGCGAAACATTCACAGTACACACACCTATCTATTCGTATTCCATCTTGATTAATATAATCTGTACTGAATGTTGTCGGGTACCATACAAGTGTAGAGAGATGTCCGGCGGGACGGCGGCGGGGCGCAGGGCCGGCTTGCTCGAATCAATATCAATCAGCATCAATCAGCACCCGGAAGCCTTGTAGCTGGACCAACTGATTGTTCGCTGGCGACGATGCGTGCCACAAATTCACATGTTTATTCACTAACTATCCAATTTACCAAGTCTTAACGTTTTCGTTACGGTGTTGAACTTTGCTTCAGTGATTTTTGCAAATTAACTTTGGAGATTATAAACTTGCCATGTTGCTAAATTTATTTTACTGCCTGTAATAGATTAGTTTGAAATGAATTGATTCCATTTATATTGATACAATTGGTGTAGTAGTTTTTACTGCTACATAACAACAAAATTAAGCGATGCGGTGACGCCGTTTGCAAGATTCATGCACGATTGTACACAATACGATGCAATTTGTCGCGATGTAAAGCTTTAAAGCGTAAAGCCTACATAGAGTATCTACTAGTTAATGCTTATTAAAACTACTTTTATCCTACAAGACAACATCATAGACAACATCCATTACACATCAGTGTGGCAACATATAAAGTGTAAAGAATCATTTGAGCCGAATCAAAATATGTTCGGATAACTTAAGCTTTCATTATAAATGTACTGGCGTATACCCAGGGAGAGACGCAGTCCTGGATTTGTCAATAGGCCGTATAGGCCGCGGCCTAGGGGCGGCAGCGTCCTAGGGGGCGGCAGATTTCAGAGGACGCTCACTCAATTTCAGAGGGTAAAAGTCAAACAAGTTCACTGGTTTACTCATATTTTTTTATACTAATACGTTAAATCCCTAAAGAAACTCATTCCTATCGAAAATTATTAATCCTAGGTACCTACTGTTATATTATTGAACCTATTTTATCTATATTACTGTGTGAGTTTTGGATGAGAGCGGAGGGCCCCCAAAACCTGATTAAGCAACCTTACTGAACTTAACCTTATTGAACTAGCGAAATTCTCCCATCTTCGTTAACTAAATAAAATAGGTGAAATGATGAATAATCATGGCAACCCACAAAAAAAAATTATTCTCCTTAGTTATCTTGCTAAATAAGAAAATTCGCGCTCGCTTCGCTCGCGTTTTCAATTATATATTCTTATTTCCTTTCAGATTCTGTTTGTTACAATTGATTGAAAAATATAATTATCATGTTAAAAAAAAAGTTCGCGCCCGCGCTTCTAATTACGTATATTACCTATTTTAATTTTCAAATTCTGTTCTGTTTGATACAATTTATTGAAACATGTTCCCTATCATGCTAAAAAAAAAATCGCGCTCGCTTCGCTCGCGCTTTCGATTACGTGGATCTTTGTGTTTCTTTGCAAACTCTGTTTTGGTTACCATTTATATCTACAAAATTATTCCCAATAATAAACATACTAAAAAAAATTTGCGCTCGCTTCGCTCGCGCTACCGATTACGCAGGTATTTGTCTTCAAACACTGTTTTTGTTACTATTTATTGAAAAATATTATCATGTTACAGCTCGAGGAGGAGCTCGTGGCTAAGCAACAGCCGCACGGGTCGACCGATCAAAGGTTAAGCTGCGCTTGGCGCGGTCGGTCCGTGGATGGGTGACCATCTTTGTCATAGCGAGACTCCTCCGTGCCTCGGAAAGCACGTTAAGCTGTTGGTCCCGGTTGTCATTTGTACATCTTTGACAGTCGTTACGGGTGGTCAGAAGCCAGAAAGTCTGACAACCAGTCTTACCAAGGGGTACCGTGTTACCCGGTAACTGGGTTGAGGAGGTCAGATAGGCAGTCGCTCCATGTAAAACACTGGTAGTCAGCTGCATCCGGTTAAGACTGGAAGCCGACCCCAACATAGTTGGGAAAAGGCTAGGCAGATGATTATCATGTTACAAAAAGTTCGCGCTCGCTTCGGTCGCGCTCTATATATTTTACTATCCTGCTCGCTCTATATAATTAACATGCTTTCTAAATATGTAATTGTAAACAAACTTAAATTATGCGGTATGTCGGAAAAAAAACAAGATCGCGACTCGCACTTGGCCGGTTTTTTTATTTAACTTTAGTGTTTTCCTTACTACAAATGTAAAGGGAAATTTTAGGAAGGTACATGGGCGGCGGAAATAAAGTGGCCTACACTCATAAAAAATATAAATCCGGCACTGGAGAGACGCGAATAACTTCTCATAGTTTTTACAATTTCAAATCCCTGGAAACTCGTTGCCTGTCTGTAACACAACATTATCATCCTAGATAGCATTTATGTCTAGTCGGTTAATGACAAATGAATGCAGGAATTAGAACCTAACGTCCCTGCATAAGAGTTAATATTTATGTAGAAAATAAAATAGGTAATCTCGCTTCCTCAACCCGACTAGCCAGGAGTAAATTAGAAGTAACTTCCAGCCATAAAGATACCTGAATAGTGCACGGTACTCAACTGTGGCAGTTACGTAATAACGCCATGGTACTAAAGAGCTCCTTATATGTTAATATGGCATATGACGGTGTCGTTGCGCCTATAAAATCGTCTGAAGTGTAAACACACGTAAATATCGCGCCACACGCACTCGTAAAATCTATTTCTCGCGCTATTGCGGCTCGTAGGCACTATACAAATAATTTTATTCAGAGGACAATCAACATTAAAACAAAAATATCACTGGAACTGATTTGTAAACAGCTCCGCTTAAATCTTTCATTATGTAGAGTCGTATACCTGCTGTACTTCACATTATGTACGCGAGTAAATAACTGTGGGCAGAGATATCCACCCATGTGCCTATAAGTTTATTGTAAGAAGGAATTTGTGTGCGTTCATGCAGGTATATCTATAATCCGTTTCAGTACTCTTACGTTCTGTACTTCTTGTTCCAAAGCAAAATCAGAATTGCTGCAACCCACGGTTTTCAAAGTGTTTAAAAATAAGGCGTCTGTTCAACATGAAATCGCTGATGAAACGGCTGAAAATAATGTTAGGTGGGTTATTTATCAAAGTCTCCTGTTAATAGTTTTTACTGTTTGTGGACAAAGGCAGTGAGTCATCGCTGAGATTATTAGGCCTAATATTACAGCGAGCAGAGAGCGAAGCACGACAGCACGGCGCGCGACTCCCGCACCCGTCCTGCCACGCTGCGTGCCTGTCTCTACGCAGACAATACTTGATTCTTGATTCGATTTGATTACTATTCTAATCTCTCAGTCATGCCACTGCGACAGCCACATTCTCAGTATATAACTAAGACACGATTGACGCAAGTCTTGAGGAAATTGCAAGAATAGTTTACTTGAAAACGAACAAGGAAATTCTTCAACTTAATTCTGAGCCCTCCTTTGCTGTCAGGAATTCCCCAATTGAAAACAAAAGACTATCTTAATATCCTACGTAACTTGGGTAATCATTACTTATTATCTATTTAGTTCTATGACTTAAAGCCTAAGACATTGAATATTACTTTGATTATTTTTTAAATCAGATGATGTTGAATCTAACGTGCTAGGTATGATGTTGTTTACATATCAAGAATGCACCTAATAATATTTTCTAGTCTAAGACTAAAATATCAGAACTATAATTTTTGTTACCCCCAACTGGTTATGGCTTCTTCAGATTCCTTTTTTATTACTATCTTAAAGCGGTGATGACGCAAATATACATACATATGTATAAAAGTTACATTATGTTACCGGACGAACACGGCGCTTATGTCTACGTTATTTTAATAGATGGACCTAATTTACATGAGAAAACTAGTTCTACACAATCTTTTTTATTCCATTTTAACGTACACTTGTAACACAATATCTCAGAGTCAAGGCAAAGATATCTTTATGTAACAATTAAATATACACTAAATCTTCTTGGAAATAAATAAATCTTTATATTAGGAAAATTTTAGTTAAATTTACCCAATAGAGCTTTAGTTAAATTTACCCAATATGCTGTTGGGATTTTGTCGTGTCCGTATAAGGCATAAATACAACAAGTTATACTGTGATAAAGAAATCAACCAGACATTCGATTTATTAGCGGCGTTGATTGCCCAGGTTGAGATGGTGTCCTCAAAGCTCTTTAACCCTACATAAGATATCATGTATCTTATGTATCAAAAATAAATGTGAGAATATGAGCTTTTTATGAAATTCTAAAAGGTTCACAAAACCATTACCACCTATGCAAATACATGTTTTACATACACGTATATAAGTTGTGGAATACACCTACTACAAGCTACCAATATTACACTCAGTTACAATAGATTGTAGTAGCTATACCTACGTACAAAAAAAACTTGAAAACAATATCATAAATGAGTCACTGTAATCAGTCGCGGGTTTCCAGGAATCATTATCAGATAGATTACTTTAATTTACATACATATTACTTAATACCTAATAAATAATTACTTCCTACTATGTAATATTAAAATGCGAAAGTTTGCGAGGTTGTATGTAAGTGTGTACATACATACAAACATATTATGTTTGCTATTCTTTAACGCAAAAACTGCAGAATTGAATTTGATACAATTCGGTACACACATAGTTTATAATATAACCTGGATTTAGAAGTAGTATACTTTTACTCTCAAAGGTACTGCTACTGAAGGTACTGATATTACAAAATTTAAGTGATATTTTGCAGAATACAAATAATTGACATCCATTTTGATCAACAGACAGTAATTATTAAAATACTGTGATAGTGTATCTGATAGTAAGTTATGGATGTGATTGGTAGAGATAGTAATGGATATTTTTTAAGAATTTTTCTGAAGCAATTCAAACACTTCGAAAGAACACTATCAAAACTTTATTCACCTTCAGGCAAAGGAGGCGGAATATATTTCAAGAATTTTGCTTGTATCGGTATTGAAAAGTAACCTGTAACATTGTCTCTCAAATGTCCAGCAGCTATTTGCATGTAGGTGATGGCGCATGGGATTGGAGATAGTTCTCGAGGGGTCGCTCTGACGAACAGTTCGGCTCGCAACCCTGGAGGCAGCCAGATCCTCGTGCGAGGGAAGCAGCGCCAACTAGCACCGTACCGCGCCGTGTCGTCCCATAGTCCGCAACAGTTAAAGTAGATAGAACGCTTAGATCGGTTCCAAATCCTGGTGTCAAAGAAAATACTGTTTTCTTGTTTTATTTAATTTAATAGATCTTTATTGTCAAAACATTTTCTTTTTTTCACTTGATATGCTTAGGTATCAATAATAATTCACTTCTACAGATAAGCAAATTCGGTCCTACTTAAAGTAAGTTTAAGACAAGCCGAGCAAAAAATTTGAAGCCGGTAAAAACACAAATTTCATCTCGATACTATGTTTTCGAAATCACCAATTAAGTAGGGTTAAACAAGTGTGATGGTTACCATTTATTACTGTAGTGTGGGATAAAAAAACGATATAGTTCATATACATTTCATTTCTTACCAAACTCTGATTGTAATAGGTTCATCTTCCAATTTGAAACATAACATATTTGGATACCATGTTATGTGTAATGGAAACTTGGGTATTGGCCGTGGAGGTGGTTTCTGTGGATATGTAACCAACTGAGGTTCATAGCGCTCATCATCTTTCTCCTGAACATTTATTTCTTCTACAGGTACCTGAAACATTTACATTACAGCCATAATACTTGGAGTTTCACCTTTTTTAGGGATGGGAAATCATCAAATGACTCCCCCCGCTGTGGGCAGAGCGGGTCAGACCTGTCTGACCAGTCTGACCCATGTTCCTTCGTAACACTTTGCGAACAATCCATTTATATGATTGACATCGGCTCAAAGCAAGACTTTTAAAAAAACCGGCCAAGTGCGTGTCGGGCCACGCAGTAGGGTTCCGTACTAGGTCTCAGTTAGTCGACTATAACTCTGTAACCGGTTAAGCCTACTTAGCCATAATAGTTTTACTTATAAGTTCATTACATGTGCTACGTCTGTGAATTTTTTCACATTTCTCGGGATAGCCATTCAAAAGTTAGAGGGGGGGATGCTCGTATCGAAC
This sequence comes from Pyrrhia umbra, assembly GCA_963891755.1. Taxonomy (NCBI): domain Eukaryota; kingdom Metazoa; phylum Arthropoda; class Insecta; order Lepidoptera; family Noctuidae; genus Pyrrhia; species Pyrrhia umbra. The sequence goes on along the minus strand of OY982922.1, from coordinate 9,430,018 downwards.
AAAAATTTGCACTTAAAAGCTAAATATTTCGCAAATGCCTCACTTAAACGAAAAATGGTCTTTCCATACCTATAATATTTTTGAAAGACCTATCTAACGATACCCCACACGAAGGGGTGCGAGAGAAAAAAAAATCATCCCCACTTTTCGTGTTTGGAAATTTCAGCTTTCTAGTACCAAGAACCTCTGAGCTATGCCGCGTACAGACAGACAAACGGACATGGCGAAACTATAAGGGTTCCTTGTCGGACTACGGAGCCCTAAAAAGTGCAGTGAAGTGGCAGTATGAAAGGTTTTATCATCATATTTTATCTCTCAACTCTCCTGGTGGCACGTAGTATACTAATGCTACAATCTTAGTTGGAAGAATTATTGTTTAGGTACCTGATCAGCTTCTATTTTCTCCCGAGGATTCAGGATTATCGTTGCAGGAAGATTGGGCTGTGGTGGTTCTTCATAACAAAGTGTTAATTTTGACGTCATAATACAGCTCCTTCAGATTTAATTTGTATTTGCGAGCATTTTTATTTACAGGTGGATGTTCCATGACGTACGATGCATGGAATATAAATCACAGATAACAAAGTAAAACAGTCACTTAAAATAAAAATTCCAGGAAAGAAGAATAAATAGTTGCCACGATAGATTTAAAAACGTGCAGGCAAACCTCTTTCTGCTTTCTCAGTTACGTTACAAAAATAGCCATGTATTGTAAATAAAATATTTTTAGCATAAAACCGCGATAATAAATAACGTGTGAATGAAGGCCAAATAACGTAGAAAGATAAATTCACTAGTTTAGCAAACTGGACTTTTCGTGTAGGTTCGTCTATTGCGTTAGTGGAAATAAATTGTGTGAACTGAAAGTATCAGTAAAATGTGTTTAATAGTGCATACGTCGTTCGTTATCGCGTTTACCACTGTATTTAAGACCAGCTTACTGTTTGAAGTAGATATTTTGTGTATTCATAAAAATGGATATCTATAGTGGCTAATATACTATCCATGATCGCTCCCAGAATCACCACTTGCTGAATTAAAAGCTGTAGACTGACAATGAACGAATGAAATTCACTTTATTTTACAATTTAGAACATGAAAATGCACGAGAAAAATAGATAATGGTTGAATAGTGTGTATTATCTACATTGTATCTACTTTTTGTTTTATTCACTCAATCGGAATTACCAATTTCTTTTCGCGCTTTATTACTGCGGCCATGAATGGAATTTCATTCCTGTTTATAACTTTAAAGACAAGACTAAGTAATGTTGCAACAAATTGTAAATTTTCTACTAATTATACTTTCAGGTGTTATTTACACCACTTATCCAAGAATGACTGCGGCGAGTGCACTCTTTTCAGCCATTCTTTGGCGGTATAAAAATGATATACCTACCTGGGTATTAAAATAATTTAACATTTACATTATATACGTATGTAATAAGTTACATTAGTTTGAGGAGCCTAGGTAATAGCCATCTATATCATACGGGGACTCCTCCGTGCCCCGGAAAGCACATTAAGCACAGTAAGTCCCGGCTGTCATTTGTAGATCTTCGTAATGGGTAGTCAGAAGCCAGAAAGTCTGACAACCAATTTTGCCAAGGGGTACCATGTTACCCGGTAACTGGGTTGTGGAGGTCAGATAGGTCCATGTAAAACACTGGCACTCAGCTGCATCCGGTTTAGACTGAAAGCCGCCCGACGTAGTTAGGAAAAGGCTAGGCAGATGATGATGATGTATGATACATTAGTTTGGAAACAAGTGAGCCTAGCACGAACGACCTAATGTAATCGTAACGGTAAAGTAAACCATTTTTTTAATAAAAAATAAAACCATCTTTCTATCTCTTCTTATCTATCTTTTGATCGTAACTGCAAAAATAAGTGGTTCCAAACAATTTTTTTTTTCACTTGTTTTTCCACTATATTTTAGTGGTTATCGTGAAATAAAAAAAATACTAGTTTAGTCAGTTATAACTTCGTAAAAAAGCTGCCCTCTTTTATCGAGTCAATAAAACGCTACAATTAGAAGAATTATAGTGAATGTATTACTATTAAATATCTTCCACATGGAGTGAGCTCGTTTAATATTAGTAGCGTGGTGTGTAATATAGTGTCGTGAAAGCCGCAGTTGGTAAGACACGGTTGCGCAGTCGCCGCGACGCGTGACGGCGACTCCCGAGGGAGCGGAAGTCTTGCGCACTTCCGGCCGGCGCACACGCCGGAGATCCGGTCCACTTGTACGATTATGACGTTCCACCAACCGACGGCTTAACGAACATTAACCAAGCATAGTTAATTTTTATATTTATACTGATTCAGTGCTAGATACTGTTGGCACGGTTATGTTGATTACTTCTTGGTAAACACTCCACGGTGTGATAGCAGTTGCTATTTCCATAGCTCTACATAATATATGTATGATATAAATTCTGTATATTGCCCTAAAATATTGACGTATTTTGCAATTTTCTAAAGAGACAGTGTTAGTTAATTAGAGCCTCCTACTCTATGCAACTCGGGCATTACTAGAACGATAATTAGAAAAATCTGTGAGTACATTGAAATATTGTAACTACAGATAACTTCTGAAGGGAGATATCACCAACTTTAGCAGGGAGTTCTAACACCCTTACACTGCGCAATAGTCGTAGACTTTTAAATCAATCTCGGTCGTTCTAAAACCTATTTATTAATTCGAAACAATTTCGTCGTACTAATTAACGTAATATTATTTATAGTTCCCACAATTTCACCAATCTTTGTAACCTAACCCACACTCTTTCCACCACCGCATTCCGTATAACACTTATAATCACACACACATGACCAATAAATATCGTCGTGAGTAATCACATAGCTTTGTAATCAGTTTTGTTAGGAATTAAAAGCGTTCCCGTGTAGACTAAACAATGAGATCAGCTGGACCTATTGCGGGTATGGCGTTAACGTCGGCTATTTAGTCGACAAAGACATCGATTCTATTCGGGCCGCCGGGTTCGTGTTCAGTCTGTAAACAAGAGTCAAATTATACCTGACGATTGTTTGAAGACTGTAGCCACGTCGTGTACGGTGTTAAAAATCAATCCAGCACTTTTTCCCTTTCAAATTTTCGCTCCATTGATTAGCAAAGAGCACTTGACGCAGGATCCATGACATTGCAAAAGCAGGTAAACAGGTCAAAAGATCATCCAGAAGGTTCAAAGAAAGTTGTAATAAGATGTTGCATGTGGTTATAGTATCCAGCGACACACAGATAACATCATCTTACCATTCCACTTGATTGACTCAAACAGATAAGCGGTTAATGGGTGGATGTGAAATCAAACATAATTATTTATTAGTAAGCAATAATAATTAAATTGATTCTCAGTATATTTTTAGAAGTGGGTCAACTCGGATGAGTAGTTAAATTATCAGACAATGTTTCCATCGTTATTGCCCTTGTTCCGCCGTAATGTTGATCGCCTTGATTGATGGTGGTGCCCTTGACCGACATACCACCATTCCAGCTATCCTTACACACATAAAGCTTTATATTTTATTATCATTTCCTGTGCTCTAATTTAAATTTAAAATCAGTTCGATCATCTTGGTAACTTGACCGATCCACAGAGGCCTAAAGTCTGTGATTTGAAGCGAAAGTTGCCATATCCGGAGTAGGTGAAGAGATTAAGATGTAGGATGATGTTTATGTTTCATGGCTTTGTTGGGTAAGACTAGATTTTCCAAGAAAGTAATGGGTAGTTTGAGGAGGTGCGGCGGGTTGAAGGTGGGGGGGATGTACGACGAGGTGAAGTAACGGATGAATGTCCGTGGGAACGGTCGCCACTTCCGCTCCGCTCTGCTCGCTCGCGCCTCGGCACTCTCAGCTATTTCCTTTACGTAGGGTGACCTTAAATATGATCGAAGACTGATATAGACTGATATTTTCTTTTATTTTATTTACTATCGTTATTGTTCGATTCTTCTAAAGTATTGTAAACATTTTCATTACGAATTGTTCATATATTGTTAAAGGTATATCTGAACATAATATAATATGCTTTATTGTAAATGATTTGTTTGTCGAAAATTGAACTACCTTAGCTAAAGTATAAGTAATTACGTAACTTAATTATAGCTAAGTACTAGTAGGGACAGGTAGTCATATTTAGAACTATTTACATATATCTCTTTCTCTCAGTTCAGATCGTCAGACAGCAAGCTCTGTGCAAGCAGGCTAATGAGGATCAGTAATGTAATAGCAAATTCAATAAAACTAGTATCTATGTTATTCTTTATGACATAAGAATGATATATCTTTTTGAATTATCGAAATCGGACCATTACTTATGAAGATATTAAGTAATAAACATTTGCCGTTCCGGCCGCTAAAAATTAATGTCCGCGGGAGCGTGTGACGTCACTCCAACGGAACCGAGCGCAGTCTGCATTCATATTTCACTATTCGGCGGAGCTGCGACGCGGTTGGTCAGTATATTTGGCAATTTATTTTACGTAAAGTGTTGTTAGAGTGTGTTTTGTGATATTTGAGTATAAAACGTCCTAAAATATGAGTACTAATAAAGTAGAGGCTGGTTTTGTGCGAGCTCAGTCAGATAATCTTCCAAAGGTGGATTCTTTCATGACATTTGATTATCTCAGTAATCTAGTTCTAAGTTAATCTACGTTACTTATTAGTAATCTTAAGATATTGATTTAAAATCTTTAGGCCTCCACACAATCGGCTATTATCGCGGTGAATCGCTGTACATTGCTGTGAACTCTCAAAAACTCTTGAGAGTTTTTCATCCAACGCAGCAATGTATAGCAAATCACCGCGATCATCGGTGATTGTGTGGAGGCAGCAGTAGGTAGGTGTAAAAAATAATGAATATAATGTATTGGTACAGAAATCTTGATAAACAAATGTTGTTTTCGTTCATTCCTATGCGGATCATTTCGCGGATGGCTATTTAACCAACTTGCGCTTTATTTAGTTCATAGTTCCCTATATACTTGTCGATCTATAACGGAAACCTTAATATTGGTTTTCAATGGCTATTTTTTGCCACCTCGTTCATTGTTACAAATAATTCATTCAGTATGTACCTACTTAGGATGGCTTGAAAAAATCATCATCAATCATCTCTTTACAACAGGATACCATTTTGAAGAAGTTTTGCGTTTTTCGGCACGTTAAAAATAATTTTTCTAAGGTAATAATAGAAGTATTTGTACATTTTGGCACTATACAATATTAATACATGTTTGAAAAGGTGAATTAGACACAAATCGGACACTTAATTTGTTTGAAAGTCACAATTAATCAAACAAAACACTGCGCGCCATACTGCTGCCAACGGCTAACCGTTGGAGTGACGTCACAGCTATCGCGGCGACCGCTCGGTGAACTTCGCTAGTAATTTGGTCATAACTTCGTCAATTTTTATCGTAGATCAAAAATTTTTGCACTGTATGTTAAGGATTACTTAGCTCTACAAATCTGCATTGTCAACTAAAAACGTTACGGATCCTCATTACAACTGACCTAGCTAAGTAAATTGACATAATTATGGCTGTAAACACACCCTGTCAGAAAATCGTAGCAATTTTGACGTGATTATTTGCGTGGTACTCTTTATCCCAATCAAGCAATGATTTGGTCACCTTGTTTGGTTTCATTGAAGCAAAACGTTTGGTTCCACTACATTTATTAACGGACCGTCTTAGTTGCACAACAGGACCGTGTTGCAATGTCCCCGCTTCGTTTCTCTGGAAATTTTGCAATATTTATCAACAGCTATCGGCACACAATAACTAAAAAGATACCGCTGTTTATAAGAAATGTTATTCATTATCAAGCATTTCTTACCTCAACATTTTTCTCAAAAATCGCATCATTCAATAATGAAGTCATTATTTTTCTAAATAATTTTTGATATCTTATTTTTAGTTTTGGTATTTCCGGAATGCTCGATAAAGATATGGACATATCAAAATTACTCAAAAAATCATTAATCATAATGTAAGTTTCTTATCTTAGGTACACACTAGAATTTTTTCAATATAAAATTAAATTAAAAAGTTTCAATTCCACATTTCCCAGAACGAAGACTTTGCCCGAAGTATTTATTACCACATTATTGCATGTAAGTGCACCCATAGCAACAACGCAATGCTGTGTTATTAGTGAGCGGTTGCTAACTGCTGTTACCTACCTAACAATACTGAGCTTTAGTGGGCAAGGAAGATTATAAATTATTATTGTGAATAACAATGACCAGAATTCATTTTTCAATAATATTTTAGTCAACTAAAACATGATTTTAATATAAACTCAATCTAAAATAAATATATGCCATTTGGCATAGTTTCTGCATATATCTTCGAAGTATTATTGATATGATATGATGAAGGCATAAACATAGACATAGCCTATGGCGTGTTATGCGCTAGCGCATGGACTGTGGCTTCCCATAAGTAAAATATTGACCTATTCGGTCTAGTAGATTACCCCCATCAGACGAACCAACTTACAAATATATACCTCTTCATAATTGTCTTAATTGTCTTAATCAAAATGAAATTAAACCTAAACTATTGCCAACTCTAAAACGAACTATGCAGATATTCTACTTACTTAGCAATGCCGTTCGTCCGGAATATTTGATTTGAACATCCGATGTGGCGTTTGTCCGGTCTAAATAGCATAACGAGCGTCTAAGTAGGTAGTATCGAGCATTGAGCAAGTCCGTTGACCGTTGTTGTAACTTCGTAAGTACCACTTGCAGCGGTCTTGCTGTTATCGGCCGGAAGCCGCGACGGAAGCGCGCAATCTCGACCAATTGGACGAGGGAGTTGTCACGCCGCGTGACCATGCCCCTTGCTCTCTACGTCGCATTTCTAACTCGTGCGCATGTATTTGTCACGCCAAAATAAATATACAATGTAAACTTTGAAAATTTGTTGAATTTTCTCACAAAAACTGGTTATTAGACATCATCAGTGTCTATGCATCTAGCCTACAGAGTACTATATGTCTATAGCCTTTCGTAAGTATGACAGGACAGTGGCCAATAATGTCAGATGAAGCTGGAAAGTATTGCATTACTTCCAGATAGACGTAAGATGTCACAAGGGGAGACCCTGTGTTTCTATTTCTGTTCATCATCTTAATTGGCGTTATGAGGCGCTGCCGTAATATACAGAATGCTGAATGCCAAGCATTCACTTGGATGATTAACGAGGCGTTATAAGTATCTTCGTCTACCCCGCCAGATACACGAGGATAAATGCAGATTAATTTATAATTCTCTGATTTTTATGCCCGGACGCATAAAGGGAGTGGTGCTATAATTTTAATGTTCAACGTGTCATATTGCACCAGATGAGAAATTGTCTCAACCCGATAATGAAGAGAGGTAGTAGCTTAGTGGTTAAGGTACCCACCTGCATCTCGCGTGTGCGGATCGAAACATTCGTAACCTGGCAAGAACCATGTTCTAAAATTGTGTCTAAAAAAACGACTTTAGAACAGTCGTCATGTCGTTGTCTGATGTTCATTGAATTAATTCGATCGGTTGTAGTCAAATGTTATTTTTAATTTCCACTTTAAGTAAGTAATATTACTGGGTAGTAATTAATTAGTTCCCGTCAGCCAGCATTTTTCATGGCAATGGGATTCCTATCTAAGTAGCTGTTAAATAAAATGTCGTGATAGACGTTTTTTTGTAAACTTTGAAAGGAGGAAGCTTTTAGATTTGTCTACGATTATAAAGATAATGTAGATACAGTTTCCTTTAGAAAAAAATGTCGAAACTTAATTAAGCGAGTGTAGTAGCAAAAAACAGTAAGTTTCTAACTTTATTTATCTTTTAGTTTCGACAATAGGTATGCTATTGTAAAAACGATATACTGAGTACAATTTGTCTTCAACCTACCTAGTTCGTCACATAACAAAACGTCGAAATTTCTACCGAGGGAAGTAACCTACCTTCAATATTTTGACGTCGAAATGCATTGTGATAACTAAAAATAAATTATTTGACAACTCCTTTCGTGGACAATAGCAACGCCCGATAAGTATAGTGAAGTAATAAACAAACGTCACTGAACCAAATTTTCCCGACGTACAAATATTTTAGCAAAGCATTAGCATTAGCACTGAAACTCATCTTAGGTTTAACAATATGTGATAACTTTAGGTGTACTTACACCACACGGAACCGGTAGTTTACATTATAGCAATCGTAATTTGAGCCCTCGTATTTTCTATTGTGCTTCGTAAATGTAAAAAGAGAAAGGGAAGTAAACTGCCTGTTAAGGTTCTCACTTGAGTGGTCGTATCTTTCAACTGACATTGACCTCTAGAGCGGTCGTCGAGGCCTCTTCTCGGTGGCCATACATATTCATTACAACTTCATCTACATATTAATGAAGCTGAGATGAGAATAAGACGGCGACATGTTTATCTACTCAGTTAAATATCCTGTCCATAAATATGCCTGAAAAGCGTACTCTATTATCATAGCTTATAGCTACAAGAACAGATTTTTTATGTTTTTAGCCTATAGAACGTAGGTACCTAGTCTTGCCGGCCATTAGAATACTTGATTACTTATTTTAAATACAATTCAGTTTATTTACATAATTAGGAATTAATTCGTCTTTTTTTAAGTCTCGTTCTATGTAATTAAATTGAATTTGTACTTCTGTTTTTTTATCCCCGCGCTGAATATGCTCATGTCCTCGGAATATAGGCAACAGACACAACAGGGTTGACAGAGGGTCACTCAGACTCTTGACGACTGTAATTACTTGGTGTCCCGAGTTCCTCTGCCCAAGGAGCACAAACGGTCTAAAAAAAATTTGATTCAGGCCTGTTGGATACCTACTGACACTGCGATATTTATTACTCTACAATAACTCCTCAAATGATTAAAATTATATAAGTACCTTCATACATACATTACATAACACAGCACAACCTCTGCAGGAAAGTACGCTCCAGTACCTATTGTAAATTGGCATAAATGAAATCCTTATGTATAATATGTAAATAAAATTATTAAATAAAAACATTTGTAAATGTTACCTGCTCTATCAATTCTCATTTAGTTTTTATTACTTCCTTCGTAATTCCAAGCAAAAATTATTCTCGTCGGGCTAGACTCAAGTTCCGCGTGACCTTCGATTCGTCCGTCAGAAAAAGCTGTTGTAGTCCTCCACATATGAGCGACACAAAAAAAAGACTAGGTAAAAAAATACATGTGTGATCGGAAAGTCCAGAGTCATCTCGTTTACAGAATAACACTTGCGAAACCGGTTGAGAGCCCGACGCCAAATATCAACTTGTTTCCTTCCTCGTGCGGACACCCGGTACGTTCTGCTCTGCCTAACATTAATTTGGTACTTAATTCGTTTTTTTATATCGCAGAACCTGTATAAAGATTTTATGCTTATTCCAACTATCTTGCTTAATTGAAATCTCTCACTTACTGCCAATGCTGAGAAAAAAATAGCAGCGTTTTAGCTCACCTTTTCCGCGTCTCACGTTAGTACGAGTACTTATTGGTTGTTTAGTCGGTAATATCAATTAATTAAATATTTTTGAACTAGGGTTAGGGAACTCCCCGTTTGTGATTTCAAGTTCTAAAGTCACCTTCATTTCGCTCAAGTGTCTTCGAGTAATAATTTTATTAATCATCATTCAATATTTGTACGGCTGAAATGCCGAATATAATGAAATCCTTAGATCCTAAGAACTGATGTTATTTACCTATATTCTCGCAAATAAATATCATTCATTCATTCATCAATATCTTTATTTCTACCTTGGTGTCTATTCTGCACATAACATTTTAAGTAAAGCAGAACAATTTATAATTGAACCTACAGGTATATAGCCTTTACTTGACAATCAACAACAGGAAAATAAATGCTGTTTAAGTTGGTAAGTACCCGTATTAAAATTAAGTGAATGTGCATGCTATGAATAGAAGATGCGAAATGCTACAAGCTCAAAAACAACAGATAGCCAGCGCGCGGTATTATTAGGCGTGCCTATATTTATTACGTTGGAAATGTTTTTAGATAGGTAAATTATGTCCGCTTCCTAGAATCGGCGTGACTTAACACCTCTCTTATCCACACACGGTTGTTGTAAACATTACATTTTTAACAATACCGACGTCAGCGATTCAGCTACGCTAATGCTACGTATATATAGACAGATTTTTATTAAATATGTAGTTTTCAAACTCTAAAATCAGATTATAGTGAAATAAAATAAAAATTAATTAAGTACAAGTAAATAAAAAGCTCTCTGGTCCACGTATGCGACGGCTGAGAATACTTTGAATGGGATCCAGGTTTCGATCTGTCAATGGGTTACAGAGAATCAGAGTCTAGTGATTATCAGTAGAAGCCAAAAGTTTGAAGAAGAAGCCTAGTTTAGCAACGGGGGTTTTACAAGAGCATTCAAATGAAATGCTGAAAAGGTGTGGCATCTCTAGCCATACCATCCTTTCGGTGAATAGGGGCGTGATTTTATGTTAAAAGATACGCAGCGCCACGTGAATCAATTTACGTACACATCGAATTGTAAGTGCGGGTAGGTCATATAAATGTGTACGGAAGCATCTATTGAGGAAGTGGAGGATCCTCTTCAATTCGTTTAATCATTTCCTTGTATACTGTCCGAGCATTCTGATAACATAATATCAACTGAGTCTCTGTTTGTAATGTATTCATAATTTCTAGAATATATTGTAATTAATTAAATTAAGTCATCATATAGTTTAAATAATAATTTTAGTTAGGTCATTATTGTCTTCAAAGAGATATCTTCTATAATAGAATAATTCTGCGATAAACACATCAAACTAAAAAGTTTGAAAGGAAAAATTTTCCAATACTTTTTCAGCGCTTTCGTAGTTGGTGTTTTGTTGGCGTTGTAACGTTAAAAGTAAACAGGAGACGGAAGTCGTACGTAAGGAACATGCAAAACCGAACGGATTTATCGATTGGAGTCCGGCAATATGGCGTCGGTTTATTTATCTTCTCTCTATCTACCCACCTTCCTGGCGCCGCACTTCCGCCGGAAACGGGCGTCGTCTCCGCTCTAACCCTTACCGCGGTTCCGGTTTCCGGCTCCCTTTGAAGTCGGTCGAAGTTTCCTCTTCGCTACTCCATCGTGGAAGAGGCTTTTTGGTTCAGTAGATAACGTAATTACGTCACTAACATTAATGTGAATTTAATTTAACGAGTCATGCAAAATTTAAGCTTAAACTACATATTTTGAATAACATTTTGGCAACAATGTCATTGCCAAGTACAGACGACGACCTATGTCATTTGCATTTGTATGCCGTCTAGTACCTGCGCGTCTGATACAATCTCAAGAACATATTAATTAATTCAATATTTATTGGGCTTCGTTTTTTAACTACCATAGTTTATCTGTTGATAATACTAACATAGAACAGCAACTATGAAATAAAATTACTACAAAATGTTTGATTTAAAAATGTTTGGTGAGTATTTTCGTAACAAACGTTGATTATCTGGCTAGACTAAACAGTTAAAAAGTAATTAGTGACAAATGGACTGTTTGGAATTTGCAAGCAAAAATTTTGCAGAGTATCACCAAAGCATAAGCTTAATAATCATTGTGCGTCAATAAATTCAGCAATTTTTAAAATTCTACATGCCCTCATTTTTTTATTACCTTCCTACCTTTCATACTAAACAGAATGTATTCCTACTTTTTCTTTTACCAGAGAGTTTTCAATAACAATATCAACCTAAAGTGAATTTCCGAAACAGCTTCAGCCGCCTTAATGATTTGCAAAATTTTTCGAAGTAAGATTTGGCTAGGATTAAAACAATGCTCTTCTACTAGGTATAAGTAGTAATATGTACTACAGCACAGACCTATGTAGATAATTTCAGATGAAAAGAACTGATCGTTACATAATATTTTAATGTAATTAGTAATAATTGTAATAATATACCTTACTAAGAACTACCCTATTTTATATCTAAGCATAGATCCTACCTAGAAACACTCGTAAATATTATTGGAGGGACTTGCAAACATACATGCATTAAATGATACCTACGTGATAATTTTATACATATTTTATATTAAAGACTACATAGATTTACAGCGAAAATGCGAAAGCGAAATGATAAAGCAAACACTTTCACGTTTAATTTTCTATCTTTATTGATGCTGCTCCAATTAGTCTCACGCGTTTTGTATATGACGTTTTCACTCACAAAAAATGCTCTATCTGCCTAACTCACAGATATGGATATACATAGATAACGCAAGTATCACGATCTGTATGAAAACCAAGCGTGCCATTTTTTTAATACCTATTATGACGTCACAAGCACTATTTAGTGATGAGAAAATCAAATCGATTCAAAGACGCCGCCCGCGCACGGCGCCCCCTCGCCCCGCCCCCCGTCTTGCACTCGCGCTTACCCAGCCAGCAGCACGTTGAAAGTCTTTGTAGTAGAGGTTGCGTGCTCGAGCGCCTGCGTTCCATCGGCGTTTTTGGATACCTTTGCCATAATTTCAAGTTTACTATTATAAACACTTAATATTTGATCGAAACACCTTATATTTAAATATAAGATGTTTTTATCGAATTCTTTTAATTCTAGTGTTTACAAAAAGCAACGAGATTCTACCCTTTTTCGTTTCTTTCTATCTCTCAAAGATTTGCTGGGTGAAAACTCAATTTTGAATATAGTTCGCCTTTGTATATACCATTTCTCAATTACTATACAAATATACGAATACTATTTAATGAGTAATTTTGTAAAAAACTAAAAAAATCACGAAATGTTACGATTATTTATTAAAATTGTCTATATAATAAGTACTTATATAATTCAAAATCATTCGTCTGTTTCCGAAATCGATTCTCGAGAATCGATTTGTGTTGCATATGATGAACAGCACTAATCGCTAAAATTGACAGAAAAATGATAAAAGTCCCTGTACTACAAAACTGAAGCGATATACGATAGTATCGCTTATTTCGATATTCATCACTTGTTAAAACAAAACGTCTCATCAACCGCTCCAAGTAAAATCCCGCAATGTAATACGAATGTTTCGTTTTTCTCAAATTTGGTTTTTCTCATATTACCAGGTATTACTGAGGGTCTCAGGTTTAAAATAATTGATTTTTAAATTAACTACGCATAATATTAATCACAAAATGATTTACCGGTGGAAGGAAACGTTTACTTTATTATTTCTCCTCGCATTTGTACAGTTTTTACAATTTATAACAGCCCAATTCACCATTTTAGTATTTTTAACATGACATCCGACTAGCGCCATACACCGATGCAGACTGAGCGCGAAAATGGCCACTTACGATTTTTGTACGTAAGCTAGGCACGCGAAGTAGTTGCTCTTGCGTTATCTAGGTATATCCATATCTGTGGCCTAACTCCTTTCAACAGTTGGCGTTAAATTGTTTAGTCTCAATGCTACCAGTTGTTTGATTTGTATAACCTTAAAAGCTTCACTCGAACCAACAAACAGCGCTCAACTGACGTGAAAAACATCCACAATTAGCTGTGACAATTGAAATTGATTTTTGTATTTCTTCTTAGTCTCGTTTGCAGTATGATCATATTTCATAAACGCCACATGATACTTCTCGAATTCAGAATTTAAATTTTACCTCATCATATAATTATTGTAGAACTCGTAACACCTGAGATTTCGCAAAGCGGGCGTCGTAGTCTGTCGCAAGCTCATCAGATAACAGCACTTCCTCCATTGCACAGCGCCGACCGAGCCGCGCGCCGCGCCGCCCAATTTCTTCAGCGGCACGGCGTACGCGCATCGCCCCCGCCATGGACGCTGGCTGTACCGACTTCCTGCAATGTTTTGTGAAATCCATTGGTTTTGCGGTTATTCTGCATTCCGGGGTTGTTTTGGAGCATGTCTATCATGTTATTTACCATAGTTTTTTGCGGATGAACATTTCTTATCCTATACGTACCAGGTTTTATCATATAGGTTTTCATACATTGAAAATCATTTAACATCCTTAAATTACTTAATATCTACCGACGTAAATTAGGCACATAGACCCGAATGCACCCACATGTGGGTGACATGTTGCGCAAACTATAAGTTTTGGCGCATCTTGAATCTCGGCCTAGTTTGTGGCATGCCCGCTCTACGCTCGCTTGTGCATTACGTCATAGAGCAAGCGGATTGGGTCAGCGGCGGCGCCTGCGCCTTGTCCATACGAGTTATGTCATACGGACAGCGCAGCGTGCGTAACATACATACGTGCTGTCTGCAGACCCTTTAATAGTGTTACAAAATAGTTTTTGTTATAAATCAAATTATTTATTTCACACACTCAACCTATTTCCAGATAATTCGTAGAAATCTAATGTGGAATTAAGTGGACGTCAATGCCAGAAATCAGAAACTTGGTCAGTATGCCAAGTACCTACTTATTAGAAGATTATGAAGTTTATCTTCTAGGTTTGGTAGGACAGATCGGATACGGATTGGCTCAGTTTGTTAAAAAGAAAAACCTTGTAAAAGGTACACATTAATAGAAGTATGTATGGATTGTAGGTACAAGTACAATTGAACTTGATTTAAGTTATTTTATTTCATTTGTCATTAATAGGGCACAAAATGTAGCAGTTACCCATACACGTTCAGAAATTCCACAACCCAAATAATCCTTGTGTGACATTTTTGTCGATTTGCGCCGTTGTATTCACAGGTGCTCGCATCGCAACCTATATAAATATAGTAAACATCAGTATGCAGGCGCGTTGCCAATTACAGCGGAGACCTACTTTCTTACCTTCGAACTTTTACTTCCTGCGGGCCAGGCAAGGCGGCCGGTCGCACCACGCAACGAATTACGAAAGTGGCGCGAAATGCTCGGCCGACATTCGCGTACCGCTTGCGCCACCTTCAGGAAGTGCCGTTGCTGCGGGATTACGTAGCTGCATGTTGCCTGCGCCAGCGCCGCCGCCGCCGCCGCCGCCGCCGCGCCCGGACACTATCCTTGCTTGAGAAACACGTACGGGAGTCTGTGGTCGCGACCCGTGTGTTGCCACACACCATGCTATGCAACGCCGCGTGAACATTGCCGATTACCATCCTTTCTCTAATAGCACCTGACGATTGCTGTTACGACAATCGCACACTTGTGGTTTGCTTAACATGTCAATTAATTTTTGCTAATAGAATACCTTTAATTTCAATCTATTTTTATAACTAAATAAAATTACGATAAAAATTAGCATGCAGTAGTTAAAGTAGATACCTATTAAGTTGTAGAAATTAATTCAAATGGTCACAAATACCCACACATTAAATAAATAATTGTTACCTAAATGGGTAACTTTAAGTGGGGCTTAAAACACGAGGAAACGCCCACAACTAAGAAATTTATTTGCTAAGAAACAAAATGTTATTGCCTTCGTCCGCCAAGCAGGATGTTATAATCTCTCTCGGAACTATGGCGAGTTACCTAAGCCTAGGCTTGCTTAACGTGGGTACTATATTAGAACTGTTACGAAATAGCTTGTTATTTGCAACAATAAATTACTCAATGGTTTTTTAATCATATATTGAGAAATGACACCATGTTATCATTCATTCAACTTTGAACAAAAAAATAAAATATTACACTTGCAATTCTTATGATGCCGCTCGCGCCATTTTGTTTCCGAGACCATTAATTGTGGTCTGTTCTGTTTGTATTTATATGTCGTGTTATGCAATTTATACAAACGGGAAGTAAAAATATAGTCGAAGAATAATATTAGAATTCATCTAAATGCGAGAAACGACATAATAATGAGAACTGACTGAATCAAATTGCAGTTTCCTGGTGTAAGTTTTTTTTTTCGCAAATTTTGCTAGTACCTTTTTACGTAACTGCGAGTAGCACTGAGACTGAAATGTCCTGTCTAAATAACGGAAATAATCAAGTTAGCTACACGAATGCGAGATTCCCGATGAAAATGTTTTCCTTCAACGCATAGAGAAAATTCTGCAATCCAGGTGCTAATTTAAACCAAATATTTATATCAAACCAATTATTTTGCGTGTTTTAATGGCTGCCGACCAATTCCTGCTTAACCACTAAATGCGGCAAGCTTAGTAAAATTCAGTAAAATAATAACAGTTCCTGTTCGCAATTGCTGAAGCCTGAATATTTTCAAAGCTCATTAGAAATTCTGCAATCAAAATTAAAGGTTTCCCGAAGAGCTTATCTATACTTATAATAAATCTGTAGAGAGGTCAATTCTGTACATGAAATATATTTCCAAAATAACTATCAGGGGGTGATTAGGGATCGATACTGATGCCAAAAATGCAATCAGTAAAATTTTTGTCTGTCTGTCTGTCTGTCTGTCTGTCTGTCTGTATAAACTCTATAGAAACAAAAACTACTCGACGGATTTTAATGAAACTTGGTACAATTATTTGTCATACTCCTGAGATGGTTATAGTATACTTTTCATCACGCTACTATCAATAGGAGCAGAGCAGTGAAGGGAAATGTTATCATTTTGTTTAAACGCGCTAATCTCAGGAACCGCTGGTCCGATTTAAATAATTCTTTCAGTGTTAGATAATCCATTTATCGAGGAAGGCAATAAGCTATATATCATTACGCTAAGACCAATGGGAGCGGAGCACCACTATTCCACGCGGACGAAGTCGCTGGCAGAAGCTAGTGTTTTATTAAATCCATTGCCACTGGTTCTGAAAGTTTAGATTTAGCAAAGTAGGTATTTAGGTAACTGAAAGGTAATAATTGAGACCTGAAGGTCGTCTAAATCGAGTCAGTGGCAACCTAATAGAAAACTAGACATTAGATAGGAGTAATTTTGTGCATTATTATAAAAATATTTACCAGTGAGAACAGCAACTAAGTAGGAAGGTATATCTAACAGCACATTACTAACTACTCGTGTCGGTACAGCAAGTATAGTTTGCTTAGATATACATATATCTAACAATAAATAACGCAATTCTTATTTTTATTCGATTGATGCAATTACAAACCTCATTGTAGGTGTAATCAGCAAGATACACGTGCTTACTTTTTTAACAACTAACCTAACCTCCTTTGAGAAATTTATGCTGAGACTCGAATTGCAGCCATGTCAACCGTTGCACAAGTGCCGTCTCGGTAACGTTACAAAATCGGAAAAAGTACGCAAAAACTGTATTAGGGCGAGAAAATTCACATCGGTTGTGTTCCGTTACACCAGCGCAATTCGCTCAGTGCATAACCCCATCTTCTAACACGTAATGTGTGCAACGGTGCGCACCCGATCTCGCACGACCGGTCCCGAAAGTGGGTCATCTCTTTTTATTCCACCAAGTTATTCCGTAATTAGAAAGAGAGGGTGAGGGTACTTACGTTGATTTCGCATTATTATGCAGGAGTATACCGCATGTAAATTAGCTTAGCTGTTTGATTGCAAGAGCACTGAGCACGTGAAGATGGTATTGATGGGCTTGTGGAATTCGGTATACCTACTTAGACATTATTACTATATTTCTGCCACAACTGGCACTACTTAACTAATTACTCACGTCGTCTCACGTGCATACCTAACTAAAATTAAATTAACTTCCTAGTCATTGGAACTAAAATATGAAAATAAAAGTAGAACACTTAGTGGTAGAAAACGATTTAAGATTGTAGGTCATATAATATATACTTACATTATACATAGCTAGTTCTAGTATTACTACATTACAGCAATGATATTTTAAAATACCACTATTGTTTGTAAAATTCAGCGTTAAATCTGCGCCTAATCCGTTAAGAAACAGGCGAATCTCACGAGGTGTTAGCCAAGATGGCGGCACGCGGAAGTGTGTGCGACTTCCGCGTTGCCCTGCGCTGCGCGTGCGCTCTACTCGTGACTGCTACATACATTATTAACCACCGGCTCGTAACGTAATTATGAGACATCCAAATGGAAGACAATTATTATCAAATGTTGTAACACGATATCTCTATGTGTAAATAGTGACGGCATTTTCTTAGAGGTGTTACTACCGTGTTACGATTCGTCACGAGCATTTCTTTTGATAGTCACGTGTTAAACTAGATTAACACTACGACACCATACACCGTACTCTCATAAACCGAGTGTCTTTATGTAAACAGGCACATGATATTTATTGTGACAACAGAAAAGTGTCGCGATAGCGGCAGCACAAAGAAACAGTTGGTATACAATTTTATTCTGACTTTGTGTCTCAATCCCAACTTCTTTCTCTTTGCTATTATTTAGTTCAATACAATCTTACATTGAGTAATATCAAACCTCCCAGGGAACCTTAGAGATAAACGTCTATTATTTGCAAGTTTTTTTTCAATGATTTATCAAAAACTAACATCAATGGCACTTTATAGGACAAGATCAGATGTTTTAAAATCATGTTGTTTAATTAACAGTGTAATCTTAATCAGATCAATTATCTTAAACAAGAAACATCATAGTTAACTTTGCTGTTATAGTATAGGTACTATTAACATATCTCCATTTAATCCATCGATGAGTTTATCAAATTAATTTGACAATCTCAACTTCGGAATGACAAGTTTTATTAATTAAATGTAGGAAGTTACAGCAAGTACAAGCTAATAATTAGAAATCCCCACTAAGGAAATTAACAAAGAATCTTTCACAAAACACTGATTTGCAAATTGAGGATGAAAATGAGTTAGCAACTTTAATGGAAGACTCAAACAACTTTTTTTTCAGCAGCCTGTTTCATATATGTAGAATAGGAAAGTAGAAGTGAGGTGTAACGCCTCGAAAACTATCAATAAACTAACAATCATTTTGTTTACCATAAAGTCTGTATAGCTCAATTTTCGTCTTGAAAATTAGATTGGAATTCATTGAACTTCTTTGAAGGAAACCAAATTCAGTAATGAATTTATGCCTTTAACCAGAATCAGGTGGTTTTCTTTTCATTCGATCTTTATCGATGATCTTTATCTGATCTTTATCGATTATTGATCTAGAAGTACCCACAAAATTAATATCAGCTGTATGAAACACAATGATAACAGGGATACTTTGATATCCAAAAAAAAGGGCGTTATATTTTTATATCCATTTCAATATTTATTCCAAATTCAATATTTACACCTATTTTTAATACGTTAAATTAATTTTCAGATCTTAAAAAATACATAGATTTAATCTGTAGTCTTCTAGCAATTTTTCGTAGTATTTGTACTCTAGCGGTATAATAGGTATTTAGGTCGGGACGTGTAAGTGATTATGACTTTAATGTCAGAATCACGACGTTATAGGAGAAAATTATATCTTAGAAGAAGAAAAGTTATAGGAGAAAATTATAAATTATATGGTACATAAGATATTTGTCACTTGCTTAATCCAGGCAGCGTCATAATCCCCATGACAGCATAATAATTCAGAGTTAATCCAACGTAGAGCAATCTTTTATGAAAAGATAAAGTCATTGGCTTGATAAACTTCCAATCGTTTGAGACCGGAAATCTAAAATTAGCGATATATTTAATAACCTTTCTGAGTTTTTATTTTTATTTTTCATTAAGTCTAAATCATTCTATATTTCAATTTATTATCTTTAAATACTTGTCAAAGTTAAGGTTGATTCATTATATTAATATTCATGAAAGGTTGTATTGTAGGTACGAGATCAAGATCTACAAGGATCAATTGAACTCCTTTTGATTTTACTGAGGGTGAAAGACAGTTTGTTCCAAAATTTCATGAATACGAAAAGGAGAGTTCGTTTTACATTGTTGTCTAAATATAATAGGATTGTATTTCTTTATGATTTATCAACGTTATGTGGCATTCCACTTATAAGCATACTGTCATAAAGATTACACATGATTTTTTCCAGTCTACGACGCGACGGCGCGGCCAGCCGGGGTCGTGGCGCGCCCGGACATGCCGCCCACAATTACTGCCAATTGTGCCAATTGACGACACTGCCACCCTTCCGCTTTCTATTGCACTAGCTCGGCGTCATCATCCTCCAAACATCTGCCATCTGTCCTCTCCGAATAATTGTTACTCATTGTACTTATAACGCCATAGCTAAAGGACTAAACGCCTCTCCACCTGGTCCTTCAGTTTAAGTTTACTTCAGTTACATCGTCTCGCCTTCCAGCTAACTAGTCTAGATGTTGTGCAACATATTACGTAAATAAATACCTGTTCCTTCATTGGTATTAATTCTATAAGGCATACCTTGTGAACAAGTACGTAACTCATCAACGTCTACGATTCACGCCTCTTGATCATTAGTTGTAGATTTCCGCTAAAGAGAGCTTTGCAAGTAATTTAGGCGGTAAATTAGTTTTTATAACACGACTTTAATTAGTCAATTAAGGTCATCGTGTGTATGTAACACTCAGGCAATTGCGCTCGTCTGATGATTATCAGTGTATATCGCTAGGCACACACACAGCGACAGGTTATTTGATTTCTTTTCGCAAATGTAACAATTGCTTCAATTGGTCGCTGTCAGTCACCCTTCCGCTTTTAAGATATAACCCGCTCTTATGTTTCGCTATCGCATGTAAGCTTAAAAACTGTATGACATAATATTTATTTCTAGTCTTTAGCAAATACGACGACGGAATCTTTAATAATAAAGAGTCTTTAAAGTAGGTACGTAAGCTAAGCATTAGAATTCCTTTATGAACTGACGTAGTTTAAACAAATACCTATGTTACGATATTTCCTTATTATAATTGTTTGAACAATAATTATTCTGAGGAAATGAATAGGTTAATTTGTTGATGACGTACATAAGCGCTTAATAATGGCATTTAAATTTTTAAATAACAATGTTTGATTGTAAATGAATCAATAATGTGTTAATAAATAAAGTAAAGGTTCACGTCCGCTTTACTTTGTAGCTAGTTACGTAGGTACACACAACAATTCAACATTGTCGACCGTTTCCGTGTTTTATCTTCCTACACGTGTCGCGTATTAGATTATATAAGACTCGCGTATAATATTGTGATATGCTGATGATTGTAATGACTAATATGGGCAAGAAAACATAATTATACAATTATCTGCTAATTTAATGTGCAGTGCAGGAAATAGAAAAAATGTTGCCTTATAGTCTCTCCGCGTATGATGCAATGTAGTCTGCTACAGTGAAGTTTTTTCAGATGCCTACAAACAAAAGATAAAATCATTACGCATTATGTTTCAATGTACATAAAATGTGATCTCTTTATTAGGTTACTCATTACAAAACCATTACATTATATATAACTTTTAAAGAACAACAAACGACAGTGGAAAAGTTTACTCGTAATAAGTAAGTACTTGTCATTGTTTATGTTAATGTTAGAAGATTATTATTTTGCTATGTTAATTGGCGGTTGTTGTGTACGGTACTGCGATGACGTCAGTGTTGATATTCGCTCAGTTTCCGGGACAGCTGGCCGCGGACGTCGATAGCTTATCAGAGCTCGCTCCGAGGTGGATGATCGATATATCGCACTGTTTGTGGAAGTGCAACACTTATCATATGTTACACATTTAATTTATCTAGTGTGTTGTTCCACTTTAGTTTTATATTTTAGTATTTTTTTAATTAAAATGCTAATAACAAGTGGTATCAATCAAATAAATTGCACCACATTTTCAATACTTGTACCTTGTCAACGGACTATAATTATTAAATTAAGGAAATTGATTTAAATTAAAGATAAAAAATAATTAGAACTTGCGATTTGAAATGAGTGTATTAAAAGTGGTCAATTCTACCTTTTTTTCAGATGGAAAATCATTAAATGATTAAATGATGACCGGAGGGGTCCGGTCGTTAGTGTCAGACTCTAACTGACTTAAACCCATCCATATTTCTTCCTCAGCCCTTTGTATTCCGGGGGCACGGTATCTCCTTCGAACGCCGCAACCCCGGCAGGCTATGGGTCAATTCTACCTAAGATAATAAACCCGGGTATAGCATATATTGGAAAAGTAAACAATGTATGATGTCGATGTCAGGAAGAGAAGGTTCAGGCATAAAAGTTGAACATCTTTTATACTTGAAGTAATGCTGCTTACCTATCTATTTTTGCGACACCTCTAAGAATTCAGTTAAAGTCCTTGTGCAACATAAGAATTACCCCGCTTCTCTGTTAATCAATTTTGCATCAGAGTAAATCTTCGCATTTTTATACAATGGAACTTATGTATGAGCTATTTGTACTAAACCAAGATTTTTATTCCCTTGTGTCCAACTAAAAATATTTCGCTCAACCATAATATGTCAAAATTATTTTTGATAAATGAGAATAAAGAATCCCGGCTGTTTGGTTGTATGAAATTGTTCAATATTAATCAACGAGCCACCTGAAGATAAACTTTGGGATCACTCCTTAAGTCACCCAAGCGTGAACCGCAGATAACTCAAGGCACGCACTAAGCTGGTTATGATCGGAAACGAGGCAGGCACTATATTCACCTCGGTAAATGTATTCCCAAATAGATCATAAAATTTGAAAGTACCTACTCTATGAATCGACTCAGTCAAAATATAACGGCTAATTTAAGAATCTTAGTTTATTTTCCCTTTTAGTCGTTCTTCGTTGAAGAAAACTCAAATCTGTGAAAATTTTCTACCAGTATACAAATACCTGCTATTGTGTGTGAACTACATAAAATATCATCGATAGCAAAAGTTATTAACATCGCATTAAGCATCTCGAGATTGGTTCGCATGATGTTTTTTTAACGAAGAAATCACATTGTTTTCCTCTCGGGACGGTGGAGAGTGACAGCGGGTTGCGTGTGCCGCAGTCGACGCCCCCCGGGTTTCTAAGCGCAGCGCGCGTGACCAATTGGTATCATGTGTCTTCAATTTAGATCTAACTCACTGTGTGGATCGTATTACCTATTGTCAACATCATTACGTATGTTCAAAACTCCAAAGACGATCGTTTTCGTCTATCTTTTAAAGTATCGAATTGATTCACGTATAGTGTCAGATTGTAAATTCCTTCTGTTAATATGAGAGACCATGTAAGATTTTGTTAAGATTTGCTGTTTAATTATACCTACCTGTTTAACCAAAGTTTATAAGCGTGTTAATTAAAAAGTTCCTATACCTAATCCATATTTTTCAACATTTTATGGAATTAACATACTAGTTGCAAGCAGTAACAAATAAGGACAAAACAGGAGGTATTACGCTTTATCAGGTAACATCCGGGACACGGTAGTTCATAGAGAATTAATTAGAGCCTGTTTATATCCTGAATCTCGAGGAAATTCGAGGAGCTGTTGAACAGGTGCCAAGTTGCAAGCCATGAAACGCCAAGTTGCATCGAATAATTAATCGTGTGAACAACGATATCCGGCTTGGATTCCATTCATTTTCCTCTCGGCTCGCAGTTTTTCTCATCTCGCGTGACGCAATCGCGGATGTTCTACCTCTTGTAGTGGCTATTGTACTGACATAATAATTGCAATCCTTCATTAATGGTCACTCTGATGTTCTCAGACTGAGATATTTTTTTCAGTGTGCTGAACTAGGCGTTCTTGTAGTTTACCTACATTTATTTGATATGTCATAATAGCACGTTTACTTACTCGTATATTTTAGTGCATTACAAGATTATAGAATAGCTAAAATTACTCAACTAAACCATTCGACATACCTATCTACTTGTTACTTATACAATGCGATGCATTATATCGTTTAAACCTAATTAAAGTTGCCGTTTCCGTTTTGGTAAAGTTATTCCAATATTAGCGACAAATTAAATGGAAAACAACACAATATTTGCTAAGTATTCTACTACTTTTTTTTTGTAAGTTCTCTATTTCTTATTTCCAAAATTGTTTTTCCTGCGTACCCCTTCGTGTGGGGTATCGTTAGATAGGTCTTTCAAAAATATAACGGGTGTGTGAAGACCATTTTTCGGTTAAGCGAGCCATTTGCGAAAAATCTAGATTTTAAATGAAAATTTTTGTTCGATACGAGCATCCCCTTCTAACTTTTGAATGGCTGTACCTAGAAATGTGAAAAAATTCACAGACGTAACTCAAGACGTGTAATGAACTTACATGGAAAACTATCACCGCTAAGTAGGCAATCGGTTACGCAGTTATAGTCGACTAACTAAGACCTAATACGGAACCCTATTGCGCGTGGCCCGACACGCACTTGGCCTAAAAGTTTTAAAGTAAAGGTACCTAAACGTAACCCATCTAGCACATGTTTAAATTGCATATAAGTAGTTAATTGTCATTGAATATACAGACTGCATACACGAGTGTGGGTGCTTATACCACAGTCTCAGTGAACTAAAAAATGTTACTTAGTGAATAATAGGTACTTGCATTGTAAGATTGTAACGTTGTACTTGGTCTATTAAACTGTATTGTAAGTTTTTGTGTTCGCCAGTGTACGGTAGAAAGTCGAGACCTTGGCATTAGCCTTGCGCGTGGAAAACGATTGACGATACGGAAGCGCCCGCGCATTGTTTTAACGTAGATTACGTAGATCGGCGCGGGACGGGCGCGGGGGAGGCGACCGCGAGGAAACGGATACATTATGCGACTAACGACTTGTATTTACTGAGTTAATAGCACTTCTAAAACCCGTTTACCGTATTGGTAAATGAATATGTCACGAACTACATTAGTCTGATTGGATATCCAGTGATATTTAAATGGTGTGCTTTATATACCAGATTCTAAAATAAAAGGAATTCACTTTCCAAAACTAAAGTTATTTAATATCACCCAAATAAAGTAGGTTTATGATCGATATTCGTTGGTGAAGAATTTAATAATAAGTATTTTTTACTTTCATCGAGTTTCAAATTTATCTACAATGACTAATAAACATAAACAAGATTCAATATTACACTCAATATAAACATTTATCGACGGAAATTGAGATTATACTTCGTTATTTATAACAATTATTCATTCTTGTATCGCTTTACAAAAACATTATTTATTTATTACTTATGTTGCCTTGCTGGCTTCATAGTTGTAGTATGAGCAAAATGAAATTAAAACTCAACAATAACATACCTATACGTACCGTCTCTATACTTTTATTTTTACTTATCAAACAGTTCGGGTTACGAAACTAGATACTTTGTTAAATTCTGTATTTAGTAAGTCAAGTTCAAAGGACAATAATGGCCGCGATTCTCTTGACACCATCTAAATTAAATTTAGTCTATAATTCTCTCTTTCCATCAACAAATATAAGAAAGGGATAGCAAACTTTTAACACCTGTCAAATTAGAAAAAAATAGTTTTCCATATAAATTTAAACATCACGACGTAACATCTCGACTAAATTAACAAACCTGTACGAACAAAATGTCATCTGTCATTTAATTTGACACCATTGAATTACTTGCTATCCTCTTCTTGTATTTCGCAATAGAAAAAGAGCATGATATTTTAAAATTAGTTTAGTCGTGTGTAAGTCAGAATCGGCACCAATGTCAAAGATTGATGACGAATTTAAAAATATTGATTATAAATTGATTAAAGGGGAATTCAATCATCACTGGCTAGGTAACGTAAACAACGAATCTACGAATATTTCTAGTAACAATATTTCCTCTTACCTAACTGTGATAAAGCTGTGCTTTTATGTGAGCAGGAAAAGCCACTAATAATAATAGGTAGGTACGTTAGTTTCCATGGACTGCATGTAAGCCATAGGAACAGTTCTAGCCAACACAGAGAATGGTGTAGTCGCGTCATTAACGAAGTTATAGCGGGATCGACGACTTTAACTACCTGTGATTCAAACTTCGACAGTTGTGATTAGGGATGGGCCAAATATTTGTAGTATCTATCGATAGTTTAGCCGAATACTCGACAGAATGGTGAAAATGCTAAATATTCGGCAAGGCAGTAATGTGTGTGCTATAGTTGTGGCAATGTTATTAGATTTTTTTTTCTTCATTATTTCTATTAGCTAACTAGCACTTTGTCCTGGTCTTCGTCTGAGTGCTTGTTCGGTTTTCCCATATATAATGCCTCTTATCCAACGTAACACATACCGTGACAGTTTATAGCCTAAAGCCTTTCAAACAGAAACTTTTTGATAGATCTTTGTAATTTTCGTAAAATGTTTCAAATTTTCGGCCGCATATTTGTAAAAAAAGCATAATTATGTCATCCCTAGTTTATGTAGATACCCATCTAGCTACCTATTAGTATAATTGTCACAGATGATAATGTAAAGCAAAGCCCAAAGATTGCATATGCATATATTAATGTAATCGAAACTAATTAAATACACTTTTATAAATTATCGTATTTTCTTTACGAATCAAGATACCACAAAGTTAAATAAAACTTGCGCGATGGTACGAACAAAAAACCTTTAACGCACAGCCTTATGATAAAATACCTGTACAGTAAAGCAGTGTGTGTAGCTATTCCCAAAGGCAGGGGCTGCTCGTGTAGTGTTACAGTGACCGCAGCGCAACAAAAACAAACCAAGAGCATGTCCTCAATCGTGCGTGTCCTGCGGTCCACTCACGCGCAGGGCTCGCTGTCACCAGAACTGGCAAACAACACTATTTTTCAAGTCACCGTATGGTGAAAGCTTTTCGTGTTTTAGTAAATACCAACGATTTCAAAAGCATAGGTTGTTAGGAATACAAGTAAATATTTAACAGCAGTCACTTATATTGTAGGTGACATGACTTTTTCCGTCTGGGGACAACACTATAAACTATGATTTTACGTATGTTTAGGAATCAATATCTTTTTCCAAAGAGGCTGATTTGTCAGTACCGTATTGTTGAATTCGCTGATTACCCATGTTATGGACTATTCGCGACAACATTATATCATCATCGGAAAATTTACCAACAAAAGGGAATGGGCGTCCTGTCATACAGAGAAGGCATAAGCATTGATCACCAGGCTTGCTCAAATCGTGAATTGTCGAATTCAGACTTTTTAGTCCAGGTTTCCTCACGATGTTTACTTCACCGTTAGTCAGTGGTGCCTAAGATGCACTTAGAAAGTAATATGACTTTAGAGAAGTCACATTGGTACTTGCCATGTTTCGACTCAGCACACTCATACACGTGCCTTAACCAGGCCACACGACTCTTACTTCTATAGACAATCGAGTAAAATAAATATTGTAGCAGAACTTTTACCCTTGAACCGGTGATAATTTTATTCTGTCAAACTTGCAAGTGGAATATCTTTCAAAATTTGCCAAACGCGGTAGGTATCAACAATGTTTAATTAGACCGCTGAATACACGTTACGAAGATAATTATGTTAGTAAGTTCGATTTAAAAGACTCTATGTATACCTAGCTATATAAGGATGATGTTACGTAGCGTATCACCTACGTGCTATGTGTGAATCATGACAAATTGTCTGTATCAACTTCAGTGACGTTTGTTTACAATAGGCAATTTATGGTTGTACCTTTGTTAATGGTAGGTAATATTTTAGTGAAAATACAGATCTCAATAAGTATTACTTTTGTGGTATTACTGTATCTTATCACAACAGGAATAAATTAGTGATGTTAAAATGATAAGTGTCTGCATTGTGTAGATAGTACCACGTAATCATACGTTAAAGTAAATATTTTCAACTCTGTCTGTGCTTGTTTTGTTTATGGTACAACCCTATTACACCTTTTTCTTCAGCTCGAGGTGGGCGGGGAAAGGGGCAGGAAGCCGCAGGACATCCGACACGTACAGGAAGCAAAACCAGTTCTCGAGGCTTTGTCCCTCAACAACCTCCCGGTCCCCAGTCCGCCTCTCCCCTCCCGCTTGTCTGACCACATTCCTTTAGAGCCTCCGTGCGCGAGCGCACCCTTTCTTTAAACATCACACTGATAACTAATAAGAAGTTACTAAACGTACCATAATTAGTTATTAAATGCGTACAAACCGACCGTACCTACAAATTATAATATGATTTATTTTTATTCCACAAGAAGTAATGAAGACATTTCGTTTTAAAAAACTGGATCTAGCTAGAGCAAGATGAGTACCTTCTTTAAGTTTTTTCCATCCAAATACCGGTCATAACATAAATATTCACTAACGTCACATCTAAACACATTAAACGTATGTTATTTATACATAATATGCAAATAAAGTGATTTACACCAAGATTCACGTGTCGTAACAAAATCTTTATACAAATTATATAGTAAGATCCAGGAAACATACTTTAACGAGTATGCAATACTTAATACTTTGTTGTTAAAAAGGAATACACAATTAATCACGAACTAATGTATTCTAAACAAACATTGTGGTACACAAACATCTACCCAGACAGAAGTATGAGACTCTAAATCTAAATGCGTCTCAGCAAGCAATTTTCTCTATAAATACAACGTGCTCCGTCGTCAAGTATATGATTAACTCCGGCGAATGTCTCCGTGAAGCGGAAAAACGTCGGCACCCAAAATAGATGCTGAATATTTCCGACTCGTATTCCTCACTACTTGTGAAAATGGTATCTAAAGACGGTCGGCGCGCGCGCAACTTCCGGAGCGCCGATAAACATGGCGGCGGCGAGCCAACATGGCGAAGTTTCCGGTCGTGCTGATTCACATATGATGGCGTCTGACTTTGGCTTGCTCACTGCATATCTGTATTATGATTCAACCTTACACAACAAGTAGCTGTCCAGACTTAACATCTTTAAGATTCGCTGTCTAGCACATAGTCATAAATAAATATGCCTATTCAAACTCGATTGAGTTTGCTGATCATGACTAAACAACATGAGTAAACGTTGATGAGGCGTACTTAAAAAAGAAAAGAAAATGCCTATGAGGCTGATAAGAAAGTGGGCAACAATGGCTAATGCAATTTGTTATTTTAATAATTTTTTTTTCAAAGATATGGGCAATGTCACTTCTTCAGTTGACCTTTCCTGACTGTGAGCGATTACCTGACGCTTAATGTTTCTTAAATGTAGATAAACAAACATGTATGTTTGTAAAATGATGAAGTTGATGCGTTGATTGTCGCATTTACATTCTGAACACGTGTCCGTCTACTATCGAATACCGCGTCAGTGCGTCTGAGAATCTCGTCGAACCTCGTGATTTCAATTTCTTATTTGTATGCATAAGAATT
Source organism: Pyrrhia umbra (assembly GCA_963891755.1). Taxonomy (NCBI): domain Eukaryota; kingdom Metazoa; phylum Arthropoda; class Insecta; order Lepidoptera; family Noctuidae; genus Pyrrhia; species Pyrrhia umbra. Next base: position 9,400,832 of record OY982922.1, on the reverse strand, counting down.
GAATTTGAAATTGTGCATCATACGAATGATTCATGTCTCTATCAGTTAAATTGGAAATCGAATGTTTTATTACTTGATTGTTGTACCAGTCCTTTTGTGTCAGTTGATTGTTTAAATTGTATTCACTTGACTTTATTCGCTTGGCAGTCAAAAACATTATAAGAAAGACGTTTGCGACCTCTCTGTTTGACCTTATCATCACTATCTCTAAACAGTATAAAACAACGTCGTTTGTCCGTGTAAAATACACATTGACATAGATTCATCTACATATTATAATATGCATAGTATTTCATTAGTATTTCTTTTTTTCTTTTTATTTATTACGGCTATCTCTTTGATTTTCGGTGTTCATAGTAAGAAAGATAAAGATTGTCTATAATAATAGTAGATTGTCTCTACTAATAAAGTGGGGTAAACGGGTTCTTGATTAGAAACCACGGCTAGGCAAACGTAGTGAAGGACGTCCTTCAGCAAGATGGAGTGACGATCTGAGAAAGGCTGCAAGCAGAAGTTAGATGCGTCAAGTTGAAGACTGGGCGAAATGACAGACGTTAGTGGAGACCTATCTCCAGCAATGGACCAGCGTTAGATAGGCTGATGTTGATGAATAAAGGTTTAGTAAAGTATATAACAGGTATCTACGTATTCATCATTGCTAGACCGAACCGAGCCTATTATGATAAAAAGTTTTAATTCATTCAATTAGTGACTAGTTTATGAATGAGAATGTGTGTTTGATTATATATTTGTGAAGCTTTCACGGCAAAACAGTTGAACCGATTTAGATGAAAATGGAGATACATGGGATCTTGGACATGGTTTTACACTACTATTATTCGGATGCGAGAATTAGATCCCTCAGGACGTAGGTAAAACCGTGGGAAATAGTTAGTTATTTGATAAGCATACACGCAGGCAAATGTTCAATGGAAAATCCATCGGGAAAGTTAAAAATATAATTTGGATGAATGCGTACGCTGGTTTTATGACCCTTAAAATTGTTTATATCATGTACCCTGGTGGCCACAAAGTAATCATGGAGACAAAAAGGTACCACAGGATCAAAAACCTATGTTGATAGTGTAACTTCCTCTAAGACTGAAAATCTGGAAAGAAAAAACAATAACAGTAAAATAAATAAGGGACTTTATGTTTGCGTACAGCAAAGTGTATGAACCGGATCCAGGGACATTCCGCAAAGCAACGGTGCGCGTGCGCTGGGCTGGCGCCAACCTCGCGCCGATGTAAGTGCGTGCCTGCCATCACTTCAATTACAACCTTATAACTGTGGATTAACACTAGCACTGCACTTTGCAGATAATAACTACTAACATATTTCATGCTGTAACATTGCTTCATCAATATACGATACTCATCAGATTTGATACGATCCCAAAAAACGCGTACATTCCCAAAAACATACAAATTAATTTTACTAAAGTCTTTGAAATTAAATCTAAAAACAATATTCACATTTGAACAACACTGTGTAATTAAATGTTCATATTTGTTATCCATAGATAAGTAGTCCGAAGTTGTGAAACTGCCCGTTGAAGACCTTGATTTCGTAACAGTTATCTGAATGTGTAAATAATGTAAAAGTCGTAATTTGGCAGTAGACAAATGTTACGTTACGACGAGGAACGAAGTCTCACGGCTAGGGTTGCCAAACACACTTTCAAACCGGATTTTCGCAGATTCTTGTTGTTGATTTCGGCTAATGCATACTTTAAAGCCACACATTTTTGCATAGCGACAAACATCGCAGATTGCAATGCTGCTATTGTAAGTTGTTTCCCAAAAGTAAATTAAGAAATGTTTTAGTATGGGTAGCAACGTCACGGTAGTATTCATTAAAATTTATCTCAAGTTTTTCAATGCTTTCAGCATGCAGCATGTCTCGTTTTGTTTTGGTAGGATTTAGTTTAGTAAGAAACAATTTATGCACACAATTAAATAAGTATAGTACACTGCTTAATCCTAAAGAAATCCCTTCCGAGAGACCAGCAGTACTTTGTTATTTAACATGATTAAAGTTGCGGCTCTCTCTTACATGTTCTTTGGTATACCTTCTAGTTAGTTAAAAGAACAGCAGAAAGCCCGTTTTAGCAATAAACGTAACTTAAGACAATATTGTCAAAATTAAATTAAACGTTAAAGACAGTGTCGGCAAAAAGCAGTCAACCCTGTGTGAAGCAAGGTTGTCGTACCGCGCGCGGCCGTGGCAGTGAACTTACTTTCTTTGGCTTGCGCACAGCCTGCGACCGTCGACCAAGCGTGGATCGTGCTCGTTTAATAAAACCTAACCTGTCGCACACACTAAATGAGTTGAATCTATTAGAGATATAACCACTCCTGAATTATCTATGAGAATTATTTTGATCATGTGTATATTCTGAGACAAACGTGCCTTGATTAAAAATTTAAACAATATCGTGGAAGGTGATTTTATAGATATTGCAATTGTGAACCATCAATCGCTTTTCCTCAAATTCAAATTTTTATCGATTGTAGAGCACCAAGATACCTTTTTTATCAATCGCTTTTCCTCAAATTAATTTTTTTATCGATTGTACACCATTTGCATCAACATACCTTTTTTTTTTAAATTTTCTCTTTCATTATTAAGTGTAAAGCTTAATCGTCAGTTTTTGAAACTCATACTAGACTTATGAATTGCTTGTGTCCCCTAAGCCTAGATACATTGATGATTTTATAATGGAAGTTAGACGCAGTAAAGTTTCAATTAGTGTGATTACCAAATATTAGTTACCTATATTCAAACTCTAACCAAGATACCTTTTTTTATCAATCGCTTTTCCTCAAATTCAAATTTTTATCGATTGTAGAGCACCAAGATACCTTTTTTATCAATCGCTTTTCCTCAAATTCAATTTTTTATTGATTGTACACTATTTGCATCAAGATACTTTTTTTTTTTTTCTCTTTCATTATTAAGTGTAAAGCTTAATCGTCAGTTTATGAAACTCATACAAGACTTATGAATTGCTTGTGTCCCCCAAGCCTAGATACATTGATGATTTTATAATGGAAGTTAGACGCAGTAAAATTTCAATTAGTGTGATTACCAAATATTAGTTATATTCAAACTCTTATGGCTGTTTGTAAAAATAAGCTATAATCAAACTATACAAAACTAAAAATAAACAAGCACTTATCAATCTTTCAAATCGAGCATAAAACCAACCCAAATTGCTCAGATTACGTGACACTATTAAAGCCAGACGTACCAATTTACTAAAAAACGCATTTTCAAATTACGTCATGGTATGAAAATATAGTTCATAGATTACGAAGTAAAAAGCTGTGAACTAAAAAAGTAAGAGGTTTGTAGCTGTTATTTCCAACGCAGCAAAGGCAGTATATTCAATACAGCCACGTAGGCTTTAATCGTCGTCCGCAATCCTACTTCCGCGTAGTTCATCCCGCTGCGCGACCTAGGCTAGGCTAGGCTGGGCCTCGCCGTTATCATCGAGCCCGTTACGTGACGCGCCTGACCCGGATCCGTGCCGCTCGCTGTAAACGCGCTCCACACACAGAAAAATGCACTAATCTGTCACATTACATAGCATAGCAGTATCGCTAACGATGCTCACAATACTGTTACCACTCTGTGTGATTTTACCGCCTGCTAATTGATATAGCTTTTAATATCGGAGTAGATAAAGTATTAATACCTTTTTTTTGTATGAAACCAAATCTTACATGATACTTGGAAAAAGAATACTAATATATATTTGTAAGGTGTTTTTGGTTGATAGCATATAGGTGGCAATAACGTGTTCTTTCAGATTTCTGTTCTTAGTTCCCTCACTACTACACAACACATACACCGCCAGTTAAGTCACATAGATTTATAATTTAATTTATAAAAGCCACACCACAATTTTTACTTTTTTATTCGCACAAATCATTAATTTATTTATTGTTAAGTAAAGCCCATGTGAGTCGTGGTGGCCTAGTGGTTAATGCACCTGCCTCTCGTGTACGAGTGTGCAGGTTCGAAACCTGGCAAGTACCAATGTGACTTTTCTGAAGTCATATGTACTTTCTAAGTATATCTTAGACGTCACTGACTAACGGTGAAGGAAAACATCGTGAGGAAACCTGGACTTAAAAAGTCTGAAATCGCCAATCCGCCTTGAGCAAGCGTGGTGATTAATGCTCATGCCTTCTCTGTATGAGAAGAGGCCTGTGTCCAGCAGTGGGACAATATATAGGCTGATGATGATGATGATGATGAAAGCCCATGTTATCTGATTATGGGTCGTCTCTCATGGGGCAACTTGAACAACGTAACTTCTACCATCGAACGTTGACAAGTACAGACAACCTATGTTAAGGACATAGGTTGTCTGTACTTGTCAACGTTCGATTGCACTGTTCTATGTACGTAACTGGTGCTTATTCAGATTTTTCTTAGAAATAAAAACGTTTGCAGGTTTTTCGCCGAAACTGACATATTAGCTATCACGAATTCCAGTAACAAACTAATTCATATTTTGCTCATAATGTTTGACTTTGATTGATGATTTGACTTATAGAATGTAGGAATAGGTAATATTGTTTCTCCCTATTTATAAAAAAAACCGACTTCAAAAAACCTGAAAAGCACTAAAAAGTTAAAAATAATACTGAAAGCTACCTATATTAATAAACCTAACCTAATTTACGATTTAACTATAATAAAAATATATTTGTAAGTTTTTAGTGACATATTTTTAATCTTTATAAAATATGGGTAGGCCAGGTAAAGATGCTTCTCATATGAGAAAACGGCGTTGAACTGAAACTGAAACGAAATCCACTGCCGCGCATCTCGCATCCAGCGAGTTCCCTTAACTGTCCTTTGTCTTCATCATCAGACCCCTTATGACAGTCACAACCCATCTAGGTGTAAAGTTCTCATCAATACAAATTAATCAAGCCCAAACACAAGGTAACTGCTGTAAATCGTTGAGGAGTTCCCTTAACTGTCCTTCGTCTTCATCATTAGACCCCTAATGACAGTCACAACTCATCTAGGTGTCAATTTTTCATCAATACAAATTAATCAAGCCTAAACACAAGGTAACTGCTGTAAATCGTTGAGGAGTTCCCTCGACTGTACTTTGGCTCCATCATCAGATTGACTCCAGACCTTCATAAAATTGTAGTGCTTTAAAATACTTAATGAAAAAATTAACAAACACACTAGTTGCCCCTAGGATTTTCTAAAATTGCCCTGGACTTCTCTGGGATGCCATCATCAGATCTTGGTTTCCCTATCATGGGACCATTTGGGAAGTATACCCTTTCCAACAAAAAAAATAATTTCAAATCGGTTGGCAAGCGACAGAGTTATGCGCGAACAAACATAAAAAAAATACAAACATCCGAATTGATAACCTCCTTCTCTTTTAGAAGTCGGTTAAAATTACATCCTAACTTATTATGCCCGAGTGTCAGTGAACGAATTTGGGTGCATTATCATAAAATTTTGTATGGAGAGATAATTTCAACCCTGAGGAAGAACATGGATGTGTTTTATACGGTTTGGTGAAGTATAGTTTACTCAGGACGCGGGTAATACCGCGGCAAACAGCCAGATAAATATACCTAGGTACACGCGAATCGCACACTGACACGACGCGATACGCGGAAATAAAGAAAAAAATGTGGATTTACAAGTTTTTGATTTGTCTTATACGTACCTACGTAGCTATTAATTTAAGAAAATAAATAAATGCCGACTATCAGCTGAAATATCTGTGTCTTGATCAACAACGGGTGTTCTTACTAATAACACCCTTAGTTGACGAGCATATAGCTCGGTACCAGTCGGCAAACCGACATAGCAAATAGAGTGCCAAGAAAATATAATTAAAATCACAACTAGAGTGCAAGGTGAACCGCTAGGCGCTACCTCCCTGGTGACACTTATCAAGCGGACTGGAAGCGAGCGGCTTCGACGCCCGCGCCGACAACAACGTCGTGGCCTGTTGGACGAGTCAGTTTTACATTCCATTTGAGTAAATAGCACGTGTACTTGAACAGAAAACAGGCACTTCAAGCACCCATATTAATTCTGTATAAAAACAATTGAAAAGTACTACCAGTGTTTGCGGATTAACCAATAAAATACTTAGATTAGTCAAAAGTTCTGTCGTCTTTACTCTTCACATTGCTAAAAGCTAAAAAATACATATCTAAATATTATTATAAAACCCACCAAAGAAAATAATAATAAAAATGTTACTAAAAAAGTACATAGTACCTACCTATGTACTTTCCGTCCATATAAAAAATCTAATGCAGGTATTCACTTTTGACCCGCTCTTTAGACAAAAAAAAACAAAAAGCAAGTGTTATATAGGTATCTCCTTCCAATACAGATAGGTACCTAAGACCACTGAGCTATCTGTACGCTACCTCAATGTGCTTACTTAATTTTATCAAGTAATTATGACTCGACATATTTTAATTAATCTCGAACAAATCCATTGGAACTAACTACAGACCGTACTTATCTGATTAGATGATTAGGTATGCGAAATTATAAAAAGTATTTATAAAAACACAACTATTCATATCGTAAATATTTGTAACTAATCTGCACCCCTATCAAGAACTGATTAATGGAAGCTACCTAAATTTGATATATTTTTAAATTAAACATTCAAATGTAACAAGTTTCTTAATTTAGTTAATCAAATTAAGTGTGTCCTTAATAATTCATAGGAACTTCCTTTTTGGAAACTTTAGATAATTTAGAAAAACTAATCACATAAGTACATTTAATAACTGGGAAAATTTATACGAAATGTGATCGTAAGGAAAAAAACATTGACGGAATAACATCGGTGACCATTACCCGGAATATAGCTCATTATCATTCTGGCCAAACAACAGACCACCAATAAAATTTTAGGTGAATAGGTACGGTTTCGTTCATCGATTTAATAATAGTATCATGTATATCTGCTATATAAGGCTTTGTGAGAATTAGGTACAACAAGTTTAATATCCCTTCTAATATAATATGAACCACGTGTAATATAATGTGTGAAGATTAATTTAAAGTACTGTATGAAGATTTGAAAAGAAATTTGATATTAGAATTCAATTAAAAGGAATTAGGTACACGGGTATAATATGTAAGGTATTAAAAAATATTATGTTTTTATCTCGAATTAATGAATCGATCATCTCGGCGCGCTCAGCCACCGCAGCCCAGTCGTAACTGGTCGACAAAAAGTATGCATATATTTAAATTTAATTTTACAAACAGGAAATACTGAGACGAGCAGACACACAAAAGAGCAAAAAAGACAAAAGCCGAAATATATGCATACTTACATATTTACATACACATACAAGAATGTTGACGGATTTTTTTCGTCATGCGTCATGTTTAAACTCATAGATATAACATGTTTAAACTCCTTCCCATAAGTATAAATAAATCGGTGTACCTATGATATAAAGGCACTATGTCTAGTAATATTCTTTGTAACAAAATAAATAACTTAATTTCATAAAAATTCACTAAACCATACCATGTGCCCTTTGTCACACTAAAGTTATGTTACCTATACGCCGCATCCAGGCGCGGATCCAGGGGGGTGGCAACGGGGCAATTGCCCCCCCCTGAGGGAAATTCAAATGATATCGTTTAGTCCCGTTTACGAAGAATCTTTATTAACTCACTCATCACCAGGCGCATCTCATCATCCAGAGGGGGGGCAATGGGGTCAGTTGCCCTCCCTGACCGACCCGATCAATTCTTCAAATTATTGAAATCGTCATAGCGACCTCACTGTATCGTCCCGTTTACGACCAATCATCTGCTCGAGAATCACTGCATTAGTAGATTGTCGATTAAATCATAGATTGTAGATCATATTATCATATCGTAAGTTCATCTCTTATAGCAGAATTTAGCAGATTTGAATAATATTGCCCAGTGCATTGAACGAAGAGAAGATCGCACTCTCCAAGGCGCCCACGCTTCTCAATCAGTCGAATCGCAGCTAGTCCGCGTCCATCCGTAACTATACAGGACACTATACTTATCATAGATTTATTATTTCACTACCGATACTTATATACAATGACAGTCTCATATATACGGGACGGACAGTCAATTCACCAGAGAAAACTTCAAAATGATAGTCAATGCGCCCTTACTAGACCTAAATACTTCTTGGACGTCTTTCAGTTGTCAGGACTTGTTTTTCGGATGGGAAATCATCAAATGACCCCTCCCGCCGTGGGTGGGTTGGAAGGAAGTGTCAGACTCTTACTGACTAAAACCCATCTATGTTCCTTCCTCAGCCCTTTGTATTCCGGAGGCGCGGTATCTCTTTCGAATGTCTCGCAGCCCCGGCAGGCTATGGCCATGGAGGAGGGCCCCGTTTCTTTTGCTGTAATCTCTTGAGGCGCGCGTGGAATACGAACGCGCCCTCGACGCGGGTCTGGTCCTTGCCGGACGACAAGCCACCCATAGCCCTTCGTCCGCAGCCTCCACCTATGCTGCCCGGTAGTCGTCTCGCGGCTCCCGACGCCCGTGGCGTCTCGAGCGGCGGCTGGGGAGATCTGTCGCTCCCTCACGCGCTCCGTTGCCTCCTTCTCCAGCATTACTGCTTCGCAGAAAGAGGCGAAGGCTTTCCATTCCGTTTCGTATTCCGCTCCGGACCATGGCCTGAACCAGGGCCGAACGCGAGAGGTCGTCGCCGCCGATAGCCCCTACGAGGACACGGCGGTGCTCCACCTAAGCGGGGCAAACCCTCACCGTATACTCCACCGTGTCCTCCGGGCACAATGGTGACACACGGGCGCTTCCTTCCACCCGATTCTGAGCAGGAACCACCCGAAGCTTCCGTGCCCTGTGAGGACCTGCGTCAGGGGGTAGGTGAGTACGCCGTGGCGTCTCCCTAGCCACTCCTCAAAGAGGGGACTTACCGCTGCGATTGTGGCGTGCCCTGCGCTGGGCTGCAACAGCCGCTCTTTCCATTCCGCTATGAGATCACGCCGGAGCTCCGTCCGCCAAGCTGCGATTTGCCGCGGCGGCGGAGATATGCCCCAGCGTTGGCGTCGGCCCGTCGCGCACCACTCTTACAAGCGCACTAGGACCCAGCCTCCAGATCCCACGGCGGCAATCCGGTGACGAGGCCCGCCGCCTCGCGAGATCGTGCGATATCCCCGGATCAGCTGCCAGGACTGACTCGTTGGTCTAGTAACGCGACTGCACTTAAACGTCGACAAACGGGTCTCGGGTTAGACTAGGGGGTATGTCCGAAACGCTTTGTGGACTTTTTAAATTTTTACAAAGCAGCCCGGAGTCAGGAAGATAACGGTGTTACACCCCCGTGCCTGCCCTCCCAGGCGTTAAACTGTCGTCCACAATTATGATTTGTCGTTACGATTCCATGTCAGATGCCATCAGGCGGTTCTGAGAAAACTCTGAAACTAGGGTTTGTTAGGTGCAGCCAGGAGCGTAGCTAGCACCGTATCTGCCGTATCAAAAATACGGGGCCCGGTAGTCGAGGGCCACAATACGCGACATAGGAAGAAGTTTGTGACATCATACCCACAACTTCATTACAACTACTAGGTATGCCGACTTGCACCACTGCATTGTTAGTCATATATAGATACATATATATTTATTACATACTTCTGTATGTCTGGATGTCGATGAAATTTGTTAGTCAGAATCTAAAATATAAAAGTGTAAAAAGCAGACGAGTGTTAAAGTGGCTGACTAAACCTATCAGAGGTCTGTGAGAAAGACTAAGTAAGGCTCCCTCAGTGATAGTGTTGACGCCACCTATTCAAGATTTCAAGATTGCAACGAAATTTGTACACTTAGCTAGCGGAGTATCCACTTTCTAGAAAATCAAGGAAAGTCAGAAAAGTACTACGTGGACAGGGATTGTCAGGAAAAAAAACAACAAATTGGTCAAAAGTAAAAAAAATGCTGAATTTCTTAAAAACAACATAAGCTTAAAAAAGACCTACGAATTATATTACTTGTGTTCCTTAAAAAAATTTCGCGCTCGCTTCGCTCGCGCTTAGGGTTACCAGATGTAAAAATCAAAAGACCGGAGAAAAGGCCTGATTACCATGGAAAAGTCCTGAGATTTTATACAGTTTGAGAACTCAAGCCACGGGGGGGGGGGGGGGGGGTTGCGAAGGTTGGACTATGCTGCGTTGAGTGTCACCACGGAACAGGCGAGCGAGCGAGAATCGGAGCTATTATAAATGTAACCTGTGTTTTATTGAAAATCCTGAGATTTCACGAGATTTGCAAAATCCGGCCGCAATCCTGAGAAAAGTCGAAAATTCCTGTAATCTCCGGACAAATCCTGAGATATGGTAACCCTACTCGCGCTCCAAATATTCTATCATTTAATATTTTTAAGATTCCAAGTTCCGAAACAAAATGACCAAAAGGAATATTACACTTATGGTTTCCCTTTGTCTATCTGTATGTCTGTCCATCTGTCACAGCTGATTATATTTCAAACTAGCTTCTGCCAGCGACTTCGTCCGCGTGGAATAGTGGTGCTCCGCTCCTATTGGTCTTAGCGTGATGATATATAGCCTATAGCCTTCCTCGATAAATGGACTATAACACTGAAATAATTATTTAAATCGGACCAGCGGTTCCTAAGATTAGCGCGTTTAAACAAAATGACAACATTTCCCTTCACTGCTCTGCTCCTATTGATTGTAGCGTGATGAAAAGTATACTATAACCATCTCAGGAGTATGACAAATAATTGTACCAAGTTTCGTTAAAATCCGTCGAGTAGTTTTTGTTTCTATAGAGTTTATACAGACAGACAGACAGACAGACAGACAGACAAAAATTTTACTGATTGCATTTTTGGCATCAGTATCGATCCCTAATCACCCCCTGATAGTTATTTTGGAAATATATTTCATGTACAGAATTGACCTCTCTACAGATTTATTATAAGTATAGATTAAGCTATCGATTTGGAACATTGTTTTGAGTGGCTGCGCACACTATCTTTTTTTGGGGCAGGATCCGAGTCTAGGCCATATTTGACGAAAAACTTCTTCGGAAAACGGTCGTCCGTTGTGGTAAATGGTTCTGTGTACTATTATCCATATGTATAATTGAGTGGAGACCACAGTTACGCAAACGTGTGACCCCTTTCAGAAAGATAAAGTGACTATCTGCAGCAGGCGAAAGGACTGCGACAGAAAACAGTGTACCAATATAATCATCTAGGCTAATGATGATTAGCTAACAGCGAATTGTTATTAAGTCTTTGAAACATGCATTTTTTCTTATATTTTCGTCTATGGACAAACAGATTTTTTAATGTATTTATCGCTTTTCTATAAGATTAAGCAGAGCTGAAATGAGCTAAGACTGCCCCCCCCTAACACAAATCCTGGATCCGCGCCTGGCCGCATCTAGTTTAAAAAAATACGTTTGACGTGTACCTAAGTTATTTTATCCTACTTACAAAATAAATATAATTTATTGATTAAAGAAAGATCATTTTATAAATTGGATCAGCATACCTATGAGGCCCTATTTCTTCAAAAGCTGTTACGGATAATTTTTTCTCAAACTTTTTAGTGGATAGATTTCTTTTTTAAATAAACACTACCTTTTATCTGCCTGAACAAAAATGTCAACAGAGAAATCACGATTGCCGTTAATAAATAATGCATGGTACCAAGCAAAGGTTAATATACCTATATATGGCGCAATCATTTATTACCCAATGTTGATTTATTTAATTAAAGCGCTTAATTTGAACACAATTGCAATGTGCTGAATCCCAATTGACGTCATACGGAACATATAGCAGGAAAACAAGCATATTTTAACATTACATATCTTATCAAATAGAAGAAGCACTTTCAATACTTAGGTATGTTATCTACTCTACTGTATTTTTTAACATTATGATACGTCAAATAATTCCGAACACGACAAATTTATTTATCTCCCACATGGACAACAATTGCGAAGGAGCAGTCATTCAGTAGATGTAAAGCAAAAACAGTCTATAAACGTAAAAATGTGACAATTGCATGGAGTTCATCAATCTTCACCATTTGAATGGGGCGTAGGTGCGGCACGATGGTTTGACAATGACTTCGGTCATCCAGAGAAATTATTAATTGGCCCAAAGACATGACAAAGAAGCGGAAATATAAAACTTCTGCGCTGGAACCCCGCAGCGCGAGGCGCTTTACCTGACTCTTGCCCTTCCATTGTGTCCTGACTCAATAGAAGGTATTTGCTTTTGAGATGCTGTGGGAAATTGCGCAACGACCGTTGAACGTTATAAGAAATCTTTGATCCATCATCTTAAAGGTAGTATCATGTCAGATAACAACCAGCAAGCGTGAAATAGAGGCTTTTAATAAACCCTTTACATTTTGTACCTGAAGAAATAATCCAAGATAATAGTAAAACACAGTTACTTATCCAAACCAGAATAATAGATTGTTACAAAGGCATTGCTAAAAAACTTGCTAAAAGACTTTCGAGCTCGACAAATAAAATTTTTCTCCATGTCCAAATTCATTTTAGAAACAAAGTAGCGTCGATATGAAATGAATTCATCAGGTTTATCACATAAAATCTTTACGTCCATATTGTGATCGTATCTTTAAGTGCTCCGTGCAAAATCGTCGAGTTGTGAATTGACACCTCTTTGTCCCTCAGCCGATGTCCAAGCCATTGCAAGTGTTTGGATTCATCGAACTACCCTGTCCACTGGCCGCTCTATATCTCACAGATGAGTGTCAAACAAATCCGAGGCCGCTTCCTAGAAGGGACACCGCGGCGCCTTAGAGACCCCAAATTTTTTGTGCCCTTAAAGATAATAAATGATGCACTTAGAAAAAAAGAATCCGACCTGTTCACGAAGATAACGATCACAACGATTTTTATGGAAATGCTAGCCGGAATTATAACGAACAGGAATCCTTTTGGGATGTGGTGGAGCGAGCAGACAATGCGTCGGCAAAAGAAGCGTTATAAAGTGTAGTTGTACCCATCTCATTTCATATCTGATCGGATCATAATAATTGCTGTGGATGATATAGAAAAAAGTATTTGGTTTAGAAAGAGTGGATTTTAGTAGATTTCCTATGCCTCGTTGATTTGATTTAAATTTAAATTCACCCAAGTTTTTTTTATATATACTTAATGTAAATGTTGTTCACTTGACTTTAATAGCAAATCGAAAAAATCCGTAGTAGGAAAAAAATATATTCTTTCCGCAAAAATGTATAAGTTACGAAAAAAGCAAAAAAGTACAATATTACATAATTTGATATTACGCACGACACGACGCGCGCCTACATTATACTCTTTAGATTAGAGAAACATTAGTTCTTTCTTATCAAATGAAATCTTATCTCGACAAGTAAATATGTTAAATATAGAAAACATTGAAAAGTTCTTAGTGGGCCACGAATTCCGCACCACAGTTAGGTAAACGTACCTTATAAACTATAAAAATTCTGTTGTCGGAATATAACAAAAGAATGAAGATTAAGGCTTATTTCGTCCCAGGCGATAGGCTTCCGTAAATTGTTTAAAGCTTATAATCTAACGCCGGCGTCTAATAGACAATGTGCTTTAACTAAGACGAATTCCTAATATTTCATAAGGATCTTTTGTATAAACACAAATAATAAAATGCTTGTAAAGCACTCGAACCTTTTATTTCCTCGCTTCTTCCATGGTTTTGTACATTGAATAGCCCTCTCAATATCCTATTTAAAGCTTTGGTTTGCCCATTTTCTACGAAAAGGCTTTTAATAGAATAGATATTAGGTTGGATGTATTATGTACTTATTGCCGTTAGAAAAATATATTATATACCATAGGAACAGGTACCTCTACCACCTCTAGTAACCCATTGACTTACTAAATTGAAGTTACATAATGTCTTTAATTTTATTTTATTCCAAATATCGTCTAGTAAGAACGAGATGATGAGAAAAAAAAATACAGATAACATTCTGAATCATTTTAGGAAAATGGTACCCTGATTAATATAATTGGTCGTAGAGTGTCACTCGTCTTGTTACTTAATTCCTACAGAGTGAATTTAATTATCATAATTTATTACGGATAGGTGTGGGTGTAGCATTTACCAATCAATAGTACCTACCCTACCTGAACAGAGAACGTTGCATACGGATTGCAAATAACACAACAAAGTCGGATGGTCACCTCAGGATTTGATGGAACTGTAAAAGAACCACTGTTTACCACTTCGTTTCCCATTCAAGGTATTGTTCGGAAGTGAAGAAGTGCTCCATACTTGGAAGTATAATGTATCCTTTTGTATGAAAGTTAATATTTTAGCTGAACGAAATTCGTTTCCATTGTGTACCGCAAACGTTACCTGCTATTGAAAAGAATAAAAGTACGGATTGCACACATATTATGAGAAGGTATAATATAAATAGTGCAAATATTCACAAGAGATCAGACAATACACCAAAATATAATACATCGTACTTATTGGCAGTTTTATAAGTGGGATGGGCTATGTAATCGTGAATCATAATTAACACACGTTATGGATCACTCTAAAATCCCCAAATAATAAAAACTCTGATTAATCGATTTGATGATTGATTCTGAGAACACTTCTACCTATCAAACGAACTAATCAAGAATATCATAAAACTTAAGTAGATACTAGGGCACGCAATTTGGTAGCCTTCAAAATGCAAATTCTCGAGGAGTCAATACAATTTTAATCAGGCAAGATCTTTTGTATGCATATTCCGAAATATACCGAAACCAAACTAATTACTAAACAATGGAAGTTTGTCAAGCGAGGTGCCGCTTAATAGCGAGCGTGGTGGATGTAGCTCGTCGCGTTGTTAACCTTGGATGACGCTAGAACGTTTTCCTACTTCACTTCCTGTTCGATGCCATCTTGGCTTGGTTTGAATCGAACGCCGGCGCCATGCCGTATACTGATTCAAGTGTACATAACAATTTTAAATTACGCATGTAGTCCAAATATACTCGGTATCCTTGCAAAAATTACAATTTAGTCTTATCAATAATAGTTGCAGTTAAGATATATGAAAGACGCGTTTAATTTAACGCTTACATATTTTTACGCCATATAATATTGTTATTATTTAAGTTGGTAGCCCTATTATTTTGTTTGTCATCTTGGGCCTTTTGATAAAAATACTGCTATGAGATATTGGCCTATTTGGCAATCTTTCTTTTCACTTATCCAGTAGGTTAAGTAAATTCACAGAGGAATTTGCGTTCAATCGAAATTAACAGGAATTGAAGGGGGTATCTGATAAATTTAATACAATAAGTCTATAGGAGAGAAAATACATTTTTTTTCTGAATGCTTACATAGTACCTACCTAAAGGTTTCAACAAAGGCTCTTCATGATGTGACATCAGTAATTACAGTAATGGACAGACAGGTATATCATCCCATTATACTCGTTGAATCTGTCTAACCCAAGTCTAACCCGAATGCACTTTCTTTTATCCTACAATACAGCCTCGTTTCTTTTATGCTTCGAGATATAAACTTCCTGAGTACAGGCTACGATGTAGCGTTAGAAACAGTAGAGTACTAGGCGTAGACAATGCGGAACGCAACCACGCATAGACAGTGTTTTGCATCGCTCCGCGCCCTTGCAATCTTCCTAATGAGTGAACCCTTTCACACTCTGGACAAAGCCGGGGTTTCACGGGTGATGTGACACGTATTCATAACATCGTTCTTTGTTAATTCCAACTGAAATGGATTTTTGCTCTTTAGGTAAAGTGAATGGAATTGAGAAATTACGTTTTATAAACATTCCTTTCAGGTTTTTACAATTTGGTATTGCATCATTTCCTTTGTTGTGATATAATGAAGTAATAGTACCTACCTAATATAATTTGCAATGCATATTAACATTATTCCCAATGAAAGGGGACATTTTCCTTCACGAAATTAGGGTTGGACATTTTATGAGTATTGGAGTCTGCGTTATGAACACGTGCCAGCCGCAATCGTCTAAAAAGATTGCTAATAATAATATTATAAACAATATTATGATCCGACAGAAATAAACTTTGATAGCCGTAAGAGAGATACAACGATACGATCAATAGAAGTGAAGTAAATATGAATGAAAATCAATAGAAAAACAATAAATTGAAACAACAACATTAAGAATACTTTATAAAACTCGACTCAAATAGATTACTCGACAATTACGTGATCTTACTATCATTAAATGACACCACGTCATTAATTAAACCAATTTGTTAAGTGAAATTGGTTTTTAATATAAATCGATTACGACCTGTGAGGAAAATACAACGGTGACCAATATGAGTTTTTGGATGCAGGTGTTATCGAACGACGAACTGATTCCCACGCCTTATTCAATTTCCTAATATTAAAATTACGAAGCTAAATCTCTCTAGAACTTTTTTCATTTATTTATTTACCTGTTATAATGATAAGATTGAAACTGCAGCAGCGCAGCGCCTTGGTTCCCTACGGTGAATGGAAAGAGTTCGTTAGCAACTTGTTCTGAATATCTATTAACTATCTTTAGTTAGTAAGACTATCAATTTGTAGCAGTTAAAGACAAGTATAAGTTACGATTCCTGTCTACATTAAAATAATGATTAGTCTGTGTCCGTTCTAAGCAGTCAGTTATAGGTATCAATCAAAAGAGACATGCCACAAAACTAGTAGGTAAGATGCAAGACAGAGATGAGACTATTATAAAATAGTTACCTAGTGAATCCATGCAATTTTATGTTACGTCTGAGATGCTTTTTACGATACGGCTAAATGACAAGCTTGAAATAAGTAAGCTTCGTAAACAAACCTTACTAGGAGAAATAAATGTTTCTTTAACTGAATTAAGTACCTATTATAAGTGCAAGATAATGCACTACATCCATTTCAAAAATAATTAAATTGTCTCGAATGTTTTGTACACAAGTAACGCGCAGGTAGGTATAAGCTTAGCTTCCTCGTTGAAAAGGTTTAAGGGTCGCGGGGCGTGTATCAGAACAATGTTTACACCTGTGTGTGTATCTTAACGAGGGGCTGAACTTGCCCTTCTTCTCACGCTCTTCGTTCAACGATGCAAGGTGTAGAATTTGATTTAGGTACAAGTGCCGTCAATAAAATTACGAGGTTTATCAATTTTTTATTTGTAAATTGTATTAAGTTTATGGCCAATTGTAGTTTCATCAACTAACTACTTACAGCGAATCTCATTTATTTAATTAAAGCCGAGTGCCTAGTTAAGAAAGTTGTTTAAGTTAGCTGCAATATTATGGGATTAAAAATCATAGTATAATCACAAGGAATCTGTTGTGATTGTCGGATTAGCCTTATAATTACTGAAAATCGACGATTTACTAAAACTCATACATAGATGTACAATAGTGACTTGTTCTGAATAATCAACAGTCTTATTATTTGCAGTATATATATAGCAACTAGTAGGTATCTACTAGTCTGTGATAGCAACAAAACAAAAAAGATGCCAGGTGAACCAAGTGGTGCTATTGAAGATGCACATCAGTTCAGTATTAAAGCTATATCAGATGCGTTCCGAAAGAGTGAATTCCAAAAGAAGTATTTTGTAATTAACATTTTCTTCAGTGTTAGACTTCATACGCACACACCTTTCTAATCATTGTAATGGTGATGGTATCTACTAAGAAAAACGAGAAACGTCTAAAATTCTAGACCTCAATGTTAAAGGCAATCTAACAGTAGCTTCTTGTTTGCCAGATTTAGCAACCACACCCTAAATATGAAAAAATAAAAATAATTTTGATGAAACTTAAATTGAAACAGTTCTAATATCTGAATTTTACCAACAATTAAAAACCTAGCAATCTCTTAGCAACAAGTTCCTACGTATCTAGTTCTTACAATACAAGTTACGTCAAATAGGCAACACCGCACGATGCCTTACAAGTTCGTCCCTCACCGCATCCCTCTTTCCAGAACGTAAACATGCGTAACTAGTGTAATTGCATTATCGAAGCTGCAATGCCGTCACTGTCATGGACAATCAGGGATTTAAAATCCGGATATTCCCTTCAAAGGAAATTAAAAGTCAATTTCAAACAATAATTCAATAGTCCGAAACAAATCTGCTACGAGCTTTCGAAACCTTAGTAGATTGCTAGGCAGGGTAACTTTATTTAAAATGAAACATGTGCATTTTACATTTAAGAATAAGCCCTAACCCTTTCAGTTAGCTTAAATCAATTAATGACGTTGTATCTAATCTACACTCAATAGAGGCGACAGATGTGAGCGACAGGGGGTTTAGCGGTGAAAACTCATAGATCTCCCTCCCCGACTGTGATGGGACCCTTCCGAATTGTGCAAACTGCTCGCTGTGCGATGCATCTGTCCACTTGCTACTATAGTGCTGTACAGCAATAATATAATAATGGACATCGATGCCTCATATAAAAATACGGTAGGCATGCAATCAGAAATTGAATTTCCAAATACAAGGATATTCACTTTCAATGCCAACGCTAAGTCACCTTTAAGTACTTCCTTTTATAATGGTAACGTTGCACAGTAACAGAGTACCTAACAACTCAGTTCCCAGCCAACGGTTATAGCAGCTCAATTAAAGTGTGGTCACTTCCTGAAAGGAGTACAGTTTAGCAAACACAGCGGAACTGGTATTGTTTCATACCGAGAACAGTACAAGCTTGAGACATATTACGGACTTTATGCTTCCTGTTTCCAATGAGAATATAAACATCAGCTCTTTGTTTGATGTAAGTGCTAGCCGAAGACTCGAGGATTTACCGGCAACATATGGCGCACAAATGAATTTCTTGTGAACTCAAGCAGTTAGAAATATGTAATTACCACTAAATGCCTAAGAAGAAAATACCACCATAACAAATGACATAAATGTATGCGAAATTGTCGATATAATACATACATATTATATGCTCCACCCTAAAGTAATCGGACTCTGCACTTTGTCCCTCACTGAGATAAAGTCGCCCTAGCATTCAAACAAGTGGCTCACACACACTGGCGCATAATCAGGAAGTACAATGAAGATTAAAGAGACTCGTTACACACACGCATGGTTAATGTAATAATATTCGTGTAGGTACCATCCCGCGAGTAGAAGTAGCTGAATATAAATAATATTGCGTACGCACACAAAGGAAGAATTTAAATAAAGAGTCTCGCGGCTGTACCAGGAAGTAGCAGCTCACTTACTCACACATAGGAAGCGACTATATCAGCTATAGGTAGGAACGCTATGTGGCGCTGGCGCACACTTGTGCGTCAACTATGCGTGGGACCGCGCGCACATGGCCTGATTGGGACATACCAAGTGAGCCCCCAGACGATACACTTTTTACGATACATAGTTATCAAGATATTATTATTCCACACGATTAGACTCTGTCTGGCGACCATCGCATGTTTTAACACCAAAGCATAAACACAGCACATATTTTTCAGAATACGGTATTTTTACTTCCTGCTTTTGCTCGTCACTTATCGAAGTTTACAAAATATTGCACGTTATTACATGTTGTGGACTTCGGTTGTTTCAATCATTCAATGACAAAAAATATGTACTTATTTCTTGGTACAAAAACATAACACGGGGATTTGCAATTAATATACATTGATTCAAATATGGCCAAGACAAATGCAAATATAAAACATTACATTTGCGTTGATGTTGATCAAACAAGAAAACAAAATATGCGTTTGAACGTACGCTACCTACAAAATTCCGCCCGCGTCATGTGCCCTCATCCATACGGATGCATTCCCAACCCGGTTTTTTGATCACGTCGATCCGAAACGAACTGAGGGGTCGCTTTGTCATGTGACACTTGTGCGCACAGAGACTCACCCAGGGGGTTACTCGTTAAAATCAGGGATTAATTGTCCATTCAGGGCAAGTTGGCGTTGTTACATCGACATGATCAATAACGCCATGTGTACGAATCATACATTTATTTTATTGTTTACTGGCTAGGCAGTACTACTTCGCGCACCCGAATAAATATTATTATCCTATGTCCTTCCGCGGGTTTTAATTTATCTCCATACAAAATTTCATCTAAATAATACCTACCAACCGATTTAACAGTAAAGCATAACAGACAGACACATAGAGTTACTTTGGGATTTACAATAGTATCTAGAAGATGCCACACTAGTAGAATAAAATAGCACTTTACAATGCTTAATAGAGAAAAGACTATGCATATTCAAAAACTAATTTACAGATGCTTAGAACTAAGTAAAATCATGATTTCCTGCCTCTATGTATCATTAGGCAAATATGAGTTTATTGGTAAAACGGCGGAACGGCTGATAAAATTTAGTATGGTTGTAAGTAAATAGCTGGGAAAAAGATAGTATTTACAAGAACGACGACGCTTTAAATCTTTAGAGTAGTATATTCGTTGCGTGACCATAAACTGTTGCGCGTTGCCATCGGCTGAGGTCGACGGAAGTTGACGATTTCTTAACGGCTGTAATTATCTTTATAGGTTTGAAACAAGAAAAAGGACTGCGTATATATTATCGAGATTACGGATGCTTTGAATTTGTATAAACGATATTGGAATTGGAACCACTTATCAGAAAGTCAGGACTGGCTGTTAGGAAGTTGAATTCGTGTTCTCTTTTTCTTTGCACCAATAGTTTCATATTCAACGGATAGAAAAAAAAATCTAAAGAAAAAGCATCGTTTTTTTTTTCGATTTATGTTCTGAGTGATAATAATGAGTTAGTGGTTCATGTCATGTACAAGGAAGTCGTTATCTCATTATCTACGAAGACTTAATTATTTACATCAACTTTAACCCCACTTACTTCGGAAATAGCAATTTCAAGTATAACTTAGAATTAACTCCGTTTCCAAGATTATGATAACCGTAATGTTTTGATATATACCTTTCTAATTAATTTTAATACAGAAGATAAAATAAACAATGGCCAGAGAAACGTACATCATACCTGTACGAGGACCTATGTACCGTCTACGGAAACAATCATAGTAAGCCTTCAAACGATGAAGTAATTTATGAGCTATTTAGCAACTAGAAATACCGCAATAAGCCAATATGCTTCCTAAAATCCCCCAAATTTTTCACGCAACCACAGTTTTCCCTAATAAGTAGGTACTTGAATAAAATAACATTTAAAATTAAAGCATGTACTTACATAAATCGAATCGGGCTCGGTCGAAGGATCGGGAAGTGTGGAAGCAGGATGGGGAGGCCTTTGCCCAGCAGTGGGAAAGTACAGGCTAAGAAAAAAAAAAATCTTACATAAATCTGCAACCATTTTAATCTACATTCTTGAATATAAATCGGATGCTTATTATAAATAACGTTACAGAACGCCATAAATAGGCGTAAAAGAAAGTAAGACATACTTACATATTAATATTATAATTTTATTATGTGTATTACTTAACGAGAACAAGACGTTACAACGTTAAGTTCTGGTCTACTCTAAAGGCAAGTAAGTGGCGCAATTTTTCGGTGTGACATCGTTGCCTAGTTCTGAGTAGCACCTGATTATGTAATGCGAGAACAACGACGGTTGAATCGGGGTCGCGGTCTGCGAGCGAGCGCTCGGAAGTGCGTTGAGCCTCAATGAATGCTTCGGATGGTGCAACACTCGATCATTTATCGCGATTACAAGCTCTAGATGCCAAACAACCAGTTTGGTGCTTAAATGCAAATTACATCACTTTATGTTCACCACAATAAACATAAATCTACGTTGGTAATCGGCACAAATTCGGAAGTATCGAGTATTTTTTTAAAATCTCAGATCACATCTGAAAATAAGACTTAATTACCTCCAAAAAATAATGATGGTGTTTCTTATTTCGTTATATTTAACAAATTCGCCAACGACTTTCAAACTTTGACTTTCATTTTTATTTGGAGACTGGTATTTATTATGGGGATTAGCAATACTGAGAAAAATAGAACCGGAATTAGGTCAACAGCATTGTCATCCACTTCCACTGAAATTTAATTAAGTCAAAGTTTTTAACAAAAAATACAATTAAGAAATAAAAACAAATGTTTGACATTTGTTTTTATTTCCAAATGTAATGAAAATACCTGTGTAAGTAGATACTTACATAAAAGATGTTTACCCTAAGCGCGATCACATAGGTAAGATTAGGAAATTATGATATGATAAGCTAATCAAATCAATTGAGGAACCTACATACATTTTTCACCGCACAAGTCTTCAAATCCGTAAAAGTCAGGAAGAAAACAGCTGTGTAAAACCACTTGAAAACAATACTCTTAAAATGTTGTTTGATTTAATAAAAATATGAGTGGTATTGAGACATTCTTGAGCAATATTATCAAATGGAAGCAATTCATCTGAACCGGGTCAGTCTGCAGGAAGTGCCGTTATTTCCATACGACTGCAATTTAAATGGTGGCGGTATCCGGCACATACTTCCGGCGTGTTTGCAACGCTTTTCCTCTCTTAGATTTTCTTTTGCAATTATGAAACTGCATCGGAAGATCAACATAGTGAACATGAAATAGGAAGCAGGTAGGTACTTTAATTAGTACCTTTTTAATTTTCTCAATTATATTTATTCCATTGAATATTTAAAATAAATAGTTTAGATTCCGCCTTTATTAAACGGAAACTAATTGAATATTCCGTTCCGATTCCGAAGTATAACAATACAAAGCAATTACAAATGGGTTTTGAAGGTCAAACATTTTTTAACTTCCCACAATTCATTTTGCCTGCCATGCAATCTGTACATAGTACGAAATTACGAATCTATTCTTTCTTGGTAAACTGTACCCAGGTACTGGTTTTCTTCTACATAAACATAAGTACAACAGCTTTAAATTGTAATAGCAATTTACTAGACACTATCTATAAGCGGATTTTTTGCGTAGGTAATGTTGCGGTGATGAACAAATAATCAACTAAATCGGATAAAGCACACAGATAATGGGCCCATATCGACACGTAAGCACCTAATACCATAAACACATTTTACACATACCGCCACACAGTGCGGGCAAGTTTGTTGCTACATCGCATCGTTTAGCTGTACAGTCTGTACTTAGTTATACGACAACGTTTCCGCACAGCCGTTCCTTTTCCGTGGTGCGACCATCATCGGAAGTTGGGACAGAGATTCGCGCGTCTCCCCTCCCCATCCACCTTCCTACGCCCCTGCACGTCCGGTGCCCGTAGGCCGCCGCTGTCCAATTTCCTCTTCCCGCGTGTATTAATTTCCGGCTTAAACTATTTCATGTCGTTCATTTCCTATTAATATTCGTAATGATTTTTGTAATTCTATCTTAAAGATTTTGTTGCTACCAAATTTTTGAACTCCAAATAATTCATTTACAGCAGTTTGATGCTTTGAGTAGATTGAACCTTGATAAACATAGCATTTTAGCTTGTATCCTCTTCTTGATTGCGCTAACTAGACATGTGAGTTTGGATGGCAACAAGACCAGAAGGAGAAAAATGAAAATTTAGTAAAGGAAGATCCGGCAACAAAGGCACGGTAATGGTACCGTGACAAAGGGGATTACTAAAATGGCGACTACTTGTCAACACAAATTGGCATAACAGGAAAATTGTGCTTAAGGTAAATAAATTACATAATTATTTGATTCGTCACTAGCTTTTCCCCGCGACTTGTCTGCGTGGACTTCAGAATTTGGTACATATACCAGGACAAAAAGTACCGTGTGTGTGAGTAACACACAAGGAGATTTTGAGTAAAAAAGTTAATTTCACTCATCCAAAGTTTTATGTTTGTAATATCAATAAGATAGTAGGAAGTAGGATTCGATCTGCGAATATTAATAGGTAATAGAGTTTATTTCATGCTGAAGGGCTCTGGCTCTGCTACAGCCCTACGAATCGATCGATCAAGGTTATCTTGCCACATCAATCTGTGGATGAGTGACCGTCCATTTGAAACTGAGCGCCCTCCGTACCTCGTCGGAAAGCACATTAAGCCCAACGGCTTAACAGCTTAATTACAGTTGAGTCTAGCGCCCTAATTGTGGTTTGTCTAAAATCTTTGACATTTGTTGCGGTATTTACACACCGAAAGTCTGACAGCAAGTTCATCAAGGAATATAGTGTAAAACTTAGGTATTCGTTCCTTGCACAATATTGTAATATTCTAGTAGAAAAATTAGCTAAATTGATACAAATAACAACGTTTAAAGTGCAACTTGTAAAAAATTGCGTACCTACAACCGATTTAAAGTTACATGGTCGCCCTGACGACCGCTCAAAGTAATGCGCTCACGCAATGAACTTATTTCGGGTAGGTTCTTCCGCATGTGTTCGGATTTGAGTCCAGACGTTCATCGCAATCGCATTCCGACTGGAACTGGCCTGGAATTATTATCATCGCGATATTTAATATAATATCTCTATATTCATTGTAGCTAGGTGGATCTTTATAGGTATTATGAAAACATGCTACCTATTATTCAGATTTCAAAAAACAAGAACTTTATTCAGTAAGTGCTTTTTATAATACATGTCAATTTTATTAGGAAGGTAGGTATACTAGAATCTAATATTCTTTAAAATAAACAACTTGTTAATGTAGACGAAGACGTAGTAGGTAAAAACGTAATCACGTAATACCAAACTTGTAACATTAGACTGTTAACAAAGAAAGTAGCAGCAAGTTCTGCGGTCACGGTCACGTATGACCGAACATCATGGTCTTTTATTCTCTAAATTACTGCACATAACTCCACGACGAACGTCTGCATGCCGCCAGAACACTGCGTAACCAGCCAGTGAGCGAGAGCGAGACGACACGAGCAGGGAGCGGGGGCGGGCGAAGGGAGCAACAGGTAAAGATTCCGAGGCCACTTCCGTCTTGGCTGCCGAATATTTCTGTCTCGAACCGGTAGTGGGACGGCGGCCAGGGCACACACAAGATAATCTCAACCTACACGCATACACGAACATGACTGTCTGTACAGATCCAGTGACACAACATCGGCTTTTGCCCTGCGGATGCTCCATTAAATTGATGAAACACAATAATGTGGCATATAAAGCTGATGCAGTTATAATGAAATAACAAATTGTAATGAAATGTGATATTTAACAACATGCATGTCAGTTATTTTAAGCGTTGTGTTCAAAGGTAAAATGATCTTAAATAACAACACATAAAGTAGGTAGATATGGTAAAAACTTTATGCGTGTCACAGAGCTTACAAACACAACACGTAGCAGAGTCGAATGAGCTCAGCTCAAACCGGTTGGCGCTCATATTGTCTCACTCTGCACCAGGAAACTGCCGGCCGGTTGCTGAGACGTTTCCTGTGCTTTGTCTCAGTAATGTCACGATATCTTGAACTGCACGTTGATAGATCACATTCGTGAGTTCCTAGTGGCATGTATGTTATACCAATAGATAAGCAACTACAACAAGGACTAGGTTTTACCTGAATGATGTACATTAACCCCATAACTCTGTACAGCTATAGTTAATAGTTTAATGTGCTTATAATAAGTAGGTATCCGAAATCCGAATATATGATAACCTAGTTAGTTTTCTAAACACTATCAAAATATACTTAATTTTGGTAATCAAAAATGCCCGGAAATTAAACGCATTAAATCCATATAAAAAACAAGACTCGTGGCTCTGCGATTACTGTACCTACAAACAAGGAAATATTGTGAGTTATTAAAAACTGGCGCGCTGACGTAATTCCACCACACTAACTAGCACTTCCGCGTGCCCTAAGCAGGCGTGTGCCTGCTTTGTATAATAATCCTATTCCTCCAAAGTTCCTTCATAATTATTACAAAATGTTAGGTATTTTATTACTAAAGGTACCTACGACAAGTGCCCCAGTTGTGGGGCGTCGTCCGTCAACGCCAATCCACCCCGATAACGGTTTGCGGAAACAGTGCTCACGTTTAGTTAAAAATGGGACTTGGTCTGGCTCCCGAAGTTTTATCTCAATGTGTGAGGTGGCGAGGGGCGAGCGGGAGTGCGGGAGGGGAGTGGATGGCGCGCGTCCGTCCGCCCGCGCCTCCACCGCATCATCAGTCCGCGTCGGAGAGTTGCCCGCGACGCTTGTCTGCGAGCCCGATCCCTCAGATACGCTGCTGGTTTACGGCGTGCCGTAACACGACACGTTTGGAGGGACCGCCGCTGCTTCGCGTGTGCCTGGTGCTCTGTGAACACTGGATTCTGTGCTACTAGTGTTGTGACGATGTACATGTGCTGATTTTGTCAAGTTTCCGTCTACCTATAGGATTTTGACGACGCAACCAGTTCCGGATCAGCTCAGCCGGTAAGTAGCGGTGCTTATCGCAGACCACGCTATCGCGGACTCACGCATTTCCGACCGCGCCCGATAAGGCAACTGAATGTACAGTCAACAGTGCCTAGAGATACGAACTCCAAATTCAGCAGCAAATTAAAGCTGAGGGAATTTTTTATATAAATGAAATATGTTATTATGATTCTTACTTGGAATATGACATATATTTTTTTTTAAATAAGGTATTAGTGGTATCAGATTTTGCTTGTTACAAGTAAATGGGAATGCAGGAATAATGATTAACTATATTAGAGATCAATATAAACAAAAACTGACACAACAACACAAAGTTTAACTTGTTGGATTCACAACATTCAATAAAAAAGTAATAAGCCAACTATGAATAAAAACAATGATCAGCTCACTGAGACCAACACAACTTTTAGATACAAAGGAACATAGTAACATGATAAAGAAAAAACTTTTTGATGTAGGTAGGACATTAAGTTTGTAGCTCCCATAAATAAAATACTCAGCGTCACCTAAGTAAACATAATCCGCATGTATGATAGTTATCTAAAGTTGTTAACAGTTTGCCACTGCCTGTAACAAAAAGATATAACTTTATCTGGACCCTGAAATTCTATTTGTGATTTCGTCAACTTCGGCGGAAATGTTAAAAGATTTCATTTTCTCTCGAAAATTAAGATTTCTTAGAATGTTTCATACTAAAAGTAAACTAGTCCTTGTCCAATAAATTGCTTGCATAATTAATATTTATGGAATAAGATCATAGTCTCCGTCGCCATTGTTAATTACTTCAAAAGAGGGTATGAAAAGTTGGGGTTATCGTATTGTGATAACCTGCTAAGTAGGGTTGTCGTATAGACATTAATGCGAAAGAAGGCACTAAAAGAAACGATGCTACGATGTTCCTAATCGTTACAGAATAAACAAATAAAAAACTTTATTGACATCTATTATCTCCCGAAGAAATAAAGTTTGTCCACCGGAAAGACCACTTAACAACCCAAAGAAAGACGTACAAACTAACGAAAAATAAACGAGGGTCGGTGGGTCATCTTACGAGTCACAAGAAAAACTAGCCGCAAGTTAAAATTGTAAAATATGAAATCTGTAAACAAATTTACAACAATAAATTATGTAATACAAGTTATCGTCATTTTTACGGAAGGTTGTTAATAAAATATAATAAAACAACTCAAGAAACAAATATTGATTTGAATGACTTTAGTTTTGCTTATATAACAGCATAAATGTTAGTCGGTTATTTCACGACTCCATACTTTACTGAAAACCTTGATAAGCCTTACCTTTTGCTGGTGAAATATAAATAGGGAAATAAACTTATTTCAAAAACAAAAGACAGTAGTAGGTATCAGTTTACGTGATAATAATGGCTGATAAGATGC
Source organism: Pyrrhia umbra (assembly GCA_963891755.1). Lineage (NCBI taxonomy): Eukaryota > Metazoa > Arthropoda > Insecta > Lepidoptera > Noctuidae > Pyrrhia > Pyrrhia umbra. Next base: position 9,373,025 of record OY982922.1, on the reverse strand, counting down.
CTTCAGTGAAGATAAGACACTGAAACGATTCAAGTTGTAACATTAAAAGTGACACCTTAGCGCCACCTTTTATCAAATAGCTACACTCTTAGTTAACGGTAATAGGTTCGCAGTATTATTTTGATAAATGGAACCAAAACCTAAACGGGATGCATTTAATACTTTACTCTAGAAGCAGTTATGTGATGTAATGTAGTATGTGAATGTATATGTTTATATTTTTTTAAACGACCATTGTCCATATTGTTACAGACAATCGTGATGAAAGTTGTAAGTCTTCAACTGCCGTCAGGGCCTAGTATGGAGCGGTTACCGCTACCATTTAGCCCTACCGAGTTGCTATGGAGGTATCCTCTGCCGTGGGCCCCTCCTCCACCCTCACCTCTTGGTGATGCCAAGGCTCAACTGCCGGCGGGTCTTCCCCCAGAACCAAGATTATGGACGAGAGAAGATGTCGCAGTTTTTCTTAAATGGTGCGAACGAGAATTCGATTTGCCCAATTTTGACATGGATCTCTTCCAAATGAATGGTAAATAAACTAAATTCAAAAATATTTTGTATAGTGAAAAGCTACTAACTATATAAGAACAAATAAAATAATCTATTTTGTCTTTCAGGTAAAGCTTTATGCCTTTTAACGAAAACTGATTTGGGCGAGCGCTGTCCTGGGGCTGGTGACGTATTACATAATGTGCTGCAAATGTTAGTACGTGATGCTGCACTGCTGGGAAGAGTTCCCTCGTCTCCAGTGACACCTACAGCGCGTGCCGCGCCTTACCCACCTTCCCCACACTCACACCCGCCTACTCCAACATGGGCTGTTGATGGTTTCCATCATTTTCATAGCGCTGCTGCAGCGGCTGCTCAACCCAATTCCGTGACTTTAAGTCCAGCTCCGTCAGTGGACAGTTCAGGAAGCCCTCAAAGAGGAGAAGCAGTTAACTATGCACCAAATTATGCACCATCTATGCCTGCTACTACTCAGGCTGCGAGTTCAGGAAGCAATCACTCTGATTCTGATGAAGAAGCTCAATTCGCACCACCTCCTCGTTCTCCCAAGGAAGCGCCATTAGTAAGCCCGGCGCCACAACCTCACCCAGCGCCACAACATTCACATTATCGTGCTCAACATAGAGAATTTTTCCCGAACGACATGCCAGAATCAAACACAAGTAAGTGTTTAAATCATTACAATGTCATTTTGATATTTATACCAAAATGTTTAGCATAATAGGTGAACACATTAAATGAAATGTAATACAAATTCTTGTTTTGTTTACAGATGGAAGATTACTTTGGGACTTCCTTCAACAGCTATTAAATGATCCTTCACAGCGGTACACGAACTACATTGCCTGGAAAAATAGAGAAACGGGAGTGTTTAAAATCGTTGATCCAGCTGGTCTGGCAAAACTGTGGGGAATTCAGAAAAATCACCTCTCCATGAATTACGACAAGATGTCTCGTGCGTTAAGATACTACTATCGCGTAAATATTTTGCGAAAAGTTCAAGGAGAAAGACATTGCTACCAGTAAGTTTAAGCTTAAATTAAATGTATCTAATCACCAGTATTTTTTAATCATAGCCCGATACTCATCTCAATTTGTTATTACAGGTTTTTAAGAAATCCAACTGAACTGAAGAACATAAAAAATATCTCGCTACTACGGCAACAAATGAGTCCAACGAGAGTTGTGTCTCAAGCTGTCGTAAAAACGGAAATGAAAGAAGAACGTTGCGATGAAGACCCCGCTGACGAAGATATGCCTACTGACCTGAGTATGGCAGCGTCAGAGCCATGGCGGAAACGTGCGCGACCGGACCCTAACCCCGTCCCTCCGCCGCATGACAAACATCACATAAGTGCCCTCATTGGTGACAACATGATGATGAAGCAAGCATCAGAATACACCACTGAACATTACGCACTCAACCTCAAAAGTGAAAAATGTGAACAATGATTACAAAAGACTATTAACGTGGGACACTCGCCAGTGCAAAACGCATTTTCTGCATATTCAGTATGCCAACAGCTCCACCCACTAAAATTCTAGTCAAATTCCTCTCAGAAAGGATATTTAAGTCTTCCTCTAAAAAATATTATCGTACTTGATGAACAATCACTGAGAGTACTTTGACAGATTTAGGATGGTCATTGGAGTTTAACAGGGTATGGACCTTAATTATGCCTTTGTGCCAAGTGATTTTTATACCTAATAGTGTCAATTATATATCTAAATAGTTAGCAAAAAGGGACAAGAGTTTATTCGTGTTAAAGTCATAGAAATTATTATAGATTTGTGCAATGGACTATCACTTATGTAACTGTTGACTGAGATCTACCAGTTACAGAAGATTGTTGCCAAAACTCTGTATCTATCCTTATGTTATGTGCGTAATTCGCACTCGATTAATGCATTTGCGTAATTTAATTAGTTTTATGCGTGTTTTATATTTTTGTTTAGATTTGCTGAAAAGAGAAGATATAATCCGAAAGAACTAAAAGGGTTAAAATTTTAAGAATATTATCATAAATAATGTATGTAACGTCTTCCATTCGTTCTTTTTGGCAAACCTTCAATTGTAGCATGTGAAATGTAGTTACTATGACATCTACCACATCAATGCGGAATTACATCGTATTTGGCAGCTTTGAAATTAAAGTTTTGTTTTGGGTTTTAAAGAAATATATATTGAATCTATTAATATTTATTAAAAAGACAATAAAATGTCAAATATTTTGAAAATAAAAATGCCTTGAAATCGATAAATAAAACACACACCCACTGTGATAAAATAAAGTGGTAGACATATGGTATGATAGGGACTTTACTCAAAGATTTCCAGCTACAATTTTCTGTGATCTCTTTTATCAATGTAGGTAGGTAGTTAGATGTTATAAAGTAAAGATGTCTTTGTAAATATAAACATAGTTATGAATAAGTAAATTAGGATAAGGAACTGACTGTAAAGAGAGTGTATGTATGATTTGTAAAACAAAAAGTGGAGCTTTATCAAAGTACCTAGTATATCAGTAAGTTCTATTACAACTGAGTTTGTATTTTTACATTTATTTGTATTTGGTATGGATGCCAATATTTCCAGCTTGTTGTACACAATAAAATAAACATTGAGTTTCACATTAAAATATTGTGTCGAGATTTATTATATGACTTAAAATAAACGAGAAATAATATTATGTCTTATATAGTAATTTATTTTAATCGACATTCCAGAATAAAAACCATGTTTTCAGAATAGCAAAAAATAAATACTAATTTGTCTATTTATCCACTGACTAGTCTCATGAAAGATACCATATCCCAAAATGCCGTAGATGCTTAGACACTGCTGCCAACAACCTGCTACTTGAAACTTCATATAAACAACATCACGCCTATATTCCCCGAGGGGTAAAACCTTATTTCGCAAGTTGCTGACACAAGACAATGGTTAAACACTCGCAGTTAATCACATATACCTAGCCTGTTAATAGCTCCTATAATAAGATTGCGAACCTTATTTCATCAAAAGGGCACAAATCTTAGACTCCTGCAAGCTTAGCACGTGGTGTGGAAAAAACGCGTTTTCTCTATTTCATATCCTTGATTGTTCAATACAAAATCCATGAAGAAAACTTGTTTCTCCCCCCCCCCCCTCAAGCTAGACTTGTTTGGTGCTATCTACCTACTTGAAAATTACATGTGAAAAACCGACCAAGAGCGTGTCTGGCGACGCACAGTAGGGTTCCGTAATACATAGGTACGTTTTAGTTGATCGCCTATATCTCTGTTACCGGTTAAACCTACTTAGCGGTGTTTTCCTCTGAAGTTCACTGCATGTGCTACGTCTGTGAATTTTTTCACTCATCTAGGTACCTACAGCCATTCCAAAGTTAGATCGCTCGAATCTAACAAAAAATAGCCATTTAAAGCTAGATATTTCCCTAATGGATCCTTTAATCGAAAAATCGTCTTCACACACTGCTTTATTTTTACAAGACCTATCCAATGATACCTCACACGACGGGATAAATGAGAGAAAAAATCATCCCCTTTTTCCGTGTTTGGGAGCTACCCTAAAAATAAAAATATCCATAATTTTATTTTTTATTCTTATGCTAGAACCAAGAACCTCTGAGCTATGCCGCGGATAGATAGACGGACATGCCTAAACTGAAAAGGGTTCCTTGTAGACTACGGAACCCTAAAAAGTGCAACTATGTTCTGTAACAAATTCATAACTATATTGCCCTATAACTAGGTTACCCACTATTTGGATGAGGTAATGCCCTTCAATTTATTAATGCCAAACCTACAGAAAAAAAATGAAGTATTTTTTGGTTGAACGTTTGTCTTTGCTAATTACAGCCAGAGAGCAGAATCGGGGCTTCAGTTACTTACGCAGAGGGTCAAACAAAAAAACATAACCCTCCTTCTGTCGCAGTCGGGTAAAAAAGCCTATCATATATCAAATGCTACCAAGATACCCTCCTATGGAGTTTTATAATGGATTTTAGTAGCAATCATATCACAGAGCGCCATCTGTTGTGTACAAGTAAAAGTTTAACTGGCAGCAGGCTAATGTAAATGAGTAAACTATAATGCGAACAGATTAAAATACGAAGCCAATCATAGCTTAGGGGCTAAACAAATGGCAAAAACGCTAGTAGAAAAGAAAACAAAATGTATGGGAATGACATTCGTTTACAACTAGCTATCTGTTATTCCCATACATTTTGTTCATTTGTTTCAGAGTCACCAGTAGATGGCGTCACTCATCAGAAAGACTTCCACGATTATTCATAGCTACCTAAAGCGTAATCGTGTTCGATTCGTGAGAAAACCGTAGACTTCTTAGATAAAATTTTAATTAACTATGTTGAACAAATTAATTATGTTAATGAAGAAAAAATATTACTGGAATAGGGAAAAGATAAAGAGGAACATTAGAGGGAGATAATTCAAAAATGCTATTACATAAGGTTGTTACAATTTTTATTATAGAAATACACTTATTAAATGTAACTTTTTTGGTTGTTTATAAAACTACTCTTAAAGCCTAATTAAACTTAACACTTTATCAAAAATATATGATACTTTATGGACTTTCTGGTGGAGCATTTTGGAAAAATATGACATCATCTGCTATAATTGTGGATGCAGATCTGACTTGACCATCATCCATTTTGACTTCTCCATATGACAATTTGCCAGTTATATAAACTCTTTGGCCTTTCTTTAAGTATTTGTATACTGTATCCCTAAGGCCAGGCTTAAAAATACTTATTCTGTGCCAGTCAGTTCTTTGCAGTATGTCACCAGATTCATATTTGTAACTGTAATGAGTTGCTAGTGGAAAGTTTATAACTGGATGTTCTTCTGAGCCTCGCTTCTGGGGATCGGCCCCAACTCTGCCCAGTAAAGTAACTTGATTTATAGCTGCAAAAATAAGTCCATACATAAATATATAAGTAATAGTATTCCTTAGGATTTATTTTTAACTCAAAGTTTATAATTATTGTGTGTACTAACTTTTCTCTGATTTTTGGGAATTGTATCTAAGCACAGTTTGCTGAAATCCAGTTACATTCCGCAAAATATGTGGTATCTGTAAATACAAAGTATTGAGTAGCAATACAAAAAATGCCCAAGTGTGAGTTGGGATAGAGCACCAATGGTTCTGAACTTCTCAAAAAGTAAGTAAGTAATTCACAATTATCATGTACATTTCCAACTGCATAATAATGATGCATATGCAATTTTTTATAATAGTTCCAAATTAGTAGTAGTATCAGTAATTCCTGTAATAATCAGCTGTTACTGACAGACAACCGGCATCCTTTTTATAATTATTTTGGTTTAGAACTGTAAAAAGTATACTTACCATCAATTGATATAAATCGGTACAGAAGTTAAAAATAGGTAGGTTACCCATACGAAAACAATTGAAAAAATACGACGGATACAAGTTCTACGGTTCAACAGAGAATAGGTACGCTTCTCATAAAAATCAAAAAGATTATAACAACATACAAAAGAAATAAAATATGCCAGTAACTTTATCAGTCAATTTGGAGCCGGTAAATCATAAATGTGTTCTAATGAGTTAAGAAAATATTACTTACCCTGAGAGATGGAAGCATGATAAGATCGTAAAATTTCTAACAAGATATAATAGATCAAAATAGTTGCATTTAAACTCTCAGTTCAAAGAGAATACAATAAGATCTCAGTTCTGTTAAAAACGTTAGAACTATAACCTCTTATTTTGAATATCTAAGATGGTCTTTTAATCTGACAGTTTGACAGGTAATGACAGGTTACTATTATTTAAAATAGAGAAAAAAACTAGTTACTATTACAGAGTATAAAAACACTATTTTGATGACATTTAAGGGGTTGCTAGATCAACCCGACATGTTCAACCCGGTTTGGTATAATCGACTGTTTCAGGATGTTTAAATTTACTTATGTGAAAAATGTATATTTAATAGTTAATAAGAGCGTTATTTTCGCCAACAAACTGTAGCACAGTTTGGCGATGTTTAGTAATAAGATAAATGTATATTTTTTTCAAGAAATAAACGTATAAAAAAAAAAAAAAAAAAAAAAAAAGGAATAAAAAACTCATCAAATAATACGTTACCCATCGAAAGTTGGAAGTTTTAATTTATGGTAAACAGCTGTTTTAAGTTGATCGGACCGTTATCTCGTCGATGAACTTGGGCCTAAGTAGTTTAAAATATTTCAAGAAACTTTTGGCGCTTTGTTCAAAAATTACCCACTTGTGTCGAGTGTCAGGGTGGAGTCACGCTACCGTAGCGCAAAGATATATGCCGTAGCGTCATTTGAATAAGACGCTTTTCTTAAACAGCAAAGTAAATACAATACTATGTTAAACAGATGATTCTTCTCGGTCAACGACTCATGGAACACTAAGAACGAACGCAAGAACTTTGTAGGTTGGGCATGGTCATGGTAATAAATATGGAGAGTGTGCAAGGTTTCGGGACGCATTGTTGCAATAACATATATCCGGTACCGTACTATCCACCGATAATAACGTGTCTATGTGGAAGAGCTTTTAAAAGGCCACTGGGTAAATTAAAAAAATGCCTGTCACGACCTATTTAAATTACCAAATAAAGTTAACTCCTTTTTTACATTCATAGTATACCCTGCTATACCCTGTAACTTCACGAACGGAGCACCATTCTGGAGGGTTATCGAACTGTAATATCTAGCTTACAGCTGGGGGCTTTATTAACTTGTCCCCCTCTTGAAGAGATTGTTCTCCTTACCTCTATCCTCCGTATTAATGGATCAAATGTTTAATGTTACCATGCTAAATAATATTTTCAATTTTACCAACCTGCCAAAATAAATGCCTTTACGACTTGCGTCGTTCATCTCGGAATGACAGTTGTTTTGTGGTTATAAAGATAGATAGAAAATTCTATCTCTATCTCTTCAACCACCACCATACGCAATCCGGGAAGAGTTGTTGCCTGTGAAGGATGCCTTCAGCTGCGAATGCAAAGTCTGAGAAACCAGCTTCTTCGGAGGCTATGGATAATTCTCCAATACGACAAATTACGACGATTATTGAACACAAAATCCGTAATTTGGAGAAAAGAAAGGTATGTAATAAGCTACTATCAACAGTTACAAACAGTTTTATGTAGTAAGAGTCGCTATTTTTGCAAAGCTCATATCTTTGTTAAGTTTTTCATGTATAAGCATGCCTAAGACCGCATAAGTTTTGCCCGCTCATAGCGTAAAATATTGCCGCAGACTTGACGCCATTTTCACACATGTGCTCATGCTATGTTGACGATACAATACCATGACGCCCTAAAGTTTACCTTTTATTTGTTCATTTGAACCAGGATGCCAGTGAAGGACAATTTGACCATTACCGATATTATCATTTACTAGTTTTACTTTCTTAGTACGCGGCATTATATGCAATGTTTTAGTATTCATAACAAACTAAACAAATCAGTAAACAATCTTCATAGTTTATATTAATAAATTTATATCTTGCGGAAGGTGTCCTAAAGTTCAACTATATTTATGAAGATAACTCAGTTATTTTTGTTAAGTAAACAATGAATAAACATTTTAAATTCTTCTTTAGGCCAAAAGTCTTTAAATATATCTAGTAGTAGTTCACTTATACAACAATAGTATCTGTGAGCTTATGTTGGCTCATTGTAAGATCACACATCAATATTATTATTGCCTTTATGGATACGGTGGATATGATGTTGGAGTATGCTTTTTTCTGTTCTTTTGGTGGAAGGAGAAGGAGGTGTTTCTGAAATTGTGGTTTTATTACAGAGTAAGCTAACATCATATCGAGACTTGCAAAAAGCTGGAAAAGAACTAAACAGCGATCAAAAAGTAGCAGTTGCTAAATATGATGAGGTTGCTCAAACTCTGGAGTTTGCAAGGGACCTATCTAAGCAAGTCCTATCAATAGCTACTTCTGCAGAGCGTGAGGCAAAAAAACAAGCAAAAAAGGTACCAAATTGATTCTGTAATATATGCTACATTCTTTAGTTGGTCTACTTATTGACAATATTTTTAAATTGTGTTATCTATTTTCTTTCCAAACTATGTAATCAGAATAATATTTTTATAGCATACAATTTTATTATATGTATAGATAATTGTTTTTGCAAAATCACAGAATAGTATTGATATGAAACTATTCAACAATAACAATTTCTTTACTATACATAGATACATAGATAGTTACAGTACCCTATTAAATATCAGAACTTGAATGTACTTTGATTGAAGACACAATTTAATATGCTATAAAATATTCAAATTCAGGATGCATGGGTGCGGTATGCAGCAGAAACAAGTAAAATTCGCGAAGTTTTACTTGTTTTGGATTGTCTGAACCAAATGGGAAATACAGAAGCTAGAAATGATTTTCTGAATGGAACCAATGGTGCAGTAAAGCTTACGGAAGAGGATCTGAAAATATTAGATGATCTGTAAGTGTAATTTAAATTAAAATATTTATATTGTCTTGATAGTAGAAAAAGTGCAAATGCACAAACAAAATGCTTCGGATGGTGCACTCACTGAAAAAAAACCTTGTGTCTTTACATTGAAACATTTATACTCCTTCACAATTTTTGTATAAAATATTTTGTTTTCAGATACCCTGAAGTGACACCTAAACATGAGGTAAATGAGGAGGGTCACCCTGGATTTCATATCCACACCACTAAAGCTGCTGAACATTTGTATGCTATAATTGATGGGAAGCCTAAAGAAATATTGGGCACCACCTATACTCGTATCAAGGAGATTGTTAGTGCAGTGCATGAATGTGGCTACTTTGACCGTTCAGCAGATATGGTAGTATCAGAAATTGAAGAGAGTCATGTCCTAGTGCCGGAAGTTGAGTCAGTGGAAGTGGTGGACAATGAAGTGGAGGCTGAGGTGGCAGCAGCGTACCCGCCGGGCGCCCTGCCCGTGCCGCCTGCGCCAGCTGTCGTTCCCGCACCTGCCTACCCGCTCAGGCCGCTGCCACCTATCACATTGCAAGAGGTAGAACATGCATATTTTGCCCAGCAATATCCTCAACAGCGACCTATTGCTGAGGTTATTGGATCCCAGAACTTCTTCTTTCTGCAAGAGTCTGAGATAGACAGTCCCGTCGGCACTCCACAGCCGCCGGTCATAGCCAATCAGCCGTCACCTCCGGCGCCGATTCCGTCTCAGACCTTTACAAATCAACACTTCGTGCAACTTCCGGGCGGGCGCGTAGCTGAGCCCGGCACTCTTCCGATGCCACCACAACCACACTTCCCACCGCACCCTGAGCACGCCGGCTTCCCACCCGCGGGAGTGCCGCTGCCCGGCGTGCCGGCCGGCCATGCGCTCGTGGCGCCGCTACAGGCCGCCCACGCGCACGCCGTGCCTGCAATGCAAGCGCCGCCACCCGGCCCACAGCTCGCGCCGCCCACAATGGAAGAGTGCCCAGTCTCCTCATCTGCAGATGACAAAAATGATGACGAGGTTAAAGAGGGCGCAAGTCCCGAACGCGATGATGGCGGTGATCGTAAAATTCACGGACAAGGTGATGGCCAAGCCAGGTACCGACGATTCGGACGTGGCGGTGGCGGTGGCAGGGGCGCTCCGAACGGCCACCGAGGTCGTGGAGCATTCCAGAGTAGACAAGGTGGTGAGGGCTACCGTGGAAGGCACCCTGGTGACTATCAGGGCAGATCCGCTAAGGATGGCTACCAAAACAGACAGTATGATGGATATCAGAACCGACATGGTAAAGACGGCTACCAGAGTCGTGGAGGTGACGACCGCGACGGATACTATGGTAACGGTGACACTGGTGATAGTCACCAGCAGAATGAAAATGGTCGCGAGAGATACAATGATAACCAGAGCTACCAGGGCGGTTTCAAGGGTCGCGGCAGAGGGGGTCCTCGAGGCGGAGTGCGCGGCGCGACGCGGCCTCCTCGTTCGCAGTACACCCGTAAACCTGAAAAAGTTGAATAGTTCTTGTGGATCTCGACGGTATGTTGCATTAGCGGCATTACCACAATATAAATGTATTAAAATGACGGACAAATTCATTCGTGGAAGGCAGATTTCACCGGCAACAACGCGCTGTGGTTAACAAACGAGAGATTATGGTATAAAAATAAATAAAAAATAATAAAAAAAAAGTAAAATATTAAAACTTGAAACTGAATAAAAAATAAGTTACTTGAGTTTAGATGTATGATATATGCAGTTATTAATACTTACGTACTTGTATAAGTTAGGTCACGCAAGTGACTTAGTGACGCGGTACGAGAGGGCCGCTCGTGGCCGCAGTCAGTCGCTCAGTACCTCGTGCGTGCCTCGTCCTCGTGATAATATAAGTACAGGAGATGTGCACACAACTGACTAAACACTGTCAACTGGGACCTTTTTCCAAATCACATTGATCTTTGTACTTTTAATACAGTTGGTTAATTATATGTGTTAAGATATTATATACATATTTGTTTCTCATAAAACATCAAAGTTATTATAAAGCTTTCATCTCAATTACATTATAATTTTGCTACTATTCCTGCGCAACTTTTTTTGAGTTTTGTTTTTAATTATATAGGAATTGAACAGGTACGCGATACCTAACACTTATCTTATACCTGTTGACATTTTATGATTTAAGAAACCAAACTGGCCATATCACATTAATTATGTATGTAACTGGAATAAGTTCCGATTTGTTCGTGAATAGCTCTACTTGATTTTGCCTGTAATTATTTATCTTTCAAATAGAGCTATTATCGTCAAATTGAACAGATTTAAACTGTTTGTGGTACATATTTGGTTCCCTTGAAATATTTTTGTTTGTCTTGTCCAGGCTTTTTTTACATATTCCTTACATTGTTCTCAATAGAGGCTGTGTGCAAGCAAATTAAAAGTATTCTATAAAATTAAAACCAATTTTATTTTAACTCCTGTAGTCAGTCCCTTGATCTATGTAATGGCAATTAAGGGAAGAGTGAGAAAAAAGTTACAGCCGGTTGCACCAAAAAAATGTGCGGTGCTTATTAAGCAGGGCGCAAACGTGGACACTTGTGTCAGACACAAGCTACCGATGAATATTTGATTTCTATAGAACCAGTATGAAATCATCCATTCCCTGCACATACGTACACATTTTTTGTGTCCAGTTGCTTCCACTTAACATTTACTCATGACTATCAAAGTATTCGGTGTTGGTAACTGTAAACTAACAGATTCAGTTGAAGACACAAGCAACATTAACAAATTTCCTTGCAATTGTACTGAGCTGTGCAAACGGAGGTGTGCGACGCAAGCCGCGCACACTGAACGGGTGACACTCGCAGCAGACGGACACCGAATTCAACTTCTCCGTTTGCGTAGCTCAGTACAATAATAATTGTAAAAATAAATCACAGACGTAGCACATGTAATGACATGTAGGCTTAACCAGTTATAGTCGACCAACTAAAATGTACTGCGGAACCCTACTGCCCGTGGCCCGACACGCACTTTTTCACTTCATTTTTTCATACGAACAATCGTTTGTTGTAACTGTTCCTAATCTCAATCATTAGTTAACCAGCTGTGACAGACAGACAAAGCAGCATCATAAGGGTTCCTTTTTAACCAAGAAGCACCCTATAAAGATCTTCGGAGATAGGCAATGGAACTCTTCAATTACTAAAATCAGCGGACCCGCGATTGCGGCAATCGCATGTCTATGTATAGACCATTCCATAACATCACGCCTCTAAGGTCTAAGGGAGAAAACTGAGATAAAGGGCACCTTATTAAAGGTGATGACCACAAGGCATTATATTGTAATTTAGATAAATTACAAACCAATCCACTAAAAAGCGAGAAATAAAAATATTTTTTTTACCATTTTGGTCTGGAACCTAAAACTAATATTTTCTCTTTATTGTGTGAGTTTAGATAAATACATAACTAGGATGTAAATATAAAGCATTAAAACAAGTAGGTTAGCTAGTAATAGGTTTTATTTGATAAAATTGCCTTTATGTCTTATAGTAAGAAATGGTATTTAAAAAACAAATAGACCTATACCTGTCCAATCTGAACAAAATAAATAAAGTTCTCTTTAACTTTAATTACCAGACAGAACCTGTAATTTTTACAATGCTATAACTACTATAAAACTACATTGGCGTAGTCGTATAATTAAAAACCTATACAACCTAAAGCAATTATACAAAATATCTTTTCATAGTGTACTTATATTTAAAAATAGAAATATAATATCGTCACATTTGTTCATTTATAAATTATAGGGCAGATAACACCAGTCGTGCCAAATTGTAATCACTTAAAAAATATGGGGATTATTTTATACAACAAAAAGAATTCAATTATCGCTTCAGGGAATGTGTTACTTCGAATTTGACATCACAACAGACTTTAGATTAACTAAGCCATATATTGTCCATAATTGCCCCTTAAAGATAACATAGGGTGAGATCATTGAGACTGTGATTGGTGACACATTGTAATTTGCAATTTTTAATTGCGTCTAGATTTTCACCATTAGATAATTTATACATATAAAAGAATATTGCAACAATTATTGGCGGAGCTGCTATTTTTTTTAATTGAACATATAGATTAAAAACAGAAGACGACACATACATACCTTTGAATAGTGGCGGTAAAAGTTTGGAAATCAGATCATTTTTATATCGAACTGCATGCATGATTACTTCCGAGTTAAGTCCTCCACGGTTGTGTTGATCATATGAATTTCGTGGGGTTATTATCAGTATGACTTATGATCTGAGTGTGGAAAACCTGTAAATTAGTAGCTTGCCCGTATATTATGAAAACCTTAGTAAGTATACCACTTTTGTTAAAACCAGTGACACAATAAGGCTAAAGATGAAATTAGTATGGTTTAATAATTTATGGTCATTCAAAAAACCATTCAATGAATATAACAAGCACTTCCGTTACGGGAGTTACGGCTTTACATATGCTCCCAAAATGTTTTCGATACTTTACCAATATTCGGGCTATTCTACTAGTTTTTATTTGTAAAATGGAACATAGCCATCCATTTCTTAAAAAATATTTGGGTAGTTGACACCACCAAACAATTGACATTCTTTTTATGAACTGTCAAAACGCGTTTCTCAAAATCTGTTTTGTATGGCAAGAGCAAACGATTTAAAACTCGATTCACTGACAATTAATTGCAAGCCACTAAAAATGTAATTTTACAGCAAATCCAAAATTTATCAGGTTTTCAGGTATAAAATCAACAGCATTTTTAGAGAAGTTGTCTTGGAATTGTCTGATAGTGGTGTGAACTACCCAATTATGAGAACTGAATACTGCTAGATATGTTATTAAATAAGCGACTACAAAGATACAACCTTTATGAATTGAGACAACAAATAAATGAGAATTTGTATATTGTGTTCATACATAATTACTTTCTATGAGTGTTAGTTTTGATAAAAAATCATGTTCATTAATAATAATTATATAATTTTGGCAAATAAAAGTTCACATAAAAAGAATTTACGTACGTTACATTTTTAAGTTACAGTAATTAGGCCCTAAATTAAAAGGATATCACAAATAATTAATATTTATAAATCTTATCAAGCCAAAATAAAACTACATATATTTTTAAAATAACAGTTTAAATGTGAACGTGTATGTCTATCGATTTATGGAAGTTAATAGACGACTCTGTGTGATTTAAAATTCGCTCCAATAATGCGTAAAAGGTACATTGAGATTAGACCGACAAGGTAGACTATACTGTGTATTGACGGCCTTAACGACCATTACGAAGCCTAACAAATAAATGACAGCTGTACTTTTGCAACTAGTATACTATGTACTTACAATTTATTATCGTTCGATAGCGAATTATTTCTTCTTACTTTTTATAAGGTATTGCTGTCGTTACTGTATTTTTATAGCTTTCAAGGAAATAATCCTCTCTCTTATATATGTCCCTAATGTATGATCACATCACACTCAACGTAAGAGGCGCATAACCCAGTCTTATGGGAATACTAGCGTAACCTAAAACCAGTAAGTGTAATGACTTAAGCGAATATCGGGGGCTACCCGGGCTACAAACATTTCGTTTTCATTATTTGCTACAGGTCAATCAGGGTCACCCATAATTGATATGTTCGTAAGCTAAGGCCGCCTTCGGTTTATGAAAATCTATTACAACAATTTACATGAGCAGAGAAATTATGAACACAGAATTATGATTACCAGGACGTTACCAGTAAATGCCAACTGACAAATTACATGAAAAGCAAGCAATAAATGGCACTGGAGTATTTGAAGTAAATACTAAGTAACAGCCAATGAATTCAATTACATATTAACAATATCAGAGGTTTGTTTGAAACCAGAAAAATATCCAGTCGAGGTTTAATTTGTAACATTATTATTTAGTGTTAAAAATTAAAAATATATAATAAAATACAAAATCAATGACATACATACAGCACGTTTTTCACATGTATAAAAATGAAATGAAAATATTGTCCTTACAAGATATTTACTAAAGGCTGCACAGGTGCGAGTGATTGCCATCGTTATATCATTTGTCGAGACATGGCGAGCCGCAGCTTGCGCTCCCACGCCTCCGCCTCCGCCCACGAGTGTCGGACGTCCCGGAACAGCTGCGAACACGTAACACATCATCATCACACAGAGCCTGCACGAACAGTTTCGGAGTAACGTCAATTCTTTATTTAGTTATTCATATTCCGCGACTGAACGCATTCTTACTAATATTATAAACTACGCTTTCGCGGCAAAACGGCTGCATCTATTAAGATTTAACTTGACACGTAGGGAAGGACACAGGATAGTCTTAATCCGGTTGCGTGTAGTAGTTGATCTAGCATGGGGAGGGGGAGACACCGCCGGAAACAACTAGTATTCTCTATGTAAACGCGTAGGCTTAGCTAACTTGAGAGAAGTTACCCTCTTCCATGAACGTGGCGAAAGGTTTTATGAGAATAAAAAGGACTTGAGTGCATTCTAGCACCCCAAATTATTCTCGTTTTGCTAGCGGGTACCGGCGACCACTTACAGTAATATAGATACCTTATGAATGTAATTATTTGTGAGAACACAGTTCGGACTGAGAAGTTAAATAATGCCACTCACCTGCGACAGCCACACTTCGTCTGCTAACAATTCGTTCAAAATCACCGTAGTGTCTTTGCTGGGGTTTTGCATCCTTTTCTCAGCGACTCGTTTACTGCATTCCGCGTACATTAGATACTTCTGATGGGATATCCTCGAATACAGCTGAACTCGACTACAACACGTCGCACATACGAGGAACTCCTGGTGGAACATTCAGTGATCATAAATAAATTGTTCTAAAATATACTTCCCGTATGCAGGAAAGTTAACCACGGAAGAAAAGCTTATGGATGGAAAATGAACATTGGACATTTTTTTGAAATGTTATTTTATTAATTTTGTATTTGGGCTAAGCAATTACGTCCTATTTTAGCAGAAGTTACTTAGTGTTTTTAAAACGAAAAATCTACTTTAGAGAAGTTAGTCCGTGCAATGTACAAACCTTTTCGTAGGCGAGGCGGGCGTCGGGCTGGACGGGCTCGAGCGTGGCGGGGTTGTAGGGCTGGCCGTACAGCAGCAGGCGCGCCACGGCGGCGCGGGCGCAGGCGCGGCACGAGCCCGCGCCCGCCGCCACGCTGAGGCCGGGCCACGTGGCCGCGGCCGCGTCCAGCGCGCGCGCGCCCCCCGCGCCCCCGCCCGCGCCCCCTGCGCCCCCGCCCGCCACGCGCGCGCGCATGCTCTCCGTCACCTCGTCCACGGTCTTCACGTTCGACAGAAAGTACTCGTCTGAAATGTGACGGTGCAGATAGGCGTAGGGTCCACTCAGCGCGACGGCAGCGCGGCCGAGGGGGTCCTGGCCGTGCTGCTGAAGCGCTGCTGTCGTGCGGCAAAATCTCACAATAGATTCCGACAACTTATGACGGTCGTCATGCATCGCCGTGCGGTCGCGCGACAGCAGCGCTGCAGGCGCGCTGCGGTTATTGTATGGAACGAAACTTTTATGCGACGATCGCGCTTCTGTTGAGCCGCGGTCGCGCTGCTGTCTCGCTGCAACAATTGCTCAAAATGAAAGCACCAATATCGACACTGATCAACGCACCGCTTGGTGTGTTAGCACTGTGTAATTCTTCTATTTATTTGCGAGATCAGCAATTGGAATTATATTGGTATTGACGTAATAATATTTTGTTTTTCGATTCGTGAAGAATTCACAATACCTACTTACTAAGTTTTATTTTATTAAAATAAAATTAAGAGATTTGTTCGCATAATAATAGAGTCATAAAATACAACGATTACCTTGTTCCTGAAATATTTCCGTAAGGAAGTTGGGATCTAATGCATGTGATATTAATGTTTGAATGTAGACTTCAAAGTTCTCCTGGTACATTTGAGTCTCCAGCATCCTTTTCTCAATAAAACCGCAATCATCTACTGGAAGCTCACTTCTAACTAACTCTACTACTGTCTCCAAATGCGTCTGAGACCTTACTTTAACTGGGACTTGTGTGTACAACTTTTTATTATCTGGGTTCCATACTGTATACTGTAAAAAAAGAGATGAGTTATGTACATTGTTGTCGGTAAATAAAACTTAAATACTATTATTATAAACTAGCTTCTGCCCGGCACTTCGTTCGCGTGGAATAGTGGTGCTCCGCTCCTATTGGTCTGAGCGTGATGATATATAGCCTATAGCCTTCCTCGATAAATGGACTATCTAACGCTGAAAGAATTTTTCAAATCGGACCAGCGGTTCCTGAGATTAGCGCGTTCAAACAAACACTCTTCAGCTCTATAATATTAGTATAGATAAAATCGCAGGAAACACGTAGTCTATCTATACTAATATAGATAGACTACGTGTTTCCTGGTATTTTACCCGCGGCCCAAAGGTCCTATTCAACTCACACGGATAAAAAGTAACCTACAACCGTCTCCCTAAGTCCCCACTATCTTCATACTAAATTTTATCCAAATGGGTTCAGGCGTTTAACCGTGAAAGTGTAAGAAACAAACCAACTTACTTTCGGATGTATTATATCAAGTTAGGATTAGTCTCTTATTGTATTCTGTGTATTTATCAGTTGATGATTTGAGAAGTATTAGTCCATGTAGGCGTGGTTAGCATAGCTTCATGTTGGGTAGAGAGAGCTTATTGAGCAGTCATTAATCTTGACTTAGTCACGTCGACTGGGATGTAAAGAATCATCCATTCAATATAGTGTAACGAAATATTAAATTAATAATACTTACTGTAGATATATTACGATATAAAACTTTTCCATTTTCTTCAAATGGTTCGTATTTTTGGAGTAATGTCTTGCCATCAACCCTCCACATTGCTGGCCACATTTCATTCAATTCAGATTTTAGTGCTATAAACTCCCCAGACTGAAAATCAAGAAGACATTTCGTTAACAAAACATGTGAAAGTGTTGACACAGATGTAAACAATTATTTTAGTTAGGAAGTTTAACTAATTCCATATAATTTTCTTCTTACTACCTCAAGACAGAGGGAAACTTAAGGAGTCCCCCGAATTTAAATCTACGGCCTTTAGAGATACTGACCCGCCAGAGTTAAGTGAGAGGCGCGCACCATCACTCCAGATCAGTTTATGACCGGGCGAGGGACTCGCCAGTACTACTACACCTGCATCATGTTACACGACGATGCTCATGAAAGGGAGTCAGCGGCGACCCACAAGCTCCAGCACGCTGTCTTACTAGGTTCCGATGACTACTTGGGCCTACTTATTGACCCACAGCTGGGAAAACTTTTTTTCATACAGAGAAGAATGGTATCATCACGCTTGCTCAAGGCGGATTGGCAATTTCAGTTTCCTTCGGCGTTAGTCAGTGGTGTTCAAAATACACTTAAAAAATACTTGTGACTTTGAAAGTCATATTGGTACTTGCTAGGTTTTAGGCTACACATTCGTACTTAAGATGCAAGGCCACCACGACATTTACTTTTATGTGATGACTCACTGATAAACTATTTAGTTTCTCATATTGTTTTGTACTAAATTAATATTGGTCGAGATTTCATACCTGATAGGGCATTTCTTCTATTGGCCTGGTATTGTCTACTTGCCCACTACTGGAAACTTGATGGTGAGATTTTATATGTTGCATATTTCTGTTCGCCTTATTGTCGTTATCTGTTGTCCCATATAGCCCATAACCCATATTAGCCCCATGAGCTGCAACTAAAATACAAAAAAATAGGTACAAATCAAGCTGGAAGCTTGATTATAAAAACTTGAATGTGAAATATAAAAATAAATCGTGAGTGACGTAACAATCTACAATTATATAGTCTTGGATCGTTCATCATGATATCATATCGCATAACATATTGTGTCAAGAATAATTACAATTATTCCTGAATATTATTAATACGCAGGGACCAGAAAGTCTCTATGGAACTGTCCAAAATGGTACCCAATGGTCTCATAAACGATTTCTAGATTATAAAATCTACAGGATTGCTGTTCCATTAAAACTTCATCTATTTCATCAAATTTTAAGTTAATATTTTTAACACTTATTAAATTTTCCAGCATATTATTAAGCTGTTTTGTTGATGATGTTAGCAAGTTTGGTATCTGTCCAGTATAGCTCGGAACTCTACATTATAGCAAGTGTAATAAAGAAAATTGATTTGGACTTTGTTTTTAATTTCGTGATTATTCATTAGAAATTTTGAATTCAATTAACATTCATTTATGAATTGAATAACGCCTGCTATGACTTGCTGAAAAATAATAATTAAGTGACAAAGGTAGGAAAGGCAAGGGACAAGGATAGCCAATTGATGAATGGATTCATCATTGTGATAACATGTACACACATTACAGTATTTGATCTACATTTATAATACTTAGATGTCAAATTAATAGCTAAATTATGTTCATATGGTGTACATGTTATCCCTATTTTGGCGAAGTGAGGGGTGCTACCAGGAATAATTACAAATTAAAATTATTTAACACATTATCGGTAATATACTCATGTTTATTTTATGTCTTCTCCTATTATACAAAATTATTTACATAAAATATTGAGAGTTGTGCATAAACAAATAACAATTAAATAGAAATACAAAAAACTTATGTTCAGGGCATGGCCTTCTAATACATTATCTCGTACTTACTTATAGCTGTCAATGTATTATGCAATTAATTTCCCTTATAATATAAAATCACTTTCAGCTATATAGAATATGCATACACTATTGTAAGTACTAACTAATCTCAAATACTGTAAAATACAATACATTATTTATATGTACAACAGACACCCACTGGTATGAATTCCATAAAAAAATATACCATAATTTTGGAATTATTAATGGTAGCACCCCTTCAATAGCGAGTATGACAAGAGTCACAAATTCTACAATTTACAATAAAATGGCACTAATAATGTGTCATTAACAACAATTTAGGTGAAATCTTGTTACAGACTAACCCTAAAAATATCGATGTTTACTAGGATAGTTACATCACATTTCTTTCACAGAAAATATTTACAAATAATATAATCATAGATTTCATCTAATAAAAATTTACATTATCACAGTTAAAATGTAACAAGTTTTCACGATATCCTGCTCAAAAGGCAGTTAGCTTGCTCCTGTCATACAAGCTTCAGGGCTAGCTCTTCACCATCGCGCTCTACTTCTTAAGTGGAAATCTAATAAATTGAACGCACCTTCGTCGGGCTGATGTTGATAATAGTATTGTTGCTGTGGCGCTGCCTGCAGCGACGTCACGGGCGGCGGCGCAGGAGGTCGTGGCTTCTTAGGCGCGGCCGGCTGAGGCGCCACTACAGCCGATGGCGTAGGCTTACTCATACTTGTTCGCCCCTTATTCTTTCCTTTATCATTAAGAGGTGTACTAGGCACATTGAGCACCGGCTTGTTGAGCCTTCTCGCTTCCTCCTCTGCATCATAGGCAGTTTCCTCACTGCCGTCATATTTACGTTTTCTCTCTTTATTCAAGTTGTAATAACGGGGATCGTCCAACTCTTTACTTTGAGAGGTGAGAAGACTCGACGATGCGCCATGTATTTGATTAGCACCCAATAAGCCTGTCGCACTCATGCTTGCCGAGGAGCTCATGACTGGATTACTAAGTGACATACCTGCGTTTATCACGTTCGTCGACGCCATGGCTCCATTGGCACTTTGCTGTGTGGAATTTGTCGTATCACATTGACTTTTATTATGATCATTCGGTGTATAAGGCTTACTATTTGTCGTATTATTAGTGTTAGTTCTCGACCACGTGGATTTTCTGGCGCCCCTGCCGGCCGGCGGAGGAGAAGTGTCACGCTCTCCTTGTAAAAATTTCAAGTAAGAAGCCATGAAACCTGAACCGGGGCCCGTGACAGGAACATTAAATTTTTTATCCATAATTTTTGAAGTAGCGTCTTGTGAAGTGCTGTTAATGTTCTGCTGCTGTGAAGAGGGTGCTACCGACGATGCAGTATTTGCCCGTTGTTCTGCAAGGAAACCAAGTTCTTCCTCTATATTAGGTACTACCACCTTAGGCTGTTCCTCTTCACGTGTTTCAGGCGTCGAAAAAGATGACGAGGAAGCCGAAGGTGGAGTTTCGCTAAATGACGACAGTGGTGTTAACTCCACAGAAGATTGGAAATCGGGATGAGGACCTAGGTGGAAAGGGGGAAAGTAAGTCAAGGCATGTCCATGGGGCATAGTCAGTGCTTGGTGTTGATTAGCAAAATTTGTGGCATGTAAAGGGGCTTGTGAGCCAAATGCAGAAGTACCAGGGAACATTTTTGGTGGAGGGGGTGGAAGATTCCACCTTTCAAAATCAAAATAGCTACCATTTTGCTGTTGATTGCTAGTTGAACTATGTGCAGGTGGAGGAATTCTATTGGCTAAATAATCAGCCATTACAACATTTGACAATTCATTCATATTTGCATGTGGAACTGGTTTTTCAACACTCTTTCTTCTTGAAGGTATTTTGTTAGTAGATGTTGGAACTGTTACTGGAGGTTGACTTTTGCTTGATTTGACTTCTTGTAATTGACAACTTTGTTGCAAACTTTGCAAGTTTTTTACTATACTCATAGGATCACCTCGACAACTAGAAAGATCTTGTAAAGCTACATTATTACCATCAAAATAGTTTTTTGTATCTGGCAAACTTAGCACCCTACTGGAAGATTGACTCTGAGGAACAGACTCGTCATTATGAGTATTACTTTCTGTTAAACCATTATTGTAACTATTACTACTGCTATTACTAGAATATTTTCTAGAACCTAGTCTGTCACCTTCCCAGCAAGTTTGACCAGATGACTGTGTTTGATTCCGTTCATATCTGCTTTCACTATAGGTTTTATTTTGTTCCAGACCTAAAGCCCTAGTGATAACAGAAGGATATGCAACTTGGCTATTTTGAGATGGTGATCGTGTCACTGAAGCATCTAAAGGAGACCTAGGTGCAGAGTTATTAACTTTGTTGTAGTGATCACTGTGTGGTTGGGGAGAATTGATAGAGTTCATGGGACTATGATACAAGGGATAGGCAGGACTTGACCCATGATCTAGAGGGGATGTTTGCGGTGCTACTTGTGAGGGACTCTGTCGTCTCGGCACAACAACACCGCAATCTGGACCATTTTGAGAGCTACTACTGGAGTACCCCGTATCTGTACTAGAACTACTTTTAGCTCGAACATGATAGTCTGATTCAATATTGTTTCCACTTTGATAATGTCTAAAACTAGAATTTTGTGTTGTGGAATATTGTGAACTATTGATTCTATTTGTTTTTGAAGAACTTCCAGTACTGCTACTATAATTTAATCTACCTGGAGCATCCATTATGGAATAACTTATTGGGGAAGACTGTGGTTGAACCTTTTCATTAGAATCACAACTTTTCCTTTGTTCATTACTTAATTCTGGGTATATTTTACTTTGAGCCTTTGTCTGTACTTGTGGCGCTTTAACTGAAGGTGATACAAAATTACTTATACTATTAGTGATTTGTCTGGGAGATTTATCACTGCTAGTATTTTTAGGAGACTGGGAATTGTAAATGGAAGCTGATGGCCTAGAGGTACTACTAGAAGATGATCGGTAATCTTTACTGGGTGGAGTAGAGGAAGAGGTGACTGGTGGAGTTGACACTATACACGATTGCTGGGAATGAGCAGTTGAACTTGCAGAACTTGAATAGGACTTACTTCCTGCATAATCCTGTTGTGATGAGAGTGGACCACTCTTTGCACTGCTTGTACTATACGAATTATCAGTCTGATTTCCAAATGAAGATGGAGATTGAAAAAACGTTGATGATGATGTTGAAGTAGCTGGTTGTTTCGATGCAGTCGCCGGTGAACCAGATCTGTTTGTTTGTTTACCAGCACTTGAAATTTGAGAGTTCAAATGATTATTTAAAGTTTGTGCTGCAGCAAAGTGTGCATTAAAGTTCTCATATGTTGCAGATGCTTTTGTTGTAGCAGGACTTGGAGACGAGGGCACAACACTTTCATGGGGTAGAATTCCAAATGGGCTAGGCAGTTGATTATTTCCTTGCCAACTTAATCCTGCAGTGCTGCCTGGGGTTGATGATTGGTCAAAGAATGATGTTCCTTGTGCTGCCAATGTTTGATGTGAGTAATTTTCTCTTAACGTAGATAATTCTGATTCTACTGAAGATTGTTTGGATGCTACAGCAGCCTGAGCTTGAGCTATAACTTGGCGATGCTGAGCTTGAAGAGAAGAACTGTAGTGAGCAGGTTTGGGATTTGCATGATGAAACAGTGGTGAAAATACTGCGTCATACCCAACAGCTGGGGGAGACAAAAAACCTGCAGGGTTGAAGGGTGAAGCAGTTGATGAGCCAAGTTGTCCTGCTAATGATGCTGTAGTATGCGCTGCTTGCAGAAGCAACTGACTTGTAGTTGATGGCACTGATTGGCTGCCTAATCCAGAGCCACCACTTGCTAGGTGGTGATGAAAATCTCCACTTGCAGCACCGGCCTGAACCCCTGCTAACCGATTGTATGAATATGCTGACCATGGTCCTACTGGATCCATTACCACCTCCGTGTTGCTCAAATGTCAATGTATGTAATATGTCAATAGAAGTCCACACTTTCATCCATAGTTTGTAACACAGTCAATTGTATGTATAGTTACTAGCACTATTTTGGAACACTGGAACTCATGTTTATTTTACATAATCTTCATACAGAGAAAACACTCCTGAAAATAAAGAAAAATAATGTCAATATCAAAACAACACCTAACGTACCTAAGTAAAACACGAGATTGGTAATCGTATAAGAACAGAACATGTTTATCATAAATACAATTTAAAAGGATGATTGTCCCGAGTAAATCAATTCCTTGATAGCGAATAACAGTGCAAAATAAAGCATCGACCCCTACGAATAAAAATAATTCGGCGCTTCACTACACAAGCGTCAGAGTGACGGAACAATACAGGATCATATTTTACAGACTCTCAGTTATTACCAACTATGCATTTAGACCAAGATACATACCATCGCCTTGGTTTTCCACAACCATTTATCAATGTGGTTTCGGAGGACGCTCACACAACAGATAACATCATAAATATGGCCTCGACTAGTCGAGTGCTCGTTGCGACGGGTTTTGTCTATTGTGAAATGAAAAGCAATTCAATTCATACGTTGTACTCCAAAGATCACTTTATGTTTTACACTATAGAATATTAAATCTTCTGCTGTCGTTACATTGACATTAATATTTTAACAAACCAATAACTTTATTTACAAGTGGAAATACGACAACGTTTCGCCTTTCACATTAATCGCCGCCATCTTACTTGTCGAATATCTGTCGGTCGAACGAACGAACGACCACCGCACTCAAAACAAGCGGTACAGCGCCATCTACTAAGTCATTTTGGAGAGTTTTTGAGAAACGCTGAGAGAGAAAATTTACAAAGACTTTTTTGTTTAATAATAAATGTTAGCTTAATAAATTGTGCTTTTAGAAAATAGCTTTGGGTACCAGGTATCTAATACAGTTTATAATAAATAATTATTACTCAAATAGAAACAATGGTCTCTCGTGAAAAAAAAACTTTGAATTAGCCATTGATATAAAAACTAAAGATACGGCCGTCCGAACATTTGCCTGACGCATTCGCGGTACAATAAACACTAACGCCATCTATTAGAACTACGCTTAACTACGTACGATGTCGAGACAAGTAGGAAATAAAATTCTTTTATATAATGTTATAAGTTGATTTAATGATATATTTTTGACTTACCGGTGATATGAAATGTTATTTTCTTTTTTGTTTCTATTTTTATCATGGTTCGTGCAACCGTTCACAATACAACTAGGCATTTTTAAAATACGACCGCTCCCGAAGTTCGCCGATCGCGGACCAGTTCATTCATGTTGGCGCACCAAGCGCACCAAATGCGTAGCGCCGTTTTAACATGCGGTCCGCCCTGTCCTTACATATAAGTCAATGGAATTAGCGCTATTTCCGTTTGGTTATTGCGTTTAGTTTATCATATGTGTCTAATATATTTATGAATTGCGTTCTTTAAGGTTCCGAACCAACATGATACCATTTTTTAGGGTTCCGTACCCAAAAGGTAAAATGGGAGCCTATAACTAAGACTCCTCTGTTCATCCGTCTATCTGTCCTTCTGCCACCAGGCTGTATGTCAACCATGATAGTTAAGATAATTTAAGCATTTGAAATTTTCAAAGGTGATGTATTTTTGTTGCCGCTATAACAAAAAATATTAAAAAAACGATCAAGTGCGAGTCGGATCCGCGTATGAAGGGTTCCGTACCATAGAACAGGATTCACAAAACTATGTATGGTGCAGAAGGTGAAGTCTCTGAAGAAGCCCTTCATATGCGAGTCAGAGTCGCACTTGTTTTATTTATATTTTTCGGGTTGGGAAATCATCAAATGACTTCTACCGCCGTAAGTGGAGCGGGAGGGAGTGTCAGAAGACTCTAACCTACTCAAGTTCGTGCGCGTGGATCACAAACGCATTATCGACACGAACAGGCCTGGGTCCTTACCGGACGGCGAGCCACCCATAACTCACCATCTACAGGCCCACGCCTACGGAGGCTGTGAGTCGTCTCGCGGCTCCCAACACCCGTGGCGTCTCCCGCGACGGCTGGAGCGTGATGTCTGTCTCTCCCTCACGCGACCTAAGTTCTCTTTCTCCAGCATGATTGCTTCGCAGAAGGTGAAAATGATACCATGGAAACATTATAGGGTCACCCTGTCTGCCATTCTATCTGTCACAGCTAGGTCATGTGGGATATCATACGAAAGGTCTTGATTTGCACAGTCTAATATATATTTTTTGTGTTCTTGTATGTCTTAATTTTCGAATTATAATGAAATCCGCACAAAAAATATCCCCCACCCCCTTATCTCCGAAGTTTGAGAAGGTAAAAATCTGAAATCTCTAATTATTATTGATAGATATTAACCTAAATATTATAAGAAAAATTAAACTATGGTTCTAAGTACTGCAGTTTTTAAGTAATCACTAATTTTCCTCTACAAACAAACTTAATTATGCGGTAGAAATAACAAGATTATTGCGACTTTATTGCATAAAATATTCTTTCCAAAGGTCGGAACCCTCGGTGCGAGAGTCCGACTCGCACTTGGTCGGTTTTTTGGCCTAGGTAGGATTTATAAGTTACACATAAATAACACAGGCGCCATCAAAGTTATACGTAAAATAGTCCCCTTTCAACCTATCACAATAGCCCATGTTGCTTTTCTCCACACGTTATGCTATAGTCTTGCACAAACATGAAAATATCCTGGCTATATTTCTCACGTACAAAGTACATTTGTCATAGTAGATAGGAACCTAAGGGATAATACCTAGGGATAATTTTGTGTTAAAAAAAAACGTCGTCCTAATAGGGATTATTTCTGTACCGCGGATGCGTTTACAAACATTCATTTCACATACACAAACAACCATAATCGAAACAATTTTAGTTGTCCCGTGCGGAAATCGAATCCGCGACGCGCAATGCAGCAACCAATTGCTCAGCCACTACGTGATACGTATACGTGCTGTCAATTCAAACGTCTGGATTGTATATTTTATTCCATATAGCAGATAGTCACCTGATACATTTTCAGTAGAGAATAATATGACTGAACATAAATTTTTAGTTTTTTTTGTCTTCTATGATTGTACACGCAAAACTAAAATACTTAGTGAACGGGTTTATATGAAATTTGGTACACACATAGTTATAACCTGAATTAACACAGGATACTTTTTACCCGGGTCCGTGAAGTAGTTCCCTGAGGATGCGGGCGAAACCGCGGAAACAGCTTTCATTAGCATTATACATTTTCGTGTGATCAGCTGACGTATAATCTAATAGTCAGTTGACTTTTAATCTTCAAGGTATTGGGTTACCTGCAATTTAGTAAATGATCAATCTAGAGGAAATTACAGCTGCTTAACCCACCCACGGAACCGCAGCTAATGTTCTATATTTGTTTAGGGCAAATCAAGAAAACTATACCTGAAGTTCATTATTTTATTTATTGGACATAACTATTTCAGTAACTGACTATTTTACAACTAAATTGTCAATTATCTTTGGTACTTTTTCATTATGTAATCAATTTAGGAAGACTTGCAGACAAAATTTCTTTTTATTAACTATCAGTAACAATAAGAGAGCAGAGAAACTGAAAACACTACTGTAATTATTGTTTGAAGATCTAATCAACAATATACTATTTAAATGCAAGGATGGTTTGATTTTATTGAAATAGATGTAGTTACAAACTTTGAATTGAACAAATTGTGGCATGTTAAATACATAATATACCTCTAATCTCTATACATATCTTACATAATTATACCTGAGAAACCAAGCAAGTTAGAAAAATATTTGTATTGTTTATTTATTTGCATGCAGTAAAGTTTTGGTTACCTTTTACTCTAAACATGGTGTTGTGCAATTAAATAAAATGTCATTGACATTACTGGAACATGAGATTTTTTGTCAATTCTGTTCTGCGTTCAGTTCATGAATTTAGATTAGAATAAATCACTTATGCATCATCATTTATTCACAATGTAAAATTTCTGTGAAACTTAAATAATTTATTCTGGTCTATTCCATTATTGGTTCAAGTTTGAACTTACGTTCTTTTAGTTACAAATAGTGAAATTGAAAAAGTATAAACATTATTATACTACTGTTTGAAATATTTTTTGTTTATTTTTGGCACAACATTCCGTGCATGCGTTTCATGTGTAGGTACAAAACTTAAAGTTTCGTAAATCTTAATAAATTGCAGTTTAAATTTAAAACTTACATAAATTATATGACATAATTACGTTATTGTAAAGTTATCAAGCATAGTAAGTATACTGATAATGAACTATGAACATGCAGGACGGCAGGGACTACAAACAACCATTCAAAAGAGAGCTAAACTTAAGATATAATGATTGAGTCAAAAATATTTTTTTTCGTTTATGAAAATTTACAATTTTCTAGCTTCAAGAAGAAAAAGCGATTTCTCTTACGGACGAATGTTTTACAGTATTAATATTTTTTACACATAGAAGAAGTGAACATGAACTTACATAAATACATCGACGTGTACGTGCGAGGAAACATAGTAGATATAAAACATAAGCATCAAGCAAAGAATATTGTTTTAAAGTATTATTTGCAGGGTTCTAAGGGGTTGCAGTTTAAAATTAATGGAATCTAAATTACTTTTTTTAATTAGTTAAAAAGATTCAACAATACTTTCGGTTAGGTACTCATAACGTATATATTTTACTGTGATAATCTGAAACATACTACATGACCAGACGTTTATGGAGGTAACATGTATAATTACTTTACTGCCCCACTAGACAACCCTTTTCTTACTAAAATTAAACATTTTAAAATAAGCCACACTAATATTTTATTGGAATGAATGCTTTATCTAATTTACAATTGATATTTAAACGTGAAATTTTAGAAATTTCAAGATCTTTAGTTGAATTCTACTAGCTGTCTACTATATAATTAATTGATATAACGTTGTAACGTACTATTATTATTGTTTTAGTATGTGTAACGCTGCTTGTACGGGTTATATTTCCACAACAATGTATTGCTGCAATACAGCTAGGTTTCGGCAACATTGCCAGCAATTAGAGGCCAGGTTTTGCATACGCATACGGTATTTATTTTTGTACTGGCCGTTTTTGGGTGGTGTTTTTCTATATGCTGCCGGCATGTAGCAAAACGATCGCATCGGAACCGAAAATACAGCGATATTGCCAGACTTTTACCTAGATACCACATCTTCCTTCTAACATAAAAAGAACAAAACGACACCATATTATATGATATTTAGGTTGCCGTAAGTTGAGACGCTGCGATTTGTAGCTTTATTCTATCTGTGCATATTTTTTTTTGTTTTGCTAATCAGGTTATGGCTAATTAAAATGATTTGATGTATCAAAATAATTATTGACTTCGTTAATGAAGTACATTTACAGCCTCCTACTGCTACCTTGATAGGTCGTTTTATGTTATAGAATGTGTATATGTTAGAGAACGTCAGTTGAATTCGAGTAACCTCTGGCCCTTGTTAGGTTAGGAAACCTGCAGCCTAAGTTGTTGAATATGGAAACTAGAAAATACAAAGATAGACATGCCAAAAACGATGGATAAATTATGAATTGTTGCCGACATATTGCCGAAATATATTGCATGAACATGATTTTGTGAAGGCCGAAAATATTGTAGCTACACATTGCATAAAATATAACCCGTTTAGACGTTTGCTAAGTATAAGACCATTAGCTAAGTAGATCCGACTTAGAAAATAATAATCAACGCTATATAAAAACGGTCGTCTTACACCTAAATAAATCACATACAAAGTTTTAAATTATGCTGTGGATAGTTTAATCTGTGCCATAATTTACACGAAAACCCCTTGAATAATAGGTGAAGTAAAGTATCATATTAAGTAATTTCTTCATTACTTAAAAAAACCAAGGATGGTAGTTTTCACCTTACAAATTTGTCACACACACAAATAAAATTTCAGCAATTCAATACAATTATATCAATAAAGCTAACAGGAGTATTCAGTAATAGTATACCTTATATTTAAAAAAAATCCTAGTAAATTGAACTTATTCATAAGCACCGTTATTATAAAAATAAAATCTTTGGATCATCTGGCAAGTTAACAGAAATAATAATCACAATTAAAACTTAACAATAAAACTACAAAAATAATCAGACCCTGATTGCTAATATCAAATAAACATAACTTAATGTGAGTATTTGCTTTTACATATAAAAATATATTTTGAAATGGTGAATAAGTGGTTCATTGGATTTTAAACAGGTTTTACCACTGGTTATAAATAATGTACTTAACAACACGAATACATTTAAATGCCTTGCGTGAGGGAATTTTCCAGTACAATATCGAATTCATCTAGCGGTTCGAGGATTTGCCTGAGGAATGTCAGGAGGCCGCGCTTGCGCAGGAAACTCTGTTCTTCGTACATCTCGACGGTAACGCGCGTCATTGACATCGGTACAAGCATTCGATGAAGCCAGTGTTCACTGAAAATTAAAAATTATGTTGTTACTATTACTAGTTATATGACACATTCATTCGTTCTAGTATGGCTGATATCCAATTTTCAAATCGATAAATAACAAAACTAGGCCTACCCCTATTGCATCTTTATTTTTTTTAATAAATTGTACTTCCACATCGTATAAAAGAAGCTCTCACCGCAAACTGAGGCATATAAAAAGTTGAAATTTGCCATCTTTCCCAAGAGTTCGGCCCACGGAATTTATCTCGTCCATTAGGTGGCAGTAGCAACGCCAGATAGCTCTGTGCTCTTGATCCTGTCGGCAGTTGTACGCCATGCCACAGCTCTTGTTGTTTTGGGTCGTCGGCTCGTCGCATAGGCTCATTTTGAACTCATCTTTGACCTTGGCTGTAAAAAAACGTATTGCATGCAAAATTCAAAAATCGTTTATTCAAATTAGGCTGAAAATCAGCACTTTTTGAACGTCAAATTTACAAAAGACAGCCCCCAAAATGCCCGCCCTTCACCATTTCCTATGTGTTTTAGCTGGGAAGAAGAAGTGGCGCAACAAACTCCCCAGCAACACATGTCTGTCTGTAAGGTTTGAAGAACCATCTTTATACAACATTAAATAATTGTAAAAAAAAATACATTTAATTAGGTAACATTTTTACACATGTTGACTAGCACACTCCATTAGTAGTACCTATATCCATTTGTAAATTTGTAAATAAATATGTATAACCATAAACATATGAGCTAGGCTCATCAAATTGGATGCCAGTACGACTATTTTTGATGGCAAGACTTATAAGAATCATTTTATTTTCTGTGTGACTTAACACATTTACTTACCGAAGTAATCCCAAATGAAAAGATTCTTTCCAAACAGCCGCACGGATTTAAATCCACACAGGAAAGCTTGCTCTAAGCACTTGACTAGTCCATTTTCGCCACAAAGCAGTACACTGAGTGAATTTGCGTCTTTGTCTCTCTTTGATTGATAGTGCCACTTCACTATCGCGTTTACACAGTCACCTAAGAAAGTTTTTGAAAGTCAAAAGATGGCTAACAAAATAAAGATAATTATTACAAAGTCACTTGTGTCTTCTATAGTGTTTGCAAATGTTATAGTTGTCATGCGGAGGAGAGAGAGACCTTTAAGCGTTGCAGGTATCAGTTTGTATGAAAATGAGCTTGACTTGTCACCTTGGACAACGCGACCCGAATACCAGAAAATATTATGTGGCAATGTAGAGATGCCTTAAGCAACAAAGCGTTAAGCAATACGTCGACTAGCGCGGAAAGTTTTAGTTTAAAAAGCAGATCGTTTCACCGGCACCCTTATTTTAGAATTTGGATTGCAAAACAACGTACAAATAACTACCTGTAAGGCTGGTTAGACTTTAACAAAATCGCTTCACATGGTTTAGTAGAATGTGCCGATCTTTGAATAATCCAAGTCGCTAAAGTGAGGCAACTTTCATTTCTTCGTGTGCGTGAGCCGATGTGCGGGAACTGTGTTCGACAGAGCGTGACTTTGAATACAGACGAATCGCTGAGAATAGTGGGATAGATCCGTCTCACTTTTAGTTGCCTCACTTTTTACACTTGTAATAGGCTTCTATTGCGAATCGTAGCTAAGTAACAACCGTGCGGATCGATAGATTAGCAAGGTTAAGCTGCGCTAGCTGCGGTCTGTACACGGATGGGTGACCGTTTTCTACAGTTAGCTCGCCGAACATGGCGAGACCCCTTCGTGCCTCGGAGAGCACGTAAAGCTGTCGGTCCTGAGCTTGATCTCTTCCTGGCTTAGCTAGTCAACATTGAGATTGGCCTCCGTGACGGAGATGGG
Organism: Pyrrhia umbra; assembly: GCA_963891755.1. Lineage (NCBI taxonomy): Eukaryota > Metazoa > Arthropoda > Insecta > Lepidoptera > Noctuidae > Pyrrhia > Pyrrhia umbra. The sequence goes on along the minus strand of OY982922.1, from coordinate 9,340,889 downwards.
TCTGGAGATTATTATTATTAGGCTTTTATGCTTTATTATTGTAAGGTACCAATCATGTGCTGTATGGTGGAGGTGGAGAGGTGCGTGGTGGTGGGAGTAGGCGGCGCGGGCGGCGGCGCGGGGGAGCGCGGGGTGGCGCCCGCGCGCATGCGCGCCGCCACCAGCAGCCGCTCCGTCGAGCCATCGTCCACGCCCGAGCCCAGCCAGCGGTTGCACGGGAACCTGACCAACAACCGTCTAGATATTACACCAGCTATATAACTTAACTTATTAGCATTATTATCTTAATAAAAATGCAACATAAGGTAATCTGAGGTCTTAGCCAAGTTGACAATCTACAATCGATAACTACTATGGGAATGACATGTCTCAAAATTAAGTCACGTGGTTAGAACAAACGAACTTAACATTGAATAAAAGAACATTTGTTCAGTTTTCTACTAGCGATATCGATTGTAGAATTTGTAGATTGTCAACTTGGCTAAAGGCCCAGGTGCTTCTGCCCTTTATTAATAATACCACAACCCTGATAAGCCTCGATTATTAGCTATCGAACTGTTTTATCCCTTTCTGTCAAACTTCAGTTTAACTTAAAAGATAAGAATAAGAACAAAACAGTTTATTAGCTAAAATAGGTTTATTAAGTGAATGGATTTATCATAAATAAGACGGTTAATGTTTATATCTGTTTATAAATACACTTAATTTGGATTTTTCAACTAAGATGCCGCAATCTACCATGAGTAGTTACTTAAATAATTGAATTGAATCAAGAAATATCTAAATCTTTATAAAATTAATTCCATATAAATGAATAGCTTATTTGAGGAGCTAGCTCGTGGCTAAGTAACAGCCGCATGTTTCGACTGATCAAAGGCTAAGCTGCGCTTGGCGCGGTCGGTCCGTGGATGGGTGACCATCTTTGTCATAGCGAGTCTCCTCCGTGTCTCGGAAAGCACGTTAAGCTGTTGGTTACGGGTAGTTAGAAGCCAGATTCGGACGACCAGTCTCTCTCACCAAGGGGTATCGTGTTACTAGTAACTGGGTTGTAGAGGTGAGATAGGCAGTCGCTCCATGTAAAACAGTGGTACTCAGCCGCATCCAGACTGGAAGCCGACCTCAACATAGTTGGGAAAAGGCTAGGCAGATGATAAATGAATAGCTACTCACGTGTAAGTATGTCCAGTCACTTCATTCCTCACGTAAACCTGGTCGAGTAACCAACGTGGCGATAGCCCAGAGTTGTCGTGTCCGATGCGTAGTGTTGATAGAACTCCCAGATTCTTATGCTTCATAACAAAATATACAGAAGGATATTATAAACAAGCATTGATTTGATAAAAGGTTTCCCAAATCGCTTCAGAACTTATCTGCCGTCACAAGAAGAAAGGCCGTAACTAACATTTTTTTCGTTATTGAGTTACAATTCATTTTTGACGGCACGTTTGGCGTAGTGGCTGAGCAATTGGCTGCTGCGCGGCGTGTCGCGGGTTCGATTCCCGCACGGGACAACTAAAATTGTTCCGGGTCTGGGTGTTTGTGCATGTGTAATGAATGTTTGTAAACGCAACCACGACACAGGAGTAATTCCTAGTGTGGGGCAACGTTTTTTATAAAAAAAAAACATATTCGTAATCAGATTTTTTTCCAGATTCCAAATATGTACTTAGGTCTATATAAAAAAATTGTTACCGCCTTTTTCTTATGACGGCAGTTATAATCTCCTAAATTATTGCTAGAAAGTATTTTTGCAAACTTACGTGAAAAACGAATTCATTAGTGTTACGCGGTATTGGTATTTTAGGCGTAGATTCGCCATTCACTCCAGATATTGAGATCCAACAGTTAGCGGTTGTCTGACTTGCTTTACGTGATGGTACTATGAGGACTCGATACGGGAGTTCTGCAAGACGAAATTATAAATTTAATTACTGCAAGTAACGTTACCAGAAAAAAAATATTTACTTTCATAGTTTGGTTCATAGCAAAATGGTTGAATAGCGTTTTATAGACTTACTGGTAGTGGGATAGGTATTGGTAAAGCAGAAATAATCAACAGCATTCAAAGTGAGCAGGTGATAGAGGAACTGTTCTCTTTCCTCTTCGGAGCGAAGGAAAGCGGTCCGTTTATACTGGGATCTTAGCAATGTAGTGTCAGCAAGAAGTTCACGTAGATGTTTCGACAGCAACTTTTTCTCTAATGACAATCGAACCCAAGCGCGAGCGTAACCTATTTCAGTTTTAATATCTGTCATTGCTTGCACGTTTCTGTAACAGAAAATTATTTTCGTATATGGTAATTTGAAGCGATGCTTCACATGAAAGTGAGCATGCAATTCATTCTTTGTGTATTAACCTCATATCAAATGTAAGACTTTCTGGAAGAGGACGTAAAGGGTTGGCAGGTTGAGCTGATTTCCTTTCCAAAGTCCCAGAGTTGCTGAGACGATCCCGCGAGCTATCTCGCGATCCGCCGCGGGAACTATCCCGGGAGCGACTCCCTGAACTAGTGCTCTGGTGTGCCTCTACTTCAGCACCCACCGACGATAGATCTGAATGTGATGGTAAATATTCAATGTCATTGATATATCCATAGTAGTGTTTATTGTGCAATGAAAGAAAAGAACAGTACTTACAGTCGAGTCTTTTGCGCAACACACACCAAGCCAAAGCTGCATGTTCCAAAGCAATGAAATGACAATGATTGATAAAATAGACAATTTAATCTTAACAGTAGTCTTAAGAATCACAACAATGTCTTATATAAATTAGTTAATACGTATTTTGGTTATATTTTTGTACAAGTACCTTCATAAAAGTTGATAAAAGCAAATGTAGTATGATGTTCAGTCGTCTTAATTACACTAATTCATCATATGAAACACTCAATAGTGGAAGTATGAATCGAACGAAAGTTGATCTGCTCCTATTGTCAGCACATTTAACAGAGTAACAATTATAAGCCAGACTGTGAGTGACTTACCCGGAGTGAGATAGTTCGGGTCGATGGGTTTAGTAGAATTGCTGCATTGCTCCAGTTCTTGGTAGTTGGTCAGGTGCATCCAAAGCGCCGACTTGCCCATTTTATGTTGCAAACCATGCGACCACAGCCTTTCTAAAAGGTCACACAGTGACGCAATCATGGTGCTCTCTTCCAGTCCGGTTATGGACACCTCACACCCTAAACCCAAATCTGATTCTTCAGTACCCATCTTCTCTAAAAGCATTCTTTTAGTTTTACTTTTGCACTCCTGAAATATCAAATGAGTATTTAGATATGAGAAACAAATGAATAAGAGGTAAAGATAGAAATATAGATTCAAATAGCTACCTTAAGAAGCTTCTCAACAAATGCTCTGTTGTTCTGAGCGATGGCCGCGGGAGTAACTTCTGTGGACAGCCTCCTACTAATGTCACCCAGCAACAGCTCCGGTGGACAGTCCTTGACTTGCCATTTCGCGTTCTTGATACGTTTTAGACTGTTAGTCCTGAAAGGCGAGGCACAATGTAACGTAATGTATGAAAAACTATGATATATAACATGTAACATGAAAAGCTGGCATAGCAAAAAGCAATTAGGTTGGGATGTTTCTTTGCGTTCACTGCGTCATTTTAGTAGAACGTGCGGTAACATGCAAACAACACAATTATCCTTGATATGCAGGGAATATGCATGAATGTTTCACGGTTAAAATGACCTAATAATCTGCTTCTCACAGTTACACAAACGAATATACAGGCATAAAATGCATTAACGAACTACACATAACTCGCGCATACAGTTGGTACAAGGCACAGGGTACATGTCATTCAGCAAACAAGGAACAGGTTGACGAACATTCAAAATACGTAGCATTACATATAAATAACTTTATTTTTATCATATTATTATTTACATACATAAAGCTTAGATTAAATAAAACAATAGATTGCATTATGGAGTTACCTTATTAGGGAAGATCTGTCAATAAAATTAACTATAATATAACTTCATAAGTTTATAAAAGTAATAACTAAGTAAAATAAAAAGTTGTCAGAAAAACGGAACAAAAATAATTTAATGAATAAATAGAACTGGACAAAAATATATCTTTCGAGTATCACTACAAAAACGTATAGAATCACATACAAATTATTACATGAAGGTATTTGATACTGCATGCAATATGAACATATCATGCACTTGAAGTACAAAACAATGACTATCACAACATCCAGAATTATTAATATTTGTTTAGTCAGATTTTGAAAGGCTTTAACTATAACCTCTCCTCAACTATATCCTCTCCTCTCCTCCTTAAAATTGCTTTTTAAGTACTTTTATGTAGTAACTCGTGTTTATGAATATTGTTTCCTAAGCCCTTCAAAAACTAACCATTTATATGATTTGTAAATGAAACTTTAAAACAGTAGTAACGATAAATTAAATTAATTCAGATTACGATCTTATAAGACTTTAAAAAAAAGATTACCTAATTACATTTAGAATTCGTCATAATATACTGAGCTTTGTAGGCTAATTACCATGAGGTGAGTTTTTGACATCGTTAATCATTAGGACGTACCCAACAAAAGCAAAATAACAGACTGCATTTAAAAGCTTCAGAAGGGTAGTTTCCTTCGAAATACCATATTTATTGTAGTGGGTATTAGTTTTAATGACCGGTATCTTAATAAAAGATCAAAGGGCTGGTGAACCTGGAGGTTAAGTTACCCCATCAAACTGTTAGTTTCCTAGTAAATACTATCCTAATACTATTGTTAGCACTATAGGGTGCAGACAAGTTTCCTAGACGTAATAAGCTTGGCGTGAACGGTTCGGCAAAGAGTAATGGATGTTTAACTTTGATAACTTTTTCTAGCGCGAATAGGCGATTTCTTTAAGGTCCGTGTACATTTGAGATTATTGACGCCAAAAACTCACTCACAAGAGCCTTTATCTCTAAATTCGAAGTCACGTTACTTATAGCAAAAGCTGAGCTGTCTAGTTTTATTACTGCCTTGGTAGTATTCAGTAAACTTGTTATATGTTTAGAAATGAGAATTACATTACTAAGTACTGCATTGAGTAATATTAAACTAACTTCCTTTGCGGAATATGAAAGTACACAGGTACATATATCAAAAGTATAAAGCTGTGTTTAAATCCATACACAACAAGTATATATCGAAATTTGTTTCAACTGAAAAAAATATTTACTGGTGAACAGTACACATTGGCTTATTCTGCCATCTTTACACATAAAGTTGTGTATTCAAATATACCTTCTACAATACCAATGCTGGTAATTTGTAATTTATAACATTTTGAGATATTGCTAAAAGATAAGAAAATTTACAATTGTGTTTGTATTAAATACTGAGAATAATAATAATAATTTAATGGTCTCTCCCAAAACAATAACGCATATCACAGTTTGTAAAGAAATTTTCAGATAATGTAGTCGTAATATAAATTATCGCTTGAGATTCATTTTATACATTATGGAAGCAATGCTATTTTTTTAAGCAACAGATACATTACACGCACTACTCAGTAGTGTTAATTGACTAATAACAAAGATTATCAGGCTTATACAGTCGCATGCTGCCATATAAAGCAAGTTTTCTATGACAGATTTAGGGTCACTCTTAAAACCAGAACACATGACCAAAAATCAGTCACCAAGTTAACAATTTTAATTTTATTGATTCCTCATTTCATTTAGTTGTTCAAATTAATGCTAATTAACTATTCATTAAAATTGTAATCTCGGTGCCAATCGTGTACAGGGCATCATGCAAGCCTCGGCAGCAATACAAATCTTTGAGAGATGACGCACGCACAAGAGATCTAGGTACGTTAATCTTATCACGAAAGCTGCACTCGCGGTTAGTTGAACAAAGCGGCCAGTATAGGCTTCATCAACTAAACTTCGGACAATACAATATGAAGAGTGAAGGGACGCGGGACAACACTACACGAAACATCCCCATTGCGATCATCGGAGGATGGTCTTCAGTGGGCCTAGCACGAACGCACTAATGTAAACGCAACGTTAATGCAAGCGATTTTTTTATTGAATATAGTCGTTTCTTAAATTTGAATATTATTTTGTTACTCATATTTAAATTGAAGAATTTGTCTTTTTACATTTCAATTTTACTTTAGAAATTATATTTAAAATTCGAAAAGTTACGATGACATTAGTACGTGGGTAGTAGGCTAGGGCTGCCATCCGTCTGGGATTCCCCGGACTTATGCTAGTTAAGACTGGGTCCGGGAAAACTCGGACACTTTTTGGGTTCAGGTTTCACTAGACAGTCGGTCCCGATTGATTTAAAGATAAGCAATAAATTAAAACGAATCATAAAAAAATATCCGGGGAAAAAAAATATCTGTCATGTGTCCGGGGCGGATTTAGGTGATGGCAGCCCTATGCTAGGCACACAGGCCGACAGGGGCGACAGCGCGTCACGTGGCGCCGGAGCAAGCGGGCGGGGGCGGGGGCGGGGCGCACCTGGCGTCGGGCGCGGGCGGGCGCGCCAGGGCGTGCGCGTCCAGGCGCGCGGGGAAGGCGCGGTAGTAGGCGGCGCGGTGCGGCAGGCGCTCGGCCGGCGCGCCCACCTCCAGCGAGGCGGCCGGCGCCGCGCCCGCGCCCGCGCCCGCCCACACGCAGTAGCCGCGCGTGCCCAGCCCGCCCTCGCCGATGCGCCGCCTGCAGCAAACATGCTCACCTTATTGCCGTTCACCTGACCGCCTCGTTGGTCTCTCGGATCCGAGTCCCGGGTCGGGCCGACATAGCTTAGTTAGTTTAAAAATTCCACAAAGCATTCTGCTGTTAGACAGTTGACGGTGTTAAACCCTCCTACCGGAAGGGCACGTTATGCCGTTATCCGACTGCTACCTTGATAGTAGACGTTGTTAAAATTCCATGTAAGAAACCGTCAGGCAGATTTGATTAAACTCTGGCACTAGTTCTTGTTAAGCTATTAACCTACAGCCCACACGATAAGAAGAAGATATTATTGCTGGTTTGTCGCGCAGTGGCGTCTGCGCCGTTGCTTGATTGAGCCTCAAAAATAAATTACTGAAAGAGAGATTGAGCGAACCACAGACACAAACTATTTTATAAAGTTACGTAAACTTTTGCATGAAATCACTAAGCTTTAGCAGATTCTCCGCTCAGATTGAGTAAGGCCGGTAATGAGATGAAGTAATCGGCGTGGAAAATCAAAATTAGCCTCGTATTTTCCGAAGTATCTGGTTACTTGCTATAAAAACTGCAAGGCCTTAAATCATAATAATGCCGTAATGTGATTTGGGTTAGACTAACATTTATATTGTTAATTGCACGTAATTATCCCATATGGCATGACGTTAGTATGCATTTGCGTGTCGATCGGTGCACCGTTAATTTCATTCAAAACTGATATCTATCTCCCATTGTCCATGCTAGATCCAATTGACATGCTAGTGTCATAAGGCAGAACCACATTTACGACACGTTTACTTTTCAAGTTATGAATAAACGTACCTAGCGCTGAGTGTCGTTAATGTGGTTCTATGTACACATAATCAGTGTTACCTGACGGTTTTGATCCGGTGTTCAAAGACTTGCAAATTGGCATCGTATTCTCCCCAGTTGCCCATAATCTTGTTATCGATGAGTGTGGCGAACATTTGTGTCTCGAGGAAGCGCGAGAGGAAAGGCCGGTGACGCTGCGGTTGATCCGACAAGAATGATGCTTTATCAAAGTTCACCATCGACTCGCGTGATGAAAGCCATGACTCACGGTCCTATTGAAAAAATAAATTTTCTTTAATAAATCCTATTTTCCTATAAAAAAACTTTGCCACTTGAAATTTCTTTACCTGATCAGGCATGATGACGAAGTTCTCATACATAAGAAATATGTGCACAAATCTATTGAGGAATGTTTCTCTGATAGCGATATTGAACCTTATATCTTCGTTATATTGTTCTTCATCATTGAGAATTTTTTTCTTTGTTGTTGGCATTACCGTGTCTGCATCCACGTCATCTATGTTAACACCTGCAGTTTGAAAAAGTTGAAAATGTAAATAAGTTGCTGAATAAGGATATAGGCATTCATGTCATCTACCCATTAAGGCATCACTCTATAATTGAATGACATACTTTATACTAAGTTGTATCGGTAATAAAACAAACTTTCCATGTAGATCAAGGGCTTTTCTTTGCAAATACTTTATTCATAGCATCTAGCCTCCAATTAAATTAATTTACTTCCACTTTTCCAAATATATCTATGATTAATACATAAAATTGCACTCAAGGAATGTCCTTGAGTGCAATTTTAACACAATCACATTTATGCAAGACTATAATAAGATAAACTGAATAAACTAAAGTATCTCTATCTGTCACCTAGAGCTTCACGGTAAAACGTCTGAACCGATTTAAATAAATTTGATAGGGAGACATATCAAAACCGTGGGAAGGACATAGTATATTTTCATACGTGTGCAAGATCTACTTCCCTCAGGATGCGGGTGAAAATGGGGTAAACAGATACTTATTAATAGAAATAGTTTACCGCTCCGTTTAACGATGTCGACAATTCGCTGCAGTGCGTCCATCCGAAGGGGCGCGCGTCGTGTCGGCGAGGCCGGCGGCGACGCATTCAGCGGCCTGCTTTCTTCCCACTCTAGCACGTCGTGAAAAGAGTGCTTTCGACGTAGACCACCTGACCAACAACCATTTAACATGAGATAAAGAGACTGAAAATATTGTTGATTTTCTCTAAACGCGTTGAACAAAATGAGGCCGTATTATTAGACTTTAAAATGCTCCACAATGCACTAAAGAGATAGATTTAATAAAATTATAAATGAATAAATTATATATGGGTCATATATCGTCCCTTTTTCGCAATGGATCTAGATCAATTTAACGTGTCATAACACGACCTTGGAAGTCCAAACATTTTATCAATTTGGCGGAAAATATTCAGAGTTATAAAATCGAGTTTAATACCCACTTTAGTTTCTGAACATCTATGAGAAAAACAAATTTTTCCTTATGTACTTATTGGTTACTTATTAATAATAATGTATTTTGTCTATAGTATCAGTATGAGGTAATCGCCAAGTCACGCGTTTTGTATGTACGTGCGTGCGATTTGTTCCACACATAGGTAGTTAGTTGCTAAATCATAATCTTGTTATTACAAGCATGTTTATAGTTAGAGCAGTATATGGGACTTAAGGCGTTTTAGGATCAATAATAAAATAAGCAGAGGTCATTCATTGTTGATTTTATAAAACTGTTGGTTGGTTAGATAGATTAGGCTTATACGTTCACACAACAAGTGTGGCATAACACATATTTTTTCAATTAAATAGAAACATAATTCATAACTGGAAAACAATTTCTATGAAAATATATTCTAGATAAGGTAACAGAATGTCAGGAGGACATATGAATTAGTAGCAGAAAGTACGAGTAGTTGGTAACTCGATAAGCATCGGCAAAATGATATCATCATTAACGTGTTTAATATTTCTCGGACATAGGCCTCCCGTAACATGTGTCATATCACCCGCTTGACAAATCACATACCTGATGGTAATGTGCAACTGCTGCTCATACTGTCGCTCATATGCTTGTAAGATGTTCCATTTATTGGTACGCCGAGTTTGGTAGGCTCGGTCTCGGGCCTTTGAATCTGTTGAAAACCGATAGTTTTATTTTTTACATTGGTAAGCAATTAAAATTATCTCGATCTTATCAAATAATCGCGTCCATTATATTAATTGGTTTAACGACATTTATAATCATATAATTAAGCTATGTCATGTATGTAATATATTAATAGTCAATATTTTATTCAATGTTACAGAACATTGAATAAAATATTGACTATTAATATGTGCGATTTTATTTACGACCGACTCTTAAAATTATAATATTTCAATAATTCATTGCGCCAACACATTTTCATTGGCTTATTTTTACCTGATGTTTATCTAAAACATGATTGAGTTCTTCAATGAAGGGCGTCCTATGCGGGAATATAGGCAATTCTTCAGGCAGTTGTATGTCAGGTTTATCAATATCAACTAAACAGAGAGCTGCTTCAGATCCTAGAGCTATGCTCCTAGGACCATTTGGTCCCATGTTCATAGCCCCACTATCTGCATGGAGACCTGTGAGTAGGAAAGGAAAGTGTCATATTAATCAGTTAAGTATAGATATAAAATTAAAATAAAATACAGAACACTAATCATAAAATATTTAAAAATAAGTTTCCTTTGCAATAAGAATGACTCTAAAAACCCAAAGCTGGTTGTGTTACGTAATTAAGTAGATAACCAGCATTGAATTGGTTGTGACCTATTGACCTCTCTTATAAAGTGCATTGTACTATACCCATGACGAATGGCACTGGCGCGTCGAGGAAATGGTAGAGTGGGGCGGGCAGTATCGGCACATATACATGAGCCCATGTAAATGGTAGTAACAGAGACACTATGCACTCAGCCACTAACATTAGTTTATTGTAGTCTGGGAACAAAAACAAATATATGTAGGTAGTCAAAGTCTCGGAATTTTCACTGTAGTATTAAGCATCTATGTAATATACTTACCACTTGACCTGAGTAAAACTTGATGTTCTAGTAGAACACATGTGAAAAGCTGCACTACACATTCCACACCTAAAGTTGAAAACATGGCTCGAAGTGGATAGTCCAATAGAGGTAACTCATCAGGGAGATTTGGCATTCTTATCACCTGGAATAATAGTATTAATTGAAGGCTATCTATAATGTTTAAGTTTGATCAGTGGGCTTTTTACATATTAGAATAGAAATATGCCTTACACCAGGGAAAAAATAATAATAAAATAAATTTTATGGTTACATGTACAACAATATATAATTTTTTAACCAGCCATACTAAAGGATATAATAGTTTATTGAATTGATAATTGTTTGCAAATCCACAGCAGCACTCTTTTATATAAAACATTGTCCCACACTACAAATGCCTCCTGTTTAGCGCGTGCAATTCGCAGTGTAAGAGTCAGATGAACATATCTACATTTTCTTAATTTTAGAGGAAAGCAAAAATACTGTGAAAATTTGCCACTTCAAACTTTACTAGCTTTGTAATAGAGATAATATGTAATTGACGTAAGAAAAATATTTTTTGGCATTTCATAAAGGACCACATTGTGACCCGTTTTATGAAAAAAAAAACGATTTTCGCTTTTTTTGTAGATAAGTTCATCTGATTCTTACACCGCGAATGACAGACATACTGAGATTCCCTAAGAATAATGGGTCATAAAATATATAAAAATAATAATTCACATAGAAAATAAATTTGTTATATCATAAAGTTAAAGATTTTCTGGTATTTAATTTTGTTCAGCCTAAATAGACATACAAAATGTGAATGTCTTTACTGAAATTCATATAGGACCAACTAGACTATTATTTTCCATAATCACATAACTAATATATCATCAACAATGCTTGGTAAAAAAGTAAAAAAATCAGCCTGTCATAGTAAAAATAAAACTTTTCATACTTACAACAGGAATTGGATCTAGATGAGGTTCAGAAGGAGGCACATAAAGACGTAAAGCTTGACCGGGAAGTGGCACTGGTACTTCATATAGTAAATTATACACATAAGACTCTGGACTGAGCCCAGGTCCTGGCTGCCTTGGGAGGGATCTAAAAAAGAAAATGTTAATGTCTAAAATGAGTAAAATAGTAGTTACAACATTTAAAATAGTCAGGGTGTCCACTCCAAGTGCCAAAAATAAATCCCTGATTTTTCCCTGATCACTCTGCCACATTTCCCTGACCCATAATATTATGAAAGTATTAGCACTATGGAAGTCAAAGTCCATGTCCACTAAGTAGGGGAAGGTATCTAATTTGTTTTTAGAGTTAATAACCATAAATAGTATGCTAAGAAAATATTGGGCAATATGAATCAGAGTGTGAGTGAAGCAAGTGCAATTTCTTTTTTGGAAATATAAGAAGTATAATTCTTTGAAATCATATTAATATTTCATGACTCTCCCTTTTCCCTGACAGTGGACACTTTGATAGTAGTACCAATTTAATTATTTCATTAATATATAAATGGTCTTTATTATTATGTAAAGTTAAGATAAACAAACTCACCTGAATAAATTTTCTAAAAACAACTGTGCCACTCTCACATACGGGTACTGACATATAAGTGCTATACTTTTGGCAACATATAGTTTGTCTTTGGCTATATCATAATATGTCAGTGCAGCACCACTGTGAGGTGTAAGTTTAAATGATCTTGGAAGTGACCTGGAACTTTCTTTGCCAGATGCTTTTCTATGGCCAGGAGGAGTTTGACCACTAGATAATTCTGTAATATACATGGCCTACAAAAAAATAATATTAAAATTAATATTTAGGCACAAATTATTACAAGTTCTCCACAGATAATAACTATTTAGGTACCTGTAATGTGTGCATGGCACTACAGATGTTTCTGTTCCTAACTTCTTCATAGAATATGAGGCTGAATCCATAGTATCGGGATGCATTTTCTCTGGTTACTACAAAGCTATGAAACTTTGGTTCTAGTGAATGTTTTTGTGTTCTAAACTGAAGGCCAGCTGGTAGACAAAGCTGTAAGATTATGTACATGAGGGTTTTTATATATTATATTTCTAACATAAAAGAAAAAATATGTACCTATAAACTACACAAACTTGTACATTATAAACTTTATAAACATTAAAAAAAGGAATCCTATAAAAAAATATATTTATAATGTCTACAATTATTTAGGTACGTACTATGTTGATTGCAGACAAAGACTTCATTTAAAAGACATTTCAATTGAACTTCAATGTTGAACACTTACCATACACACTGCATGTTCATCAAATGGGTTGCTTGTTATATTGTCAGGGTAGTGAGCTAGAATTTTTCCTTTGTAAGAACGATCCAAAGGAGATACATGTAGATTGTCACCTGGAATGAAAGACCCGAAATGATGACGGCAGTTTCTTATTTTTTACTTACGCCTTTAAACGAACGAGATTTCAGACTACAACGTACCACAAAGCCTATCAGGCTCCAATCCGGAGTCAAAGTCGAGGCCGCATATCGCAAAATAATCGGCAAAACGACATCCTACAGATAAATCAGAGACAGACATATTTCTATCGACCCGTTATTTACTATTTGAGACACTTTCTCTTCTAGTCTCTGAATGAAGGTTTCGTCTCAGCATTGTACACTAGCACTTGAATCTTGTAAAAAATCGATTTGTATCTTCATCTCACATGTTTTCATTTGACGTATATGTTTCAGAGAATGAAATAAATATAAATTGTAAACGAAAAACTATTTCACGTTCACGCCATCGCCATCACCATACACCATAGGCCATCACATCACTTAGACAGCTGCCAAATTATCAAGTGACATGACATTATCAATATTGCCATAGCAAAATAAAAAGAAAATAATTTAATCAAATAGGCTGAATATCATAAGTTTCTAAACGTATTTACAAAACACAGTTCAAAACCTCCTTTAAAATTTAAGTAATTTTTACAAAAAAAAACTCCCCAGCAACGCTTAATATCTGTTTGGTTTGAAGTGAAAAACCAGATTGCAGAGTAAATGCCGTGTCTGCGCTATGACTCAACGAACACCTTCGCTGGACAAACGCTAGTGTGTAGGGAGGCGCCCTTGCAGTGACATCCCATTCCATTAGTAGCAGTAAAGGGCTAACGGTCTTTAGAGATTTGATTATTTGTGAAGGTTTATTAAACACCAAGCTAAAATGTAACTCGGTACATTTTACATCCGTATTCCAGAACAACATTATGATAACTATCACAGATCGTATTCGGCGCAGTGCATCCATATTGCAAAGGGTAGCTTGAGTATTGTTTGTGAAAAAAAAACTGGTCGCTACAGACAGTATGAAAAATTGATAGTGCTCTGAGTATACAAAACAACATGTCTAGCTGACCATCCAATACGAATTCAAAAACATCACGCTTTCGAAATCATTTTGTGTCGCCTCACCTGAGTTGTTTTATAATAGGGCTTAAAATACACTTACCCAGGCAAAAAAAAGTATTTATCGACTTTATTTTCTGTCTCAGTCCAGCTAATGATTGTTGCTATTGGTCGATTGCGATAGTACTATAAATTCGATTCTCAAGGCCCATTGGCCAATGGGTAATGAGTTCCGTCCATGGTTGATTGTCAAATGAATGAATGTTGCTGTGTTTGTCAAAAGCAGTGGTTTGTGTGGGGCGTGTGTTTGTAATTTTTTAAATAAAACGTTAAGAATTTGTGTGGTTTATTGACTATTCTAATATATTATTTTTAGAGTTATTGTTATTAATTTGTCATAGCCAAATTTTATAAATTTGTGATTTTGTTGGCAGCGTTGGATTTTATAGTAATTGATCACAAGTCTCAAGGTAAGTAATATTTTTATACTATACTATCATTCTCAGCGACAATTTCGTGTTAAATATATTTCACAAATTAATTACATACCTACATTATAATACTACTTCATTTATTTGGATCCTATAGAATTTTTGGTTTGGGGAATCAATGATTGCTATCTTATCTATAGTGATTATTCCAGTAAGGAAAAATCGTGTATTCTTATTCCAATACTCTGAGTCAGCGGTCAGGTAAAACATTCCTTTAAATGTTATTTATGTAAAAAAAACAACAAAACAAACCATTGTGTAACATAAATAATATAAATAATCAGTAATATTTGGACTGTCAGTTATATGAAATCAACTTCAACATGTTCTTGTGGTTTAGATACAATTAGGCACTCTCAATTCGTCTTTCTTTGAATTGCCTTCTAATGAAGTAAAACATAATGTTTTGTTGTTTAGAATAATGATCTTAATAAGTGAAGAAAACTTAAGTACCATAATTTAATGTAATAACACTAAAATCATTATAACATACATAGGTGTTCAGTATGTAAATACCCAAAATATGAATTAAAATAATCCAAAATTGTTTCAGGATGCTAAGAGGAAGAGTGAAACATTTACTGCACTGCACCTTTTTCATATCATTTATATTTCTTTTTCTTGTCTTTGCTGGAGCTATAAATTTAGATGATAAAGAAAAAGAAACAATTGACCCTTGGGAAAGATATGGAATACATGGCACAATAATTTTATATATATTAAGACTTTTTACTCTCCTTACAACGCCGCAAGTCCTGTGTAATTTTGCAGGCTTAACATTATTCAATGCTTTCCCAGGAAAAGTGAAACTAAAGGGATCACCTCTGCTAGCACCTTTTATATGTATCAGAATTGTGACTAGAGGGGACTTTCCAAAATTAGTAAGAGATAATGTAACTAGAAATATGAACATGTGTGTTGATGTGGGAATGGAAAATTTTATGATTGAAGTTGTGACTGACAAAGCAATTAATTTACCAAAGCACAGGAGAGTGAGGGAAGTGGTTGTGCCAGCAGAATATAAGACTAAATCTGGTGCTTTATTTAAATCAAGGGCATTGCAGTATTGCTTGGAGGATAGTGTTAATATACTCGCTGAAAATAATTGGATTGTGCATTTGGATGAAGAAACATTGCTGACTGATAATTGTGTGAGGGGTATATTAAACTTTGTGTTGGATGGCCGGCATCAATTTGGTCAAGGACTTATCACATATGCCAATGAGCATATTGTTAATTGGCTGACAACCCTAGCTGATAGCTTTCGTGTTGCAGATGATATGGGAAAACTGAGACTGCAATTTTATTTATTTCATAAGCCTATTTTCAGTTGGAAAGGTTCTTATGTTGTAACACAAGTAAGTTGTTTAATTTGGTTTTTAATACAGAAAATATTTGTTTTATAATACTGCTTTCTTTACTTGTATAATCTGTAATTGATTTTCTTATTTACAGGTAAGTGCTGAGAAAAAGGTGTCTTTTGACAATGGCCTTGATGGATCAGTTGCAGAGGACTGTTATTTTGCAATGAAAGCCTATAAAGAAGGATACTCTTTTAACTTTGTGGAAGGAGAGATGTGGGAAAAATCACCATTTACACTATGGGACTTTATGCAACAAAGGAAAAGATGGATCCAAGGAATACTTTTAGTAGTTCATTCGAAACAAATACCTGTTTTACACAAAATCTTCCTAGCAGTTTCATGTTACTCATGGGTAACACTGCCACTATCAACAAGTAATGTTTTCTTAGCTGCTGTATGTCCTATACCATGTCCACAGTCTCTGGACTTAATATGTGGGTTCATAGGTGCTGTTAATATCTATATGTATATCTTTGGGGTTATGAAATCATTCCCTATTCATAGATTTGGCCCAGTAAAATTCTTTTTACTTATTGGTGGAGCTTTGGCTACCATTCCTTTTAATATTATCATTGAAAATGTTGCTGTGATTTGGGGAGTGTTGGGGAAAAAGCACAAATTTTACATAGTTAACAAGGAAATCAAAATACCAGTGACTGTATGATTACTCACTACAATATTCCATATTATTTAAAAGGTTTACTGATTGTATAATGGTAAGTGCACATTCTACTTAAAGGACTAATTTTGCACTTAAAAGTGTGACTCATTCAATACAACTAGTGAATCATTGTATGATTGTTTTCACAAAGATAACATGGTACCAAAATGTTAGTCAGTGTGTATGTTTGTTACCAAAATATCGAAATTAAAAATGTTTAGATTATTGTCAATCAAAACTTATTCAATATAATTAAGCACAATATTGATATTTAAATGTAAAAGTAAACAATGATAGCTTTGCTTTTATATCTATTATCTACAGATGTTTTATTTTTGGATACCTTGTTATTTCATACTTAACAATTATTATATTTTATTTGTATTAAAATATTGTATATGTTACAGTAAGTCACATTATGAATTATTATCAATTTAGTTTTGCTCTTTGCAAACAACAAGAATGCAGGATACAGATGTGTTACTGTTTATGGTACTTATTTAATTATTTTGCATTTTTGTATAATTGCTGCATTGTAAACAGCAGGTAGATAGGTGTATAAAACATTCAGTATTCAGTAAGTAGTTCTTAATTCCTATTCCTATCTAAATTATATATCACTGCATTCGATTGTTCTGTGTACCTACTGCTTAAGTGCTTGTTTTATCGTTATGCCCTCCATAATATTACTTCAAACTAAGCAGATAAAACATTCTTGTTTACAGTCAATTACAAAATGCCATGTTAGGACTGCTAATCTTAGCTGCCTAAAGCTATGTTTACAAATGTCAGACATGTCTACATAGGCTGTTCACACTTCAACAGTTTCTTTGTGATGTTGCTGTCGCGTCACTTTTCTCGTGTCACAATTAATTTTACACACCTACTTACACACAGAGATACTCGCTGCATACACTAAGTGTACGGTATTGGGTGTCGTAGTGTAAACCTAGCTTAAGTTTACTCTAAAGCTACGTTCACAAGATGCGAAGTTGCTCCCAGGGATTCAAGAAGAATGCATAAGCTTCTTAAATTGTCTCCACTCTATAGTTCTTGTTCTATAAGTATTGCGTATCTTGTGTCAGTGCGCGTTGCCAGCAGCTAGAGGCTATGATAATTGCCATGCTCAAATTAATTCATGTCGAGTTTGTGGTCATTGTATTAGCAGCGAGTTTTCGCTCCGTGTCATCGAAGTTTTGTGAGATGTTATGTTCCATATGCTTATAGCCTCACCTATGTAAAGATATGAGATTTTTATCACAAGAAATTCTTCTGTATTAGTTTTTATTTTTCGAAAATTGTTATGCACCAAGGATAAATTCATTCCTATAGATTTATAAACAAAGTAAGATATGACATCACTTATTTCAAACTTTTGGAACAGAATTTATTATTGTGTATTGAACCTCATGTTCTGATAACATAGCAACTTGTAACATACAACTTGGTACTTAACCAACATTATTCAAGTAGTATTACAGTAAAATTCATCTAGTTAATTATTAGACAGATCCCTTATTTTTATTTCTATGTTTTATTGTTTTTTGCATTTCTTCTTTTTTTAAAATAAGTTATAACCATTATTGGACCATTAGTTCTTTTTATTAAAGTTAATAATATCAACTTGTAAAAGACTGATATCAAGTCTTTGTATTTAAATTGTCATTTGAGTCAATGTGAGATTTGAAGAAATTACAGTACAATTCTTGAGAATCCTGAAGCAAATATTAAAATGTAGATAACAAAAATTCCCAATAGGTTATATGTAGTCCAATAAATTTTAAGTCATTTCATTAAAACTTGTAATGATTCTTACTGCTTAAAAAACCACATCTGACTAGTCATGTAAATATTTATGAATTAATAGCTAGTTGTAATGTGTTGTAGTGTAGATGAGTAAGTAATTAACAGTGTTAATTGGGGTCTGGATCCACATAGTTTCTTATAGGATAAAGGTCAGGGTTTAACTATGTTCAACCCATTGTGATGGTCTAAGTATTCAATTACACATAAACCTTCGTTAATTATATTACGACTTATTCGTTCATGACAAAAGACATTACCTATGTGCCCGTAATGGCCATGTTAATAATTGAGTCAATTGTTATTTATTTTAGTTAAGTATTATAATTGGCGATATAAAATTGTTATATCATGCCGTATTTGAAACGATCCATTGATCTTATGTTTTAAAAGTCACAAGTGATTTAGGTCTTAATTTAGTTCGGTATTTTTGTATTACTAGTATAATATAATTTTTATGTTGTTGATTGGCTGTTGAAATATGTATGTTTACAAACTTAACCTAAATTGATTATTTTAGGTACCAAAATACCATTTTGTACATAAAAACACTTATATCTAGATACGTAAAATAAATTCAAGCATGCAGATGTTTTGTAATTCATAAGACTTTTTTTATTTTTATTACAAAGTACTTAAGCTTTGATGATGTACAGGACTGAAAAGGCGTCTGCTACCGTGAGCTGTAAGATGTGGCTAGATACCGCGACACATTTGACCAAATGACCGTGACCGTAGAAGATGATAATGACCTATCTACATAATATGAGTTCCAAATGCTTGGATTGGATAATGTTTGGGTCCCTTAAACACTGCTAAAAAGTCTCTTTAAGATCCAGATATTTGATAGCATTCTAGAATGCACAGACAAACAACTGTAAGGATGTACTCATGTGTGGGCTTGTGTTCCTACTTATATAGTCGTCAATTAGTGTCAATTGGAACACCAAAGTCAACTCCCACAGAGGTCTAATAGGATAAACAATGCCTAATATATTTTTCTTTCATACGACTATAGAATAATACTACGCTAGAGTCCTATTTCTCAACCGCATGTAGTTGCGAGATCATTGGACTGAGTTGATTCAGTGGATACAATGAATTAAATAAAACATTCCTTCTTAGGTAGTAGGAAGCTACGGAAAACTGCTGACAGTATCGAAACTAAATGTTAAATGTTGTCTGTCTGTCAGAAACCTCGCCAAATCTCGGTAGGCGTCTTGCCTTTTGCGTGGCTATATATTGTTACTCCACAGTCCCCGCAAAGATCGAGCAACCGATCTTCTTCCTCACATCGTGTGGACTGCAGGTTTTACCAACCTAACAAGCCTAATGTCAGAGTTTTCTCAAATCCGCCTGACGACCTGACATGGAATTTTAACAACTGCCAGCTATCACGATAGCAGTCGGGGTCGACGGCTTAATGTGCTCTCCCAGGCACGGGGGTATAACACTACAAACTTCCTGACTCCGGGCTGCTTTGTGACAGACAGGAATCGAACCCGAGACCCCGTTTACGACAGTCGCTTTATGCGACCACTATATTAACGAGCCAGTCGAGCAACCGATGATACAGGATCAGGTATGGTAAGTACCTATTTATACATACAAACAGGTTAGGCAAAGACTTACCAATTCTGCTGACATGAACCATGGTCGTGTTTTGCAATGGGTATCTAACCTATCCATTGAAGCCATCTAGGGAGGTCTCTTTGTTAACCAACACGTAGCTAAGTGTGAAGGCAACAATCAAGAGTGTCCTAAATAGCTGCTGCCATAATACAGTGTTCGTGAACGTGAGTTACGAGGGCGTTCATTGTGACTGAGTCATGTTGATGCTTTACATTTTCATTTACAATTTTGGTATATCGTTGTACCCAACCCAACCGTGACATGACTTGGCATATACCAACTAACCAAAGGACAGTCTGATACGATAGATAGAGACAAGCTGTACTTATCCTTATCAGGCAAAATCTATACAAACGTTTGTCATTATGATTAGGTATCGCTGATAAAGTTATTGCAGTGCTCCCTTTTTACCAGATTACTTGGGTACGTTTTACTAGACGAAAAAGGAAGGGTATTGAGTTTAACAGGTAATACCCTAGGTACCTACCTAGGTACCTACCTAGGTTTTTATGGATGTTCAATCGTAGTAGAAAACTAGATAGGTTTGATTCGTATCTTAAGCAAGTAATAATTTTTCGAAAAAAATAATTAAAAGTCAATTTGTACCTACCTATATTGATTTTTAATTATTTTTTTCGAACATACACAACTAGGTACGATTCGTAAAAATGCAGATAAATAAAATGTAACGAATAGAAAGTGAAGGTAGGTACACTCTTTCCACAAGAGCGCCATCTTTTTACTTGAACTACTTAGCTGTTTCCCGCGGTTTCACCCGCGTCCCGAGGGAACTACTTCACGCAACCGGATAAAAAGTCTCCCAAACAAATTTTATAGAAATCGGTTCAGTAGATTCAGAGATTACAAATATACATTATACAAACTCACAAACTTTACCTCTTTTTACGGTTCCATATTCGAACCCATATAGTTTCGCCATGTCCGTCTGTCTGTCTGTCCGCGGTATAGCTCAGAGGTGCTTGGTACTAGAAAGCTGAAATTTGCTAAAGATATTGATCACGCCAACAATAAAATTATGAGAAATATATTTTTTTAGAGTAGCTTCGAAACACGTTGTGGTGATGAATATTTTATTTTTCGCGTATCCCTTCATGTGGAGCATCGTAAAATAAGTCTTTAAAAATATTATAGATGAAGACTATTTTGCGGTTAGGTGAGCCATTTGAGTTATATCTAGCTTTTAAGTGCAAATTTTTCTTCGATACGGGCGTCCGCCCCCCTAAATCTGCTGTCATGGCTAAGTAGCCGTAACTGGTTACCGAGTTACAGTATACTAACTAAGACTTACTACGGAACCCTACAGCGCGTGGCCCGACACGTAGTGGCCGTTTTTTTTTAATATTAGTATAGATATACTAGATATGAAATATAACGAAATTCACACGAGTGCGATAGCTGGACACAGATAGTAAGGTTTAGATACCTACACCTTAATCTAATCTATGTTAAGCTGATAAGCTATGTTTAAGCAATAGATAACGTTTGGTATTTCCATATTATGAATTCCAGATGACTTCCTTCCTCGTTGGTCTAGTAGTTGCAAAACTCTGACACAACGACTTGTTAAAAACCTGCAGCCCACACGATAAGAAGAAGATCTTAATTTAGTCCTAGGTAAGTTAGGTCCCCTTTGATTAAGAGTGGCGATTGTAGTGGAGAGTGGAGGATCCAGGGGGGGGAGGGGCTTTAAGGGGCTCAAGCCCCCCCAAAAGCTAAGCATGAAGACTTATTATGCGTTAAGCAAAATAAAATGTTCTGTACTTTTTTTGTGTTTCGCTTGATAAAACCTACCCTCACCAGAATCAAGCCCCCTCCAAACCAAAATCCTGGATCCGCCACTTGTAGTGGAAGTCGTTGGGAGGACTATGCCATAAGGTATACCGAGCAAAGAGGTAATTGTAATCAAAGTAAAACCTATAAAATTAAATTAACTCATAGTCGTATAAAAGTCGGAAAAATAAGCTTATTTTTTGTATGCTTTCTCTAATATGCACGGGACTACAGAGACTCGAACTTTTGAGTGGCAAACGTAGGGCCAAAGCCAACACGTAAAAGCCCTTTGCGACTACATTAATGAAATTTAATGGTGACACAGCAGTCGATTTTTCTTGCGTACACTTTAGAAATGCACGCAAAGACTTTAGTTTTGTAAAACATGGAAATAAACTTTTTGCACTTTTGTATTTTAATTGAAAATGTGCTAATCTGGGTATACTCGTATTTTACATTGTTTCGTCATCGAATAAATGAAGATGGCAGGTGGATATTCGCCAGTTCACTAACCGCAAGGGGCAACGGTGAGCGACTAAAGGGTGATGATGCATGATCATGATGATCATATATGTAATTTAGAGTTCAGTCCATTAGAATCGTAAGTGAAAAAACACATGCTTTATAATTAGAGATCGGAGTAGGTAGATTGATTTTATGTATTTGCATCATGAATAGTCATAGAAATCATAACATGTATAAGCCTTTTTTCCGTCATTTCATTTTGGTACTTACGGAATTGAATCAAATAGTGTCAATGTAAAGATTTATTAATTAAAACATTTGAAATTTATAGAATGCGAACTATTATTAGTAGAATCCCACTTTACGTTTTTACTCAAGTTTAGCCATGCCACAGTTTTTTTTTATTATAGAAGGCCGATCACATATTCTATTAAAAAGACAGCAAAAGGGATTAACATTTCTTATTCATATTGATATATTCTTCATCCTACACATATTTGAATTTCCTAAAAAATCTTAATTATTACGAAATCCCTGAATCCCGGAGGCATATCCATATTAATATATACGTGCCGGTTCATTGACCCCAAATCAATCTACCTACTCCGATCACTGTTTATAATACATAATGCATGTTTTTTTCAACAGGATTTTATTGCCAGGCAATAAAGCCGTTATTGCATATAAGTTGATGATATTTTTTAAGTAAGTAACTTCGTTGTAATTTTTTTACACTTCAATAAACAACCATTTACCTGGCAGAGGACAGGGACACTTAAGTCTCCGACACCACACACCACACCATGGGATTGACAAGAAAATACAATTATCCACACTTTTCATGCACTATCCACACTTATCAGATTTTAATTGTCTTAATTAGTCTCGTATTTATTGATGCTTGAGAAGCTAGTCTTAAACAATATATAAACACGGCATAAATGACAAGTAGACACAGGATGATCCAGCACAGGACTACATCCAAGTATTGAAAATATAAATATTGATTGATTCAAAAAATATTAAGAACCACCAGCAGACAGACTTGTAGTGTTTACTTACGTATATACTTTAGTACATTATGACAGGCTTCACGAGAAAGGTAACAAGCGCTTGAAGTTAGGTAATAAGCCGTCCTATCTAAGCGCGCGTCCCTTGAGAAATCAGAAGTAGTTTAGTATCTACGTGCACAATATTTCTCCATAGTAATTTTATGATAGGAGTTACCGTGACTTACGCCAATAGATGCCGTATGCGAGCAAACAATCACAAGGCTATTACGATAAGTACTGGAACGATCGAAGGCAATCTATTAAAAGTTTATGGACAAGCGACCGTTCAGATTGATGGAACAGCTTATTTTATTTGTTCCATGTGTCTGAAGCAGTTCTTTGCGACTGATGTGACTTATTCACTTACCTTATTTACTTTTCATTTTTTACTGTAGGATTGTTATCAATATTTTAATGTAAGTTAGGTAAGAAATTCTTTCAAAAATAAAATCGAAAAAGTATATAGGTTTATGAATATTTCAGTAGGTACCAATAATTTCTGGACATGATTAATATATCTATGGAACTGGAAACTATTCGTATAATAGCGAAAGCATCTGGGACAAAATCTCTCTTGGTCTGTTTTTCTAGATATTTTTTTGAACACATCTCCGAAACTACTGAACGGATGATCGTGAAGAATATTTTAAGACTAGCTTTCCACCAGCGGCTTCGCCTACGTGGGATAACTTTTCCCTCCTTTTTAGGGGTAGAATTTCGGAAAATATTTTTTTATCGGATGCTTACGTCTACAAAGAATACACGCTCCAAGGTTCGTTGATCCGGCAGTCATCAAGGACAAAGCATTTTATATGTATAGATGAAGTAGTTTATACACGACGAATACGAGCTAAACTGCGGGAAACATTCAGAGCTAAATATGTTATATTGTTTCAAAGATCTTAACGTCCTAATAAGTAGGTATTTTTTTTATTTTTATTAATCATTTATTTCAGACCAAAAGTCGATAAAATGTTAGTAATAATGATCTTAACCTATTGTTAGTAATTTAATATAATATACTAGTATTCATGCTATATTTCATTATGCCAAATATTCTTATGACAAAGCTTGTAAATTAATCAAATAACTGCACATGTATCATAGCACTCAACCATAACAAAAGTTATTGCTTGCGACTCAAGCGCGATTTTTTTACTCAGAACTTCAAAAGATAAATAAGTACCAAATCAAATTTTGGTTATCTAATATGCCAATTGTGAATACCCAATTAAATTATTACGTTAATTATGCTGTTCTGACTACATATGTGATTATTTTTTTCTGAATACGCTAGGTAAACTACTCCTTAAAGGGATTACGTTAGCTGAAGCCGTAACCGTGCGTTCGTGACCCGTTTGCTATCCACGGCGCATGCTTATACCGCTATACTAAACTTTGTTTGTGGTGTCACTCGGCTGTTTTTTTTTATTGGAAAATTTTATGTTTCTGTAATATTTGTTACACATGGGCTGGTTCTACCGTCATGGTTCAGATATAAATGCCTTTCGTGATTTTGATTGACCTACCTTCATGCACGTTGATAAAAGTAAAGCAGTGTTCTGTGCTATTAATCGAGAAGGAAATTAAAGGTTTGAAGAATTTATTGAGGGCTGATGGTAAATAAAGATTTTAAGTAGCTTCTATTGACCAGATCAACCTCTCACATATACTGCAATGACAAATTTAACGTTTTTTACAATATTCTTAACAATATAGATGTAGTCTGTGAGTTACCCGCGCTTAATTTAATAATAGTACTTGTACTAATGGTAATCTTTTACCAAGGGCGAAATGGTAGTCTGCGATATTGGTTCGTAGAGGCTCGGCCGGGTGACTTGCTGCCTACTATAGTGTAGTGGACGTTGGACATGAGTGAGGTTCCCGAAGTGACAGTGGAACATTGCAATGGTGTGGAGACCGAGGCAGAGGCCACGGATGTGGCTAATCAGAATGGAGACGACGGGTATGTTGTAAATATGATAGCGGTAGATATTAGTTCATCAAGCTCGGGTAGATTCAGGTAGCTCTACAAACTTGTGTTAATTAGAAAAGCTAGTATTTCTATCATGGATACTCCCTTGTAAATGTGCGTCAATTATAAATAGGTTCATGTGATTTTTAAAGTTACAACGAAGTCAAGACGTGAGTTAGGGTATCTATAGGTAATTCTGACATAAAACTAAAATTATAATGATTAAGTACAATGAAAAACACTATTGGGATAAATCATCTCTGTGAGTCTAGACCGCAATCTACGACGGGCCTAGACAAAAGTGTAAACAGCACTTGCAAAAGTGCGATAATGAATTGGAATTTTTCTATTTTGTAGATTGGCCATTGATCCCAAACTGGGCTGCCGCGTTCATTTCTCGAGTGACGTCATAAAAGAAACGTGAGTTACCTCAGTGGCATCAAGTCACCCAGGTCACCTGGCGGCGACGCGGTGCCCGTGACGTCATGCTCACTGTCCCTGTCCCTTTCATGCTCTGACGTATATTTGCATCCACTAGCCTAGCTTGCATCATCCATTCATAGCTCTGATTATTCATGCACGGTGGAGCTTAATGCACGCACTTCGAGCCACTTCAAAATGTTTTGTGTTGCAACGCCGTTTGTGATATGACTGTATTTTAGTTGAAGTTTGTTTTTTTTGTATCGGCACAACTGTATGTTTGTGAGAAGAGTGCAAAACTAAAAATCTATGTGTATGTCTCAGTGAGTTTGTAAAAGTAAAGGTTTCCTATCCTATAAATGTATATTGTTACTCTTTCACGGAAGGACTACTGAATGGATTTGGTACACTAGTTAATGATCTGGATTAACCAAAAAGATAATTTCCTTAGGATGCGGGTGAAACGGCGAGAAACATCTAGAATCAAATATTGCCACCACAATTTACATGCAGTCTCAAAAAATTGTATACGTCTACAATAAGCTATTTTATTTATAAATTAAATAAAGAGGTACCCAAATGCTTACATGTTATGATCATAATTTATAAAATGTCGTAAAAGATTGTAACGAATATATTATTTATTTATTTATGGATCTCCAACGAAAAATACAGGAACAAATCTACATGTGTACAATGTCAACCTAATATATACCTAAGTGATAATGAACATAGTATCGGTGTGTTCTTTCACTTATAGGAGACCACAGCAAGCAATCTATACATATAAAATGCTTTGTCCTGAATGACTTACGGTTCAACGCACAGCCTAAACCGCTAATCGTAGAGACCTGAAACTTGGAGGGTGTGGTCTTTGTATGACGTAGGCTTCCAATAAGAAAGGATTTTCCGATATTCTACTCCTAAGGGGATGAAAAAAGGGGGCAAAGTTTGCATGAAACTCTTGTCATGTTTTAAAATTCGAAATCGTATAGCCCACGCAGGCGAAGCTGCTGGCAGAAAGTTATTAATAAACTAAACATTGAAACAAGTAAAATGCAAGACAATTTAGGAAAGATAAGTATAAACCTTAATAGATAAAATATACGGTGAATACAAGTAATACTATATGATAAATAATACTTCAAATTGAACATTATAAATCAAGGGCTACGAGAAAAATGGCTCTTTGTCCACGTGATACATACATCTTTTTGAGACTGTCAAATCAACAATCAAATCATTCTGGCTGAATTACGAAACTTTCCTTAGTATTTATTCTGTTCTTTAAGTAGGTTCTTAATCCGATAAATTCACGAGAAGGTCTTCGCATTGACACAAGGAAGCCCCGATGTTCCGCCTTTCTATAATGTTAGGATAATTATTAGTTTGCTTCGCTAAAAGGCTTTTATAGTCATTACGAAATTTTCCTGTAACATTGACTCTTTGTAAATATTTGATTAATTCAACATCGTTCTTAATGGTATTATAATCAAGATCTTATTTCATTTTTCAATGTTTATTACTTTTATATAGTAATCAGTTTTATTTTAACAAATAAAATTAATTACATATGTATATTGCGCCTTGTATCCTATTAGAATGGCCATCTCGAAACATAATCTTATATAAGCGAACATAAGTTGAGGATGGGCAGGGAGGAGTGAGGGGAGATGAGGGTGATGACGACATGCAAACTCGTCATTGAAGACTAGTCCTTTTTGAATACTGGGTCATTAAAGGATTGCAATCCAGAGACGTTTTTCTAAACCCTCCCATTGCTACTATATTCGCACTGTACTTAGCTTTATTTTTTTTTGAGATATTGCTCTACTTTTGGATACTTTGTCGTCTATACATTTTTTTCTACTCTTTAATAAATATACTTTTCTGTAATTTAAGTAAATAGTAATTTTAGTAACAATTGTATTATCATTTATATCTAAATATTTTATATTTAAAACTAGTCTAATGATTGTTATTGAATACTTGTTCATAAGAGTGTTTATTTACTTATGGTTGAATTAATAAATTAGTTGTTTTTCGCGGTTATACTTGCACGGGGGTACTAATTCACACGCCCAGATAAAACTATTCTATCACAAAAAAAAATCTAGATTGGTGCAGCCAGTCAGGTCAGTTTTACTGTGAAAGCCTAACAAACTTACTTTCGGATTTGTAACAGCAATAATAAGCAACACATAGGAATAAAATAAAAAATATTTATTTATACATGTGGCTCCCAAAGATTAATAATAAATTCAGTTGTAGATTTATTGGACATTGTTAAATGTTTATCATTACGTTATGAAGTTACAAGTTCCCTTCATGAAGAATTAGTCAATATGTGAATTGTGAAATTTGTTTACTTTGAAAATAATCAGATGATTTTCAAAGTAAACAAATTTCAGAATTATAATAATACAATAATTATATGCATATTAATTTTCTTGCAGGTAAGTCTTTTGAGAACATCCTAGAAGTTGAAAAACTCATATGTAATGTCGATGCGACGCGACGTCTTGGAAACGGTAAGCGAGTATATTCAGTAAAAAATGATGGTCATTTTCAAAGTTTGTCGAGGTTTTATTCATAGTTTACTTGTACACAAATCTTTCAACTATATCTTACTAACATGCAAAGCTTTACTCAAAGTTTTACACAAAGATTCATGACTTGATTTACTACGGAATACGTAAGACGTTACGAAGTTTTTATGGGCGCAAAACAAAGCATTATGTACATCACGAATCCTCTTTATTATTCCACAACATAATAAAACAACGCTACTCAGTAAATAAAATGACTACAATCACATACCATAATATTACAGTTGTCGAGTATCTCAGTTATCTAATCTTGCACGTGAGCTACGAAGTCTACGAGATTTTGACTACGCGGTGTAGACCGTCGTAGGCTGTAGACCGTCGTAGGCTGTATACCGTCGTAGGCTGTAGGCCTCTGTAGGCCTGTAGCAAGTCTCACGTCTTTTTACAAAATAGTTTAAATTGGTTTGCTACGCAGGTAAACTACGTCTCGAGTTCTTATTATGATTAATCAATTATATTTACTTAACTCAAGTTGCGAATTGGGTATGTTGAATTAATTGACTTTCGTATATAAATACAAAGTTCAAACTATGTTGTCTGGGAAACGTTTTTGTTTAAATGAGGTCGATAAAATACGAGGTGGATAAGTAGATACAAGTTGGAGTTGGTTTGCTTGTATTGCTCTATTTGCTATCAGGTGACTGAGGGGACCTCGTTCTCTTAGTATAAACATGAGGCACGCGATACCATTTACTCAAGCATTTGGAAGCGGAGTGTGTGTACATATGTAATTTTATTATAAAATTTGGTTGACACATAATTATAGATTGGTCTATAAATAAGGGATATAAATAGAACAGCTCAATGCAAATATAGTTGTATCAGTGAATGTATTATAATGATTTACGTTGGCCATAAATGACGTAGTGATACAAAAGTTACGTCTTATTTCAAACCGAACGATAATTTTTTACTTCATAAAATGAGAAATATTTTCTTGGTATTTTCTTATCGTTTTAAAAAGTGAAAACTTTCCCAGATCGTATTTTTTCGTCAAACATTCAGGCGCAGGCTTTCATTGCCATGTAGTTGACATTCCTCCAGCTCGCTCGAAGTAATTTGCTTCCCCTTTTATTATGAGAAGCGCTCAGGAGTAGAATATTCCAGCCGTGTCTGTATTTCCAGACGATTGTAATCCTGATGTCCTCGAGCTATCCCTGAGTGAGCTTCGTCTCAGTAGGCATCTGTTTTAGAAAACGCCCGCGGTTTTGATTCCGTTACTTTGATTAAATTCTTTCAAGTCTCAGCTTATGAAACGAATTGGCTGGAATGTAATCTGGAAACAATTATTACGAGTCGACGTCAAAAATAGTGTTTCAAAAGCTACCATTTATAAATAATTCTAACTAATTAGTCCAAGAGTAAAACTGTGTATTTTTTGTATATTTTAATTATGGTGTCGACTTTTGTACAGGTTAATTTTAATTGCAAATGAGTCACAAAATTATGCTTTAGATTTAAATTATTATGCGGCATGTTAGCGGTTGAAGTTGGGTTCTTGTTCGAGAATTATTTTGATAAATAATATAATATCATATTTTGTTTTATTAGGTATGTGTTTTAATTGAATATTAACAATGTACGTTGAATATAAATGTTCTTATACACACAAATGTAATGGAAGTCGCTTTTAGTGCACGGAGTACATTCATATTTATATAGCCTACATTTACTAGATCAGGGTTGTTTACCTATGTGACATCTGTGTTTGTTAACACGCTCACGATATAGTTAAATTTCGTAGTATGGTCACGTTAAAATATGGGTAGGTGTGGAGTAAATAAAAGTACATAACAACTTGCTGATGCGACCAGCGTATCGGTTAGGTCAATGTGCTTTCCCATTATTCTTAAAATTATACGTTGTGTTATTGTTGCTTTGAAGTAGTGTGTAACATAAATGTATTTGAGGCGGATTCACTGAATTTGTTGATCGTGAAATACGTTGGTGTACGTGTCGAAAGCGATTAGATATCTTTTAACGCGATCCCACGAGCTTCGATAAACACTTAGGTGCGCTTAAAAGTGTGTGATGGAATCCGAAGAATTTAAGGCATTGGGCGCAGAGCGAGAGCGCGGGGGCGCGGCCGCCCGCCCTGGCTCGTGGGCTCGTGGCTGCCGGCCGACAGTCGGCTTCGCGGCCTCCGAGCGGCGGCGCGCGATCTCGCTCCCAGCTCCCGGTACTTGTTCGTACGATTGTTGTAAACACACTTCGCGTCCGCGTAGCTACGATCCGACCGTTCCTGCCAGGCAACACTGAACAGTTTGTTAAACTCATTTGAACTGAAAATTTGAGCAGTGAGAGTGTAAAGCTGTGCACTTGAACAGTTCTGGTGGTGGTGCAGCGCCATGCGTGGTGGTCACCATGCGGCCGCCGCTGCCGGCTAACCGTTCACCTTGTACGCTACTCACTCCACGTGTTTTGGTAAGTGCTATAGTTCTTTATATGATTACATTTATATGTTACTTACAAACCTGCCACTGTGATGATCTCTGAAAATGTTCTTAACTCTATAATTTCCTAAATAAACTTTACTACTGTAAATAAGTGTTAAATTCACATCATTATAATTGGGATGAAATATTGCACAGTAATTGGGGATATAGATACTTCTGTTATTACAGACTTAACAAACATCAGTTATTGTAAAGTAGGTAATAATGTAATAAAATACAAGAAAGGCGATAGGTATTTTTGCGACAAATTAAGGCCTTTCCCTTTTATTTGAAGAAGTTTAAATTATTCATTACTTGTACAAGGTAATTGAGAGGGGAGGGCAATTTCAATAACTTTCCTAAACTTATGAAGTAATCTCTTATTGTATTTTGGCTTTTGTGATGTCTATCGCGGGGGCTACAAGTAAGGTGCCACCGTAAACCTTTTTTTTAGGGCGTATTATGAAGTAATATATTACTGTGTTTTGGCTAATATTGTAAATGCGAATGTGAGTTTGTTACATTTTCACGTTATGACGGCTAAACCGATTAAGATGAAAACTGGTATGGTGATAAATAGACTCTGGAGACGGTTATATACCCATACTACTTTTTATTCGTATACATAAAGTATATTTCCCTCGGGACGCAGACGGAAAAACAGCTAGTTATAAAAAAAAACTGATAAGGATTAGAATTTCACTATTAAAGAAAAAGTTAAATATCATGAGTACTATATAATACTCGGTAAATAATTCTAAAGCAAAATATCTGAATCTATTCTGCTTCATGTATTATTAAACATTGCTGTACAAGACATACACCAGGGCGAGCGCTGGGATGATTGACATTCATAGTATATAACCCAATTTCAACTTCAGGAAGCTGGGGTATCGATCAAATCATTCATAAATTCCTTACGTATCAACACATACTACTGCTCTACGTGTTACAGCTTCAAAATAACCACCTATACTCTGCTAACAATAGGTTTACACACCATGGTTATTCTCGTTTCATATCGCAGATGTAGCTGGAGATACGTTTTATAACTAACCGGCTATAAACCTGAATATAACTCAGTTATTCATCGGAACGAATACGAGCATCATTTCAACTAAATATTTACCTACGCTAAACTAAAAATGTGTTGTTATTACATTAAATACGCACGCTTTCAAAACTTTTTTATTTTATGATCTGGAATTATAACAATATGTTGTATGATTAATGAGTCTTGACCTCCCACGTTCTTCTGTTCATTAATTATGTATATTTTATGTTATATGTATAATATATTTATTTTATTACAATATAACACACGAAGTAAAACCGACCAGCTCTCTAGCTCATAGTTTTAACTTAGGTATATTCGGTAATCTACATAAAAGGTACGAGATATTTTGGAAAGATAGCAATCGGTTTCGACGTTGTGCGGATTTTATTTTCTAATCCTATCCGCTGCGGTCAGAAATAGAAGGTCCCTTTTCTAAAGTATAACCAATAAAGGTACAGAAATATAGGAACGAGCTTGTTACATCGCATGGCATACTTTTGTGACGGAGAGCTTCGAGTATAATAACAACATCATCATGAAAATAGAATACCATGTTATAAGCTCGTGTGGCTTGGATCAAGGTCCGATTGGCGTATCCCCCTCGGCACAGTTTGTCCGCCTTATGTCACGCACTAGCCTCCTCCAATTAGGTTTTTATCCGTGTAATCCCCGGATCTGGGATATAATTTGTGAGGCGATTCCGTTCTATCAGGTAAATCGTCATTACAAACTAATATTTTTTTTTTCTGTGCCATATTGAATTATATGTTTTTTATTAACTTTAGTATTTTTGCGTGTCTGATGAAATAATGGTATTGTATCTTTAATGTTGCTTATATTTCAATTATACTTATAACTGATTTGAAAGAAAATAATTCTTTTACACATTATAACTGTGATTAGATAACAATCTATTAGCTAATAAATAAATAAAAACTCAGATATACGCTTCACCTTTAATAAAAAGCTGAGAGTGATCACATACGCGTATAATATATTATAATTCTATTTGGAATGGATCTCGGCTCCATTCAACTGTTTCTGTTACTATATGTATTTATTTAACTTGAAACGTTCTGAAATACAACAAAGCTTCTTAATTCTCTTTTTGTTACCTATTTATTACTTCTCTTATTTGGATTTTAGCAACTTCTTATTAATTTTGAAGAATTCGTTTGATGTAGCGGCCAAAGTCAACAATAAAGTAGATACATAATTGTAACGCTATTTATAAATGATATTACAACTTACTTTCTGTAGGGAAAACAGTAGAAGCACAAATGAAAAATCCTTCGGTCTGGTAACAAATGGATATTTTTTCCTCTTTCATTAGCAGTTGCCGGGTAGTTGCTAAATGATATCAGCTTGAGCCGGTTCGTTACAGCGTTCTAGACAAAATTAAAAATATTATTTAAGCGGTCACTTGTAATACAAAACGACGGTAAATCACCAAGATTAATGTGCGAAATTCAAGATTTATTAAAGCGAAACTTGATATAACAATTTCAATAAGGGAATGAAGTAAATTCAAATATTTTATGCAATATTTTAATGTCTATGACAAAGCTATGATGAGTAAACGCTAAAACAGATGTTATTGAATATTTATAACAAAGCTCACCTTTGTTGTTATCTAATGAAACAGGTATTTATTTAAATTTCATGTTACAAATAAAAAATATAAATTTCATGTTACAAAAAAAATATAAATTTCATGTTACAAATAAAAAATATAAATTTCATGTTACAAATAAAAAATAGATATAAACATGTTTAATAATAACAATTAATTGCGGGGCAAAATAACAATGGCCAAATAAGTACTTGCTAGACATTTCTTCAAAACGTGTTGTAATCATTTGTAATAAAATGAATACTGAGCCTATTTCTCCAGATAGCCTTAGCTTAATTTAGGGTATAGTGTAATAACAAATTCTGATCATTTAATTTAAGCCATGGGACGCACGTTCTCAACACACCACAATTTACTCACACATGATAAAGGTGATATCGTTACTTTCCGGTCACAATTACATAGATGAAATTGACATTCCCATGATAAAATGAAGAATGTTGTCATAGTAAAAAATACAGTTTTACGTAAATTAGATAAGTAGACTGAAAACATCATATGGAAGTCTTTTTCACGTATTAGCACAAACGTTTAAAAGAAAGCGATTTTACAAACAACATCAGTCGGTAGTGAAGACATACACATCAAAATATAGCTACGATGATGTTTGGCATAATGTTTGTTTACCATCAATCATGGTGGACTTGTGCGTAACAAGACGAGCCACCTTGCTTATACTATTTTATATATGTACGAGTTGCGTACTTGTCGTTTCCGCGGCCGGAGTTCAGAGCTTTGTGACGCAATAAATATTTTGAAAAATCATAAAATATGTTGCATTATTTTTAATTTCAGGCAATTTAATATTAAATAATGCTATTGTTATCGTAACTGTCATTTGTCGAAATAAGAGTTAACAGTTATGAGAACATTTTATAATCTCAATTCCAAAATACTAACAGAATATCTGTTACAAACTAGATTTTCATTTCATTTTCACGATAATTTTGAGTAACAGAAAATGTTTTTTATTTCATGAAAACTTTTTTATAGATTTTTTTCGAATATTTTAGTTAAAATGTAATACTTATCTGCAATAGATGTTAAGTCTACCGTCACATAAATAACAATTGTATCTTTTAGATGCATACGGTATCTGTGAGGAACAACTCTGCAGAAACCATTAATAATGTTGAATACCCCAAACTTCGGCGTCTTCCGTCATTGCAGACCGCGATCAATCTAGAAGAAGATGAAGTGGAAATATATATGTATGTAATAGTTCGACGTGACGATAGTTTACACTATTAGGCACTCGGAGAAAAACACGAGAAAGCTCTCCAGTGTGTCACATACCGAACTGAAAATTCAGCATGAATTGAAAACGGTCGTACTCAAGTTGCTTTATCAGATATGTCAGCCACAAATTATCTACACTATACAATGGGTTCATGTATTGTGTCTACGTAAAATACATATACGAAATAATTAACGTGGCGTCAGAGTTATGCGATGAATCCATAATAATACATGTAGAAATTACGTTTATTATTACTTTGCCTTCATTTAGAAGTTGAAAATACAAGTGAGATTTCTAGAAACATAAAGGAATGGGCTATTATTACGGCCTGTGAACATATTAGATATTAAAATTATTTAGAATGTTAGATTATTATTATAATGAAATGATTATTACAATAATTTAACAGCGAGAATTATGGGAAATAAAGTTCGTTTCAAAGACATTTTTAAACAAAAACTAATATAGGAAGGTTTTTTTTTTGCAATACCATAATAATATATCGTAGTCGAATGAGAGTTAGTCTATTTATTACTTTTCAAGGATAAACCGATCTAGATCAAATTTCGTACGGAGATAGCTTAAACCCTGGGAAAGGTAACAGAATGAAGTTTATATTCGGGCGCGGGAAAAAGTTGCTTGAGGACGCTGGTAAAAACATGGGAAACTGCTTATTATTTTTAATGTATGTAAATTATAATATTGTATTAGTACTATCTGTTGTCTTGTTATTAAATAATCAATATTTCCCATCATACGCCCACAAGCTTGAAGCTTTCCTAGACGGAATACGAGAGAGAAAGACAGACGGACTCACTAACGTTATCAGTTTCAATCACATCCTCACTGTGTGGCCGTTCTAACAAGAAGCCCATGTCGTTCTAATCGGTAGCCAGTCAATGTCTCTGTTAGTGTTGCCGTCGAGACGATGCTGGTGCACAATGATGTTTCTAACAAAGAGGTTCGTATCTCCGATACATAGGTATAAATCAACACACAAACATCTTTCCTAAATTGCTGGGCTAAATCTTTGAATATTTTGAACCATATTTTGTACTCCACATATAGCGGCTTATTTGGAACTTAGTCGCTGGGCGAGTTTAACTTGGTTTGTACGTGACAAGGGCTGCTTCCCCTATGAGCGGCCACGTCTCAGGGCGATGCCATTGTGGACAGAATACACTGATCAAAGAGACCGATCTGTGAGCACTGTGGCCCGACAGGTATTGTTTGACCAAACGCATGTCTGTGTCTGCCTAACGAGTCGGGAAAGTGGCTAAAAAAAGCGACACGAGCATTATACTCAGTACGTCACAGGTTCTACTTGGCGGTACTATGGCAAACCGTGTTTTACACATTTTACTTACATCCATTTATAGGTTCTGAAAGGACTACAATTAATTTTGAAAAAAAAAAAGCTTTTAATACGTCATAACAGCGTTTAAAGACAACTAATTTATTCAGATAATATGTATAGGTATGTTTTATTTAGCTTTGTATCGAATATTCGGAGGCGAGATACACGAGCAAAGCATTACTCGACTTACGACGTATTTATAACGGTTTCATTTGCC
This sequence comes from Pyrrhia umbra, assembly GCA_963891755.1. Classification (NCBI taxonomy): domain Eukaryota; kingdom Metazoa; phylum Arthropoda; class Insecta; order Lepidoptera; family Noctuidae; genus Pyrrhia; species Pyrrhia umbra. The sequence goes on along the minus strand of OY982922.1, from coordinate 9,304,685 downwards.
ACGTCGGCGTCGCAGTCCCCATACAGCCATACCTTCTTCATTCCTACGCAAAACTGGAAAAATAGTTTTCTAGTTTATGTCAACGATAAACAACGTGATCACATTCTTTCAGCTCTTTGGTAACCAGTTTGAATATTGAGCTGCCCGAAAAAGTTATTCAACAGCAATTTAGGGATCAAAGGGTATAGAAGCGAGCTGACCTCCAATTGCCACACATAGTAGAATGAGTCAAATAGTTCGAAAGGTCCACATCAAGTTTCAACGCCGCTTTTACACATACAATCTCTGGCAATCTGTAATTACTGTGATTTTCGGTTACACGTGGACGCTACGGGCGTGTATTGTACTTAGTCGTACTACTGGTAAATTCTTCAAGTAAAAGTTTTACCTTATTGTAATCATTTTTTTTATATTTTTGACAATTTTAATTGAATTTCTTTTTGCCGTGGAAGATCTGTCCTTTGACTTTTTAGTCAAACAAATCAGCAGAATTGTTGTTTTTGGTCTTTTAACATATGCTATTAATATTAGCGACTACTGACAGTAACTAAAGACGGTACCCTGTGTACCGTTATCCATAGTGATTAAAGGCTCTGTTTGATGCGATTAAACAGATTTAATTTATAGTATTTTAGTAAAATATACCCTTTATTAATATTTTTGGTAATGGGTGTATTACTTTATTTTATTTTTTAAATTTAAATATAATAAAGTTATATTTATATATATTAAATCTCAGAGCATGAGCTCATGAGCTTACTATAATTGATAAGTTTTAGTTATAAACACGAACACAGAGTAAGGTGATGGCCGATGCTTTCCACTTTACGAGCTTGTGTGTTTGGAAAACTATTTTAGCAAATTAACTTCATGTATGAATGCTTTTGACAGACTCTAGCGTTTTGTGCTAAGTTTGATGAAATCATAATTAGTCAATCTACATTGCTTTAATGAAGCAATATAAATAGAACTTCTGTTTATTTATAAGAACACATGGTTGTAGTTAATATTTTTATATCCATTATGATAATTTATTTGTTTGTTTCTACGTTTGCTCTTCTTAGAATATGTTTGTTAGTTGTCTGATAGTTTATTCCCTACACATCGCAAATTCGTGGGTGTGCTTCAACCATAAATTTAATTTAATCCATTATTATAGTAGATACTTATTTGTGTTCGATTCATAGTTGGCTAGCTACGTGTTTATCTTGTGGGCACTTTCGCTAACGTTTTGCCTGAAAGTCGATACAGTGGAGCAAGCGATGACGTCAATGTTGCTTTATGATTCAATCTGCTGTTAACTGAGCTCTCGCCCAGCTGAGTGCAGCCCGCTCTAAATATATCTTAACAATTTTACTTATGTACGTTTCATCTCTGCCGTCGAATTTCCCTATGGTGTCTTTTCCAGTTGCCTGACAGACCCTTTAGCCTCGCATGCGTTCTAGGTTACTTTTATTACTTTGTTTTTTATTTAATTACACAATTTTGCTTTTTACATATTTTTTTCTTGAAAACCTTGCAAAAAATAATAATGAACTAGATAATTGCATCAATACCTGCTCATTATTGTTATCACGATGGCATATACCTATAACACCGTATGATCTGCGAACAAGGGCCGTCCCATTATTTGACGTGGTCGCTGTTGAAAGATGATTATGATTAATTTATAATCAGCTAGATTGCGTACACCATTGGTAGGTACGTACGGTAAAATTCTGTGCATTTAATATTGGGAATAATATTATTAAAACTGTTATCCATTGAAAATGTTATCGGGAAAAGTGCAATTCATCATTTTATAATAATAAAAATCGTACAAGTCTGGAGTTCTGAGTAATGCGTAATGTAACCTAACATTTTTTTGCATTTGTTTATGTATTTTAGCAGTTCAAATATTCGAATATTTACTTGTTTTACCTGCAGACCCGTACCCTAGCTAATCAGCTACGCTAGCAATTAGGTATATGTTATTATTTATGTATCGCTGTGGTATCGCTTCTCGTGGAGGCTAAGTGCATCGGATTCATGCATTGCATAATATAAGTGATTGAACTTTGATAGACTCTTATATTTTTTTGTGAAGGTATAAAAAATAATAATTAAATCTCACTTTACCTTTAAGAGACTTCTAAATATATTTTATAGTTTTAATATAAAATGCTGTGACGTATAGGCGGTCACTAGGACAACGAACAAGCAATAAACTGAACGAATAAATGTACAATAATAAAAAGTACCTACATTTAGGAACGTTCTTAGTAGCTACATCGTTATTTTTACGCGGCAAACAAAATTCAGAAACAAACGAGGTTTGGCGTTCTGCACTGGTAGAAACTTTTTGTGGTTACATTCGAAACGTGTTTGTGTCGTTTTGTTTCTCGAACTGATCCGCTGAGTAATAAGTGTACACACTTGTCCGCGTATATGGCGTTGACACAAATTATTATAAATGTGTACAGAGGTTTACTAGTTCGAATCGAGCGGCTTGGCGTGGCTAGTGAATTATAGATGCTTGGCCGTAGCTGATGGGAATGTAACCTGCTGATCGACATGTGTATTTAACAGCTGCTGCTTTGATATGTATGAATGATTAAGATTTCTGTAATTGTTTTAAAGTTTTTCAGGTATTTAGCAATGAAATTACCCTAGTTGCCAATATAGTATACGTGAAAGGGAGTAAATATCATAGATATCTAGTCGATAAAAACGTTAACTTGCCGACAAGATATATAAAATCTTAAATACGGGGTTCTTATCGCCCACCAAAGTGCTCACTTCAGACAGTAAAAGTAGCTCTCGCTTCGGCTTTTCGCTTCGATAAGTACGTAAATCCGTGCAGGTAGATTGCAAGAGACGGTTGGCAAAGCAACAGCCCTCGTTCTAATATATTTCGATGAAAACGTTGCTTTTAACAAGAACACCTTTTTTATGTTACTATATTTTACCTGGACGCTGTCAACTTTATTGTTTTAATATTTAGTTTTTTAACTGTTTTGAACACCCATTTGTTTTCATTCAACCCTTTTGAAGAAAAGCGAAAAATAATATCTTATGTAATATTTTTTGGAAGAAAAGGCATTTGTTTGGGTCGGTGTAATTTAATATTGAAGCTTTAAGTGATATTGACGTTTAGAGTAGTATAAAAAGCTTTGCAAAGTTTGAACCCTGCGTCAGGTAGAAAACAAAGAGTAAAAAAACATGGCTGTCATGTCAGGGGGTCGCTCCGTCCTAACTCCACACATGTTCGTCCTTGATCAATTATTTAGTCCCACGGCTGTCTATAAACACGTGATAATTAAACAAAAATGTGTATCGTTTGTTATTTTGCCGAGTTCAATAAATAATGTTGTTTTCTTTTGCGGATATTTGTTTTGCGACACCTTTGCCGAGAGGTATTCTCTTACAGCGCGTAAATGTTAGAAATGAATTGAGGCAATAATATTTTTCATGGATATCCGGCGAAAATATAATGTTGGATTAAATGAAAGTATCCTTGATACTAATTAAGTGCTTATTGTAACATTACAAAGAACTCTTAGGTTATTTATTCACTTATTGAAACTTATTGATTGTTTTACCTATTCGATACTAGCGTGTGCCTGCGACCAGAGTAAAAAGAATCATTTATGTATGCCATCTTTCATTCAAATCCATTCAGTAAGTAGTTTTTGCGTGAAAGAAGTATTAAACATTGATATGTATATTTGTATGTACATCTTTAAAGTATCGACTTATCTTACAAAAGGACAAAATAAATATTGAAAATATTCTCCTAATTATTATAATATATTTTGACACCTAATATTTTTTCGAAAAATGGCCCGTCATTGTAAGAAGTACTGAAAACTTAAAAAAAATGCCTTAGAACCAGCACTATAGATACGACCGCGGGTGAATAGCACTCACGCGCGAACTGTACCTACGAAACCGTTCATCTAATCACACGCATTAAGTGAAGACGGCCTTGGGGAAGAATATGAGATCAATCCTAATTTGATCCGATGTTTCCGGAATAGGTGTGTACTTAATATTGTTTTTTTTACGGCACGCCAATGATTTAAATAAATGTAAATTTGTATTTTATAAAATGTTATGTTATTTTACTGTTAGAAAAAGAAAAAGCTCGTTGTATCTCAAGTTTATTTTCATAAATGTGTCAAATAATTCACAGACATTTTTGTCACATTTCTTGTGAAACTATTTTCTAATATTTTTCTACATAATATTGCAATACCATTACCATGCTTTAAAATGTGAGATTTGGGAAATGTATGCAATTTCCATTCCACTACACGTAATCTTAAACCCATCAGTGACGTTAGTTTCCGTTTGAATTACCGGTGTTTACGGGGAACTAGGTTGGCATTATGATTTTAAAATTACAGAATATATTATATTCCATGATTAGCTTAAAGAAAAGTTTGTGGTTGAGAATTTTCTTTGTACGTTACGAAATAAGCCTGTAATTACCTCTTCACATGTTTATATCTTTAACTACATTATACTACATATTAATTTCACTAAAACCTACTTATAACACAGTAGTTACAGATAGTATCTACAAAGTATAATAAATCCATTCAAGCCGGGTCCGACCCTCCCAAAAATTAAATGTCAAACCGTTATCATGAATTTGTTGTTAAAATTGGACCAGAATCTGATTAGAAATACTCCGAGTACACACAGTTACACATATGTATATTATACAGATATTATATAGGTAGGTATTTAGTATACTTTACTTAGTTACACAATCCTAGCCACAATACGTACGCAACATAAATTTGACGCACAAATACAGGTTGAGGCAATATTTGTTTTAATTTTTTGGTGTTCCTGCCCGAAGGGTGCCAACGGGACCCTGTTATTAAACTTCTGCTGTCCGTCCGTCTCTCTGTCAGTGGATAGAATCTCATCAACCGAATCGGCAGAGAGTTTTCACTGAGTGTGGGAGGGACCCCCTATTACAACAAACAAGGGCTCGGCTATTGTAACAATCAAGTATTAGCCAAGACGGTGAACTTGTTTTTTTTACATAAGTATTTCAAAAGTTCACAGTCTTATATCTTGTACGAAGGTACGGAACCCTTCCTGTGCGAGCCCGACTCGCACTTGACTGGATATTTTTCTTTTCATTATTTTTGTTTGCTTTAATACTTTTACATATTAGTGTTATTAAAATATACTGTATATTATGGATAGGAAAGCATTCATCCACTATGCAATGATCTATTCTTTTAATACTAAAACATCATTCTTTTAATAATAACACCATACCGTGCTTATTATTTAATAAAACAATTGAAGAAAACTAGTAAATTACAATTATTTTGAAAATTAATATTAAAATATATTTATCCTGTAAATGCAAAGACAGGGTAGCAAATTGTACGAGTATTTTTCACTAGCCCTTGTTTTTGTCGAGAGTTAGTACTCAATAATTATTTAATTAATTAAATTGATCGTAGTATAAGTTGATTATCTTGACTACGAACGGCCAAGATAATTATTTTCAAAAAGAAATACCTTCATATTATATTATTCACTATCCAAACACAATAGCGTGACAACCTAAATTGAACTAGAATAAGATATTACATTAGCCGCCATTTCTTGACATAGATATATACTTTAATTATATGTACTTCTGTTTACGTTCACGGATTTATTATATTTAATTTGATTATTACCTATCTAGTAGGTAAGGTCGAGCGGTCTCAATATTAATGTATCCGTCAAATGATAACGGACAATTTCGTCATAGTATAGCATATCTTAGATAAAATATATTGTCAGCAAACAATGATAATAGATTTCTAAAATCATTAACGTATACTTCATACGAACGATTTTAGAAATCCAATAATCTTATAATATTTAAATAGTTTAAATAGCGCCCCAAAGCGTAGGAGCACGCGTTACTACCCAGATGTGAATATTTGCCGACATGCTTGAATGACTACATCCACGTCGATTAAGATTGTTGACTCGAATCTGTGAAAGTATTGATTCATTCACGTTAAAGTGCTCCGGCTATGGCAAAAATAGAATCAGAGTTTTCCGCTAAGAAGGCTTGGAAATGTCTCGCCGCGAATTGAGAGACAAGGCAGGGCATAACGAGCCTGCAAACAGCCGATATAAACGAGTCAAACGACTTGTTTGCTCTCGACACATTGCTACGGCTGTTTAGCACCATGCCCTTTCGCTGTTTCAAGCTCTGCTAACGAGCGAACTTAGACACCTACTGAGTTGACAGCACCGAGGAAAAGTATTTAGGAGGCAAGATTAAAACCACACCAATTTCAAGATCGTAGTAGCTACCTAGTACTCGTACTATCTCGAAATTTGTAACTTTGTTATATTGTGGTAGGTATACTCAAATTAGGCAAAGAATAAGTTTTTATTTTAGTACCAATCCGAAGTTTAATTTTACCTTCGCGGAAAACCCTGGACTTATGCCCGATTCATAACAATAATCCCGCCCACGTGGAACATAAATATAGCTAGCTGGTGAAAAGTGTGATTAACACATTCATTGCTCACGATATAGACACATCGCGATATTTTTTTGTAAGATCATCAAAAGACTCCTCCCGCTTTGGGTAGACCGGGAGGAAGTGTCCGATTTTTAGTGACTTTATATTCTTAGCATCGGTGTCTCTTTCAAAAAATGCGCAGCCCCGGCAGGCAGACAGAATGATTAAAAATCGCCATGTACTGCATGTGATAGGTACACCGCAATGCTAAAGTGTTAAGCCACAGCTTAACTGTTCTGGTGAAACAATCATGAACTAATGACAAACAGAAAACATCGAAATATGATGAATATTATATATTTTAACGAAATGATGAATATTTTTTAATTACTTGTTTCACTGTCTGTCCGTCTGTTACCTGCCTGTTAATGAGTGTTCGTGCGTGTAGCAATTAGCAACAAAGTTACTATATATTATGTATGAACTCATGAATTCATTGTCAATACTATTATATATAATATATATATACACCTAATGATAAACGTTCGCATGTGGGTTGATTGTGATTAATACTGTTGTCATCCGGTTAACTTGCTAATAATTTTCTGCCGACAAATAATCTGGTACTTGTACATATATTATTCCATTTTCACTAATGATCTTCGAAGGTATGATTTTATATAACTTGTCTATCTTATAGAGGTGACGGTGTAATATCGTGTTTATTAATATAACCTACCTTGTGTTATTGTTTTACGGTATTGTAAGCAACAAAAATGTTAACATTTCCATTTTATTCTAATTTTTAAAAGACAAATCGGTAACGAATTATTGCATTGTTTCAATGGCACATTTGGTAACTTTACTATTAAAAATCCCCATACATTGGTACATGGTAGGATCTGAATATATTTTAGTCTTAGAAGTTACAAACAGGTCTGTGAACATACGGACACTATGTACCAACATTAATCCCACCTCAATTGTGGAACACGAGTTAACAATTTCATTCAACTCCGAAGTATGAATACCATATCAAAAGCGCTCGTTAGATTCAAATTGTACGAACTCACTTAGCTTTGCCGCAAATTGATGGCCTTATCATAACAGAGTGGAATACAATTCTAATCATAGCGGTAAAATAAACGAAATATACGACACTCTGTTACTGTTTACAAAACGAATCCTCACAGTGGAAGACGCTACGCAATTCGCATTTAAACTTCACCGAGTCATATATCTTTTCTTTGTCTACGTCAGTTAAGAGAGAAGATAGATTGGCGTCTTATCCCTCTTCTCAAGTTTTTGTTGTTAAATTAAAGCCGCAGCGCAGCGGTTTAAAGATTGCATCGTCTTCGGTTACAGACGACCGACGGTACAACAGACCGCTGTTATACAGTACATTGATAAATACAAACGAAAACTATCCTAACTAATGACCTGCAAGATATTTACGTCCTGATTGATTAAGTATGTCTGTGTCTGGTGATCTTAAAATTTAGGTTATTTTTCTCAGATCTGGGGCCTTATCATGACGTGCCAAAGCGGGAATAGTTTAGTTGTGAAAAAGAGACGGTAATATACGACGTTCGTAGCCGTATCTAACTTTCACATCTGAATAGTGATACAGGCAATAAAAGGAAAACAGCTTTATTTCAGAGGTCTGCAACAAGAAATAGCTTTTTCTGTTATTTTCGTTGGTAATTTCGGCCTTGGACAATAATAAACGCCTTGGTCTGTCATCATATGGGTATATAATAATTCTCGGTGACCCTTTTCTACTGTTTTAATGTCCTGATGGAAGCGATCTCTTGCTAAAGTGATTCAGATTATGTTGGAAATGATCGATATGACTATGAAGATAGCGCCTATGACACAGACTAAATATTAGATACATCACAGCACATCCTTCTTTTGAAGTCGGTTAAAAACGCGCAAACATGTTATTCACAAATTTCACATTATCTTCAGCCTTCTTGTTCCCGAAGACGTAACTTCCGTTTTGACTTGTCATCGATAACTGAAAATGTGTGGTTTTCAGCGTGGCTCTTGACAACGTTTGATCTGAAATAAATATCGAGTTTCAGTACCCGCAGCTTCAGTACATTGCAAAACATTTGTGTTAATGCTTTGTGAAGTAAAAAAAAGTGTTTCATGTGGCTTTTTGTTCTAAAATCATCGAACATTTTGGTCAAGTATCAATAATTAGTTCGTTTATTGAATTTGTTTCGCCTATGAAAACCTCCTTTTATAGATAATTTTGCAAAGATACAGGGCGAGTGACAACCTGTAGAATCTTTTATTAAAACACTGTTATTAATTAGGAGGAAAGTGTTCTCTGATACCTATCTCATTTTTGGTACACGTACTAAACGAACGGGCTTATCTTTATAAAAATGCTAATCAAATCATAACTAGATATGATAATTAAAATTCTACACACCATAATGATTGGTGTCTGAACGTTGTGTCTGTGATTATATCCACGATATTCACTCAATTACCAATATTTATTTGAAACTTTATTTGCGATACTCTATTTTTTTTTGGGGTTCAGAGGTTCTTAATTATAGAAAGCTGAAATTTGGTATGGATATATTACATATATTGATCAACAGAGCCATATACAGCCAACAAAGTGGAAAAATAAACTTTTGAAATATTTTTAGGTGCGTTTAGTAGGCTATTATTTTAATTTAGTCAGATTTTTTCTTATCCTGAAAAGCTTGTTAGGATAGTTACGAACTACTACGTATCGTCTAGCGTCAAAAAACAACATATAGCAGGGGTTAGAAACTTGAAATTTTCTCAGTACCGAGTTATCTTAGGGGTATCTTATGGGGTCGGTTATGAAAGTCTGTCAGATTTGATATTCAAAACGAATTGTGTAGAAAACAATTAATTTTAACAATTAAGAATTCAATTCAAAGTAAATTCTTATTTTTTTAAGGATTTTCTTTAAAAAATCGAATACGTATTAAGCGTTTCAGCTAAGCCCTTAAAGGTGTGAAAAAGAACACGTAAGGGTCCACTGGGTGTGTAATAAGGGTTAGAGGTATACACGAGAAATTTGGTATTTTTGAATTGAATTACCTTTTTGTATAAAAAAATATTATTTATTTTTTGTACGGGATAGTATGATTGCGCTTGCCTACTCGCTTCAATATAAATAAGAACGAAGTCACAGGCAAAGTTCTAGTAATAATATTAAGTACCTATAGAATGGTCGTCAATATTTATACTGTCGAGACTAAAATGCTTTTTAACCGATGGAAAAAAAGGAGGGGATTTACAAGTCGACGCGTATATTTTTCTCGACTAAATAAAGCTTTGACATCTGACTTCTGTCGTTTGTTTTTAGCGCTACTATACGTCATATTCTATCCGGAGGTATCTCGGAGCGTATAAAAAATTAACGATACCAATACGAACGAACGAGTTTCAGCCATTTGGGTTGTACTGCGAAATAGGAGATAACTTTATACAGCTTCACTAAATGGAAGTAAAACGAATTTGCATACTGTGTTTGTATTCTAGCGTAAAATATTATTAACTATTTCTTTTCGTTACAGAAAATATAATTTATATCTGATTAAGGAAAACTGTATGATACCTACGTAGATATGTTATCAATTAATGGCAATAAGGCAAAAATAATGTTTAATAATCTAGTCACGTTAGTAAAATTACATAGAAATATAATCATTGATAAATTATTTTATTCATCGAGGAGAGAGAAAGATAAATATTGGCTATCACGGTTGGGATAATTATGAATATGCGAATGAGTCAATGGCAATAAGTTTTTTTTAAAAGATATCGTATAATTCTGTCAAGATCCAGTTAAGGATCTAGTATAAATAATCGTCTATCAAATCCAAACTAAGTTATGAATAATGTACCGAAATAAGGTCTGGTTATTTCGGTCACGGTAGCCAATTCTAGAGGAGACTACCGCAGGACATGTGTGTGCGCAGATGCAGGTGCACTCTTCATCCCGTCACTTCCAATTCTGATGAGAAGGGCAATCAGACACGAGTGATGAGGGATCAGATGTAGGATGCATGTTACCTGACCTATGGACTGACCGATGCTAGTGCAGCTTAACCTTGCTAATTTATTGACTTTCACACGCTTGTTCTGACAACTTTAAGATGCACGTAGCTAGATAAGCTACGTGCATCTTAAAGTTGTCAGTATATCATAAAACGTCTACTAATAACATAAGCTCCCCTTAAAAACTAAAAATAAAATATAGCTCACTTAATAAAAAACACCTACCACAGATGAATAGTATTTTTATTTATTAGGATTAAATCTGCTTGTGCAACTTCTTGAGTTAATTCTTGCATTTGAATCATCATCTGCCTGCATTCCAGTCTTAACTGGATGCAGCTGGGTACCAGTGTTTTAAATGGAGCGACTGCCTATCTCACCTCCACAACCCAGTTATAACTACTACCCGTAATGACTGCCAAAGATCTATCAATGACAACCGGGACCAACAGTTTAACGTGCTTTCCGAGGCACACCCATTCACGGACCGGACGGAGCTTAACCTTTGATCGGCCGAACAGTGCGGCTATTACTTAGCCACGAGCTCCTCTTTTCTTTCATTCGAATACGCTTTTAAATATATTAGAAGAAAATTTTGACGAGTTACTTAAGGTTCATAAATACAAAAACACATAACATTAGGTATGTCCACCCTAAACGCAGTGGAATATTTAAGTTAACGTATACTTACACATATCGATTTATGAAATGAGGTAGGTAGAAAGCTATTATACTAATTACTTGTGTAGAATGCTGGTCAGGTGTTTGTGGTTAGGGGTGTGTAGATATTACCTTCTGAAAATCTTTTCTAATATAATAAACGCGAAAGTAATTCCGTTTGTCTTTCTATCTGTCTGTTACGCTTTTCTCTTGTTATTGTTTTATCCAAAGTAATGTTATACCTAAATATAAATTTGTTCATTAACGAATAGATGAAACAAAACCAGACGGGAATATTAACTAATATTACCAGTGACACTACCTATTGGATTGAACGTGGTAAAAATACAGCTTTTTTTGTTTGAACTAGCTAATGCAACCGGCAATTTAATTACGTAACACGCGGAATTGAAATTGCTTTCACTCTGACAGTTGAACAATGGTAACTGTACGAGTAGCATATGTTTTAAAAATATCTCTTCACGACCGCTGGACCGACACAATTAACTTTGTTGGCCTGTTGAAATGATTGGGACGACGAATACGCGAGTGTTACGAAGTTAATTAGTCTTGGGGTAGAACCGTGAAATTAACAGGTTGACTGCTTTGGACGCTACCTGTAATTTATTAATAAAATAATCCACCAAAATGAAAATAATTAACTGGCATTAAAGCAAAGTTTGATTTTGGTTTTGAAACTTGGATTTTTAATTAATGCACGTAATAAAAGTGTGTTCGTTTGTTTTTACGTTTTCACGGTAAAACGGATGAACCGATTTGGATGAAATTTGGTATGGAGATAGAGATGACTCTGGAGACGTTTATAGGATACTTTTTATCTGGGTGCGGAAAGGATGCCGGTGAAACCGTGTGAAATAGCAAGTACGATATAAATTTAATTTCACCAAAAGCAATAGAATTGCGGTTTTGTCATCTATAGTTAAATATCAAACTTATCAAACCTAGGTACCTACATCTCAAACAATAAGTTTTGCAATGTAAAACTTTTCACAATAATTTTAATATGGAACTTATATGTATTAAAGTCCAGTCCACTGTATATAAATATTTGCATTGTACGATTGCGATACTAATACAACGTGCAAAAAATGAGCAATAATATTTAAGGGTATCAATATCAAGTAATATTCCACTGACAAAATCTTATTATTAAATCTGTTAACATTTTTTTCCCATATTTTTTTTTCACTCAATATTATTAGGCTTATAGGCTAGTTGACAAATAGGTAGAAAATAAGGGGTAACCGATTTGTGAACTCTGCATTATTGATCTCCAAATTTGAGTTTATTATTACCCATTTTTAGGGCTGTATACTATTCTTTTTAACAAAAGCTGTTACTTCTTTTTGTTCTAAAACTATAAGATTTCCAGTTCCTAATACTGCTCAAAAGATTATTTATCACCGAATATGTAGCCCGCTTAAATTATATTGCTTATTTTTTTTATACGTTGTATAGAATCACTATTCTCATAGATGAAACAGAAACTGTCGATCTTTTTTATAAAGATACGAGATCCGTATCAAAAAACATGTCTGCCATACAATACGACTTAAGTCTCACATATTCAATGTCTGCCATTGTATAATAAATTCGAATCCCTTTTGTGTTGCGTGTAACGGGAGAGCGTCGCACTCCACGCATGTACAATCAGTGTCATAAATATGTAAACACATCCAATATTTGAAAAACTCTGGGCACACAAAGAGCTTGATAAAATGTGCATTTTCTATGTGCTGAGGACATTTAATATTCGATATTCATTTACAAGAGAAATGTTAATAAAGCTTTATGGCCGTCACACATCAAAACCCAATGACGTCACAAAAACTTCTGTGAATTTATAAAAATACAGGTAAGCTTCGGATGACGTAGGTAATTTATATTTTGAAGATTAATCACTGGTCTTGGTATTTCAGCTATTATTTAAGGCATTTGTCTTATGTTTATAATTAGAGGATTGGAATTAAAGAAATAAAAAAACCGGCCAAGTGCGTGTCGGGCCACGCGCTGTAGTACACGTATAATATTTTTGAAAGAAATAACAATGTCCCACACGCAGAGATGCGCGAGAAAAAAACAACATCCCCACTTTACGTGTTTGTGAGCTACCCTAAAAAAATATTTCACAATTTTATTTTGCCACTTTGTCGGCGTGATCAATATACATACATATCTATACTAAATTTCAGCTTTCTAGTACCAAGAATCTCTGACCTATGCCACGGACAGACAGATAGACAGATATGGCAAAACTATAAGGGTTCCTTGTCGGACTACGAAAACCTAAAACTATGTAAATTATAACAAAATATTGCACATTATAATCCCAAGTTATTTCACAAACTTTTTTTAATAACAAGTGAGCATACAATCTCTCAAAGTAAAGTGCACACGTTATATTTCGTACCTTCGGGAGCTCAAATTAATATGTGCCCGTGCTGCTCGCGTACATCATTGTTAATAACATTTTCGCGAGACCTAGTCCTGTTTATGAGGCTAATGTTTTAAAGTAAAAATGTGTGTTAAAACTCCACGTTTCTCGTAAAAACATCACTTTACATTACAGTTCTTATTATATTATTGCAGCCCCAGCGCGAAGCACGTTATATGTCGTAATACGTTTTGAACTGCAAAGGTGTGAAATAAAAAGAAATATCACGTTACTATTCTATCTTTAACTTTATATATCCTTACAAAACCTTATCAAGAGGTATCGAGTTACCTGGGTTAGTCTCTCCATGTAATATTCTGGCACTCAGTTGCATCCGGTTAGACTGGAAGGCAACCCCTAGGCCTATGATGATATCATGGTATTTACGAACGAGCATAACAACATTTCTTTAATACTTATGCTATATTTGAAACCAATTTACCTAGAGTATTTTGATTCATCATTTATGTAAAAAAAATGACCCTATAGTAACCTGTTTGATATTGATACATGTAACAATGAAAATCATTTATTGAAACAAAAATATGGGGACTGCTTTTATATTCTAAAAGAACCGCAGAATCAATAATACACGAATAAAACATTAGAAAATAACTTCACTAAAAAGCAAACCCCAAAAAATTTGCAAAATTGAGATCGTTCTGTATTACAAATACGTTAATCTTGGGCGTCTAGACAGACTTAGAGAAATGACGAATAGAGGTTTACTTTAGCTAGGCATAAGAAATTATTTCATAAAAAGAATATAAACCTAAGAATGAAAGCCTATTAAAAGATTTTGAAGGCACTGTGTGCTGCCTCGTAGCGTGTGAGAGCTACGCTGTAAGCCGTGACGGAGCGACACGTGTGCGACGGCACTGGAATTTGTATTTTGATTGTTGCCATTTTGAATCCCTTAAAACAGTTTAATTAATTTAGTGAATATAAATCTAAAAGTTTATGATTATGCGTTTTGAAATGTTGGACGTTTGTTATTTAATCGCAGCTGAACGTATTTGTATAATATTTGGCACCCAGATTATAATCTGAATTTACAGTTAGGACAATTTTGTATTTAAATAAAATCACAGGGCAAAGCTGTTGTGAAAAGCTAGTATTTCTTATATATTAAATTTACTTGAAGGAAAAGTCTCCAGTCTAGCAACAATCCTCTTTCTCGTGGGGGTTAAAAATAACGTCAAACGTAGGCGAATTTAAACGTATGAAGGTAATTATAATATTAATAAAGTCCATTAAAGCGTAAGCATACAGCTGCCTGCATTTCACATTCACTCTGTAAATGCACTGTACATATTCCCACGTCCTTTCAATTTCTAAGTAAAAGGAGGCTGAAGTCAGTGAGTTGCACGTGCGTTGTTAACAAAGTGTGAATAAGTCTGATGGAAATATACACGTTTTCTCTGGCTAGCCGTCTTCTCATCGGCTTGCGAACAAGAAGCTTTACGCCAAAACAAAGTATTTCAATGGTACGTATCCAAACTTATTCATTCAAAAGGGAGTCCGCTTGTCTTATAAGTTTAGAAACTTTTTTTTATGAAAGACACAAAGCTGAAGTTGCTAAGAAATGGTCAGTGGGCATAACATCTTTATTTTGTAAATAGTACTTATATATAATATCATGTGAGTAATAGTTCCTCTAGGATAAATAGAACAGTTGGTAATATGTAATACTTCGTAATTACTTTAATGAAATTTTACCGCTTCCGTTAACTTCTTAACTTACCCCTGTTAATATTACGGGCAAATAGCTGCTTATCATTTATAATGCAAAGTTAAGTGTAAGACAACAAACTACTGGAAACTTTGGTAGCTTCCACATAATGTAAAGGTGATGTTAACACTGAATAATACACTCGGAAATAAGGAATCTGGGTCAAGTTTAAAAATACTTAATTCCTATAATAAGTTTACTGTACTACAAAGACTAATAATTAGACTGAATTTGAAAAGTGTTTATGTTATTAAAATACTATTGTATTGCTGGTGAGATTAAGATTGTGTCACCCACATCCTCAAGTTGTAACTTGAGTATGTAGATAGAAAATCGTTTCGCATCAAATATTATCTTTCTTTCGGTTAGAATAATAAAGTGAGATATGTTTTGTAAAATATTTTCCTTCAAAAGGCAACTTGTATCTCCGCGTATCGAATAACTGAAGACAAACGAATAGCTTCAGCACGTTCAAACAAATAAACGTACACTTACAAAACTATAAATAGTTGGATTGTTTTCAGTACATTTTGTGTAAATCTATAAAAGCTTAGATGGAAACAATTGTGTTTTATATATACACTCATTTTGTGACATCGTTTATCTTGATTTGTTTCAGAATAATTAGGCATGTTGTTTTCCAGCAAGTTAGTGGTAATTATCATAAAGAAAATACAAGAATTTACACTTAACACATTCGTTTTACTTTGTCCGTTCGATATATAAACGTATATGCGTATGTGATACGTTGAAATAAATATGTTACTAACAACATTTTCTTTTAAATATGTTACTCGTACAATAATAAAAATATTTAAACGTAACTCTTTGGCAAAATAATATTTTAAGTGGAGAGAAAGCTTTTAGGCTACGGTGTTCTTCCATATGTATTAAAACTTGAAACAGCTGAAGTTAAATTGTCTATAGTCTCTATGGAATCGTTGAATTTTATGAAGCAAAAAAGTAGGATACAGTTAGTCAAGGGAAAAAGGGGATTGAAAAATCAATAGCTGCTTATCGGCGATGTATGCAGTCACGCCAAATCGGCGTACACCATACCTTGGCCAGCTTAAATATTTTAATCAAGGGGAATAAAGTCGTGTTCATTTGCTTTCAGACTAGCCGACGTTAATTAACAATTAAACGAAGGACTACCTATGTTTAGGGGCGGGCGAGTGTTCGTCGGTTATTCATTAGGAACGTGTTAAAATTTAATCGAGAATGTAAACATTATTTGGTTACACGCAGCCTGATAAGGACGAGAAGAAAATGAGGCAAAGTTCCTAGCCATTTGTTTAAGACTAAGTCAGAGCACCTCAGGGGAAGTCAGAGAAAGCCGCGTGACTAAAGAGTCTAATTAAAAGTTGTGCTACGCTCCGCTTGAAGCTACGCTGTTCTACACCTACACATAATATGCAAGAACGTGTAGTAATATTTATCTCTCCTTCGTTTTTTTATGAAGAGTACATTTTTATTCTATTGCGATGGTAAAATACATTACTGACGTGAAATAATACAACGCGAATAAATGTACGATATGTAACTCGCCAGGTAACAAATGTGAGCATCGAAATATGTTTTCCTTTTTTCAGATGTAAATACCAATGTCTCTTGTAGATATTTAGATGTCCGTAAATAGCTATACTGTTTCTTTAGTTGATTGAATTGAATATAAATAGGTACGTATATGCCCAACTTGTGATTTATTCGAGTGGATCGGTGAAATAGTTAATTCAACAAATTGTGATTGTTTACATAATAGTTTGCCAGCACACTAAACAGCCGCGAGTACCTTCTTGCTATTGGCGTATGTATCGTTTCCTGCGACTCTATCTTGATATTATTTCATCCATTATTTGCAGATACCATGATCAATCATTTCTGTGGTTAGTTTGCATTACACATACCTGCAGTGCCTGGTTCATATTGTGCAAGCATGTGTTCTGTTCATGAAGAAATGCTAGTCATATTCTTTTGTTAATAACTTAAGTTGGGAAAATATACAGCTGTGTTTTTTTGCTTTGAGTCGCCGAACAATATGAAAATACGTTTTTCAAGATATCCCTGAATAAAATATAAAGACTGATCAAACAAAGAGAGCGGCGCTACATACTCGTTCTTGTACTTCAGTCTTTGGATTGTACACACATACAAACGCTTTGTGCGAGCTTTTCATTTTCCATTCCATCGAGCAGCACGCGATCGGTCGCGGTTGCACGAGACAGCGAGCATACGACGAGTCTTTTGGCCATTCGTGTATACCGTCACAAAGCTGGGTCACACGAGCGCACCTCGCAGCTAATCCGTGCATTCATAGCCTGACTTGCAACCTATGATTCGCAGGCTTTGAACAAATTTTGGTGCGTCGGTAGTTGAGGTTCACACCTTTGTCGGAATTAATTAAGTTATTGAAAATCGATGTGTAAATAGAAATGAGTGAGTTGAATTGAGACGTGTACCAGTACCTACAGGTATTGTTAATATTTATGCTTACAGAAACACACGGAATAAATATGTATTTGCCAAGTGTGTTCAGTCTCACAGTCTGTTTATTTGTATATAGATTATTGAATTCTAGAGGATAGGTATATAAAATATGTATATTTATCCATATGTTAAAATTAATTTTACAACTGTTGCCCAAAAATAATTAAATTGTGCATCTTGCAACTTGTATGATTATGTAAACGAAACAAATGATATCTGGGTTTTATATAGACTACAATATCTTGCCAATCTATTATTTAAACTAAAATAACGACGCGCCTGCAACTAAACTGATTACCACGTAATCACTACGTCATACTTGTACAAATTCTCCGTAAGCACCTTACGTAAACAATAACTTATTCCACTTACACAAATCCAAGGGCTAAAGGTTACAAAATTACCTTTATGTTCCTGTATTGTTGTTCTACTGGTGTACCTACAGAGAATATTCTACCTATCTATCTATCGTTGATATTTTCTACCGATACTATCAATTTGGTACCTATTCATATGAGAAGGAACTTAGAGAATTCCATAGATATTAATTAAACTAAGCCTTTTCGAATGAAATATATTTCTGAAGTGATAACAGATAAGCTGCCACGACTAAATCACGTCAATGTGGGCTTACGATCTGGAAAAGAAAGTCAGTCAGTGGCTAGTAAGTCTGTAAAGGTTCCTTTTAGCTTTTCATTAAAAAAACAATTACAAAACTTTGACAATGATAACATAGGTATTGAACTTGTTATATAAACAAATTACACTTCGACTTACACATATTTAAAAAGTTTTCATCTTTATATAAACTATTTATCTCTAAAATTTGTCACGATCAGTTGCCAAATCATATCAATCTTACTTGGTAATATTGATTTATCCTCTCATGTTTATCTCGATTCCAAATTGATGCGAATTATATCGAGACAACTTGTCTCCATTATCGTAATTTTGGCTATCTGTGTCGCCGATACCAAACAGTCGTAATCGTTACATCGCGCACGATATCATCATAAACGTCGTGATTGAGTTGGGGATTAGCCAGAACATTTCATTGTTATAGGTATCATACATAATGATCGTAACGATTACCAAAATACGTATTATCTGCAGATGACTGATCAATTGAACGTTAAATACGGAATGCTAATATCTGGGACGGTCTAATTCTGTGTTTAGGAATCGCTTCCAAATGTAAATTACTCAAGTCTGACTTGGCGTTTGCTTTAGTTAATCTCGACTCAGACTTATTCAGAGATGCAATCAGTTCACTTTAAAAACAATTAGTATGTGCGATATGTGCATCCTCACGTTTCGAAATTGCGAAGTTAGACTTTAGAGCTAGATATTTGCTAAATTGTCGCTCAAAGAGCCAGTCTGAGTTTTCATTTCGGGTAAATATTTGCTTTATTGAGAGACAGGTATGATAATGAGGTAGATATATGTTTCATGTCATAAAAAAAATAATCGATAAAAGTCAGATGTATTATTTCAAGTATAAATAAGAACATCGTATTCTAATAATATCTACGTCTACCTAGTTATTGGTTCTAGGTCAATTGTTATACAGCAGGTTGTGACGTGATATCCATATTTAGCTTTTCAAGTCAAGTGTAGATTGAATGCGTACCCGCCGGATCATGACGGCAATACTTCCTACGAAATTATCTTTGTAGTAAATCAGGCAGCAACTAATTAATTTACCAATACATATGTTCCAGGCACTAATGTGTAAATAATAGATAGTCTTGCCTTCGTAACCTCGTCTAAGATATCGTAAATTGTTAGATCAAGATGGATGTTCCAATTTTAATTTGGGTATTTTATAGTGTAAACATTCATATTCAGACAAAAAAGTGGCTGAAATACTGTCGTAGATTATTGTTAAGGGCGAGTAAAACGAAGTGAAGCAGCTGGCCAGCTGTTTCCTATTCCACGCAGATGCAAATAGGTCCAAAGGGAGTCGTTTTATGGCCAGCGAAATGTCTTTTGATAAATGAAAACTATTTTATATTATATATAAAATATAATATAGTTTTCATTTATCAAAAGACATTTCGCTGGCCATAAAACGACTCCCTTTATTATATATTTTATATTATATATAAAATATAATATAAAATTGTGCTATGCTTCCAGAATAAAATTATGACACAATGTCATAATTTTATTCTGGAAAAATATCAATAAATGTTTTGCATAAAAACTATATAAAATACAAATAAATGTCAGCGCCCCCTTAATATGAAATTTGACAATTTTGGATATGAAATTCAATTTTGTTAGGGCTGATTGAAATCATGTCATGTCAGTACTACAATAGACGATTAATTTTCATTGGACTGATTGATTTCTTTTAAATTTAGGACTTTAGGTGAGTCAAAAAGTAATACGAATAGTATAGGTACAATACAATAGAGGGCAAACTTGGTAGGTTTTGAGGACGCGCGACTGGCATGCGGAGCTCGCTGCTGTCTGGCAGACAATAGTCGCCTTGATGCCGATACAAAGGCATACCAGCCGCTTATATGTCTGCTCCACACTATTTGTTCATCTTAAACAATATTAGACCGCAGTCCACTGTGCGTTTCGCCATTCGGAAGCATCTGAAAAATGTTAGATTACAAACTCCCGACTGAATGAGAAAAGTAGTTTATTGAATTCTGTATTTTATTACTTTTATGAACAAACAAGTATATATGTGTAGATTTATTGGTAATTTTTAATAGATATTTTTTTGTTACTCCTTTAGTAAAATTTTATTATAGTACTTGTAATATCAAAACGGCTCAACAATATGAGGTATACAGACAGATTGTCGGCCGTCAAGTCGTTCCTTCAGTACACAAATGAAAACAGCAGTTTTTTACATATTATTTCTAAAATGTATTTCGTCGCAATTACTTTAGTTGGTAAGGGATGTACCAAATATAACGACTGTCTCTTTTACGTAAAGTGTTCTAAGTTAAAGCCCTAGGGCCGACACCATCCAAATTGAAAGAACAATGATACTTAAATAAGACTTGCGAGGAGCCAGAAGTACTTACACCGACGATAAATTATTTTTTTCAAATGTTTACTATCTTTACTATTTTACAAATGTACGAGTATAAACAAGAATATTCTAAACAAAGTTCATTAGTGAGTGCTGACTAGTGCATTTACATTAACAAAGCCGTTAATACGGCCTTAGCTAATGTTATCGATTGCAAAGCCGTGTGAAGACGCATTTAGAGCGCCTTTTTGTAATTAATTGGAGCCCTTTACGACTAATAGAACTGCAAATTACTTCAATTACTTCATTTATATTAATGTAGATTTCTGATTTTTTTCTGTATAATAAAAGTGTAAAAGTTATCTTTACTTTCGAAAAGCAATCAGTATTTTTTTACAATAATAATGAGTACTTTTAACTGCACGTGAAAATGGTGGCCAGTCAGATGGGACGGCTTCCATTTGTAGGAAGTTCACAACTCTATATTCAAATATAGGTCAATCTTTACCAGGCATTTAACTGATGTGAACTCAACGGATCTACGCGGTTGGGAACGACTTTAACATGAAGTTGGTTTTAAGCTAGACATTTTACCCGTAGGTGGATGTTAATTAGCGCACCAGTTACGAAATTGGTAATTAGAAACTAAAAGGCCAGACAACCTGGTTAGATCGAATTTTTACG
The DNA here is from genome assembly GCA_963891755.1 of Pyrrhia umbra. Classification (NCBI taxonomy): domain Eukaryota; kingdom Metazoa; phylum Arthropoda; class Insecta; order Lepidoptera; family Noctuidae; genus Pyrrhia; species Pyrrhia umbra. Next base: position 9,283,137 of record OY982922.1, on the reverse strand, counting down.
TCGCCAAATTACTTTAAGCTTCTTTTAATATTTTTTCAAACTCCTGAAGTTGCAGGTATTAAGGGTACACAACCTTTAAGAAGTATGTTAACAACTAATTGAAATGTCCAATTAACATTCTCAATGGAGAGAGCAGACTCGAAAATTATCCTGAAATTCTGAATGCCTGTCCGTATTAAATTTGCTAACCCAAGTTAAAGGGTACCCAAGTTAAAGGCAAGCTTGATTAGAGTTCAAAATCTTAATTATCAATGAAAGGTTTTTCCGTAAGCTGATTTATAATATCAATTCACAAACTTCCAGATTACTGTCATTCTAGTGCAATAAACTTATTTCAAAATGCTAAGCAGAACTGAAAAATTATTGTAGTTTATATGGTTCTATTTGTGCTTCAGAATAAGAGGGTGCTTTCAATACCTAACTTTATAATCAACCTAAAGTATTTTTTTTATCAATTACTTACAAGTACAAACCGTGTGTGGACAGCTGCTATAAAAATAACATAATCTCCACCTCATTATTAATTCAGATAGGAACTTCAAACTTTGTAGAATATATAAATGGTTATTTGAAATAAAACAAACGTTCAAATTCAATTCTATTTAGTCAATATAATCACCTCGCTGTCTGGCAATCATTAATTATAATCTTTATTTTCAATCGATTTCATAAAAGGCGGTTATAAATAAATATGTGTTTTCTTTAATACGTTTCAATAAATAGAGAAAAAAAATGCAGAGCTTCCAGATTACGGATAATTATGGGAAGACGATATGCTGATAGATATTTCCACAATTCGTGTTGTCTTGAGTTTCACAACCTTAAGAATAACATCTATTTTGCAACATTATAACAACAAAAATGCAATACATTCCTTTCTTTAAAAAAAAAGCAACCCACTTCATAAACACTACGAAATTTTTGTGTGACATCGGACTGGTAAAAAAATTGTTACAAGAGCGTTCAGCAAAAAATATTGCTTTTTACTTTGTTGTGTTTATAAGATTGTTTATTTTTGTGAAGAGATTAAACCATCAAGATTTTTGTTACCAATGTTATTTTTGAGGTTTTTAAAGTTACGAGTCCATATTTAGCTATACGCATACTGCTAAACTGATTACTGTACTTTCGCTGTGCTGAGGTTGGAGATGCTATATATTATACCTACATATATACCTTGTCCCATTAAGCTCCTGCCAACTCTAACTAATTCTTATGACAACGTAGACCGAAATATTACCTACTTAATAAAGCTTTTATAATATCCTATTTTCCAAGTACTTGAATACTTAATGTAATCCCTTAATATTTTAAGGGTGACAGACAAAAGCGTTAATTTTAATCCTTCCTTTAAGTGTTTTATAAGAAAAGGTGAGTGAGATAGCGTGGCCCGAAAACAAAGCGAATTTATTTTTATTAAATATGACTATATCATCATATATACATAAAATATACCCAGGGTTGGGCAGTATTTGAAATACTTGTAATTAAAATACGTAATTGAAATACAAATACGTATTTAGTATTTGTATTTCAATTACTTCCTTAAGATGTAATTTGTAATTCGTATTTCAAATACTTGACGCCGAGGTATTTTGTAATTTGTATTTCAAATACTTGAGGCTTCAAAATACATTTTAACATTAAAATACATTTAGCAGGTTTTATTTAGCAGGTTTATTCACTCTCCAACGAGAGGCTATTTGTCATTTATAAATCTAGTGTTCATGAAAGGAAACTCTGGTCTAGTGATTAATTAATCTTGTTTTCCTCAACTTTTCAGCCCGTGCTGGTCTAGATTTACTTATTTTGTATTTTGAAATATGTATTTTGTATTTCAATTAAAAATAGCTAAAATACTGTATTTTGTATTTTATATTTCAAATACCTGACTTAAAAATATTTTGTATTTCGTATTTTAATTACCTGCGATAGAGTATTTTGTAATTTGTATTTCAATTAAAGCAAAGCATGTATTTTGCCCAGCCCTGAATATACCATATATTATAATTATTTAAATTTGAAGATTTTCTATCACCCATAAGTAGGACTTCGTAGTGGCTTAGTGGTTAAGGCACTTGCATTTCGTGTACGAGTATGCGGGACCGAAACCTGGTAAGTGCTAACATAACTTTTCTGAAGTCATGTGCACTTTCTATGTGTCTATATCTACACCACTACTACATAGTGTAAATATTGAGAGGAAACCTGGACTAGAAAGTCTGAAATCGGCTATCCACCTTCAATGTTCATATTGCTCATGCCTTCTCTGTGTGAGAAGAAGCATTTACCCAACTGTGGATAGTATATAAGCCGATGATGATAAGTAGGAAAGAATCTTTCAGTGTAAATGAAATAGTAATAAAATAAGAATGGCCGTGACAAAGTATTTTTCCTGCATATTGAAGAAGGCTTAAAATGTTTTCAACGAAAATGTAATTGAATGTAAATAAAATATGTCTCGTATATTGGGCTAGAAGGTTCGGAGAAATCGGTGTACTCGCCTACCTTTTAAGTTGCTTAAAAAAAGAGTAGGTAAGTAACACTTATACATAAGTACTTGTTACGCTCTCTTGATTCGAGTTCAAAGAAATGTAGGATATTTCTCCAGCCATACTTGAATTTGAATTATGGGTATCATTTGACATTGTAATACTTTTAGAAATGTAACAAAGTATTGAGCTATTACAGGATTAAACTCGTTCCATTTTTATTGGTTTCCCCTTTTAGTTTCCTTTTACATGCAGTAATATAACATTGTATGCGGAAAGAAAGTGGTACTTAAATATAATTTAAATCGTGTACCAAACGAGCTATTTTATTACTAATAATGCATGTGTCTAATGGCATATGAATATTTACTCGGGAAGCAGGTTGTTCAATTGATGCACGGTTTTACACAAACAGCGTATGTACAGCGCTTCGCACAGTATGAACAACCGAGCTGTTTAATGCATCATCAATTCATCAACTGAAACAGGCAACAACAAAGCTATTACAGGTTCCATTACATTCCGTATTTGTTTTCATAACGCACAGATAATAATGATCATGTAATGTAATAAATAAATGAGAAATAATTATTTTTATGCCAATAATGAGCTCGCATTTACATATTAATGAAACTGCACGAATGAATCGCACATAACAACTGGGTAATTGCCGATGGTAATAATTATTTATTACACCAAAATTATTTATTTTTAAGGTTGATTCCATTTTCGATTCGATTTCCATATATTCGCCTGTAGATAACTTCTTGCTTTTGTGTTTATATCATGATCATTAAAACTGAGATGACATATTGCAGCAGACTACAAAATTAAAAATATATTAAACAGTTTTTCATCTGCGGGACGTTCGAAACTGCTGGACGTTCGAAAGAGATACTGCGCCCCCGGAAGACAAAGGGCTGAGGAAGGAACATGGATGGGTTTTAGTCAGTAAGAGTCTGACACTCCCACCCGCCCCACCCACGGCGGGAGGGGTCATTTGATGATTTCCCATCCGAAATAAAAATATACTTTTTCATTCTCCCGTGATTTTTGACATGATATTGACTCACTGTACGACCGATGAAATAGTTTACCTCCTAATCAATCTACAACTTAACACAGCAGCATATCACCTTCATATTTATCTCAGTTAATAATAATAATATAATAATAATAATAATAATTTTTTATTCATAACAAAGTGCTTCATAAACAAGGATTATATTTGGAGCCTCCTTTTAGACAAACAATGCCTGTGTTAGGAGACTCCGCTCTTCCATATCATAGATGAGGTTACGTGTTACATAGCATCTTTATTGAACATTTCGGAATTGTTAAGAAGAAATAATAAAAAAAAACAGTAAAAATAAGATAAGAATTAGTATATAGTGTTGAGTGTGGTGTGATGTGGTGTGGAGAGTGGTGTGGTGTTGTTAGTGATATGGTGTGGTGTGGTGTGGTCAGTGGAGTGGTGTGGTGTGGTGATGTGTAATTTGCATGGTTATAGTGTGTGGTTACATTACTCATGAAAAAACCAGAAGAGCTTCCGTATCCTCATAAGGGAGAGACTTAATCCAGTTTACTATCATTTTTTTACTCACATAATAGTTATGATTGTGTATGTAAATTTTATTATTAATCCTATTATATAGTTGAGCTGAGAGATGAAGATATTGTCTGCTACTAAATATGGTTTTACATTGGGGAACTATTGCAATTTTATGTTTTCTCCTTTTAAGTTTCTTATTCGCATGATAAGGGAGGGTTTTATGTTTTTTTAGAACCGTTTGGGTTATGTACAGTTTCCTGACTGAGAGTAAATTACTGATATCATATAGGGATTTAGTGGAGTATCTTTTGTTTTTAAAGTACATGACCTTTATAAGTGCTCGTTGTGCACGTTCCAAGTCCATAAATCTAGTTTTGGCTGCACCACCCCAAATGGGGATACAATACATTAGAACAGACTGTGCTAGGACAATGTAGATTTCGTTCAAAAGGTTTCTAGGCCGCTGATCACTCCTCAACAACTTGGTAGGAACCACATGCCTAAGTGTTCTGAAGATCCAGGTAAGCTTTCGAACTCTGGCAGTCACCTGTTCAAGATGAGGGTACCATGAGAGAAGCTGGTCAACCATTACGCCCAAGTATTTGGTTTTAGTGACCCTAGTTAAGCATGGACAGTTACAGCCTGTCCTGTTTATGTCTCCACATGTATGAACTCTCAAGTTGAGGTCTTCATTAGGTTGTGTCCGGGAACTAACACTAAAACATATGTAGTTGGTCTTGGAGGTATTTAATGTTAGTAAGTTGGTTTTCAGCCATTCATCTATGCAAGCAATCCCTCTCTCTGCACTCAATTTAACGTCTTGCCAAGAACTACCAGAAAACACAACAGCAGTATCATCTGCGTATGCAAAAACCCTGGCATTAGTTAATTTAATGTTGCACAAGTCATTAATGTACAGCAAAAATAGGGTAGGGCCTAAGACACTACCCTGAGGTACGCCGTATGTTATTTCTGCTTCGTCACTCGTGTATGGCCCTATTTTTATATTATATTTATTATTATAGTTATCTATATGACTCACAGATTCATTTGTTAAAATCTATAGAGCCACTTATATTTGTCATAGGATCATCGAAGTTCGAGATTTCAAAAGATTGCTTATCTATACGCAATATCTCAAATGACACTGACAAGTGGGTTAACATTATTTTAGTGTTTGTTACTTTATAATGGTATTTATCAACACACATACAAACATTACATACATATATCCCTCACCAATCCGGGTTGGTAAAGAAAATCTGCCAAAATATGAAAATCTGGTTTTAAACATAATAGTATTAAAGTAAAAAAAAATAGTTTTCGTCATTAAGAGTTTCTTCCCGATCCGGAGTTCTTGTCCTCGAGTGTACCTCTATGATCTTTATTTTATAATAGGTTTGAAAAGGAAGGCTGAAATAAAAAAAAACGAGATAGACTTTTATCACAGGATGAAGCAAAAACCAGTACTTACAAGTAAATAGCTCATAAAAAGCGTACGTGTTCTTAACCTAGACCAATAAAATCTAGATTATGTATCTTTTCACATAACGAAAAATGAGACTACTCTAACATTTATCTACGTGATATGTGTCACATACCTACTATATCATATCACAGATTATTGTAATTCAATTAATCATTTTACGTCAAACAGATTTTATACGTCATGTTAAACTGTGTATGTTTGTCACTTTTCTCATATATGGATAATAACAAACCGAGATAAATGATAGATACGGATTCTATGTAATGATTTCACTTTTTTCCTCATACAAATGCGTCACAAACAGCAGATTACAAGTGTCCGTGTCCCTCTAGGTGTAACCGAAGGAACATATATATATTATTTACTCTATATACTTAAACAGACTGCATCGCTAGTAGCCGCACAGCATGGAGACGACTAACGCGTATCAACACCCAGCTCAGATTATGGGTCTGGCCACATCCAGACATGTCCATAATGCATGTGTCCAACCATTTTTAGGGTTCCGTACCAAAAAAGGTAAAACGGAACCCTTATGGTTTGTCACAGCTGATTATTTCAGCAACTTATTCATGCTATCGAAAATTGATTCATGCTATTGAAATTTGGAACAGTTATAAAGAATGATTGTTCATACGTATTGCAAATGAAAAAAGTTGATAAATCATATTGCTTTAATAGAAAAAAAGGCGGTTTAAAATTTTAAAGTATTGTTACTAGGTCATGTGGGGTATATAAAACTTCTTGATTTGCACATTCCAATATTTTTTTTGTTTTCTTATATGTATTTTTTTTAATCATCATAAAATCTGCACAAACATTACCGTTCCTCCCCTTATCTTCGAACTTTGAGAAGGGAAGATCTGAAATAATTAGGATTGATAGACATTAACCTAAATGTTAAAGGAAAAATAAAACTATGATTCTAAGTATCGCAGACAGCAGTTTTTAAGTAGGTAATCATCAATTTTCCTCTATAAACAAACTTAATTATGCGGTTGGTGAAGAAAAACAAGATAATTGTGACTTTATTGCGTATTATAATATTCTTTCCAAAGGTGCGCGAGTCCGACACGTACTTGGCCGGTTTTTTAAACTTTGACTTTTTGAAAGAGATAACTAAGGTAAAATGTAAAATCAGGTTTTTTAGTTTAAATAATGCTTTTATTAAGTATTATCTTTTTTATTCCAACCTGTCAAATACGAGAATACAAACCTGCGTTTCTATTAAATTAATTAATTAATTACACAAAGAGAAATTAAATGCTTCGTGACTAAAGCTCTTCTGCGAGAAAATATACTAAATAAAAATATTTATTTTTGAACTCCACATTTTACTTTAAAAATCGTAATGGAAATGTAAATGTTGATGTGGAGTCCTAGAAAATCCATAATACGCTAAAGGAATCATTCGCTCATTAAAATTCGCGAATTTTATGTCGCTCACTTCTGAAAACACTCTGTTGGTTGGTACTTTAATGTTCTTTTTATTTAAATTTGATTTAAAAGATGCTACTTAAGTTACTTCAAAAAATAATCTTTTATTTCGTGCGTGTATTTTTTTGTATTATCAAAAGATACATTGAAAATGGTAGATTCAATTTTAATGTCAATGTTTACCTGCGATACAAACATTATCTATTACGTTTGTATCTAGAATTGCTTATAAGCCCGGGGTTATTGTTGTCTTTTTCGTTTCTTTTCGTTGAAATATTTATACAAAATATTTAATTTATAAAGAAAATTGCTAATACGATACGATTATTACATATAAAATAAATGCAAATTGCTTATTTTATTGTTTGTTGCTGAGTATAGAATAGGGAATATGGGTGTATTTTTTTATATACTACAGCTTACATCGTTATGTGTTTGTAAATAATGTCCAGAGCCAAAAAAACGTTGTAAGAAAACAAATGTTAAAAATAGTATACTGTTTTAAGGACTTCGTGTGTTGCACTTTTTAAAAAATATTGTCTGAATTAAAAATAAATTTCATTAAAAATGCAGTTATGATTATGAAGTAATAAAGATTGTTAAAAAAAAGTGATATTTGGTCTTTATTCACACACATATGTTCCCTATTGCTAAGTTTAGTGTACTAATCAGTCAGTCATTCCGGTTATCAAGTGATAGCGATATATGTTAGCGAGGGGCCTAAGTAGGCCCCTCGCCCACTGCGACTTTTTGTAGCGATGCTGTCGCGCGTCCGCATCGATACAGTCGCGAAGCGGTCGCTAGGTGTGTGCGCTCTCCCACGGGCTCAGATTCAGTCGCGATACAAACGCAATACTGTCGCGCTTCTGTCTCGATGCAAACGCGATTCAGTAGGTAACAGCACAAAAATACCTGCGATCGCTACAGTTGCAAGATGGACTCCGTTGAGGCAACATTAGTCACGTTGTCTTTGGTGCTGCTTTTCGTAAGCAGCCGAAGCGTAGGCAACGAAAGCAGCGTTAATCCGTTCTTCCCCCGATGTCGTCCAATACGGTCGCGGGTTTGCATATGCGTTCCTCCTAGTTTGTGGCGATGCAAAGAAACAAGTGTAGATGTCGTTTAATCAGCTAATCACTCCAACCAAGTGGAAGACTTTCACGCTTCGCTAAAATATGTTTCTGTAAGACTGGAATATTCACTTATCCACTCAGTTTCAAGTGTATCTATCTTTAAGTACATGTATCTAGGTCTTAATGATACGCATATAACTGTATATAAGCAGTTATTAAAAATATAACCAAGTGTACAATATGGTAAGGACTTTATTTATCGTACTTAATTATAACGTGTCATGCATAAAAAACTAGGTGTTGAATTAATTGTTTGATAGCACGCGAGTTACCAACTTGTTTACTTTATAAAACTATATTAAATTATTATAGAACTATAATTATGTAAAAAATATGTTACGAAATATTTTACATGATTATATTCATCGATGATACAGTTTGTTTGGTCGATGTCAAAATTATAGTAAAATTGCGTGCAAAATTCATGCTTGATTAGGTACGGTGGCGTTCAGTTCCGTAGCTGAAAAGCAGTTTTTTTTATATACCTACAAACTTAATTTCCTCTAAAAACATTTTTATCTGGGGTATTAGAAGTTTGTTTTTAAACATTATTATTTAACCTACTGTTGGAAAGTTTGACGAGTAGATACATTTTTTAACGAGTTTCAAAGCTCATCAAAAAGGTATTTGGTGAAATAACCACCTGAGTGTTAAATTGTACCTGAATATAAGTACCCAAATCAATACAGCTATGATCAACACACCCAATGTGGTCGGTTTCATCCTTCAGTTTTATACATGCCGGAGCGCTCAAAATTAATACTGTTCCATATTTACACCACGCCTTAATAACGATTTACAGAAGATAATTCCTGCAAACACCATCAATATTAGTAAAAGGCTGAGACAGTATTAAGAGGGTGCGATAAACCAACCAACATACAAACAAATGGGAAACACGAAATGAAAGGGGATTACTACTAGCCCATATTCTGGTAGGTACTCTAAAATATTTGTGCTTTCTATAAAATTGTTTTCAATGCTGATCGGTGACGCCTGCATTACGTTGCTGTATCTATTATGGTCATAGAACTATGTTAAATTGCATTCTATAAGTTCGTTTTATCGATTTCCTTCTTTAAGTTATTGTAATCACGTCATGATGATACTTTTATCGACACAGCTACAAACATGAGACTATCTACGTTAGTTGGTAGAGCATCGTAGAGTACTGAACATGTTCCGCTTACCTTGGGCCTTTTCTAAATACCGCCCTAAGGCCAGAACCTCCTTCGAAAACGATATCTTCATACTAGAACCAAAAACTTTGTTAATATGTGCCTCATATTCGTTGTGAATGAACGGATCTAGTACCTGAATTTTTGTTGAGTCCCTACCTAAATTTAATTATAGGTAGATATTTATATTATGGCAATTACTGTCGCAGAAGCCAGGAACATTAAATAAAGCCTGTTTCAATTAAGTTATTCGGAAATATACTTATATTTAAATGTATAAAAATATAAATTAAATTAAATGTGAAAGCGTAGTTTTGATGTAGCTTTTCGTAGAATCACCTATTCAGTTTATTGATGTCTGATATTTTTTATCCGTTTAACTGCTAATTATTATTCATCATTTATATTTAATGGATTCTCAGTGAAATTGAACTTGAGCAATTTTGTTTTTTGAATTGCGCCTTTTGCGATTATTCTAGCGAAAGCCAGACCTACATATCTCTTGGGATTTACTCCGACCCTATCACGGTTCTTCTCCACAGTCGTATATCACTCTCTTTTATTTACGAGCAACTTCAAAAATATAACTGAATATGTAAAAATGCTAAAGAAGGTTATTTTAATAATAACCTTTAGATTAGGAGTTGGTTTAAACTTTGATCATAGGTAACTTTCTTATTAACTCGTAAGATGTTGTTCTTCCGCGGGGAGGATTTTCTGCCATTTGTTTTATTGAGCGTAGCCTTTATGCCTCAAAAGTATGTTAGAAATTTGCATTGCAATTATTTGCTTTTAATGTATACTTGAATGTTATGTAAAAGTTACCTTTGTTTAATATTCAAAAGACTTATGGTAAAGGTTTACACCGGGAGCACTTGCTTATGATGAAACATTTCACATTAGATTTGAACTTTACATTACAATAATGCCTCTCTGACTGGCAAACATTCGCTTTTAATGTAGGTATTAACGGTTATTCATATTTGATTTTGAGCATTCTAGCTTCCCAGCCGTGTAGGCCACTGAGCGGACAGTAAAAGTTACCTTTGTTTAATATTCAAAAGACTTATGGTAAAGGTTTACACCGGGAGCACTTGCTTATGATGAAACATTTCACATTAGATTTGAACTTTACATTACAATAATGCCTCTCTGACTGGCAAACATTCGCTTTTAATGTAGGTATTAACGGTTATTCATATTTGATTTTGAGCATTCTAGCTTCCCAGCCGTGTAGGCCACTGAGCGGACAATTACTCAGTGGTGCGCATTGATGTTAATTAAAATATTACAGATTGTATCATAAAGGAACTACATAACATTGCAGGCTATACTGTATGGAAGCCAATAGTAAGTAGTTTTAGGTTTATATCAGGAAAGGTTATGATGCCCAGGAGATTTAAAAGGAAAACAATTTCACCTGCCAGAGGTGGTATGTGTTGTACAGTAGGTACAACAATATATTTTTACCTGGTGCCGCGATTTAGGAAAGCGAGTGATTTGTGCAGTTCCTGTAAACTTACTCCATGTTAGATGCCCACAACATAAATAATAGTGATGCCGTGAGGTATTTTGGTGCTTGTGAGGCATTAAGTTACCTTCCAACGTATGCACGCCCATGCATAATTACACACATAAATAACATCACAGTGTGATCCCTGGGGAGGTAAGCTAAGTAGTTTCCAACCTCCTTAGCGATCGTTGTGTGTTCGTAACTACACACAGGTACATAATATTATATCAGGATAGTAGGACAGTAGACTGCTTTAAAATTTAAAATGTTATGCTCGGTTGCCATTAACAGTAAAAAGAAGAATTAGAAAGAAACAATTAACTTTAACAGTTCAATGAAGCCAACTCATAGAGTGACTAATATTATGTTATATTAGTTCCTTAGAGTTGGGTAGGAACTTTTTCTTGAGCATTCCCAAATATTGTAAGTTTTCTTGTGCTCTCTCGTCTCAAAACAGATCGACATTATTTTATAGCAGCTATCTCTATCGAAAATAAACAACAGGTTGTTATGAAACGAGAGGTCGAGGGTTTGGTAAGTGGAAACCTTTTGAAGGATCAATAAATTTACCGATTTACTGGCTCAAACTGGTGATCCTCCTTCTGTTGTGAGAAGGAAATCGTTATAAAAGTTACACTGGTAGGTTTTAACACTTTGAGCGAAACATAAATTTATCTAAGTTATTTTCTTTCCGCCTTTAAGGGGAAGAGAAAGTAGGTACAGCTCGGGGACAATTAAGTTAGGTACGTTTGACCTAAACTGCTTATGCGAACTAATGTCATTTATTTCCAATGGTTATTACTAGACGTGACTGGAATCGAATGGTTCAACTGTAGCTTTTCCACACCATAGACGGAAAAATGTAATTACGAAATCACACAAATAACCATTGTGCCTGATACTAAGAGCAGTAAGAGCTGAGGTTTCATGAACTCAGTAGATATCTGTATTAGGTACGGCTTTTGTAATAGGAGGCCAGTGCCGGTTGATGATACCTTTAGGAAACACATTTAGGTATATAACAGTTTGTTGTAGCAGAGATCTTTGCGAATGGGCTCCGGTTAACAAAACCTGCCTATATCAACGCAAATGTTCATAGTGAACACTCACCTTTTTTTCGTGCCAGATTTACACTCAATAGCATAAAAGTAAATACGTGTTTAATCAGCATGTTCATATTGTGTCTAACCTACCGTACCGATGAATTATATATGCATTCGTTTTTGAGAACGATTGTTTTGTTTTCCGTCGCCCAGGGCAAATTGGGAAATATGTTTATCTTATTTTTTTATATCAGTTTGTCCTGTGTACGAGAATAACCAAATGTGTAAAAAAGACGGGTGGTACACGTACAGTAGTAGGTACCTAAAACCGAGGGAAAAATTTAACCAACATTTCACCAGAGCCACAGTCGGTACGTTTAATATTTTTCTGTGTCGCCCTCGGCTACTATTATCACAAGGGATAAGCACGTAAGTCGTCCATATTTCAACTTGACTAAAATATATATCTTAGCGCCTGCAATAACGTTCGTGGCAATATGCGCGCTGTACGTAACGATGTGTGCAGTGCGTGTTAGGCGTAATACTATCAACCATCTACTGAAATTGATGTCATGTCATTTCATTGCTATGCAAAAAAACATTTATTATGTAAGTATAATGTTGTATTTCGCTAATAAAATAATTGTAATCAATCAATCCCTAATCAATACATCCCTTTGCTAGAGCTAGAAGTGCAATTTAATAAGATGTTTGGGCATAATAATATAATTATGTTTGTATTTAGTTAACTTTAACGGTTATGTTTGGAAATTGATTTATATTTGACTGGCTAAAAATATATTATATACTAATCTTTTAATCTTTAGCCCAGCACAGTATTGGCATCCAGTAAACAGATTCGCAAATTTTAGAAGGTTATATCAGTCTGTCATCCTGTTCATCAGTACATATAGGTGCAATACAGTTAAGCCCTGCTTTTACCCTAATCCAATCAAAGCTGTTATGCATGTATGTACCGACGACCGAGGTAACGCGCTTAACAAACTTCCTGATTTCATAATTCTTGATCCGTGTGCATTATCATTGGTATTAGTAGCCAACCTTAATCAAATTATAATGAGCGATTGCTTTTCAAGTATTGATATTAAAATTTTCTATTGAAACATACATAGGTGTTTACCTACATGATAATGATATTTAATGATATTATACCACGCAATTAGTCGTGTACCTTTTAAACGAACAGACTCAAACACTCTTTTGTGGTTTAATCCATTAACATTCTGTTTTATTTAAAGGTTGATAATAATTTATTTCACGTAGACACGTAATTAGTAACTATATTTAAGTTGTCAGGTAGTATGTAGGTACGTACGTATTTTTCCTCAGTGTTGTTTTATTGCTATACCTCTATCCAACGCAATATCCTGGCAGATGAATAAGCAGAATATATAATTGCTTAAAACCTATTCAATGAAGCCACAAGAATTGTTTGAATAAACAAAGGACAAGGACTTACCCAAAATGACAACAATATAGAAGATATCGGAAAAGTTCGCCAAATTTGAGGTTTAGATTTCCTTTGTTCTATTGCGAATTTTAAGCAAAAAAAGATGTCGTTTTAATTTAATCCCGTCAATGTGAGATTAATTTTGGATTTAAAATCATTCGATTCAAATCCGTATTCAATTTAGACAGTAGGTACGCGTGACGACGGGTTTCCAATGCGATTCAAATTGAAAGACGTGGCGCACTCCGTATTGAGAACAATTCAGATTGAATGCCATTCGATAGGCATCACTCTGGCTACTGAATTGATCCAGGGCGAAAATTGATATAGCCGTATATCTGCAGTAATACATACCGACTATGTTGGATCTTGGATACTACCTATTTTTATTTGTATAGATAGGTAGGCTTTATTTACGAAACATACAAACAGGATTCTTGAAATGTAGTTACACTACGTCGTCATTGAGTATCGCAATGGCCAAATATCTACAACATAATGGTCATAGTTTTGTCAAATTTTCTACAAATACTACAAATATAACTATAGCGTTTTCTTGATGTAGAAATTAGAATTATATGTTTATATGGTATAAAACCAATTATTTTGAAAACAAGGTTATTTCAGTTTCTAAGCTGCCGAAGGTAATCCTACTTACGTAGGAAATCCGATCCTTTCGATTCTTTATTCGGTGTCATCTACTACACGTTACCTACCTTCTCGCACCTACTACTACATATATAATAACCATCTCCAGGGTCCCCTCCATCTTCGTACCAAACGGGTTAAGCAGTTTTACCGTGAAAATGTGACAAACAAACAAAAACATTTATGATATAAGTTAGATTTTTTATATAAATTTAGTAGGTACGGCAAATAATAAATTTTACTTACGTACTACTTTTTAACATTGATATACATATAAGTCTATGCTTTTTAATTACATACTACAACAATCATGTTCAACAATGTTCGTGGAAGAACCACAAATATACATTATCGTCTTCCTGTCGTAATATATAAATATCAATACATAGGTAGGTACTCCTAAATAATGGAAGACTATAACTTTGGAAAGCTAACTGAAGTAATTATAATAAATAATTCCTTTTATTGGTTTGAGTAACTTGTCACTTGAGTGACATGGTGACAAGGTACGAAGTTTAATTTTATTTACATCTTTACCAATCACAGTGGCAGAAATGAATTTTATTCCATTGAAAACATTTTTTTATAAGTTTGATGTGGTGTATAGAGGTGGTGAGAGCGCGTTGCGGCGGGGTGCGGGCGAGGGCGGCGGGGCGGGCCCGCGACATGAGGAGCGCGCGCGCAGCCCGCCCCGGCCGCCATGCAGCGCCTGCGCACCACCTTCAAACGATCACGTACGCCCACGCCCGCCGACATGAAGACGCAAAGTAGCCTCGAAGTACCCAAGCAGGTAAGAATTCATTAGGTACTAAATTACTTAATTTAATAAAACTGTAATTTTCATACGGGTAGTCAGAAAGTCTGACAACCAGTCTTACAGGGGTATTAATTACATAACACTGAATCTGAGCCCTGAACTTAGGATTTCCCTTATTTACTTTACTACATTAAGGCGTCTAGGTCTTATTTAGGGTTAAGGGACCCTGATTTATTAGGGTTTCGCAGTCGACCAGGAACCCTTATTGTTGTGTAATAAGGCCAGACTAAGGGGTATCGTGTTAACCGATAACTGAAGGTGGAGGTCAGATAGGCAGTCGCTCCATGTAAAACACTGGTACTTAGCTGTGTCCAGTTATAATGGAAGCCTGGCCCAACATTGTTGGGCCAAAAATGATAGGAATTTATTTTTTTTATGCCGATTATAAAACATCAGGTAACTTTATCCTACAGTATGGGGACTCCTGGTCAATAATGATAAAATATATAAATTTAATTGCTGTATTTGCATTCCGTTGGGATTTACTCTAAACTTCTGAATTTATCATAATTTTAGGAAGCAATGTTTAAGGTAAACAGATTACTAGACAAATACGCAGCCCAAATTAGAGTAAAAATTACGTATCGATGTGTACAATGATAGGAGATTCTTCCTCCCTTTTTAGTAAGAGGCACTTTTGTTTAGAATACGTTACTGTGACATAATGAAAATTATTAATTTATGTGGAGTATCTAATAAGAGGGTGTTTTCTTGGCAGGTCCGGTCAGCCTCATTCGATGAGATCCAATTGGAGGCAGTTCGAGGCTCGGGGGCAAGTGTCCTGCTGTCGGTACCACAGCCAGGCGCCCGAAGCCGCTCATTTGACTCAGCCGGATCTGACGACTCGGGCACTTATCTTGAGGTAAGTTGAACAAATTAAATGAGAGATATACTTTAAGCAGAGGCGGCGTAAAGCGTGGGCAGTGTGGGCCACCACCCACGGACTCGCGGTGCAAAGTGCCTCGCGCCTCACAGCCGAAAACTTAACCGACTTCTAGAGCGAAGTATTGGTCCACTAGCGTTTAAATAAAACTTGTTTTTCTCTTTTCATTATTTTTGGAAGTCGGTTGTATTTTTTTTGTAAAAAATATTTTAATATTCCATTCTTTTTGCACCATCAGAGGACCTCGAAAAATGTACCTTGCCCACATTAAGTTTAGGTCTTGCGCCGCCACTGACTTTAAGCATAAGCAGACGTCGCGAATTACAAATGAATCTAAACAGGTAAAGTTAGGTGCTCAGTCAAGCTAACAAAAGCTTAACAAAAACCAAGAAATCTTTTGAGTTAAATAGGAATAAACAAGGTTTCTCTCCTCCATAATTGTCAAGGCAAAGGCTAGGACTTAATTTAGTTTACGGTACGTTATCTTGCTAATTTACTTGTCGCAGTTTATGCCTTCAGCAAAAGTTGCGGCTTTAGTACTGAATTTGATGCAAGATTTTGTTTGAAGATGTTTTAGTTAAAAAAGAGAAAGAAGAAGGAAGGAAGGAAGAAGAGGTTTAGTTAAAAAAACTTTTTACAAAAAAATAAAACCGACTTCGAAAGCGATGTTTTGGTCGTAAAGCGTTTAAATAAAAATTATTTTTTACTTTTCAATTTTTTTTTGGAAGTCGGTTTTAATTTTTTTGTAAAAAGTTTTTTTATTTTTTCGCTTTTCAGTGTCTCGGACTTGCTATCTTAACAAAATAAACACACCACTTTTTTAGGTTGTAATAAGCGTAAATAACCAAGCCACCAACCAACCAGCAAGTAGAGATAAATCGTTATTTTTGATATATTTATAAAACGGCTGAACCGGTAGTGATAAATAAAGAATTTTCAAAATCGGTCCACAATTGGCGGAGTAATCGCGTAACAAACATACAAAAAAAAACATACCGTCGAATTGAGAACCTCCTCCTTTTTTGAAGTCGGTTAAAAATATTTATGAAGCCGAATTAATGTCACCTGGCTTAGAGTTATTATTACAAATATGTTTCCTTCTAACCACAACAGTTCTTGTGATAGTTAGAGTTGCAGAATGGAGCTGTCAATTGGCGACCTCATTGCGTTTATACTGAAATCTTTACGGGTTCCGTAGGCAACAATAAAAGTATTAGTTTCGCCATGTCCATTTAGTCTGTCTGAAGCTTAGCTCATAAACTCATAAAACCTTAAAAAAAATAGAATAAGTACGTAAAGTAAATATATTTTTTTATTATTTACCTATTTGGACTTGTTTCTAAATCCGTAAATTATCACAGCAGTAGTAAATAATTATAAGAAAAAAATTAAAAGGAAATCCATCATAGCTTAGTAAAATTTACGATTTGAGAGTAATAGTCTACGAAGTAAAATGTACCTACTACGGAACCCTACACTGTGTGTGACCCGATACGTACTTGGCCGGTTTCTTTCTAAAGGGGAGGAAAACCTTTAGTAAAAAATACAACAGTGAAAACAAAGATATAATCTAAAAAAAGAGCGCACGTACAGGTTTTTAATGAACCCTTAGATGTTGGGGGAATGTTAGAAAAGAACGTGTCTTATTAATTGCGTAAATTATTCAGTGAAATACATAAAAAAATCCTCTCTGGTGGAGGTGGACTCCCTAAGTAAGCAAACAAGATAAACTAAAAATAAATAATCCTATCCTATTAATATTATGAATGCGCAAGTCTGTGAGGATATTATGTATGTATGTTTTTTGCTCTTTCACGCAAAAACTATTGAACGGATTTGGTTGAAATTTAGTACACATATTTTCTAGGATACTTCCTATCCCGGTATCTAGACCCTTCAAAGATCACGCCGAGAGAAAAGTCGCGGGCAGTAGCTAGTAGTGTTTATAAATGTAAAAGGCATGATGCAACTAAACAAGTATCACCCGCTACATAAGTAGGTACGTACCTATATTTAGTGAAATGCACTCACGCCGTAGCCGAAACTTTTATTTTCGATAAACAATTTAAATTTCAATTGTATAGGTACGTGTACGTTTACGTCTGTTTGTAGTAAATAAATTAAATTGTTTAATTTACAAACAAAACGAACGTTTACGAGCTACAGAGAGAATATTAAATCAGTGAAGCTGATAAAATTAAACACATTACTGGTCGAAGCATTATTTCCTTTGTGATATCTATACATATAAAATGCTTTGTCCTGAATGATTGACAGATCAACACACAGCCTAAATAGCTGATTATAGAGATCTGAAACTCCAAGTTTCAGATCTCTACAATCAGCGGTATGTTCTTTGTATGATGTAAGCATCCGATAAGAAAAGATTTTCCGAAATTTTATCCCTAAGGGAGTGCAAAAGGAGGGCAAAGTTTGTATTAAATTCTGTCATTTTTAATTCGAAGCCCACGCGGGCGATGCCGCTGGCGGAAAGCTAGTTAATATATACATATATTGTATAAGTAACATGGCTTGTATTTTGTGACAGGTACCGCGTCTATGGTCCCGACGTCGGTCTGGGAAGGGCACGCCGCCACCATGCGTGCACTGTCGACACATGGAGACGTGGCTCGCTCGGCGCAGCGAGGAGCGTGTCACGCCCGAGCGAGCACTCGCTTCTTCGTCAGCAGAGGACGACGACGAAGAGGACGAGAGCGAAGTGGACGTGCCTCAAGTACTGCTCGCTCCACCGCCACCGCCGCGAACGTTCCCGCCGCCCCCGGTGCACTCGCCGCCGCCGACCCCGGGGGCGCCGTCGTTCGAGTTACAACCGCCTGTAGATGAACCGCCCATACTTCCACAACGAAGGCGTTCCATATCACGACAAGAAGCTTTCTTCGTGGAGCCGACGGGCAGTTCACTCGAAAATGTTCGTGCGTCCGAGGAGGAAGCAGCCATTGCTGCGAAAGACTCGCTCGTCCACGACATTTACCTGGCAGTCCCTGAACTAAAACGTGATCGCGCCGCCTCGGTTGATTCGTGTTTCTCAAAAGTTTCTGGTGGTAGAGCTGAGGAGCTAAATGGCACTGGGAACTCTCTTACAGTTCCCGGAAGCGGACTTAGATCGAGATCGGTAGATATAGTGTTGCCTACGGCAGAGCAATCGCGGTATAAGGCTTTAGCGTTAACATCGGCTCAAGTTACGACAACTTCAAATCAGCAGAAGCAAGAAGACCCTGTGCCTCAATCCGTGTCACCCGCAGAATGCAGGTTAGTTAGTTAATTAGATGCTTACTAATACTCGGCGCATTAAATGTTCTATAAATATATCATTTTATTTTCGTTTGTGATTTCATTTGTTTCTATAATATTATGAAAGGTAGGTACATAGCTGTAGGTGTAGGTGTACCTATTACATAAACCTGTAAAATGTTTCAGTTACTGTTTTCATCAAAACGCGTTGGCAACTTAATTAAGCTATAAATTGTTATATTTAATCTCGTAAAAAAAGATGTAAAAAGGGTGTTGATAAAGGCTTGGTTCGACTATAGATTACGTGGATGTTACGGTCAATTTATGGCTGTGCTTTTACTTCGCCGTACAGTGCACGAGTTGTATTTTGTGTTCTCCAATGCTTTTTGTGGAAGTAAATGATGTAGGTACGCGCTATCTACATTATGATGAAACATTTCAATAATTTAAATAAGATATCATTACAATAGCTTTTTATTTGCTATAATAAAATGATAATATATGATCACATGAACATAAATCTGTCCGAAGAAAACAATTAAATAAAAAATATAAATAAACATAGTGCGGCGCATTCAACGGCTGTTCAGATAATCTGGCTGGCGATTTTGTTTATCTGCCGACAAATTGATTATACACGATCCACTGAACTGAGAGTTCTAATAAGTTATTGGCGATTCTGTTTTTATATCGCTACATTTATTTTTGGACCACTCTTATTATTTATGGCGGCGTAAAAGATTATTTTTACAAATAACAGACAAATGAGTATTTTTAGAAATACCCGACTTCATGTGCTGCCAACAACAATATTGGTTTAATTCATCCATGAATATAAAACAAATGGAAAACTTATTTTATTTATGTTTTAAACAACCTAACTGATAAAAAACTGAGAGCTAATTGTAGGTACGTTATTTTAATAATTTAATTATTAAAAGTTATGTCGTATTTTCGGGTGTTTTTTGCCGACTTAATCCACCTCAAAAATAAAGGTAACAACAAAAAATATCCCGTCCCAAAAGTTTTTCCCAAGAAATTATAAATGTCAAGCGCAGAAGAGGTATTAATCGGTTTTCTCGTTTTTTATACGTATCTGCTCTGAGGTTTGAAATTTCTTATTCTTAAATATACCTACAGCATTTTCATGGAACATGTTGGTTATAAAACCGATTTCCTCTTGTATTTTTCTGCTCTGAATAATGCCCCAGTCCAGTCAATTTTACTTTTGAAAAATCAGATAATCGTATTTTTATAGCGTATCTATAGATAATTTTATTCATTAGGTACTCGTTCTCCCGCGGTTTCACCCGCATCCTGAGGAAAGTACTTCTCCCACCCTGATGAATGCCTTTAAATAGTTCCCAGGTTTCAATCTATCTCCAATACGATACTTATCCAAATGGGTTCACACATTTTGGCTTGAAAGCGTAACAGACAGACAGAGTTACTTTTGCAATTGTAATATTAGTAAAATTACGGATAGCAGTAAGGACCATTAAACATAGAATTACAATCTTACAATACATTTATGCTGATAATCTATGCTGCTATAAGTGCACGTAGACACGTACTCCCCCGACCGCAGTGCAAATAGTTCACGACATTCCCCAAATTCTACGGTTGAATAATGCGGAGCCGTAAACCTCTACTTATGATTATTGTATGTATAACGAATATCCACGCAGCAGCGGGATACTGGGGCCCCTATGTGAACAATATTTCTTCAAGTCGTTCTCGCATTTATTTTTCCAGGTAGAAGGTACTTTAGTACTTGACAGCGCGAATGTAGGTACAAGCATTGTGGATTGTGTACATTCACCACAACCATAACCTAACATTAAACCATTGAACTAATATTAAACCTGTTTGTTTATCTATGAGATAAAATATTTGTTGACTACATGAGAGACGATGAAACCAAATGTGATAATTGACTTCAAAGAAGTATTGTTCACTATTCAATTAGTATCTTACTATTTAAATATTTTTAAGGTATTGAGGTAGACATGTTGATGTTATGTAGGTACCTAATTTTGTGTTCTTTGCAAAGTTTTTATTTATAAAAGCCACAGTGTTTACGGTAAAATTTTGGGTCAACGGAAGAACAAGCGAGTCCTCTTTGCATAAGTGAGATGTTATTTCCATATTAATATTATTATGTTAACACATTTCCAGATTCAACAATATGTTGTTTGCTTTTTAACAAGCATTTTATTATGTTAAAACGGATAATAGCATTGCCGTTTTACAGAGGTAGGAAAGGAAGGTTAATTGAAATATTAAAAATTCAGTTGGTATTTTTTTTACTTGTATAAAACCTTGCTCCAATTTCTTTCTCCCATACAGTCCGCGTCAGAGTAAAAATTAATATTAAAAGGTTTTAAGTTATGATGTGCCGGTATCCGGGACCTGACCTGGATAGTGTAGCTAGAGTAGGTACAGCCCTCAATGTAGTGAAAGGTCAGTGAAAACTCAAATGCACAAGCTACATGGACATGGAGTCTTTGTGAATTTTAAACATACTTTTTTGGTCAGTGTCTACATGATCCGTTCTATCTGAATTTGTTTGTTTTTGTTAGAGATTGTTTTTTTTGCAAGTGGTCACAATCTTGAAATCTTCTATTCAATTCAATCTTCAATCTTGAATTCTTCTATTTTATATCTACACACAGTAGCAAGTATTTTGAGACCCACGTTCCAAACAAAAACGCTAGGCCAATATTCGGTTTTATCACATCACAGTATGGTGTTCATTGTAAAAAGAAAAAATAAAAACCTACATATAACCTTTAATAGTCATTTTTAATTAATTTATTTTTATTTGTTCAGGACAAGAAACAATTTCGCAGTAATGCTAATTTTTTAGGAACAGATATTATATTATACATAATACTTAAGTAATCACGCAACCAGCATCGTTATCCACAAATTAATTTAACAGTGACACGTTTACACGCCTACATTACATGAATAAACGATCAAACAGTAAAAATAAACCGCATCGCAGAAATAAAATATTGTTTAACTATCAGCGAACCCTTTCCCAATATTTGCTCATATTTTGTTCCACTATTATTCCCATCACTTACCTTTATTTTCATCGTCGCTATATGTAACTTTTTGTATTCAGTAACATTAGGTATAAAACTATATTATTGCTACCATTACAGCGCCATGTTTGTAATTAATCTAGTTGTTTCGTTACTTGTATACATATATAATATCTAGATGAGGTTTATCCATAGACATTGACGGCAATAGATGCATTAGCATGCGCGCCATTAATGGATTAGTTACTAGTCATTAGTTCATTACTTCACTTTGATCTGCGTACATCATGCTAATCGAGTGGCTAGGGAAGCTCTCAAGGGAAGGACTCGTTATAATTAACACTAGTTTTTGTACGTTGTGCTTAGACATAGGTGACCTCTAGGCCATCTCTATGGTAAAAGTCTCGTGGCTGCCTTTAAAGCAATGTGTCGTTAATAAATCTATTGATGTGTTATGATATAAGTATAATCATAGAAGAGTTTCAGATTAATACTAATTTGATCATAAATATAAACAGTTGAAACAGTTCATTAATTCTTAAAAAAATAAGGGGCTTTTAATACTATGCTTGACAAAATCGTCGATGATCATATTTTTGTATAATTTTCACAAAACTTTGAGTTTGATAGAGACGCAGAGAATTTGTAAAAGCTTAAAAGGTATGATAATTTGTTCCAATTGGAGTTTACTGAAGTTTCCTTGTTCAGACTCTTATTTGATGAAACAAATTCTGAAAGCCTGTAAAATGCTAGTAAATAATTTGTGTTTGTCCTTTCGTATAATTGCATTTTTTTGCTCCGCGCAATTCTTTTATCTCTCAAGCTCTTTACAATATTACGCAGCCAAGTTGGACCGAGCGTGAATATTTTTTTTCAAGAAGACTCCTTTAGGTATGAGAGTTAAAAACAGGAAAATTATGACGCTCGAAATAACTGTGACACTCAGAACGTAGCTGGTGTACCGTAATATTAATAATTGCAGCCTTATTTTTGTTCATTGTGTAAACTTATTGATGTTTTATTCATTAAATCAAACCACTATACGTACTGTTAAAGCAATTTTTTTTTTTAAAGTACATTTCTATAATCACACATCAAGCTACATAAATATATAATAAAAATCAAACATGAGGTTTTATGAAATCAAACGCTTTTACTCGTGGACATTAGTGCAGGGTCGTAAGTTTTCCTGTAGTATTGTACGGGACCCGATCAGGATATACGTTACATAATGAAATAGAACATTTTTATTTTATGTCTGGTTTGCCGCCGGCTACGTCACAGTCACAAGCACTCGTTCCCCTTTTCCCATACTACAGAAAATAGCCATTCAAATTGTGAGTCTCAAAAGTGTACAAAGTTATTATTATATTTATTATAAGCGGGGTAAAAAAGGCTCTCGGAAAGGGGTGGCGTTTTTATTGTTTTAGGATTTTGTTTTTAGCTTTAATAGGTACAGGGGAAGGCTTTAGTTATTTCTGATATAAAATCGGTTAGAACAATTTTATTAGCACTGTCACTAGTCGCCACTATTTACAGCGGTTTCACCCGCGTCCTGAAGAAACTACAAATCGCAACCGGATATAAAGTAGCCTGTAATCGTTTCTAGGGTTTAAGCTATCTCTACACCAAATTTCATCCAAATCGCTTCAGCCGTTTTACCGTGAAAGCATAACAAACAAACAAATAAACAAACTCACTTTGAATTTAAGTCAATTGAATCATTTATAATATTAGTTAGCAAGTTTTTCACAAGAACATTAAAGTTTAAAATATCTTTAATTTAGTCGCTGTGGGTACACGTGAAGTGCAATCTAAGTTTGTTACATCCTTGCCACAAATCGCTGTTGCGGGGATAGTGGAACTACAATTGTTTTCTTGACAGCTGTAGGTACCACAGTTTGTTCTGGGAATAGGTATTTTGTTCTTATGTAAACTGGCTAAGCCCAATGGTGGACGGCGTTCCCGCACATGAAATGTAACCTAAAGCACTCGCAAGTACGTTTTATTAGTGATTTTTTTTACGGATTCGTTTCAGTGGATCTAGATATTTGGCAGTACATACAAATCTCAATATAATATCAAACTACAACAAAAAGTAAACTTTAAATTTTTCATTTTTTAGGGTTCCGTAGACCGACATGGAACCCTTACAGTTTCGCCATGTCCGTCTGCCTGTCTGTGTGTCTGTCCGCGGCATAGCTTGGGTACCTACTTACATACCTTACATACCTTAGGTTCTTGGTACTAGAAAACTGAAATTTAGTATAGATATGTATATCAATCACGCCGACAAAGTGGTAAAATAAAATTATGAAAAATATTTTTTTAGGGTAGCTCCCAAACACGTAAAGTGGGGAGCAATATTTTATTCCCGTGCATCCCTTCATATAGGGTATCGTTAGATAGGCCTTTCAAAAATATTATAGGTGTGTGAAGACCATTTTTTGGTTGCCATTTGCGAAATATATCTCACTCTAACTTTTGAATGGCTGTCCCTAGAAATGTGAAAAAATTCAAACACGTAGCACATGTAATGTAATGAACTTACAAGGAAAACTATCACGGCTGTATGAAGTATGATGAAATGTGAAACTTTGTATAGTCAAAATTTTGTGTTCAATTTTGAGCTTCTCTTGAACTCAAGGCTTGAAGGAAAAGCTAGCTTGAACTACTTCTTTATGTCTTACGCAGTCGTATTTTCCGCTCTAACTTAAAGCACTTTAATTTATAACGAGCTGAACATATAAGCTTCCGTTTCTTGTTAAAACCACTACGAATAAAGAAGCTGGGATGATATTTCGTTTATAGAGAAAACATTTAAATATGTGGTACAGTGATTTAATTATTTTATTAAAATGAAATGACTTATTACTCAGGTACCCAATCTAATTTAATTATCCCTTTAATATACTTTTACAAAACCAAACGCTGCAAAAAATTTAGATCCGCTTTTAATTCGACTTTATCGCATCGGTAGCTAATAGAATTAAAGGATTGAAATACCAATAATAGTACCCTTTCAAAATCAACTTACTCGAAATGAAATACTATCCAACAATGTAATTTAACTTTACAAATTCTGTAAATTGGAGAACTAACTTGTTGATTTTGACCAATGTCCGCGGGTTTAGTTAGAAAGGTAAAAATGTAGATCAGATTGTAATCAAGTTATAAAATATGTATACTTTGTATAAAGAGAATGCTAATGAAACAGCAATGGAGAATCAATAATTCATCGGGCCGTGGCGGTGGCTGATTACCGGCTGCCGGTTCAACTCCTTAAGTCCCGACGGACCGCACCGGTTAATGCTATTAACTCCGTAAATCAGCAGAAAATATCAACAATATGAATCTAAATAAATATTTAACATTCGAAAGTGAGTGTCTTTCTTTTTCTTATTCAAGAGGAGAGAGATTCGTAATTTCGGATAAATCTACACTAATATTATAAAGAGGAAATCTTTGTTTGTTTGTAATGAATAGGCTCAAAAACTGCTGGACCGATTTTAAAAATTCTTTCACCATTCGAAAGCTACATTATCCATGAGTAACATAGGCTAAATTTTATTCTGGAAAAAATAGGGTTCCGTAAGATATTTGGGTTTTTCGGACACAAGGTGTAAGAAATCAACTAGAAAAGTTACTTTTTATTGCGTATAGGTTATAGGCTATATTTCATCACGCTAAAACCAATAGGAGCGGAGCACCACTATACCACGCGGACGAAGTCGCGGGCAGAAGCTAGTACTAAATAAAAGTAGCCAGTTGTGTATTTACTAAATAAAATAATTTAACATGTGAGCATGACTCAGGCAGTAGGCCTAGCACGGGGTGTGGAAAAACGAGTTATCTCCACCTTTCGTCCCGTTCTATACAAAATCCATAGACAAAGGTTGGAGAGATCCACCCCCGTGCTAGGTCTGCTGAAGTATGAATAGAGACGAAGAAAAATAAGTAAATGAGGACCATAGAATACAAGTAGCGCTGTATATAGTTTCTGCCTACACCGATGAAATAAAGAGTATGCTAATATAATTTTAATATTTTGAATTAGTTAACATTTGTTGATTTATTAAAGCTTAGTAGGTACGCGTCTTAAAAGGCTTCAAATGATAATAAACCTACCATATTAGTAATAATAAATAACGATATATATATTTGTCTATTAATATAGTTAAATGTAGGCATTGGTTCACTGTCGCTATATGTGTATAAAGTTGTTATAACGAACGTAACGTATTAATATACAGAATAGTAGGAATTCGTGCGTTAAAGGTTCTTAAATATTTGCATGTCTTAATTAACGTGTAACAAAATACAGAGATTTATTCCCGTCTCAATCAAATTAATATACATTGTTGAAAGCTTAATTACGCATATATGAAAACTCTCTGAATATTATGGAAATGTGAGTGAAAAGTCGCTACGCATTCAGTTTTTAATGAGGTACCTGTCTATCTAGTATTAATATGTCAGTTTCAAGAATTCCACACTATAGATCACTAATGAATGGAAAGAAAAAGTACTTAGATTTGTAGGGAGTTGAGGATCTAAATAGAGAGTCGGAGGAATTTACTAGATTTTGTCAGTTCAGTCTGTCTTGTGGCTGGAATACTGTTAACCAGTAGAAGTCTGAAAGAATTCAATGTAAAACGAAAATAATTATTTCCTACTCTTTATTTAATGTTATCCAAATCATAACGAATGTGGTCTGCACGACAAAAACTTTTTACTCAAACTGTGAAGGCACTTACTTTTATATTACCATAATGATTAAACAAACAACATTGCTAGGAATTAGCAAACCACGGACGTGTGTGCTTACAATGTTTCCACCGCAACCCATTAACTGGCTTTGATTTCAAATAGGATTTTAGCTTCGAATAACATCGATAATTTATTGAGTTATTTGAAAAGTACAAAATAACATTAAACTCATTTTAACATTTACATTTTATCGTGTGCTAACTTAACTCAAAATACGTGCCAAAAATGCCTCAAAATCTTGGTAATCATTCCATCTAAGTAATACACTAAAGAATAAACCTCCATACTTGGGTAAAAATACAGCTTTTTGTAATAGATTATACGTAAATCTAGATAGGAGGGTACTCAGAACCTTTTTGTATACCTACACCCGTATAAATTTAGAAACAAACACTAACAAATTATAAAACAATATTTAAGTAAGTAGGTACTTATGTTACACTGAGCTATACAAAAATGATTTATTTATGATTCGTTTTAGGTTAAAAAAATGCGGGCCAAAATTGAAATTTTTATCGCCAAATTGATATTGATAAAGGACTTTTCGATGTTTGACGTTATATTGAACCCACATCACACACGCAGACATGACAAATAAAGCGCATCTCCGTGTACTGTTATAATCACACCCACAACCTAGATTTCAACTTTTCATTTATTTTCCGTGTTGAAAACGTAAAGCTCGACTCAGCTGTTAAATAGTTCCTCGTTTCTAAATGTGCTCGTATAAAGTAAATTAATAACGACTGAAATTAGTTTTTTGTGAGTTTGATCGGAAATTGTATTCCCCGCCCATCCTGCGGCTTTCATTAAAAGAACAAATCAGTGAAAGCAACAACTACAAAACTCAATTAGGTAATTTAAAATAATTAATTAACTACAAATGGTTGAACAGTCCTGTAAAGGTGTTGGAGGTTAGTAATTACGAACATTTCAATTATAAATGCGAATAAAATTTTGTTATTATATTCCAAACTGTTTAACTTTTTGTTTATTGAATTTAACTATACACTACAGGTCCAGCACGGTAATCTCTTGCGGTACTCCTATTAATGAGCGACTGATTGGAACTAAGACAGAATAGACAATGGTGTATTGTTAAGGTTTCAGAGGCGATGAAACAGAATAACTTTTCAAAACATTTTCCAACTTTTTGGTGGCTGACATGCAATTAAAAATGCTGTTTTAATTTTCGGCTAGATGTGAACAATCATTATGCCTATAGAATATGTATGAAGGTAGGCACATGTATTTACGCTTGCTTCTGTAAATTTGGGTCATTTTTAATGGTCCCTACGCTTCCATTCAAACGTGTACGTACGAAGTGTCTTACGATCAATAGCGAATTATGTCACGGAAATCAAAGGTTCCACGTCAGAACTTTGAATGCGTATTAGAATTTTCGAATTGTAAAAAAGCAATTCATTTCCTCATAAAAGAAGGCAATGTCAATATGATTTTAAGAGGTTGGGTATATTATGTATTTTGCTTACATGAGGGATGTAGGGTAGGTTTTCTTTTATATAAAGTTAATCACAGAATCGTCAATTTTACAGAATTCGAATGCGTGCCCATTGTATGAGTATTCATAATAGGGAGTCTAACGTACGTAATTCTCCTTTTTAGAGTATATTTATGCGCTCTAAACGACATACATACGCAGATATTGTAACCTGCTTTTAATTGTAATTTAACTATTAAATTCCTAAGGCTACCACTGCCGGCAGCGGCGGGCGGTACTAATTAAAACTTGTCTGTTGCTGTTTGCAGTAAGACGTCGGACGGCGTCTCTTGTTAAATTTATGGCATTTATAAATTAGCCAGGTCGTGTGAACTGCTGCATGCTCGCCAACATTAGCGCTTACGTTCTGCGCAGCGCTGCCGACCGACGCCAGCGTCCCTGCCGCCGTGCCATTCTCTATTGTATATTCATCCTTTGTTCCGCAAATTGCGAAACATTTTAAGCCCTACTTTTAGATAAATGAAGCGACTTTTATCATCGCTGTATAGGATACAATTATGAAAAGATTCAACGAGAGCTCCTAGCTATTTAATAGTTAACCGATTCAACAAACGTCAAACTAGTTTTCTAATGCCTTGTCCACACAATACCGAGGTTACGCTTATTAAATTCATCATACTGAACTAGCAGACATTGATTCGAATGCGATAACATTTTAAATATCTGCTGAACTGAGAATTGTCATCATTCTTATGATGTAGTATTGGTTTTTTAATTGTATTTGAGTGGTATAAGTTCAAAGAAGAAACTTCAACAAGTTCAAAATCTGTTTATTGAACATATTCAATGAACTAACTGTAATTAAAAATGGAAGTAATTAAAATACTTTTCGTGTTTTTATGTACCGTTTGTGCAGGTGTTATTAAAATTGCTAATATTACCTGTCTAGTAATAAGTTTTATCGAAATAATACGTTTCAATGAGGCCAAATTGCGTTGTCGGTAAAGTTCATTGCTGTAGAACAATAAAATCTTTACGTAGGTACGAAATTAATGTTGTCATCTGATATGTCATAGATGTAGATATAGTTTGCGTAAGTGTTGGACATTGTTGGATGTCGGGCACTCGTAGTACAAATAAAGTGTTGGACATTGACACGATGACGGCAAGCACGTGGCACTAATATACTCCACACTTTATTTTGTTTTTACGTAGTAAACAAGCTGAGGCTGAGAAATTTAACAATAATTTAACATAATCATTTTGTCCCCTCTTAGCTTAATTATTTTTTCCATAGGTACAGATAAGTAGTGTCATGAGTATATTAAAATTAGAAAAAAATATAATGAGACGAAACCGGCGTAATGTCACGTTACCATATGCAAACCAAAAATCATTTTGGCGCAACAAAACATGTCAAGAATGTAGCAATTTCTTCCGTGTTTATATCTCGAACATTTTTATTGTACCCACTTAAAATAGACATGTCACCCGAAGTGGTCGGTCACGCGCATATTTATGTGCTATTTATAGCTCTATCAGTTGGCAAATGTCCTGGCGATCCCCGCGGCGCCTGCGCACTCCACGCTAAATGTCGCGTGCTCCCGCGCCGCCCGCCGCGAGCTCCGTTATTTATTTTTGGCCACCGACATAGCGATTGACGCGTAAATCTCACTACTATCGATAGCTGATACTAAATCTGTTAACAGAATCCTCTATCTGCAATAGTAATAAATAATGAGAGAATTGCCTACGTAGAATTTACGTCAGTACTACGTCAGTTTGCCTTTCATAAACTAAACTAGACAGACGTATGCAATCACATACCCGGCCATCGAGTGCCACTCGGCTTTGTAACCCCATTATGCTTAACAAAGATTTAGTCTGGCCAAAGACGCCTGCCAATCACTTTTAAACCAATGGTTTGCCAATATGGCTTGATACTATGCTTTATCAAAACTTTTAGAATACTTAGCGTATGTAAATGATGCATTTCAAAAATAAAAATAATGTCGCATTATATCTATGTATAACTAATGAGTAGGTAAGTTATAAAATACCATGTAGTGTAGAGTGCAATAAACGCGAAAGCATTACATAAACTTTTTTTTTAACTGGACACGTTTATCATAACAATTTTATTAAATCAAGAATTGCAAGCTTTTTCACGAGTATGTTTTTAATAACAATAACTGGCTGTGAGCGGACGCTACAATTTATGTAAATGATTAAAGTTAAATTTTATTTTTCATAAAGTATTCATATTTTTGTGATTTCTGAATGGACCTGAATCACAGTTACATTTTTAGTGTTCTGCAACGGTGATATGGACCTTACGGTCTTGGTGTTTTCTCCTCGTCCATGCACTTTATATAGTAGGTACTAACCAGCTAAATTCGGTATGGTTATGTTATTTCATCGACTACAAAATTAAACACTGTATGATATTTAAAGTTCTTTGATTAAAATGGAACATGGTAGTATATTTTTTCGGATATCACCGAGTTGATAGTTAGTAGGTCTTTTAAAATCGTTGGGGAATGACTACTTTTCATTTTGGGATCCTATCTCTGTGTCTATTTGAGACTCTTCTCAAGCATATGCTGATGATCAAGCTCAAAGCTCAATATTTTAATTTGTTGTATTTACTAAGGTCACTTATTCTTACCCAGAATAAGGAAAGTGATTCCCAAACATGCAGATTGAAGAATATTGAACTAAATTGAAAGGAATTAAACTGATAAATACTCGCCAACCTGGCCATGAACAAAATAAACCGTAAAAAAATGGACGAATATTTTTTTAAACTAATCTAATCCTAGTCTATCTATACTGATACAGAATCGTATATTGCCTGTGGTTTTATTTATTTATTTTATATTCCCTCGGTTTTTAATAAATGTTCGTTGAAAACCAACTTTTTGTACAGAGTATTTTAATTGTTTAGCGTTGCTCACTACTGGAAATGAAAGTTCGCTTTGTACACTTTTCCCTGCATTTTATAATCTAGGTTATACAATACGAGTTGCAGACAAAAATACAACTAGAGCTATGTACTGCCCGTGTACAATAATATGTATATTAAATATAATGTCTTTGAACCGACAGCAAACGTAATTAGAAAAATAGTATTCCCTACTTGGGAATAAAGCGAGTAGTTTGCGATGTAATACCGAGCAAAGCTTATTAACATTGAAAAATTCTCAACTACACTAATATAGTGCTTTTGTTGGTTACTTTGTTGGTGAAAAATATTCATAACAACTCCCGCGATAGTACACGTAGCGAACAATTTATCCTTGTTATTTGAAGTAATTAAATACAAACCCCGGTTATTTTTAGGCGTCATTTCAATTTGTACTATGTAAATTTATTTATCAGACAATGAAAGCGACTGTAGATGGCGTGGCATGGATAATGACGTGAGGAGGAAGTCAGGAAGGCAATTAATGTTATTGTAACATTATAGCTAGTAACCCACAAGTGTTGGGTATGCAATAAATCTATACTTTATTCATCAGCTTAAAAGCGATTGTCTGAACGTTTGAGCATTTTCATTAGTTACAAATAAATAATAAATTACATAGTTTAAAATTAAACTATAAACGTGTACAACATTTTCTGCGGAAATGATTATGTAAAACTTAAAAGTTTTTACAAGAAATTTTGAGAATTATACCTGAGTTGACTACTAAAAAATACTATTTGATCGCGATGGACTCAGAAATTTCTGAACCATTTGTAGCTTATTTCAGTATATCTGCTGAATTGCAATGCTTTAAACTCTATTTTCATGTACATATTATCTTGTTTCGTCTGAAACCCCCAAAATTAGTTAGGAGAGCAGTTAAAAGTGTTATATTACTAAAATGTCAGGAAGGCACAAAAATAAATAGGCTGGTTTCGCTTGACCTATGAAATCTGAGTTCACATCGATTTTATCCAAAATAAATGACCACTAAAAGGTGATTAACCAATTTAAATGTATTAAAGGAACGTATCGAATTAGAACGTGTTTCTGTCTTCGTATAGTATATAAATGTATTCTTCTAACTTTATATTCTGGATACTGGTTTTGTTGGTTTCGTTCGTGAACATTTTCGATTAATTATTCTGAAAGCCACAGAATGCGCTTTTGCTTCGTTAACGCTAAGAAAAGTTTGCGTCCGGAATTTTTGCTGACCCCTTTCCTAAAATTATTCAAAGTACAACCCTTCTTCTTGATTTCAACGAATATTTTTTTACCCGTGAATGGCGACGCAACGAACCGGATATTCGTATTTGCTGAATAATAATATTATAAAAAAAATGTTTTTGCTGCCTGTCGAGTGGCATTTACTATATACATTTTTCTTCGTTGCCATTGATTTGATGTTAATTAAATGCGTTACTTTGTTATTTTTACCAGTGTAACAAGCACACATTTACCTTTTACGTTTGTTCATTTCACCTGAGACACAATGTGATGAAATAAAATGTTCTGAAGTGCCATTACGTGTTAATGACGGTCCATTCTATCACGAAAACGACGTTTAAGAAATAGGCTAACAGTTAGTGCAGCAATGTAGTTAGTTTAACGTGATATCGTTCCGTTTGTACTCTGTAGCTGCAGGCCATCTAATTAACCTGGCGAGTGCCGCCCTTATTTAATATTCTCTCTTGAGAGTCTTGTGCCTACTAATCCGTTACTTAAGCAATTTATTTTTTTATAACAATTTATCAAATTTTGTTATTTCCTTTTATTTACTGATAAGTAGTATCTAAAACACAAAACATAGGATTACATTATTTAATATGTTTAACACAATATGAAAATAAGTATAAACGCTGTACTGTGTAATGTGATGGATTATAATTTAATCCTTGCCTTCCCCACACGCAAGACTGTTTGTGACATGCAGATTTAGAAATTTTACCTATTATATTTTCCTATAATAATCCCTGCATATCTTAAATACGAAGTAAATGTAGTTGCAAAAAATAGGCGTGAAGATTGTAACAAACTGCTGATAAAATATCGTTTAAAACTACATTAGTTGCTATTTGGAACGAGACGTCATGATAACATGGGATTCCTTTCTGAAACGGATCCCTTAGCTTCTCAATATCCGCGCGATCGATCTCACTAACTAGTTAGCACGATTAATCTCAGTTTTATGGCCGGATGATGGTGGAAGTGACGTTTTAACAGCCACGAACACTACATCGTATTATGTAGGCCTACCACGAACGCACTAATGTAAATGTAATGTTAATGTAAGCGGTTTTTGAATGGAATAAACTTGTTTCTCACATACTATTGTTTTTTAGGTAATGACTGTATGCATATCTTTTGATGCTACAAATTGTTGAACAAATCTTTTGCATTAGGATAGGTATTTTTGATTAAAAAAAAATGCTTTTATTAACATAACGATTACATTAGGTCGTTCGTTAGTCCCTCTGTAATAGTAACATGGACTTTCGTTTTTTTTTAATTATTTTTAGTTTTGAAGGCAGATAAATTCGGCACAATGTTATAGGTCAAAGTTAGTCTATACCTTTATTTGACGCCAAAATTAGATAGTCTGCTTATATGTTAAGTTTTGCATATATACAAAACCTCCGCGGAATTCTGGTGAGAGCTATAGTTGTTGGATATCATGAATGAGCAATTCAAAGTTGTAATAATAACGAAATGCAATAATTATGACAAGAATATAAATACTTATATTTTACCGCAAACGATCTGTTGTCCGGCATTCCGAGATCTACACCCAGGAGAATAGTAAAAGTATAAAATGACGGTTCATTAGGTAAAATAGTACATATATAGTTTTCATCTTGAAATAGGTCACACCCAGGACGACACGACAGAATTTTGTATTGACGTGAGAACGTCTATACTTATTGCCTTAAGGCGGCGATATACGACTTTGCCCCTTTTAAAGCTAATGATTACGCTTTAACGACTTGCTTTCATGATTTGAAAAGTATATATACTAAACTAGAGCATATGCTTGATAATTTTGTATAACGTTTTTTTTAATTATGTATTTATAACATTGTATAAAAAAATCATGAAGTTAGGTCTAACGCAGACGAAAAACTGAGTTTTACATAGAATTTATCACGCGGATTTTAATGAAACCTGTACCATTTTATAGAAAAGTTAATTATCTGTCTTTTTGTATACGTATATTTTTTTTAAATCGTACATTTACGTCAATTTTTGTGCTTTTGTCAAAACGTTGAGTTGAAATTACGGAGGGGCTCCACCGGGCGACGGGGGCAGTACGTCTGTGACCACTGTCACGGGTAGACGCTGTCACTTAGAGCGAGCACATTACGATGTAAATAAATTATTATATTTGTGATAAGATGACTGGTGAATTATAATTATTACATTGAAAAGGCACTACATGCGGATAAAATATTTTTTTGATGTGAATAACGTGTTTTCAAACCAAATCATCCATAATCTGTCATAATCTAAAATGTGTGTATCTAAATTTGGCAGGACAAATATATTTTGTTATTGACTTACTAAATAATTAAATGTACTTTAGGATTTAAATATGTATTTCTTTTAATACATTGCGTATTCAAAACGAGAATATTGCATACCTCATTTAAATTTTACATGTAGGTCGGAGATAATCGTCAAAATTAAAATTCTTTCATGTTATGTTACAATATTTCCTAATAGTTTGGAATTTATAGAAATAGTAGCTATAAGTCAGGGCATGGGATGATATCTTAGAACAAAACTTAATGGTTTGTAAATAAAACGGTTTATCCATGGGTAACAAGGTGGCGCTATTCTAAATTATTACCAATGAAAATATTTTTCTAAACACGTGAATTTGGGTTCGAGTTTCTTTGCTACGAGACGAATTTGAAAAAAAAATGCAGAATATGATAAAAAAATAAGCTAACGCTATTCAAAGAGTATTGTAAAATGTAAAATTGTAAAATGTATTGTATTGTCTAACTATTTTAGCTAGACCATTTTTCTATTTTGGATTGGTTACATTAGTTTTATTTTTAGGGTTCCGTAGTCCGACAAAGAACCCTTATAGTTTCGCAATGTCCGTCTGTCTCTCTGTTCGCGGCATAGCTCAGAGGCTCTTGGTACTAGAAAGCTGAAATTTAGTATAGATATGCGTATTGATCACGCCGAAAAAGTGGTAAAAATGAATAAAAAAAATAAAATAATTTAGTGGAGCTCCCGAACACGTGAAATGAGGATGAATATTTTTTTGTTGCGTAACCCTTCATGTAGGGTATCGTTAGATAGGTCTTTCAAAAATAAAAAAAACTAACTTTCGAAAACTATCACGGCAAAGTAGGCTTCACCGGTTACATAGTTATAGTTGACTAACTACGACCTACTACGGAATCCTACTGCGTGTGGCCCGACATGCACTTGGCCGGTTTTTTACTGGTAACATTGGGTAGTGATGCTTTACATAGCAACCATTTACGAAGTTTAGTAAAAACGCCAAGTAAGCAGTCACATATGATATACATATTAATCTATTAGTCAAGGTATCTAATGTGGGATAATATTATATACACACAATCTAAAAGATAAGACGAAGCATAGTGTTTTAGAAATGAAGGTCCTACTTCACTATGCCACTCTTATGTTTCATTTTCAACACTAAATAGTATCCGACAGAACGTCGATTTTTGGCTAGGCCTAAGCCGATTAATAGGCAATCGCTTAATTCTTTGGCTAAAGCCCTGATAAATAAAAAGGACTTGATCTTCTTTAATTTTTGGTCCAGAAGTCAAAGACAGAAGAACTGAAAATGAAAAAAAAGAGATATATTCAAATAGGCAGTATATTTAAGGTTCCGAACCAAAATAGTAAAAAGTAACCCTTATGGGATGCGACTTTCTCTGTCTGTCTGTCAGAGCTGATAATTACTTCAGGAATAACTAACCTTATCGATTTGGAATAATTGTTGAAATATATCGCAAATGGATAAAGTAGAAAAATACTACTTTCGAGGAATAATGGAATTTAAAATTACAAAGTGTAGTTTCTACGTCATCATAATTATGAAAGGGCTTGATATAAAGGCTTGATGCATATCAAGCCACTTTTGGGTATGACATAGACATGCATTAGCATTAATTATCACGCTTTTTCAAGGTGGATTGGTGATTTCAGACCGTGTAGTCCAGGTTTCCTCACGATGTTTTCCTTCACCGTTAGTCAATGGTGTCTAAGTTATACTAAAAAAAGTGCATGTAAAACTTTGGAATAGTCAGATTCGTAATTTCTAGGTTTCGAAGTTCGAATCTGCATACTCATAAATGAGATGCAGGTGCCTTAGCAAAGAAGCCACAATGACTTTTTACTAATATTATGTTCGGTGTATCAACTTAATAATATAAATAAAACTACCTGCAGCTTATTTAAAATATTAACATCATTTGTAATACAGTCTCACTCACTTTTAGGTCTTTAAACGTAATAGATTATTCAATTTCGGTTCTGTTGGTGTCAAAACTTAGGCCAATTTTAAGCTAATGGTTTGGCCAAAGCTGATGCTAAAGGTTTGGTCGGACACTTTACAGATGGATCAGAAACGTCGGACTAATTAACTGGCTTCCAGGCTCTCCTTACAAAACTAATATGATTTTCCTATACAAGTGAAGAGGAGCTGAAGTTATTTGAGAAGCAGCAGATGTCGTAAAATGCAAATATGAAAAAAACTTGCGTGCATTTCTGTTAGAAGAGCTCAAAATGGACACCAATATGGCCTAAAAATTAACTCCTATGGTGCGATTTTGTCTGTCTGTCTGTCCATTTTTCACAGCGGATTAATTCAAGAATGCTAGTTGTCAGAATTTTTTCTTGAAACTTGTAACAATTCAGATCGATAAATATGTTTTGCAGATTAAAGAAATTGAAAATATTTTTGCTTTTCTGGCAAACGAAGTATGCAGTGGGGGTTGGAAATTTAAAATTAGTGTTTCGAAGTATTACTCAGACAGATGTTATTTGTATTTCTATTTTTATATCTTAGACATGCATATCAAAATACAATATGCGACAGTCCTTAGAATCTCTACATAATATTATGGTCACCCGTCAAAGTTCTTCAAAATATAAAATGACAAGCGTGCGGTGTGCATTGCGGGGTCGCGGGGGGGAAGCTCAAGCTCCGCCCATTTGCTCAAGGTCATTGGCGGTAGTCGTCGTCTCTGCCTATAAGCTAGAAAGTACATACGCGCTTAGGTCACATTTGTTAGAAAACTGATATGAGTATACTTTCCATGTTTTAGTTTGCTTTACTTACATAAACATATAAAAAGTGTTATACTTATATTTATTATTCTTTATATTCAAAACAAATTCAAAAGATTGCATTAAATTAATTCACGCTTAAGTGAGAGTTAACAGTCCAAGTTAAAATTACAGAATTAGGTTAAAAAGTAGGCGCAAAGTTTTTTAATAACCACACTTTTCTCCCTCGTTTACGTTGGGCAGTAGTCGTTAGGTTTTTTTTATATTTTGTATATATTTTTTTTCTTTTTATCTCAGGGACTAGCTATATTGCTCTTTGTGCGTAGGTCTTATTACATATCAGTAGTCATGAAACTTTTAAATGCTTGACTTCGAGTGGCAGAAGGCGAGTGAATTTAGTGACGGACGGTATTATTAGTTTTTTATATACTTAATTCTATAGAAGAAGATGAGTTCTATAAACAATGTCTTAAGCACTTGTTATAGATTCACAATAACCAAACGGGTAATAATAAGAAATGTAAGTTATTTTCGAAGTATTACTTGCGTTTATTAAATTTGTGATCGTGGACTTCTACTAAGTTAGAGGCCACAGATTCAGGTGAACATTTATCAAGGTGACAAAGTGGCAAGAAGTGGTCTGGTCGTCTGGTGCAGGCGCGACTCTGGAAGCATTTCTATTTCGGCGCAAATGTCGCGAGAGCCGACGCGCTCGAGACGCGGTGGCACGCGGCCGGCCGGCGCCCGCGCATACTCACACTCCTTAGTTTACGCGTATGTTTCCCGTACGGAACACGTTTAACCTCATCAACAGACTGAACGCCCAATATTTTGCCTTCCTGTTGGCCGTGACAATAATAAAATTGTGCGCTGTGAAATTCGGACGATCATGAGTTACAATATGTGAAGTGGCGAGGACACAGTGTAGTGATTAACTGTTAGAATTTATTTTTTGTTTTACATCTACTAGAACCAGCTCTGTCAAACTTAAAGTCGAAGTCCAAACCAGAGTTCAAAGTTTTATTATAACATTTTAGATGTCCGATAGACCACCAGACCCAGACGTAACTTAGATTTAGATCGAATATCAGTACAACCCAGTTATTATTGTTTTATTACATATGTCAATATTACTTTGATTTAATATTCCCACAGTGAAGGTCGAAAGCCTCGTCACCTTATTATTATGAGTCATGGCTATTGGCTAGAACATATGTCTTTTATGTTATAATTTGGAACACACATAGGTACCTACTCTGTTATTTTTTTTGTAAATTAATGAGTGTAATTGTTAACGTAACGTAAAATGTGTCAAGTTTATATGACTCTACCGTTAGCTGCATAGTTATTAACTGGCTCATCTATGACAATGATGAGAGAATTAGATAAGTGACAGTGAATAAAAGGCATTCATTCATTCCTTGTTTGTTTAGCGATAAAATATATACACACCCGCATTTATGTGTGATCGCCGTTAATGTATGCGCTACAGATACCGGTGTTTGTTCAGTGATAATGAAGCCGCGAGGAGCCCTCGCGCGCACCACGCTCACTCTACGCATTCTTTGCATAGTCTGACACGTGCTCGCCTACCTGTCTGAAGTAACTGAGTTCATAAAAACCGATGACGTCACTATCTCCCTACTGCTGCAGCATGTAGAGCGATTTATCTGTGAATTTAATGGTGAATAGTGTTTGTGATCAGTGTGTGGGGTGGACAGTGTGTGTTTGTCGGTGCGCCGATATGTTGTTGTATGGTAGCGGGCCAGTGAGAGGGGCTGTACAACGGAGACTCTCAGGTCCCTGCGGAGTTCCATGCTGTCCTGGGGCAGGGGCGGGAGCTCCGCAGGCAGCTCGAAGCACATGCCACTCGCCTGCAATACGGTGCAGGCGTATTCTAGTGGCGAGGAAGCCGCCAGTGACAGCGAAACTCAAGGCGCGTTGCTCGCGGGCTCCTCCGCCTTGGCTCGAAGACGACACGCCATAAGATTCAAAAGAAAATCTAAAATTGTCTACAGAGTTATCAGGTCTGTAAAAACGAATCAATGTCGAATATCATCAATTATACTAGGTATTTTAATTTCGTGATTATACTAGCAGGGTAGGGGTATGATTTAATAACCGGTACATAATAGAGTAATATAAAATAACTGGTAGAACCAGATGAGTGGATACCAGTTTTTGTTAATTCGAAGAACACACGTGTCAAATTTATATAAAAATCAATGCTTTCAGCATTCAAGTGATAACAAATAATCTGCTTAGAACGTTACGCTGCCTGACCAGAATCTCGTCCGTCCGTCATGCGGCCCATATTGTTAGAAGATTGGGGTCAATCAATGAATGTAGTCCACTTAACCCCTAATGTCTACTACCCACCTTCCCAAATTAGAGGCAACCTATTTACTCTTTTCAAGAACAGCATCAGCTCATTATTGAAAAAACAGTCATCTTTTCAATGTTTTCGTAAGTTGTAAAGACTTTTTTTTAGTAATGTTAACCTAGCTGTCTATCTTAAAATACATCCTTATCATATGTAACAGTTGACGCATCGTTACGAGTTATTATGATTAATCGTGCAACTTTTGCATGGCAATGTAGATGTGTGAGGCGAACAAAGAGCGACATCCGGCAAAAAGCCAATTAGCATTCTAGACACGTGTGCCGCTGTCGGAGTGCCGGAGTGCCGGCCGCAACTCGCCGCGTCCCGGCAACAGGTACCTATGAAACGAGCGCACGGCGGACTATAGTCGGTACTCTCCACTATATTTACATTTTAAATGGATTACTATATTGTGAAGCACGTTTCGTGCAATATTTTAACAATACATATAGGTACATAGCCTACTCTTTTAGTCACAGAGTTACGGATATTGGACAACATACAAAAACATGATACCACAGGTCACAGAAATAATATTATGTAAAAAAGGGGTACCTTTCATACAGTTTAGTGTATTCAAAGGGAAACACATAAAAGGCATTTTTTACCCTCCTAAAACCCTCAAACTTGGAAGGTCGGGGTAATAGGCGGTCAATGCGAGAACTTCAGTAGGATGAATTATTTAATACATACAAAATTGAAATAGACTTACCCTACTCGAGTTTGAACTTACCAAATCAATCAGTTTAAGCCCGTAGGGCATTCAAGTTCAATTGATCACCTGCTATCTATTGACAGTTAACTGATTTCATAATGAGCAGAGTAATTATCAAAGGCTCCTCCATCACAATTTACCCAAGTTATTAACAAAGCGACCGATTGATCGTTTAGTTTATGGTTTGAACATATACTGTTTGATATACTATTTGATGAAAATCCCACGCCTTTTCAATATATGCTCACGTCAATCGATTACATTATACGTCAAGAAAATTGTTTTAGTGCGGCGTTATCATATGAAATATTTGGTGAGTGGAGCGAGAGTAAAGTGAACTTCAATCAAAGCGAACCGCGTCGGCTGCGGAACGTCCTGTCGTGATGGTAAATTAAATTGTACGACCAATCGAGAGCTCTCGCTGTACGCTATGGAGCTGTTCGAGCCACTCCAATGCCGAATATCAAGTGACTCCCTCTCGATGTCGTCTGTGCATAATTATGAATACCTGCTCCCTTCAATACCACGGCTGCTATACTTCATTAAACTAATTTTAATATTTAAGTACGTACTACACGACTGCCGTAACGACCCATGACAACAGTGCTGCTTTAACGGTCACATTTTAACTGCTAGAGAATACCATTTTATTGCTTTCAATCTTAGGTCTTACTTCAGCGAACCGAAGAGGTAGTTTAGCCAGATTTGAGGAAGTGATTCGACTTAAGACTATAAACATTTGCTAGGTTGATAGTCTCAGACAAGGAAAAATAAACTATTTTCGTATAAGTTTCCGTGAGAATTTTATTCCGCAGTGAAGATGTTAATTGATGATGGGGTGATAAAATTTTAATGTTTAAGTTCATGTGAAGTAAGAGTATGCTGAGGATAAGTTGAACCCGGACCGATTTTTATGGTTTTTGATTTATTATATTTGTCTCCGTCCCGAATAGCAGAATAACTATTAAAACATCGGAAAAATAATGAAAACAAATAATGATGGACGGTATTAAGTTCGCCGGGCCGGCCTGAAGGAATAAACTATTAAAGTATGTGTAATCTGCAAACGCATGATGGAATAATACAGAAGTCCATTCAAATAAGTTAAATGACTTTATCCTATAATTCAAGAGTAATAAAATGTATTAAATTAATATCGTAAGCAACAGATGGTGGTAGTGTGTGGGTCTCAGTAAATGGTGCTCGTGGCGCGCTGGCTTGTGGTTTCCGACGGAGGCTGTGTCGCGTCGCTCGCGCCGCCGCTAACGACACCATTGTGTGAACATATAAAATACATCAGCGTGTGCCTGCTCGCTTAAATCGTACGTGTTTTATTCAAACGCTACCAGCTTCCCCGCATTTTATTAACAGCTTAAAATAAATCGATTAGCTATTATTCTAGCCGCGGTGGCCTAGAGGTTAAGGCCTGCATGTCAAGTACGAGTGTGCTGGTCGAAATCTGGCGAATACCAATGTGACCTTCTCAAAAACATACGTCATGTAGTTTTTAAGTGTATTTTGAACACCACAGACTAATGGTAAAGGAAATAATCGTGAGGAAACCTGGACTTAAAGTCTGAAAACGCCTATCCACCTTGGGCAAGCGTGGTGATCAATGCATGTACCTTATCTGTATGAAAAAAAAGTAGCACCGGGCAGTAGGACAGTCGATCCTGCTGATGATCAAGCTGTTATAATATATTCCAATATTCAACATTTTATTTTCACTGAAGGTTTAGAATTTATTAGAAAATCGGCTGAGAACCGAAATAACATAAAGTAACAAAAACAAACTCCTATTATTGTAGTACGAAATTAATATAAGCCTAAAACTGATTGTCTGAAACTGACACTAAGACTGAACAAAACCAAGACAAGTAATTATTAGCTAACAACTAAAATCAGTAGCGGCGTTAGGGTAGGGCGAGGTGGGGCGACCGCCCAGGGCGCCGGATCTGAAGGGGAGCCGCAGGCGCCCTTTTTATATCCTCTCACTCTTTGAGGCCTACTTACCCTCATACATATAGTTTGCTTAGCAAAAGTTTTCTTGAATTTGTCATCAAATGTCTATCAATTTCGGGTTTTTCTGCGTTATTGACATTAGAATGCAAAAGTTGTCAAGAAAAAAGCTGTCGTCAATTTTCCGGCAAATGAGAATGGGTGTGTTGGTGTCCCTCCAGTATCGTCTTTACCATAAGGGCACTCGGGGCGCCATTGTCACGGGGCCCCCCAAAAACGAAGCATTCAATTATTATAATATTGTTACTAGCTGTTTTACCCACATCCCGAGTGAACTCCTTCGCGCACCCGGGTAAAAAGTAGCCTATGTCCTTTCTCAGGCTCTAGACTATCTGTGTACCAAATTTCATTTAAACCGGTTCAGTAGTTTTGGTATGAAAACGCGACAAACAGGCAGACATAGTTACTTTCGCATTTATAATATTAGTAAGGATTATTATGTTGCTCATACCTATTACTTAAAAAATTTCGCGCTCGCTTCGCTCGCGCTCTAACTCTTATTCCTCTGTTTTTTTCTCGCCTTATTATTTATATATTTTATTTTTAGGGTAAAACTTTTAAAAATCGGGGTTGGACACCC
The DNA here is from genome assembly GCA_963891755.1 of Pyrrhia umbra. Lineage (NCBI taxonomy): Eukaryota > Metazoa > Arthropoda > Insecta > Lepidoptera > Noctuidae > Pyrrhia > Pyrrhia umbra. Next base: position 9,240,006 of record OY982922.1, on the reverse strand, counting down.
CGATTTTTAAAAGTTTTACCTATTTGGAAAATCAGGGAAGCAATAGGTGGTCACGGATTTTCAGGGAAATGTAAGAGTCATGAAATACAAATATGATTCCTAAGAATATTGATGCTCATATTCCTAAAAAAAAATAAGTGCAATGCACTTAATTAGCCTGACGCTATTGAATAAACGCTTGAGTTAGGTACTATGTATTTGGTATAGAAAGATTAATTGTATATTCCTTCCTCCTTCTCTGCTTGTTAATAAAACCAAATCAAATAAAAATATCAATCCGTCTGTTTGTAGATTCTGAGGATTCGTAAGGAAGGTGCCTAATTATTTATCAAAGAAATTCTATTTCGCTTAGCTTCAGTTACTCATATTGATCCATGTTAGGTACATCTCTTTATATTTGTCTGAATATTATTCAAGCTTGTATTCCATAATCAAATGCACATATCAACAATTTCCTGTTATATTTGCCTTTCATTATTTTATGAAGCAACTATATAAAACGGCTGAAATAGCCGAGCAAAATCAATAACATAAATCTTTGCTTCCTAACTAAACAAAAAATATCGTACCTTTGCTTAGTAGCCAGGTAGGTACAAACTAGGTACAAAGGTACTGGTAGTACAAAAAAACTACACCTACTAAATTCGCGAACATTCTCCACGGAGAAACTGGCAATTTGTAGTTTTTGGGCCGATTTTCTTTTGCAGTGTAACCTTACAAGTACACGGCAAAAACAACAACATATACAGCAATTAAGTTCACTGAAATTGTATAAACTTTCCGCTAAACTACGGAAATTACTTGTTTTTCTAGGGAGGTTAGTTTGTTGCTACCAATTTATAGTTTTTATATTGTTCTCATTAAGTTACTATGTATTTGAAACATACATTATGTAGGTACGGGAACGGTTATTAAAATCATACAAAATACGTAAGACATTGTAATAACGCCTAGTAAAAACTACGTTACTAAGACTTACCTTATTCCTTACAAAATTACGAAGAATTTCATCATGTACTTAATAAAGTTAAGACGTAAATAACGAACTACTTATTGATTGGGTTCTAATAAAATACCCATTACCCTATTCTTTTGGTATGGTAATTAATTATAAATTAACATATTAACATAATAAATAAATCATTGCAAACCCAGCAAACTGAATAGCAGTTCTATTATATAGAACATATGGAAAAATTAATACATGTCTATTTTTTTTTAGTTTTAATACTTTTCTAAGTTTGTATATTGCATAGACATGCTGCAGTTTCCAATTCTTGTATGTTTGACACAAAATTGCAATCGGTTATTAAAAACGATTTTATTTAACGGGAGTCAAATTTTGTCACAATTCCAATTTAGAAAAACAAATGATGTTTGTACAATATTTGTATCACAATAAAACGTCACTTTCTCAAAATTTCTTACAGTTGCAAGGTACAGTTACAAAAAAATGATCTTTTGTCATGTATGTATGAACAAAGTAATAAATACTAATATTGACAATGTCAGCGAGTTATTACCAAAAAACAGTGGTCCAGATACCGGTTGAAATATTAGGAAAACTGTTTTGTAATAATTATAAGTATAATCCACTATCGGTATTTTTCCAATTCGTACATATATCAACAAACCATATAATAATAACATGGTTTATGTGACCGCAATTGTATATATACCCTTGTAAATTTGTATATTTATTATTTTAATTTATACAATGATGTAATTAATATCACACTACCTATAGATTTACAGGAAATTATGAAATGGTTTCATGAGTTTGTATTTAATACGAGTGTTCAATATATCGTATTTACCTGATATCCTTTCTACAGCAAAAGCCTACATATATTTATGAGATGAAAAGACATTTAAAGCTAATCTATAGAAGAAAAGGATTTCTAAAGAAAAGTTGAAACCCCATTTCGTAAACGAACAAAAGCCAATAATTAGAGGATTTAGATAAAAATCAAGTGTATTTTCACTACCAACAGTCGTCAATGGCCAAATTGGTGAAATTGTGCTATGAATATCTATTTTAATTTAGGTTATATTCGAGTATTATAGCAAACTAGTTATGCTTCGCCGTTTTCACCCGCCCGTGGCTCGAACACGCCGCGTTGTTTAGTCCGATGGTAGATTTTTTCTTTTCGCTCTGCTCCCAAGGGTCAAAGCTTGATGTTTGACAATCACTTTTCTCGTAATTTTTTTTCGACCACTCCGTCCACGGCTCCCCAGTTTTTCTAGTGCTGTAACCGTGAATTCACTATTTTCGGATTTTGTCTTTTCCTTGTGAACAGGGCAAAATCACAACCATTTATGAAGATAGTGTCGTTAAATGAAATATTCGTTTCCAGAGCCTATTCATTCATCGTAAATCAGAATCTATAAGTTTGCCAATGAGTTTAAGGTTTAGATAGGATAACGAAGTACAATTTAATTAAAGTTTTTTTGTTATAAGTATATATACTTCATTCATATAACATTGGGCGTGTCCTTTTATTAAATGAACGAAATTTGTATTCTGAATTTCTTTTTATCCCAAGTAATATGTTATTTATTATGGATGCGTAATCTGGGTTAGACAATAAGGGTCATAATTCTCAACGTCAACAATATCACACACCGAATAGCAAGATATACCCTTTTGACGTGAAAGCACATGACCAGATGCATGAATGTGGATGAAGCAAAACGAGAAAAAAATACCGTAGCGCGTGGCGTTCTGTAGATTCTGACTTTCCCCTTGCGAAAAACGTGCCTTTATACGTAAATAATAATTATACGTATTAGTGTTCTAAACACAGTACAACCCACCTATGAGTACATTGTCAAGTAATTTAAACACATTTTATTCACAACTATTATTCTTCCTTATTAAGCAAAGTTACGATGCCGTCATTTCAGGAGTATTCCGTCGTCGAACCATTTGAACAGACCAGCTGCGCTTGCCCCAATAAACACCTCCCTCCCACCTCGTAAAATACACTTAAATCGTCTAATTAATCCGAGTAAATTAATTAATTAAGACTTGGAGTAATATCTTTACATTTTTATACCCAGAAAAGAATTTCTCCGTCATCTTAAATAAATGAGGAACCAACTTTCAAGAGTTTTTTTACTGTTCTAGAAATATTTCTGACGCACTCAACTTGAGAATTTAGTTTTCGTAATTTCGTACACAATAGGCAACACTGCAAAGCTACATTTAAAAATCTATTTTTATGGTTTAATGTTGTTTCTTTAGGTATTTTTTTTTATAAATAAGAGGATATTTTAATTTGTTATTGTTCAGTTTAAATTAGGTCTGTTATGAAAGATGTTTTTCTTGATGGCTGAGTTTCTTATTTTTGTATGGATTCATTTTTGCATTTTACGCTAGTCAGAAAAAGTTCATAGAGAAAGAAAAGTGTGACGATACAGTACCTTTACATTTGTTTTTATTTTATTTTCTTTGTCATGTATTAACACACAGTTTATGTACAGGTTGTGTATATCTGTATCAGATCAGAATATATAAAACGTATATAACACACATTTATTATGTACGAAAAAAGATGTATGATGTCACAAAACTCTATGTCCTTGTTTATTTTTCTGTAGCAAATCTTTGTTTATCATTGTATTTACATGTTCACCTTATCCGTTAGTTCTGTGTGATTACCCACGAATTAACAGGGAAGTGGAAGTAACAGCCTTGTGGAACGATAGATCAGCTTTTTAAAGATATGCTAGCCGCGGTCAATCCATGGATGAGTGACTACTTTTTAGGGTTCCGTAGTCTGACAAGGAACCCTTATAGTTTCGCCATGTCCGTTTGTCTGTCTGTCTGTCCGCGGCATAGCTCCGAAGTTCTTGATACCAGAAAGCTGAAATTTAGTATGGATATGAATATTGATCACGCCGAAAAAGTGGTAAAATAAAATTTTGAAAAATATATTTTTTTAGGGTAGCTCCCAAACACGTAAAGTGGGGATGATTTTTTTTTTCTCGCGCACCGCTCCGTGTGTGGTATCGTAAGATAGGTCTTTCAAAAATATTATGGGTGTGTGAAGATCATTTCTTTTTTAAGCGAGCCATTTGAGAAATATCTAGCTTTTCAGAGCAAATTGTTGTTCGATACGAGTTACCCCCCTCTAACTTTTGAATGGCTGTACCTAGAAATGTGAAAAAAATCACAGACGTAGTACATGTAATGAACTTACAAGGAAAACTATCACGGCTAAATAGGCTTAACCGGTTACAGAGTTATAGTCGACTAACTAACTCCTACTACGGAACCCTACTGCGCGTGGCCCGACACGCACTTGGCCGGTTTTTAACATAGCGAGACCCCTGCTGGCCTCTGAGAACACGCACAGGCGTTGGTCTTGCGCCTGATATCTCCCCAGTTCTGACGGGTTTTGAGAGAGAGGAAATACAGAGCTACCTGGAATTAATAAATGATTCCGATGGTTTGGGATACATAGTTCTAACGTTCTATAGGATGTAGAGCGACAGCAAAAATGCCTAGCTGTTTTCCTAAATAGTTTTTGTTTGATTAACTTGGCCAGATTCATCGAGATTAACATAATTAAGCTCGATAACATTTTATAACCAATGGAAAATAAAGGAATATTCAGGCTCGATTCACTTTATTATGTCAGTATGTATAACGTGAAATTTCTCCGCGGCTGGGATAGGCTGTTAATAGTCTTGTCAAATAGTATGCTTATGGGACTTTGTCAAAACAATGTGATCTTAGTATAAAATAGTAAAATTATTTTATGCAACTTGACAAATTTGTTAATTTACGCATTTTCTTTACAGGTAAGACTAAGGTGTTCCTACTAAGATGAGGGGTTCTGGTATGAGGATTTTTAAGGAATTTTATACTTAAGTAATTAATAACTTAGGAAAGCACAGGATAGTTAATGTCTTCTATATGCCATTCATAATTTTTTATATAAAAACCATTTGCATTTCAACTGTCCTCAAGTTATCAAAAAAGTTTTATTAGAGATTTTATTTTCTTTACTTTGGTTTTTAAGGATAAAATTTATATTATTGTGAAGTCGTGAAACTCGATGTTTTTTAGGCTCTAGTACTTTAAAGTTAGCTTATTTATATTTAGAGCTTCTTCTGCTACTTGCCGAAAAGTTTTAACTTGGCAATTATTTTATTCACTGAACTCCAAATGTTTCGTTTTGTGAAAACGTTCAATATTGCTTAATTCATCTTTTTATATTTTTAATTGAATAACATAGAGTTTTCCATCTACCATGGCTTTAACAAATCGATGTCATCAAGTTGCAAATGACCTGGTAATATTTTGTGACGGGTTCAATATTGCGAGACAGCCTTCAAATTTTGGCTAAAATGAAAGTCGAGTCACCGTAATGCTTCATGCTGCTGGCACATATTTTCATAACCAAGCTTCAATACCAGGTCCTCAAATATTATTCAGAATTTAATAAACGTTGTAAATGCAACATGGATGGCGTTTACGAAGGTTCTCGAGATAAGCTTTACGATATATTCTTATAAAGTGTTTCCATGTAATCTCGGAAATCAATATACCTTACGTCGGTGAGTATACAGAGTATTAGCATTCATAAAAGTATTGGTACTGTATAAAAGGCTTCAAATAAAAATGACAATCTTTGAGTTTACGGGGCTATAAAATTTGATGTTTCAAATATCATAATCATGGTAATATCGGAAATTTAAAAATGACAATTTATTTCCAGAAATTAAAATTAATCAACACTGTAATGATAATGTAGCAATTTTTAAACAATGTCACAACGAGTAGTAATTAATTGCGAAAAGTCATTAACTGACGGGACTTACATTGATTATATCTGTGACGTTGCGAAGCTGTAAAGTGTGCTAAATGGTAAGCCAATACAATCATTGATTATACATTTAGAATGTTCGGTTTCTGACACGTATAAGTGTACACGCCAACATGAATAATAACTTTAATTATAAGAAATAACATCATCTGTAAGTTTGAAATATAAAATACATGGTTATACACATGGATACTACATACAGCCAGTTCACGTTCGGCAGAAATTCTTTTATAAAATAATGAATACATGGTCGCAACAATACCATATTCATTCCAATACCGCGACAATGTTTGTCCTTTGTTTAGAGTGATTTAAGTCACGACTCGAATGTTGCTTTGTGATCTTTCTAAGCTACACAAAACGTGTCATAACAAGAATATCAAGGATTTTATTTACCTAATTGTGGATGATATAAAGAGACCATTAGAGTTTTCGTTTGTTGACCCTAATAAGTGTTAAAGTTTGAATACCTATCAACTTATGTAAGCTTGACAGGAAATCTACTACTGCCGGTTGTCTTATAAAATTACTAGAAACATAACTTTCAAGGTTGTATTATTAATCTTGTTTAATACTTTGTTTGTTAGTAATTAAATCGACGTAGGTAACTTTGTACGATTAAGATCAGCTTAGATAAATATTTGTAAAACATAGCTTAATTTATTCTTCCAAGTGAACCAGCAACAAAAATATACATAAGTTAGGTTTATGACTAAATAAAAGCTCTTTTAAAAATACGTCGAAGTAACAATGTGCAAACAATATGTAGCGTAATGTTCATATTTCAGTTAGGTATTTTATCTGTAGGTACTTTAAACTCGTTTATTTACTCACAAACATTGAACATTTCGATAATGTTCAAAATTGAGTCCATAATTTGCTTTTGGAAGTTTTCTTCCAACGCCTCCTGGATAGGACGTGCTAATTCAAAACATAATCTATATATGCCTGCCGAGTTTCGCTCAAATCCGTTCCGTATTTTTATGTGAATTAATAATAAATATCCATCGTCATCATCATCGTCGTTCATTTTTAGACTTATTTATTGTCTCACTCATAGGTGTCTTCTCATACAAAGAAGGAATGAGCATGGATCACCACGGGTAATAAAGGGTTATTTCACAGTGGTGCTACTGGTACAAATGAGCTGTACGCGTAAATTAATAAGTTAATTTAAGGTCATACAGTCCACGCGCATTTTTAATGCCTTAATTCATTTGAAGTTGGACATTAATGTTAACGCAGGTGGAACAAGAGCATAAAATTATTCATTTGATTTTTTTTAACATTTTAATATTCTCAAGTACATATAACATGAAAACATCAACACCCATGGATCGATTTCTGAAAAGCACTAACCTTTCAGAGGTGATGAAAGAGCGCGAGCGGCACGAAATGAAATTGCAATCTTCAGTCGACATGTCACTGAACAGAGTGATCTGCAAGTCAATGCGATGCGACACTCCGATTTAATATCTGGCAGCTAACAGATATACTGATGATCAAACAAAATAAATTAAATTCAAACAACAAATTGATTCGTTAATATATTTGCCTATATACAAATTCGTTTGTGGTTATTAAAAAGATAATCAATCACAGCAATGCATTTTTTAAAAGTGCCTCATATTGGGTATTTTACATACCTGTGTAAGTATATTTAATCATATTTGTATACTTTTTAATTTCTTGGTTTTCAACTTAACCTTACTAATTTAGGTTAAAATAATTAACCTACTTATTATTATTTTTTTACTATTATAAAATGGAGGTTATTAAAAAATAAACATATTTCCATAAACAACGAAATCGTCAAAGTTTAACTGAATTATTACTAAGTTGAGCTGAGTGAGACATGTCTCCGCCTCTCCGTGAATAATATTCAGTAGACAGATTCCGACTATAAATCCTGGCCGTGCCAGACTGAGTAAGAAGATGTGTTTATTTATTTATGAAACAGTCTCTATAAATTATAATTCGTCACAGCTACTTAAACAGTAGAAACAAGAACAACACGATGAGTAACATGCATGAGAAAACATTAAGTAGGTATCTCGGTATATATGACCATTGGTAATGTCATTAAAATCCTAATTTGGTTTTATGAATAGGTATAGTAGGCGGCACGTAACTTGGCCAAAATTGTAAGTAGTTTTTCTCTTTTCTCTATTTTCTACATATAAATGTTTAAAAGTAAATTAATACAATAGACGATAGTGTAATGACAAGCATTGAAAGTGTTACTTTTGGATTGCACTGGGTGCATATGCGCAAACTTGTTTCAACTACGTTAAAATCTGGCCAAGTTATTTGCCGGCAACTATAAGTGATATTTTCGTAAGTAGGTAGTACACATAATTGGAATATCCTTAACACAGTCTACTATGTCGCAAAGTGTTATCAATGCTTCAGTTAAAGCACATAAAATTCAGATATTATTTATCATACTTCAATTATTCACCTACATATTCCAATTCCTACGGGCGTGTATACTAACTTACTAAAATACATACTTACCTCTTTGTTAATTTTATGAATGTAGTATTTATCATGCAAGTCATACGTACTTGGAATATGATAGGATAGTTAATAATTGAACGACAACATGGAACTAGAATTGCCACTAGAAGGTCTTAATATAACGTTTAAATAAAACGACCGTTTAAATGGGAACTGTTGTGTGACACGGCATAGTCGTAGGTGAGCGCGCGCGCAGAGCTCACACAGATGTCTCAGCGTCGAGATCACCGGCTCGTAAATATGACGCGATGACTACTTAGACAATCGCGAGTAGGATCTCCGCGGTACGTCACGAAAAATGCAGTAGTAGCTTAGTGGTTTAGTGAGCGCGGCACGTTTAGTGAAGTGCATCGTGCAAGGGACGTGCGGAGCGGAGCGCTCAGCTGTCGCGTGGAGCCCGGGGGCCCGCTGATGCCGGCAGGCCTACGCTCTCCGTGGTCGCACTAATCGCTTAGTCACGGCGCATGCCGCCACGCTCGCGCACTACACATCTGTGATAAAATTGTACTTTACCTCTACTTTTGTGATAAATATGTGATATTATGAACAACCATGGGTTTTCTAGATGGTGTATCGTTTTCTGTGTTTAAAAAGTGTCCGAACCTCAAACTCAAAAGAAAATGCAAGGGAAGAAGGTAAACAAACATTATGTTCTACAGCATGACATTAGTATAGGTAGGTATATTCTGTTCTAAGACAGGAAGATGTCCCAACTCGTGCATTGTAAAATCATCATTTGTGATTTGAAACAATTATATAATTCGGTCCTGTTAGTCCTGTACTGATATAAAGCTTAACAAGGTAATTGTTTTGCTATTTATGTATTTATAGACAAATAAACAAGTTTACAATGATGCGTCATTGGACATTTTAGAATATTTCCACTCAGATAATTTAATTCAATAAATTGTAAATTAATAAGATTTTGCTAATTCAAGGCGAGTTATTTACAGACAATAAATACAGCTAGTCGATACTTATATAATAAAACTTGTCATAAAACTTCCAGTACCTAGCAAATTCTTAAAATTCCTCTAACAACGGTTCTCGATCTTTATAATTTGATTCATCTAAATATGGAACATGCCTGCCTATATGGTGTTGAGATGAAACGGCAGTTCGTTATCTACGATAAGTGAGGTAGGTAATCGCAACAGACAACAGATCGGAACGCACAACGTCAGTCTTAGCAAAGATAACTGTTCTCTGCAAATCTAGTACAATGTCTTCACGTGCCTGTGTTATTATAAAACGTAGATCGACTTCATGTTAAGTGTTCATTGCGTTTTGTGTTACTGACTTTAGAGGATACGTCCTTGAGCACGGCAGTGGGTGTACACTAAGAACAATTATTAAGTTCTACAAAATCCACCATCTGGTATTCAACACAATGATATTTTTACTATCTGTAGACACATGATCAAACTAAAGCATTTAGGCCATTAGACATGAATTTTATTCGTAATGTACTTTTAATGATGCTGTTTTATCGGTTTGTGAGTTTTTATAAATATTCCTATTTGATACTTTATACCGGAAATTATTTGAATTGCTAATGTAGTATGACAACAGATTGTCATCTATAGTCAGGTGATTCTGTTGACGGTATTGCTAGTACATAAGAACTGTGCGGTGTAACAGCTTTCTGCTTCATCAAGCATGTCACCCTTGAACGACATCTTACAGTAACGTGAGACAATCAATTATCGTTTATCAAGTTTACAACACTTCAGTTATGAAATCTGCCAGTCTGAGCAGTCTGACATTTTTACTCTCAGTAGTGTAACTAAACACATATATTGAGTTCCTTTTATATAATGTAAATGTCAAACTGTCGTTTACTAATTGACCAACTTGAACTTGTTATAGTTATGAATACTAAATAATAATTATAATGAATAATTTTATTGTTCACAGTTAGTTGGTATCTCAGCAAGTTTGTTTACTAAGGCATATAGTAGACTAGCTGTTTTACACGGATTTACTTGCATCCTCGCCCGGATAAAAAGCCAATGCCCTTTCCCAGTATCAATTTATCTCCATAACAAATTTCATCTAAGTTGGTTCAGTCGTTTTCCCGTGACAGCGTAAAAGACAGACAGACTCACTTACGCATTTATAATATTAGTTATACTACAATATAACTAATACTATAAATATACTACTATATAATACCTGTAGATTGATTTTGTATGTTTTAATTAAAATGATATTTTTCCTTATCACTGTCATCATAAACCTGATATGCGATACACGCACTAGTAATGAAATGAATTTTATCTACCCCTGAGAGAGCAAGTTGCCGTGGCACATATAAAGTTATATTTTGATCCCGTGCCATGTATTGTTCAGTTACCTTACATATATACCACAGACGATTGTACTGCGGAACCATGGCAGCGTTCCGTGACGTTTAAACGGGTCGGTGACTCCGAATGAAACACTTCAATGCCAACTTTAAACACCATTCCATACGGCTCAAAATCCTACACCTTTACGTACTAAGGTAACTAAAATGAACACAAAAAAGTCTGTTACCAGTGTCAAGGGCTAAGCTAAATTGTTTGCAGGGGTTAGTCGTTGGGATAGGAATTCATTTTGAACAGTCAGTTTTGTGAATGGGTGTAAATATTCCACGAACTAATAATTTATTGTACAAAAAATATTGGAAATAATAAAATTAATACCCGCCAAGGTCAATTGTCTAAAATAAATTTTAATCGATTTTACCTTTCCGTTCGAATCAGCGGCAACAAATAGATTGTATCATAAAATTGTTGAAATTTTTCTACTGCGTTACTGTTTCTAACTTATAATTTTCCTCATATATCTTCATCATATTTTTAAAATCCTAATTAATTTGATAGAACTATTTAACAATGTCGATATCTGCTTTACTGTATAGTATAAAAAAGGGACTAAGAGCGTGTCAGGCCACGTAAATTGTTGGGTTCCCTAGTAAATTTTGAAGTGTCTATAATAATGTCTATTACTGGGCATGACCATCTTCCTAGATATGTGAAAAAACGCACCAGTAAAAAGGAAAACGCAAAATAAAAAAGACAGCTAAGTAGGCTAAAGGGATTTAAGTTAAAGGGACATGGCGAAACTTAATAACTAAACAAAGAGTGTACATGTTATAGATACATTTTTAACAGAACAACAGTATCAAATCGAATGTATGTGCAAATAGGTTTAAGTCACTGACCATGGAAATATATACGGTATTAATCTACTTGTAATCCTTACTATTAATCTTACTGGTAATCCTAGCACTGCCCACAGTCACTCCATTATTATAAAATTAAGCTCCCTTTAATCTGCGTGCGTCACACAGATGATATCAGAGTGTAGACAAGTCTGAAATGGAAATAATCTACGTGATCACAATCACAAAGCAGAGCACGTAAACGAACCAACATCATTATTTAAATAGAAGAAAAAACAAATTGAGAAAACAACAGGCTTGAAGTACATATACCAAACTATTGTTTAAAAACATTTTGTTAGTGCCATTTGTCCATAATGTATCTACCTAATTGGGGTTACAGTTTACCCTTTTTTAAAAGTGAAAGGAGCTTATTGAATTGTCACAGGTCAATGCCGAATGTGCAATGTAGGATGTGTCATGCTCCATTTATGTGTATAATACATGTTTGGATGGAAGTTGACATTTTGAAACCACGATGTGTTCCACAAAACATCGAATGGATCAAACACGGTAAATGCATGACTCATTTTAACCTCCGAACATGTGTTGTTTCTTCATAATAGATATATACAAGTAGGTCAAAAGAAGAAAATAAAAGTAGGAGGTAGGTAATTTAAATTATAATCTGACCACGCTTCCTAGCTGCGCCGTGTTTCGGAATATCTGACCCATTTTCAATTTGTTCGGTATAGCTGAATTGTGACTATTGGGGCGAGGGACCCTTCTCTATTCCTCGATTTTTTTTAAGATATATTTTCAGACGACAAATTCAATGTCTTGTAAATCTTTTGTTTGGATATTCCGAGACCACTCGTGAAGAGTCCCTTTAGATCTAAACATTTTGCATTGTGCCAAAAGTATAATGGAAGAAAATATTTTCAGAATACTTTCTAGAAACGTCTTTAGAATTATTATTTTGAATTACATTTTTTACAAATGATAGGTACCTACTCTGGGTTATTTAAAATATTCTATTAGGTACCAACACGGACTTATTAAACGTTTGTATCTAATATAATAATCTCTCCAGAAGTCCAGACTGATTTCGGCCACAGCGGCTAATCACAATAAAGACTGGCCAGGTATGCAAGAGATATTATATACGAGTATAGTGCGCAAGCGCTTGCGCATACACAGGTGCACTCTCTATTCCCTCAGTCTCATATATAGTTCGATGGATCTCTTAGCTATGGGCCTCTTGCCTACCTATTTTATAACTGATTACCTACGAATATAAAATAAAATATTATTATAAACTAATAGAATAAATTATCAGTTTCTAAAATTCTATCCATGGGAGCAAGTTACATTATCCCGGAGTGCCTTAGACATTTTTATCCAAGTTATTTTTAAAGACATGGATAAAACCGCGCGACGAAAGCTGTTAGGAATTAACTACTATAAAAAATACGTTATGTTTTTAACTTGCAGTTTTCCTACCGTACGAGGAAAATACCAATAAAATAAAGCGATTCGTTTTTTTATTACGTACCTACATAGTGTAGAACGTTCGCAGTCAGAACAATTCACAAAAGGAATCGTCTGACATCGTATAGGAAAATATTGAAATCATTAAATAAACACGTTTGTTCGTTGTTTACCAACACCATTGCCGATGATACTGCAACTCATCATATTCCTAATGTATGAATGACTCATAATATTGTAGTTTTGATCAATGGAAAACGCAACAAGACAACACAACTGCTACTTTATTTGCTACATAAATATACGTTTTTGTTGTAGTTTTTTGTATTTTTACAGTTTTTGTTTTTTGGATTTTAGTTCTCTAAACTGATAGTCTAGACTTCTAGAGTCTAGTGGTTGCAAGGAACTACAGAGCGATTAGTTCATGGGTTCGATTCCCTGGCCGTTGATATTTTTAGGAGTTTTTATGATACTTTTAGGAGTTTCTCTTGGACAGGAACTTATAGAAAGTAGGGTTGAACTTTAACATAACTGGCAAAATGTAGGTGCTCTATAGGCAGGTAATACACTTCTGCCTCGCACTTCAGGGAAAACAGTCGTAATATTATGTTATACTAACTGTTTCACCCGCGTCCTGAGGGAACTACTTAACACACCAGAATGAAAAGTACATCTATCCCCATAGGTACCAAATTTCATCTAAATCAGTTCAGCACAAATAAACTGACTTTTGCATTTATAATATTTTATAATATTATTAATACTAGCTGTTTCCTGCCATTTCACCCGCATACCGAACCCGATAAAGTACCCTACGTCCTTCCTCAGGGCATCTCAAGCTATAACCATACCAAATTTCATCTCAATCAGTTCAGCGGTTTAAGCGTGAACAGGTAACAAACAGACACACTTTCGCATTTATAAAAATATGTATAATAATAGTTAGGATTCGCATAATAAACTCAAAGGTTCAATTAGTCAAACTTAAATTATTTAAACTCGGAAGCTATAAAACACGTTTCATGTAGTTACAGTTTAGTTACGGATAAGTGCTTTGTGACGCTTAAAAATAGTCTATGAAATATCCTAGTTAACTCTGTTTACGCTACACGGGTTAATAAACCAATGATACGCTATGGGTAGGTGCCTCTTATTGTCGAAACAGTGTGACGACTGACAACCCACATTGCACAGAAGCGCGGGCTTAGAGCTACAGATTTAATTGTATGTATGTATTGTATTTATACATGTGTTCTATGTCTGGATATTTGTGCATGTGGGCAGATGTTGGAACTTTACTTAGTGGGACTTAAGTGCCGGTAATGTCTTTGTAACAACGTTAGTTGGCATGGTCCACATAAATAACTTGTAAAAGTTTTTCTGTTCTATGCCAATTTCGATGTGTAGGTACACTTACAAAATACAACCATCTGAAAAATCTTTAACATTTACAAAACTGATTTAATCGATAACTCGAACAATTAGAAAGAGGTTAAATAAAGTCTATTTAGGGTTCATAATCAAGTAGAATCAGCGTTCACGTAAGCCCTACCTTGTAGCAGGAGACGCAAGCCGGTTGAGTCAAGATGCCGCTGCACGGAACCGGTTCCCCCACACGTTGTATTTATTAGCACATAGCCCTCTGCAATGCCATGCCATTGACGGCCAACTGTTATACAACACTAAACGTGCTGCTAATTTGTTATGTGCGTTGAACTTCCACGTAAGTTTGTATAACATGTTAGCAAGTACGCTATGGTATTGTTTGTTGAGCTAAAATAATACACACATACAGAAATAACTTTCATGAACGTCACACATGGTTACCTATCTAGGTAGGCGATTGTATTGTTTTACACCCGTATTTCGCCGATGGCGTATTATAGTCGGTGTTACTATACAGGGAACAAGCCTATTGAAACCACGCGTCCATTCAATTAGAATATAGCCCTTGGTAACCTCTACAATAGTGTCCCAAATGGAAACCAAAAACAAATGATAACACACATTTTTAATCTTGCGGTGGCAGTACCTACCTACTACTAGTTACATGGAATATAGGACACAAACATTAAAAATCTATCTTGTAATTTCTTACGTTACAGCCATTTAGCAAAGTGTGCCTTCAGTTTCATATCATATTATATTTAGTTTCATGTAGATTTAGCTATGACGCAGTTAAAAGGTGTTGCTTTATCGTATTCACACTAAGCTGCGGTCTTAGGCAAATGAAGGATAATCTTAGAATTAATGAGGGTTGACTGAAAGGCAAACGAGACGGAGCCGACGCTTTCGCAATGACAAGCTGTGCGGTTTGAGAATATTTTACATTTTGCGAGGAGCTTTATGTTTATAAAAAGTGCTAACCTTTATTTACTGCCGAAATAAAATCTGTTTTATTCCGAATATATTCATAATATGAAAATTTATAATTTAATTCGTAAAGGGAAGGTTTGCTCCACATGTATTATTCGAAAATAAATGGTATAGAAATACATAAAATTGTCTAACAAGGTGCCTTTTTATAAGTGTTATTTTTATTGTAACAACAAGAGTCCATTGTTTCCAGTAGATGTTATTGTTGACGATCGAGGTCGCCGATATAATTGCATGCAGCGTGGACAAAATAAATAGCCGTAGACATACAGCCGTACATGATTAGCTGCATGCTTGGCGACCGCTTTAATTGCCCAGTAGTTTGGTTTATTCATACACGTCTCGTTAGTGCGATGACTTGAAAGCACAAACTCCAGTCTTAAATACACCTACGAAATATTTTACTAGGAATTTTATTGTGGTCATGGAAAACCTGTTAAGAGAAATATATTCACAAAGGTGAGGATGTTATAATATTGTGTGTGTTGTCAACGACACCACTGGACCACACCACTGAGGTGTCGTTTAAAATAATTATTTATTTGGTAACCACACCACTGCCGACTATTAGTGTGTATCGTGTAATAAAATTGACAAAATTGTTGTGTGTGTTCAAATTCATATCGATAAATGCATATAAGTTTTGTATTGAACTTCTTTTTGTGGCGTGGTTGCAAAAAATATTTTGTTAACGACACCCCAATGGTGTCGTTGAAAATACATCTGCTGATGAAATTAACCACTATCTTGTTCTTAATAAGATATGAGAATCCTACACCGTAAGATAATATATCTGATATGGTACCTACGCCATATTAAAGATATGTTAAAAAACCTTGAAGGTGAATAGCTAGAGCCGGATATACATACCTTTCAATAAAATTATGATTTCATAGACCAATCCAATAGAGATATCTAACAGTGTAAATACTACATGTATCAAGTTTACAACAATCAATTGTAATCATTGTGTACTTATTTCTAACCTAAGCTGTAACAGGATGATCTCAGAACTTTCCCAATAGTCAAACTAGGTTATTACCAAAGCAGTTTAGGCCACGAATAAATTTACGATAGTGGAAGAGGATTTAATGTTTTTTAAAATTTTATTTTTATTTGATGTACCTACCTAAGAGAAAAAACAAACAAGGAGCACTGTAAATCAAAATACATTTATTTCCAAATATGCTATGATGGGGGGTTCACAATCAATTTACCAGTTACGACAAAGATACATTCTACACGCGGACGGCTGTGTCGATGTTGGCGGGAGCCGCGGCGGAGTTGAGCGACTCGCAGCGGCAGCACCGCCAGCTGTTCGTGCTCGGCACCAGGTGCTCACTGCTCACGCACTCCAGGTGGAACTGTGACGCACACAGGCTGCACTTTATGGATGCGCAGCCCTCCATCGTACGGTTGCAGAAAGCACAGTCCATCTTTACTAATTTTACTGTGAACAAAGAGCTCAATTTATATTTGTAATCCAAGATGAACGCGGATGTTATCTAGTCTAAAAATCATGAAAAAATAAAAATACTTACAGTATTGTAGTTCACTATACTTATTACTATAACAGAAGTTATTATGATTTTTATACGTTGTTGGGAACTATTTTAAAATTTTTATGCGGTTTTCAGTTATGAGTGTATTTGGTGTGACTGTAAAATTCAACTGAAAAAAACAAAAGATGACAAAATTCTTTTAAATTATTTTTTATTCTTTATTCAAAATAGAATAGCAGAAAAGGTTTGATTCGATAAATTTAAAAGGAAGAGGATTAAAATTCACCCATGTCCAAAGAGCCTATTCATAAAAATAATGTGAGTATAAAAAGATGGCATAGGACTTCCTTAAGTATGTCCGGTACGTAAAGTTGCAACAAACTTCGTTCAAGGGCATCATGTACAGTACAGTTGAATATAGCCACAATTTTTAGAAATACTTATAAACTACTTCAATATTTAGGCAGACGCGTTGTAATATGGGACACTGACAGCTCTATAGAGCCACGGGCAATACAATAACAACGTCAAATTTATAGGTACCTTCCCACAGAAATATCCAACATAGTCCATTGAAAAGTTACATTTGGGGTTGCGTTTTTTAGAGGACGCAATTTTATTTTTCTGATGTGTAGGGGGGGTCAGTGTAAAGCTAAAACCAAGTTTGTGGGGTCGCCACCCTTGTCCCCCGGCCGCCATCTTGAAAATAGGGGTTGAAAAGGTTTTCACGATATATCTCCTAAACAGTTTATCCGATTTAAAAAAAATCTTAACATTTTTGTTGCAAATTAAATTCTCTACAACTTTGATCCACAACTTTTTGTCATAGAACTATAAATAAAAAAGTTATAAGCGAAAATGTTCAGAATTCCAGAAAAAAAATATATTTTTCGATATAACTTTTTTTTATCATTTTACGAAAAAATGATATTAGACCATTTTTGTAGATCGTTTTACGAGGAACAACTTTTATGTAAAACATTTTTCATTAAGTCAATAGCTAAGGTTTTACAGCGCTCCGAAGTAATAGGCCAGTGCTTTTAGCCTGTAAAAACGGTAAAAAGTGAATAAAATAATAGTAGGATGAAACCCATTGGAAAAGGAGGAGAATATAATAAAAATGATAGGAAAAATAAATTACGGGCGATCTGAGGTCGGAAAGTGGGGGGAGAGGGGGGTTAAAGTTAAAAAAATGGTTTATCTCAATTTCCGGCAAAACTACAAGTCCTATGAAAAAAAGTTAAATGGCAAAATTGTAGGTAACAAAAAGACCTACAACTTTTGTATTGACACTTTTTCACATAACCTCAAAATTTATGTGAAAAATTCAAAAAACCAAGTTTTTGGAGTTTAATTTTTATCTTTTACAATAATTTTTTTTTTCCACGAAATTTGGTGAAAAGTTGCCTTTTTATGTCCCAAACACACTGTAATTTATTTTATTTAAAATAATTATTTTTTAACCTTATTTTGACTTAATATCGAAAAAACACCCTAATTTTCCATCGAAAATTCTCGCATCAAAATATCACTTTTTTTAAAAAAAGTCGGTGGTCTTTTTGTTTGTTGAAATCTCTAATTTCTGATGGTATAAAAAATATTTACATTTATATGGTAAATGTTCTCAGAAAATATAAAGAAACGCTACGAAATAACAGGTAGTAAGGCCTGAAGGTTCTGAACGTTTTCGCTTATAACTTTTTTATTTATAGTTCTACGACAAAACGTTTCTGGACCAAAGTTGTAGAGAATTTAATTTGCAACAAAAAATGCTAACAATTTTTTTTTATTAAATTAATAGTTTAAGAGATATATCGTAAAAACCATTTCAACCCCTATTTTCAAGATGGCGGCCGGGGGACAAGGGTGGCGACCCCACAAACTTGGTTTTAGCTTTACACTGACCCCCCCTACACATCAAAAAAATAAAATTGCGTCCTCTAAAAAACGCAAGGTTAGGCCTAAAAAATGTAACATTTCAATGGACTAACAATATGTACCAAACTTTAACAAGAAAACCTCAATCAAGCCTTCTCACCTTGACCGATTTTTTGTCTGCGAGTATACCTACGCATATCTGCCAAATTAAAGAAGCTTTTTAAAAGGTTTCGTAACCCGTGATTCTTATTGGTTTAATTAGATGTACTTAATACCCTTGTTTAAGCTTGTTCCGAACACAGCAAACTACCTTGTAATTGCTTCATCTGGGCATCACATACGTAAATATAAATGTTTATAGCATGACGCTGATAAATATTAATTATCTTTCGTATAGGTACTTACAGATATTCTTAATTCATCGAAAGATGTGAAAATTGTGCGTAGGTGCCTACTTCAATCTTATACATATATGTTTAAAAATGTTAGAAACATTTCATTTTCTGCGTCAGTTATTTTTTCTTCTTGTTTTGGTGCGTAGGTACTTATATCTCACATCATATAATGTATATCCTATAATCCCCTTCATATTATTATAATTTTTCACGCGATCCATCCATCTCTTTTTTAGTCTAGCTCCCTCTTTACGCCCTTTCTCCAAAAGATGTATTGTGTTTTAATTCTTATGATTATTTTTAAATTTTTCGTTAAATTTTTGATTATTCTTTAATTGAATATATTCTTCGACACAGATGCGAATTTTAATTGTGAGCAATAACTTAGCTCACAATTCGCAGAAACAAAAAATCACTGACTTATGAATGAACAAAGTAGTGGTTATAGTTATTAATATATACACAGTAACAGTTAGACAGTTACTCACATTAACAGACCATACATATCGATGAAATACATAGTCAAATATAAGCTTGGTAGTAATTGAACCATAATACCGAAGCATTATGCCGTGGGACCCTATTCTTATGGTTAAGTGTTTTAAGGTCGGGCAACAATCCCGTTAACTACTGATATTTAAGCATCAGATGCTGTGTGTGAGGGCCCTAAGTGTTGCCACAATAGTCCCTGAATCTAGTCCATTACTAAATCTGAGTACGTAATTGCTTATCCATCAACGAAGTGCCTACGTTTGCTACATGAGCGGCCTTGGTCAATATGACCAGCAATGTTCATTTGCTAGATTAATCTTATGAGACGAGGCACTCTGGCATTCACTATATGATTACAGCTATAGAATCAAAGCCTTCGTCCGTTTCCGTGGACTGAAAGATTAAACTAAGACGTTTAATATATCTTAGCGCCAACAGTCAATAGTAATTAAATACTTTTACAAAGCATTCAGTTATAACCTTATCCCTAATTATCATCATAATGTTGAAATGATTCCTGAGCTGAACGCTGTATCAAAAATATTAACGATGGAAATAGTTTATCGATGATGTTTTAATATGATGGCGAGGAGTCGTTATTATTTATTTTCCTTCTTGGATAGTGCCTTTATGAAGTAGATTTACTGTATACGTTTGATGAGTAGAATTAATGTTTACCTATGGTATAATTACTGACATCATTCATTTGACTTGTGGTTTGACGTAACTGTCATATCTCATGTCAATTAGATCTGTGATATCAATATAATATGGTCTTTTGGGGATTTTATTGAACTAAAGGATATCAGGAATTTCCGACAACATTGGTAAAAATGCTTGAACGTTTATTCACTTTTGTGTTAAGTATTGTCATCGTACATTACATAATAAATTTGATAACAGACTGCCTTGTTTGTTGTACTCACTTTTAACTCTCAAATTATTTCAAGAGCAAGTGTTGAATTTTGCATTACAATAGAAAACAGACAAGGGTTGGGAGACTTGTCCATGACTTTTGACGGCGTATACATCTCGTCACTTCGAATTTGTATCACAAGGCATTATTATACGACACCTATTATAAATTAAAACCTTTCATGAATGTATTAAGTCTCCCGGGCCCTAGCTCTCCTGACTTATAACGTTGTTAACGGTTGGGCTCCCAGCCAAAATTTACTACTGAATTTTATTTAGAGAAAAAGTAATTATTTAGTTATGCAAATATGATTTTCTCTTTGAAATATAGCACTTACTGTTATGCTTATCATAATTTCCAAGTGGTTCCAAGGGCAACGTAGAAGAGCTTATAAAACAACATTTGCCTACAAAATTACCTTTTTGTCTTGACGTTTCAATTACCTTTTTCTTCCTATAGTGTCGGGTTCGATTACCGGGTCGGGCTGAAATCCCTTTGTGGGTGATTATAAATTTAAAAAACCAGCCCGGAGTCGGGTAGTGCAGGTAGGTGCAGGTATTTGGTATACCCCTGTGCCCGGGGGAAGAACGTTAAGCCTGAGGTGCCCGGCTGTTATCTTAATAACAGTTGTCGCTATAATTCCATGACAGAAGCTACATCAGATTTAAGAAAATTCTGGACACTAGGGATAGTTAGGTTTATAACTAACCTAACAAGCTGCAAGCTACAGCCCACATGATAAGAAGAAGAAGAATTTAAACAAAAAATATAAATATTGCGACAACTGGATGTGTAACATTAATTTGTAAAAAGAAGAAATACTCTGTAGCTAAATACTCATTGCCAAGTATTATATTATTTTAATCTGCGGACCTATTTACAATAACGTAAAAGTCAATAATTGCGCCAAGAATTTTTAAGACATTTTATTGGCGCCAGATGATATTTTTAATAAAGTTTTGTGTTTTATTGTATAATCATCGCGTCTTGTATTGTTTGCGTCTTAATAGTATTGAAAAAGATCGTCATTGGTCTATATTTTTTTGAAGATTTTGCTGATGACATACAGCCTGCGTTTTTCTGTAGCTGGGTGATTCTTAAAAAATGTGCGGTTGGTTTTTCGGGTAGGTCCCATCCGCCCCGGTGGTCCCGGCCCGGTAACGGGACGGTTGGGAAAAATTGTTGCATCGACCCCGGTAGTGCCGGCCCCGTCGTTTACCGGGGTGGATGGCACAGATGAAGTATCATCTACCCCGGTGTGTTTTTCTAACGGGACGGATAGCACAGATTGAGTAGCAAACACCTCGGTAGTGTTAAAAGCGGGGAGAATATAGTATTATTATATACACAAAACATATGAACTCAAAAATAAAAAAGGGTTTGTATGTAACAATCATTTTTATTATTGGTATAAAAATATACATTAACAATTATATCAATCATATTTTTTCATCCATAAATTCTAAAGTTCATCACGGATGAAGTCGTCCCGATGTAAACACTTCAGCAAACGATTACACTGTGTTGATACCAATAGATTTGAACTGTACCAACCAACAAATTATTAAATATATCATTGATATCATTGTTTATAAGTATGTATTTTTATACCAATAAACCTGATTGTTACATACAAACTCTTTTTTTATTTTTCAGTTCATGTGTTTTGTGTATATAATAATACTATATTCTCCCCGCTTTTAACACTACCGGGATGTATGCTACTCAATCTGTTCTATCCGTCCCGTTAGAAAACACACCGGGGTAGATGATACTTCATCTATGCCATCCACCCCGGTAAACGACGGGGCCGGAACTACCGGGGTCGATGCAACAATTTTTCCCAACCGTCCCGTCACCGGGCCGGGGGTAGGTCCCATCCGCCCCGGTGGTCCCGGACTGAAAAATAAAAAAAGAGTTTGTATGTAACAATCAGGTTTATTGGTATAAAAATACATATAAACAATGATATCAATGATATATTTAATAATTTGTTGGTTGGTACAGTTCAAATCTATTGGTATCAACACAGTGTAATCGTTTGCTGAAGTGTTTACATCGGGACGACTTCATCCGTGATGAACTTTAGAATTTATGGATGAAAAAATATGATTGATATAATTGTTAATGTATATTTTTATACCAATAATAAAAATGATTGTTACATACAAACCCTTTTTTATTTTTGAGTTCATATGTTTTGTGTATATAATAATACTATATTCTCCCCGCTTTTAACACTACCGAGGTGTTTGCTACTCAATCTGTGCTATCCGTCCCGTTAGAAAAACACACCGGGGTAGATGATACTTCATCTGTGCCATCCACCCCGGTAAACGACGGGGCCGGCACTACCGGGGTCGATGCAACAATTTTTCCCAACCGTCCCGTTACCGGGCCGGGACCACCGGGGCGGATGGGACCTACCCCGGGGGGCCGGGACCACCGGGGCGGATGGGACCTACCCGGTTTTTCGACGCTGTTCGTTTCCTCACACGAATTTCATCATTACCAGCCGTATAAAATTCAATATTTACCTACATTAAGAGGCTATTTAATTTTTTAACATAATATTTTAAGCTTGTAAATTATGCAATTTAATCGACAGTCGGTGTTGAGGGTAATGACGATTCGGAAACCAACCGCACGTTTTTGAAGAATCATCCAGTAGTTATTACTTCATAATCTGAACTTTATTTGTATTCGTTTTGTATAAATTGAAAATAGACGATTTATTAAGACGTATCAAAGCAGTAATAATTCCGACGCTTCAAGGTCCATCTCACTCTAACTCCTAAAAAGCTCGTTGTGATAGATTAGGAGCGAAGTAATATTTCTTTGTACTTTTTGAAACATTTTTTACGTGATTTAGGTTATTACCTAGTAATTTAATTTAAAAGCTCTAGCT
This sequence comes from Pyrrhia umbra, assembly GCA_963891755.1. Lineage (NCBI taxonomy): Eukaryota > Metazoa > Arthropoda > Insecta > Lepidoptera > Noctuidae > Pyrrhia > Pyrrhia umbra. The sequence goes on along the minus strand of OY982922.1, from coordinate 9,216,543 downwards.
AAGTAAACAAGGAAGTAACTTAGTAACAATTAAAAAGAAAAATAACGACCTTTATAGATTTCGTTTTCGTAGTTATGAAACATAATGTACAATGATTTTTCTTGTGTGTATGAATACATCGTGGTTGTTACAGACGGACAGGCGATGTCGGCGGCGCGCGGGTTCTGCGCTCGACGCCGGACTGGAGCGACACTGCCATCAGCGGCGAGCACTTGTGGTCGCCCACCTCCGTGTCTGGCGACTGCTGCTACGTCGGCGATGCGGAGTGCCAGGTAACTATGTCATCGTCATATTAACCAGCCTTAGTTTAACATTATGTTTCCTCATTATCATCATTACCTTATTCTGACCAACTGCTGAGAACCAACAAAGTTATTCCAGCATTGGCTATATTATTAAATACATTTTTTTTCTTAATCAATAGCCAGTGGCGAATTAAGTGGCAAATAGAATTCCAAAAGGTTGCTTTTGAACTTGCCTAGTTCCCCGATTCTTACTTGGGTAGCAGTTACCTTAACCTCCGCACCGAGCAAATAAACTTATGTATCCTAACCAGATGTACAATCTGAAATTCTCCACCTCTGACTACGCATTCCCTATAGTACCTATCGTCACGGAATTATATCCTATTACCTGAAGTAGTGTTTATTTATTTATTGCCATCACAATCGATAATGGCGGATGTCATTAGGAGTGCCACGTCCAGTAATAACTAAATTACTAACAGTAATTGATACATACATTCAATAATGGTCAGTATATATTACAGAAATTATGTTACCCATAAAGGTTCATAATTAATATATTTATACTTTTAGTGTATTTTTGACTTAATTAAAACGTACATGTATGTACAATGTATATAATGTGTAATTTGACATTAAAATATCTTCAGTAATCATCGGCCTATTTACTATTCCACTGTTGGATAAAGGCCTTTTCTCAGAGAGAAGGCACGAGCATTGAGCATCATGCTTGCCCAAAGGGGGATTGACGATTTCAGACCAGGTTTCCTTACGATTATTTTCCTTTCACGTTAGGTTAAAAATTACACATTAATTTGGAAAACTCACATTGGTAGACTTGCCAGGTTTCAAACCCGCACACTCGTACACGAGTTAGAGGTGCCTTTTCCACTAGGTTACTACGACGTACCTTAAGATAATTATTTGATAATTCGAAATCGTACTTCTTTATTTTTCAATTACCTACCTACGTGGTGCAACCGTGCCCTTGTATATTCGCTCCCATGCATTAAAAAAACTCTAGTGACATAATCTCGAGAACCGCTCTTTCATTTCTATTGAAAGAACATTCTCCCTTCTACAGATCTTTTCATAAGAAAAGAAAAACTGAATGCCGACCACTTCAGCATGCTTCGTTAATTGTTTAGTAGTCTACATCTGTGACGTCATTATAACGAAGGAGCACAGGAGTTTGAATAAAAAGGTAGCTATTAATTCTACTATAGTAACAAATTATAGTTTAAAATATACGCCTGAATTACCTTGATTGTAAAATATGCGGTTCCGGCTATTCATGATACCGTCTACGGTATAATTTACAGTACGTAAGCAAATTATAGTGCTAAGATATAATGAAGGGGCATTAATATCAGTCAAGTAGAAGCTGTGTGAACTTCCTGCTTTGTTACTTTTTACAAGATTTTCTAGAAAATATTATTCAAACAAACTTGTTTATTTTTAAAGATGTACTGCCCAACTGTTGGGCAAAGGTATCCCTCTGTCTCCATTATTCTACTTCATTATTCATGCTCAGTTCCCATTGTTTTGTTTTTTCACCTGAAAAACGGACGTCCTTTTCACAATTTAGTGTAGGTACAATACTAAATTGCATGAAAACTAAAAATAAGAGTTTGATTTAAGATATACCGTTTATTAGTTTAATAAAAGTATGTGAATGTGGACGAAAGAGTTATTAATACATCACAAAATTGTACCGTCTCTGATTAATGTATCTTGAAAACTATCCAGTTTTTAATTTGGATTGAGCTGATTGAGCTGAACACGACACTTGGTTTGTGAATAAGAAATTACTGCGTCTGATTTTTTTACTCATGGATGAAGCGACTAAGATAATTTAAAACGGAAAAAATAAACCTTGCAATCATGCAATATTAAGTCTAAGATTTAAAATTTTCCAATCTTGCAATTCTCACAGGACCGTAAAGTTAAACTAGCGCACGTGGTACTTAGGATTAAATAAGGCAGACGTGAGCGAGACAGCAATATAGTTGCTTGATTATTAGGGTTCCAAACTAAAATGGTGAAAACCGACCATTAAGGTGCGACTTCGTCTACTTGTCTGTCCGTTTGTCATAGCTGATTATTTTAGAAACTAACTAGGTAACTCTATTTACCTATTGAAATTATATTGCACGGATATAAAGAATGATTGTCTTGTATTGCAAACGAAAAATTTCTTACATTTGCAATACAGGATTTTTAGAGGAATTCGGCTTCCAGCCTTAACCGGATGCAGCTTAGTAGGTACTAGTGTTTTACATGGAGCAACTGCCTATCGGACCTCCACAACCCAGTTACCGGGGTAACACGATACCCCTTTCACAAATTACATTTCAAAGTATATTTAAAAAAAAATGCCGTTCTCTTATTTCCGAAGTTTGCAAATAAAAAAAAGGTATAATTAGGGTTGATAGACATTAACCTAAATATTACAGGAAAAGTAAATTTATGATTCTAAGTAGTAGTTTTGAAGATATGTCAGCAATTCCTTTACAAACAAACTCAATTATGCGGTCGGAAAAAACAAGATTATTGCGAATTTACTGCGTATATTTTTCCTACTGAAGCTCAGAACCCTCGGGTTTCATTTTTAACCTATATCTCTGGAAATATCAAAAATTTAATATTTTGCCTCCAAATCGTAATTTAAGTTAAATCCGCTGTTAAGTTTACTTAACGATGTAGGTACTAGGTACCTACACACTTTACTGTAGTACACGTTGAAGGCATTAGCGGCTTAATTTAACAACCACCATTTTTTAAATACATAATAGATACCTTGCCTATTGTTGACAGCGATTATAAAATATTTTACTAGAAGTAAAACGTTTTATAAAAAGGTACAAGTAAAATTGGGCCTACAAGCTTTATCAATACGAATACCTACATTGTAAAGTAAAAAGCATTTACTGAATGACATCTATTGAATAACAATGCTTATATTGAATAACAAGGACACAATGAACCTGGTAAATTGCCCGACGCGCTGAGTGAATTATCTGGCGGTTTAATGAAACCTAGTAGGCAAATAGTCCGTCAAAATAGAATTTCATTAAATTATATTTTAAAACTTGGTTTTTGTACTGGCAAAAAAGTATTTCACTTTCATTCTTCCATTATTAGTATTTTCTTTCTTTGTCAGGTAAGAACTTCTTTGTACGGCCACGAATAAAGGCATTAATATGAAAAATCTATTGAAGTTTACACCAAGATACAAAGTATCTCGCCTCGCGTCTTAGTTAAACAACAGTAGAAGAAATGTAATTTCCCCAACAGCCATTAGCAAGTTTCCTGCCTATTATGTCGCAGGTCGGTCGTAGTCGTATATAAGATTAATGACCCGATGCCTCCATTTTGTTGTGGCGATGACCTGTCACAGTGGGTGCAACAAAAGGGTGTCTCGTGAGCCTCATGAAAGCAATCAATCCCTAATTGTCGCACCGCCGTCGCTTATTTACTTTATAAACATTTCGACGTACTTTTCCAGCTTACTTGTTGAGTAACTTCTTCAAACTTCAGTAAAAGTTGTTTTTGTCCCAACAATTTGTTTTATGTAGGTACATAGTTACGGCATCTTAATCAAAGTTTATTCTTTGTCTCCACTTGTATCTATATCAATCTCCGTGCTCCGAATTTAGAACATTCCGCTGGGTGTTATTGATTTAGTATTTTTGGCGCTGTATAGTTCTTGCTTAGAAACAAATAACACTCACTTCTATTTGTTTCATATCGTTACATAAGTTTTGATGGCAACAAAACATTTTCAATTTTCAAAAGTATGTTTGTTTTATTCTCTAAAAATCTAAATTCTTCTAAATATTGATTAATCTAAAATTAAACTGTATTCATACTAAATAGCTAATAACTGTTTATACTGTTACTATTTTATCTTCTTTTACTGTTTAATAATTCTATCTAGAGTTCATTTAAAAAATCAAGCTGGTTACTCTCGACACATTTCTGATGAGTACGTTTATTTTTAAAGAGTTTACGAATTCAGCAGCCCCGAAGGACTTAAGGTCACCGAGGCATTTACACGACAAACGTGGTCGAGATACTTAAACAGCTTGTTGCATAGTTGTGGATTCTAGCTGATATTATGAGCTCGATTATCTACCGACTAACATTTCCACCTCAAATACATGACAACTCGCTATAGACGATTATAAATCAATTAATACATAATTATATTTAGTGCTATTTGGTTCTATTTCGTGAGTTATCGTGCAAGAGGGTCAAAGCGACATCAATTTACTGATATTAAAAGCTTGAGACAGATGTGGGTTGGTATCAATATTTTATTATGCTAAGCTTAATATTAGCACACGTAATAGGTACCTACATGATAACTCATTATAAAAATACCTCCTCAGAAACACGGATCCCGCATGAAATGTTCGGCGTGCAAGATCGTCGCGCACACAGCATGCATCGACATACTGATGGACCGCGTGCAGTTCACATGCAAGCCGACCTTTAGGGACGTGGGCGTGCGCCAGTACCGCGAGCAGACCATCACCCACCACCACTGGGTCCACCGCCGCTCAGAGAAGGGCAAGTGCAAGGCCTGCGGTAAGGTGAGGGCCGCAATATATGTGTCGCTTACGTCACCGATTAATGTTGCTCTGACATAAGAAAACGGCTGTGTTTGTGTTGATATTTTTGTTGCATTTTTAAAGAATATGTACTCAAAAATCGCAAGTAGTTATTCGATTATTATTGGTTGAGCTCAGAAGGCGGCAATAAAAGAGTGTGTAGTGTGTATAATATTATTATAATTTAAATTTAGATCACATTCAACAGATTTCTTAGTAGGTAGGTACAGAGTTCTTAATGTATTTGTCGTTTTCATAGAGTGCAATTAGTGTAGCAGAATTTGCGTGTAATCGATTCCTTTCTTGCATGGTTATTATTCAAAATGACGTGCATTTAAATATTATGAACGGACGGTGGGTCATACTCGTTACCTAAATATAGCCCATATAATATTTGAGTAGTGCTGTTAAAGTTTCCTGTTAGTTGCCTATGTATATTATTTGAGATTACAAGAAATGACTAACGTTTTACTTGTAAGTACAAAGTAGCTTTCAAGGATATTTTGACTATAAACTATGTAAAAACTTAATAATTATAAAATAATTTTATGTCCTTATGTAAGTATTTTGAAGATATAATAATTTTATTTACTTTAATAAAAACAAGTAAATATTTTTTACAAAAACGAACGTTTTACAATAAACTTATATGTATAAAGAAAAACAAGCTATCCCACACTGGTACCTAATTTTACACACACACACACACATATGTAGAGTAAAAACGGTGCCTATTCGCATCCGACAAATAATAAATTATAGAAGACGATATGATGGTCTCAGCATACATTAATAATTTACTTTTTAATATCCAAACGTGAATCCCATAAATCATCAATTTTATCACACACACAGCGCAAGCGCACTCCCTCCATGTTAAAGAACCCTAATCTTTTACATTAGCACCCACCCTGTATAATTTATTATGAAACAAGTAGTAAAATCAATACGTAAATAATACGAATATAATATACCAGCCGTTTTCATTATGACAGTGACACATTTATGGGTCAATGTGGTATTTGTAATTAACCTGTGTGAGTTTTATCTGATTGTTTGGTTAGTTTTGGTACCATTTTATTTAGTCATGTGAATTCATAACTGATATTATTTAAGTAGTGCTTTTGTTCACTTTTTCGTCAGATTATAAATTTCCTTTTGTCCCTCCTCTTTCAGTTACATGGTAGTTTAAATTTTTAGTTAAAAATAATTATTCCGTTGATTCCCTTATTTTTTAAAATTAGTAGTATATTTTTTTTAAAGGCTTAATAGTTTTAATAAATAGACCGTATACATACTAATTTAAATATATTAAAAGAATACATTTAAAGAACATCAGTTTGCGTTTAAAACGTAAACATAAAAACGTAAAAGCCCAAATTAGTATCATTTAGGTCATTATTTTTTTAAATCGCGTAGCTATATTTTTTGACCAAAATTATTTGCAGTTCAGATGTTGTCCTGTTACAATTTTATTTTAAGAATGATTGTATTTGAGGGCACATTTTCATTTTAGGATTTTAATTATTCGTAGAATAGCATTTCTCTGAGAGTTTCAGCCACGTTTTGCGGTTATTTACAAGCCATAAAATTATGAATTGTACATTTACAAAAACAGTAGTCATAATTTCCTTATTGTTTCGACCGTTGGACATTACGTGCGTTGAATATTTTAAACTAAATCAGACAGAGACAAATTCCGCATGACTGCTGTTTAAACAGAGGAAAAACGTCTCACTCTTAATTATATTGCAAGGTGGTTTGTTTTTACCCGACTGCGACAGAAGGAGGGTTATGTTTTTTGACTCATTTTTGATCGATTTCAATAAATTTTTCGTCATCTTTAAGATTTTTGCAGTAGTGGTAATTAATATTTTCAATGTCGTTTTAAACTCTATTTTACACTAAGGCATTCTTTATTTGCCACATTTTCAGATTTTGTCGTTGTAAAGTATATAGTATTACGAGAAAATTATAATATTATACTTAGGTACCTATATCTATACAGTTACCAGAACTTATGCGTGATACGAAAACTAATAAACAGACTGATTAATAAATTAATGGGGCTTGGTATAATTAAATGTGCTAGATTGATCATCTAATCTGCCGGGTCATTCATTAATATGTATGGTGCAAGCCGTGAGTGGCCGAGATGTTGTCGTGCAATCACAATCCTGAAAGTTAGCCGCCAGACAAAGTCATTACATTAAGAGTCCTTTGCTCGAGCCACTTAATTGAGTCTTTAATTATTTAAGAAAAATCGATAAGTACCACTTTGTCCACCGAGCAGTTATTTAATGGGAAAAGTTCTACGTATCTTATTCTAGAACCATTAACTTTCTAATCACACAGTAAAATGTAAGTTCTAACAAACAAACGTTCGTCGTGAGCCCGTGTATTACGCTTGATAATGCAATGAATCCTCGCTAAGTACCCGCCCACATATAAAATCATAAAACCTAAATGTCTTGATGAAGATTAAGACGGTTAGTTTTTTAATTAAAATTTTATGAATCTCATTTATCATCCTTGTTGCAGTTTTACATAAAAAGTAAACTTATATATCAGGATGAAAGACGTCTGGAAATAAATTGAAATAAAACTCGACCAAGATTTTAGCTGAGGGGGAACGGGTAATCGCTGATCTCAATATTCTTATAACACAGACCTGAGTCTAATTGACAGGAGTATAACAGTCTGCGGCTCCTCACCACAGTTCGTGGCTAGACTGGCAAAGGCGAGGACAACTGTGTCTCGCATCCCGTGGTTAATATGTCACATGTGTGTCAGTGTGGGATTGGCAAACACACGAGCTAACCCTATAACCTATGTCCTATATTCGTTTAGAGTTTTAGAGAGACATACAAACTGGTTCTACGAAAAAAAATCGGCAACGGTGTTACGAAAATAAAAAGGTCACACTGACGGCTCAACTTTTTTTTACCCTGCCTGCAAGAGCTGCGGAACGTCCGGCTTTACCGGCTATACGGACATGTTTTGAGTTTTACATCAGCCAAAAATATTAAGGTCCAATACAAAGAACTTTCTTGTTCATAAAATATAGGTACTGCTATCGCTTACTTCAGTGATATGGCACAATGACTTCTTTTCTATACACCTAATAATGAGATTAATTCCATTTATATTAAAAATGTGAATGTGAGTCTGATTGTTTATTAGACTTTCACGGTTAAACTGCTGAACCGATTTAGATGAAATTTGGTATGAAGATAGATGGAATCGAGGAGACAGTTATAGGCTATGTATTATTTGGGTGACTGAAGCAGAAGCAGCCCTTAGAGCGCGGGTGAAACTGCGGGAAACGCCAGTAAAGTAATAAAAAAGCGATTCAGTGGTTTCATGTACCGAGTTTAGAGGCACGTAACCACTCATACTGTCATATTTACTATCCAATTCACACAAAGATGCATAAATCAAGTGTAAATGATTTAGACTATTGTCTGGTCAAGACAATACTGAATGATGATTTCAATGCCATAGCTACATTATGATAATGTAGCTATGGCTTTCATAAATTGGTTACAAGCAAGTGTAAAAATCTCAAATTTGCTTTTTTCGAACTTTTAGTCTCGTCTCGTTCTTCGTTTTACCGAAACACTCGAGCTGATAGGTCGAGGTAAATTAAACGAAATAGCATATCTCAGTCACCTTCTTGAATTCCTATATTCGCTTGCCTGAATCCTGACGTGTCTTGTTAAAATTGGCTTCTAAATTCCACTTGGGTAAAATAAACATCCAAATAACTTGCAACTGTAATTTGCCAAACGAATTAGAAGCTCAATTAGTCCTTTGAGTTCTATCACTAAATATATCTACTTGCGTATATTGGTGACGAAGTTCGCATTTGCAATTCTAATTCTATAATACCGTGAAGAGTATGGACTGTGAATGAAATGTGCAACTCAGGCTTGCCATTGAAGTACAAGTTACTTATAATTATGGCTGTACAAAAACTTAAATGATATCATTTTCATTTTTGGCACTTTCACGTTTTGTGATTAAATTAACAATCGAAGCAAATAACATCTGTAAAAAAAGCTGAGAATTTACGGAAAATCCTCTTTATTATATTGTATGCTGCTCCAACTAAATATTTGATGGTATAACATAGTAGCTTTTCGTAGCAGGCAGTTTAACCACGTGTTTAATGAAGTGTATGCGACCGCGATGCTTACCGCTGGCGGGCTGTCGGCCCTCGCCCGGCTCGCCACGCGGCTGTGTCAACTCAAATGATTTGCATCTACATACGTACCATGAATATGGCCGACATCGCATGCGACACGTCACGAGCTCACGACACATGAACGCCGCGCTCCCTCTCAACACGAAATTAAAACTTCATTTTTAATGACGTGTTACCATATCGCTTGCACAGCCTGCACTTTGGACAACTTTGTACAAAAAATAGTGGCTCTAGACTACATTTTATACTTTAATTCTAATGAATATTATCTATGTGGATACGATAAGCATAGAAAGCGCTTTGGATATACATACATACGTATTAAGTGTTAGGGCCAAGCTTTTGGCTGTTAATTGTTTAATGCTGGTAGCTGTTGTAATGTAGTTACATTTGTTGATTTCAAACGTTGATTGCCAATGTGACAATGCTAATTTATGTAGTTCACGTTTGTTACACTTATTATGGCACGGTACTGAATGGGTTTCATTAGTAGTTACTTCAAAATCCATCATTCATAAAATGTATGTTGGTTTAAACAACAAAATTAATAACTTTTATTTTTGTAGCGAAATGTGTGTTTTTTATGTGGCTTTTTATTTTTTGTGAATCACTTTATTCATTTGCATGTGTGTTGCATGGTTGTTTTGTTGTCACAGTCATTCCGGCGCAGCTGCTGTCGGTGGTGCATACCAACTCAGGACACAGTAGACAAGGCTATAGGAGTAGACAGTGGTGAAATTGTGAATGTGCGTATCCATATGTGTTGCCTGCAGGTGGTGGCCAGGTGCTCAGTACAGGACAGAACTATATTATTACACCAACATTCCTCAATAACGTAAAATGTTTAAATTTTCAGTAAAATTTATTATTACCACTTGAGCAATTGCATGTCAGCTGAATTTAAACTTTAAGATTTTATTAAATATTTTTATGGTATCTCAGTGTGAAGCTGAGAAAAACAAACGAATTTCGGGAATGTCGGCCATTAAAATCCAACCTGAATATTAATTGTTGCTTACTTATCATTAAGATATCATTGTAGCTAATCGGTGTAACATTTATTTCTTACTAACATTGGCACTAATTTCAACTTTTCTCGACAGTCGCTGCAAGCTAAACTATCATTTAGCTCGAAGGAAATCGTTGCATTGACTTGTTCGTGGTGTAAAGATGCATATCACAACAAGGAAAGCTGTTTCAATCTTCAGCGGATAGGAGAAGAATGCTCATTAGGTACGGTAATAACAGCCCAAAACTTTTGTCGTTATACTACTTTACACTTGAATAATACTTACAAATTTTATCCAATCATTTCTTATCTTCCATAGGATTGCAATATAACATAATAGTACCACCGTCGTGGATCGTTAAATTGCCAAGAAGAGGTAGTTTTAAGTCATCACTAAGAAAATCGCCTAAGAAAAAAAGCGCTTCCAAGAAAAAAGGGAAAGATTCAAAAAATGAACAGAAAACATTTGTGATTAAGCCCATACCTACGGCAAGCGTGAAGCCAGTATTAGTTTTTATAAATCCGAAAAGTGGAGGCAACCAGGGCGCCAAACTACTGCAGAAATTCCAGTGGCTACTCAATCCTCGACAAGTTTTTGATCTCACGCAAGGAGGACCTGGACCTGGGTAAATATTTAGGTTCTTTACTAGATTCTTTGAATGTTAGCAGAATATAGATCTTAACACGATGAGAGAAATCATTGATTTGATAATAATCGGATTAACTGCTAGGATATGAATATCATAAATAGCTAATATGATGATAACCACAAATATATATAATAAAAATGCGCCAAAGCATCTTATTAAGAAAAATCCCTATAACATGACATTACTATTACTTTTTAGTACCTTAAATGTTTTTATAATTAAAACTGCAAGGATCGATAAGCATGAGATTCTCATCAAGTACAAACTACCTCCGCTTGTTGACCTGAAAAAGCCAATAACCGGTTCGATCCATTAAAATGTTAAGGCCAAGCGGACTCGTTACATCATTGACATTCACCTTATTTAACAGCTTTTATCTAAATTATAAAGTCTCCGGATTGGTATGCTAATGATCCTCACCGACTGCCAACATGTCAACTATAAATTACGCTAATAATCTTTACCCACACAAGTCAGATTTTTACTCAGAAACAATGATCTTTATTATAAATATATATTTTGCTCATATTTTACGAACAACTAGGTACAAAGTTCTAAAACATTTTAAAGTTATATCTAGGTCATATAACTTTTTGACTATCTCACCAACTTCTAGACCATTAAATCCTAGATAATTATAATAAATGGTTCAACTTTACGAACCTATGAAATAAGTCTACTATATTATTAATTATAATTAGACACTATTAACAATATTTACTATGTATGTATGTCATCGCGCAAAAAGATAGGTATTTCAACTATTCAATTGAATCTTTCTCTATCTCAAAAGATTACAATAGCGAATTGCGGGCGACGATCACTCCTGCCAAGGGCAGCTGGTTGGTGACCTAGATACGTCATAATTATGTTTTTTCTGGGTGCTGAATTCATAATAGAGGTTAATTTCAGTTTGGAGCTGTTCCGCAAGGTGCCGAACCTGCGCGTGCTGGCGTGCGGTGGAGATGGCACGGTGGGCTGGGTGCTCAGCGTGCTCGACCGCATCGGCACGCGGCCAGCTGTGGGCGTGCTGCCGCTCGGCACCGGCAACGACCTGGCGCGGGCGCTCGGCTGGGGCGGTGTAAGTATTACAACGTTAAACAACTCCTTACGCCGTCACTGAAGAATTTGGTACACTTATGATCCCAATTATAAACGTCTTTGAATTTACGGGCGATGTGATAGGCTTTTGCAGTAACGTGTCGGTCCAAAACTTAGGCCTATTAATTTATGTTTAAATTCAATGCTAGGTTGCCTATTTATTCTGTGTTGATATTTTTTTTGATTAAAAGTAGGTTGTAATTATTTTATAATGTAGGTATTATGTTTCTTTAATTTCCATGAACTAAACCAGTTTTTTTAAATGGAGGGAAAATAAAGCAGGAACCACGTAACGAGCGTAAAGACATGTGGGAGGTGTTATTATGACGTTATCAGTGTCCATGCCTCGGGGACGGGAGTGTCGTGCGTGAACAAGTAAAATAAATTCATTCCCGCCCCGTGGGAACCGTCCAAATGCTTAACTGGGTATTACGTACGGTATTTAGTAAATATATAAATGGCCTGGCACGGCTCACCTTTATTTGTTTGCCAGTTCCAAAGTATTAAAACAATGCGTTTCATGTGTTATTCGGAATAACTGTTGGTTTGGAGCTTGGTAAACAATTTTTCCGTCTGCCTAGAATACGAATAACTAAGATGTTTAGGAAAGTTTTTTATCTCAAAGTAGGTTAATTTTTGCAACCCAACCCTACTTGCAACTGAGCTTACTAAAGGAACAGCTTTAGGAACTTCCAACTACAACAACTAAGTACAATTACTGCATTTTAACCTAATATCAAGAGAGCTCAGATCATGTGTATTATATCAAAAATAGTATTTCATCTTAGTAATATTGAGGTCTAAGTATCTCATACCAAAAAAAAATATGAAGAAGACGTAACCTTTTACAGCTGCAGAAAATTCTAACGGTAAAACATACCAGAAGTTTTATGAGAAAGCTTTTAGAGAACTTGAATTAAATCTAAAAAATACAAGTAGACACCTACTAACACTTGTAACACGTGTGAAAGCGCGGAGTCAGATAAATGAAAAAGCTAAAATACTCGTGCACTTATTTTCCGGGCGGTGATTATGAGGGACGCGGACTTGTTATTCGAAATTAATTAAAAATTATACATTCATTTTTATGCAAAGGGAAAATCAAAAGAAAACAGTAGGTATACCTATGAATATGCAAATTCTATTATTACTCGTTGTCGCTTGACGTACGACAATATGTTTTAACGAGCCCATAAACAAAGTTTATTACTTTGTTCATGAAAATTTTACTAGTCTCCAAAACGACAAACAAACTCCTGACTGGCTCCGGATTTGTGTAATATTCTTTCATTGTTACGATTCACAAATGTTCCGACATTTTCACCCTCATTGTGTTTATTCACCGATAATTATCAAAGAGCCGTGTAATTTCCCTTTAGACTATTCTTTGCCAGAGCAAAATCATGCAAAATGAACACTTTTGTTACAAATACTTGATCATAAACTATATTTTTTTTCCATTTCTCTTCAGAAAATAAGAATCATAGATCTTTTTAATGATACCGTATTTATTGGAGTTTTTACCTACAGATAGCCTGTATCTTTTGATAAACAGAAACATAATAATTCACAAAAAATAATAGTTACATAGAACTATATTCATAGGTCAAGTTAATTACCTCCATAAGTGAACTAATTAGGAGCAAAATAGGTTGCGTTTGGAGTAAACAAGATTGTACTTAACTAAATCTCCTTATACAGAGCGTCGAGGTAAGAAGACTTACGCTTAGCTCGCTGAGGCAACAAGGCTAACGCATCAGCTTTGTTCCGCAAACAAATAGCAATATGGTGGAGCTGCGTTATAAAGAGCTTCAACTGCACGCTACATTGTTATAAAATTACTCTTAATAATATTGATAACATTGTTATACAAGCTTAATGTTATATCCAGCTAACGTTTATCTGCAGGACTACATTCCAGATTAGCGTAATATTCTCATTATCATTTAGGCTGTGGGATATTAAGGTCAGGTTAATGCGATCAAAATGTCTAGTTGTTGAACACAAAGGACATTACGTTAAGGCAGCAAGCTAGATTTAACGCAAATAGTAGGTACCTACCTAATAGACAAATATAAACAAAATGTTTCAGAGTGTTTACAAATAAAAAAAATACTTGGAATTATTTCGAATGCGCTACTTCAAAGAAGCCTATCAGTATCTTTTGTTTCGTTAAATTAATTATGCCTACTTTAGCTACAATGAGCACAGTATTAACTTTATAATGTAGGTATAATTGAAAGGAATTAAGAGATTCTTTTAATCGTTAATGGGTACCTAACAAATAACGCTTAAAAATGGAAATTAAATATATTTGTGTTTATCTTACAATAATAATAATATAATAAACGAACTTACAAAGTTAATTCTAAGTACTTACTCGCTTTCACTGATAGATCCATAAGGTTTTTGGTCTGACATGTTATTAGATATGACGGATATTAAAAAATGTATAATTTCCTTTCTTTTGTAATTGATTTCGTAATAAAGAACTGATTTCACCACAAATAAAAATTGTCTACAAAACCTACAATTTGATATAGCAGTTATAATCATAAGAAATAATTATGTCGATCATTGAAGAACTGACATTAATTTTACCAACATGTTTTTGTTATTTCTCTTAACATACATAAATGTGAACAAAGTACCCAACTAAATCTAATACAGAAAGAAAACTCAAATCATTTAGCTATTTATGAAACAAATACATGTATACACAATAGTATACAAGTGTCCAAGATCCCTGAATATATTGTGTCTTTATTTTAGTGATCGAAAGCACGATTGCTGAGAACTTGCCCTAGGCTACGATTCCAGGAATCGAGTCGAGCAATAATATTATTGTAACTGACGAAATCTAGGTGCACTATGGCGTGATGTTATGATAATTCTAAGACAAATAGTGTTTGTAGTATACACAGTGTACATTAGCACCGGGTACGTATGGACATAACTACTATATGGGTATTAGTGGAGACAAAAGACGGGGTGATTAATAATTACAGAGAATACTCCATTCAAGTCAAGGTCTCATTTACACTTCAAATACGTATTCAATTGACTATCGTGTTTACTATGTGCATAACAAACATTTAATATATATTATTATTCGTTCTATATGAAATACATCATCCGCAAAGTTATTACTAGGCCTTCATAAATGCTTTTTTAACATGCTGTCAAATAGACGTTCAATGTCCTGCAAAAACAGAGACTCATTAAGTTACAAAGCATTCCAATTTTCTATGCAATTAGAGACGTAACGTCATACCAAAAAAATATTTTGCCCTCGAAGTACCCCTAATAAGCTATTTGAAAACGTAATAGACCTAGCGTAATAGAATATGCGTCAGCTACTGAAGTGCTCGCCCCAAAGCCCACATGCGTGGCGTTTATTATGTCCCGTCTGTGTAAAATATTAAATTAATGATTCATTGAGACTTTGACCTACTACGCGGGAACGAATAAACATTGTATATTAATGGTTTAATTTTTTTTAAACAACTCGTTTTTTTTATTTTTAGTATGAATACAGTTGTAAAGTACAATCAAACATTGAAATGGCAACAAAAAGATACAGCAAAAATTTAAACCTGCAGTTTCAAACGTTGTATTTTTTCCTCTTTAATGAAGTAAAAACACTGAATACACGACCGTATGCGTATATTCCCACGCAACTTGCCCGAGTCAGTAGAGCGAAATAGGTTACATAGAGTTGAAGCTAAGCATTGCTTTTTCACCCTCAACCTTTATTTGAATGCTATAAAAGTTTTTCTTTTATATTTTCTTGCAGAGGGGTAGGGTAGACGAACAAGATGGGTATTTAAGCCAATATGACATGGTAGGTAATCTGCTGGAGGGAGTCTTGATTCATTCACGCGGGTCGATCGATCAAGGTTAAGCTACGACTTTTGTCGGACCGTAGAGTACAACGATGAATGGGTGGTTCGATAAGGCTAACGAAGCTACGAAAGCACGTTAAGCTGATGTTCACCGTCACCATGTGACAGGTCTCGTGTACCTAATAACTAGAATTTGTAGGTTAGATAAGAAGTAGCTCGATGTAAAATACTGATAATCAGTAGGTATGCGTTAGATAGTCGCACCCAACATAGTTGGTAAAAGGCAGACGATGATTAGGTGGATGAATATTATAGGTAATTGTTTAAGCATTTCTTTCTACTTCTTTCTATTAGGGTTACGAAGACGAGCCAATATCGAAGATCTTAGCAAACATCGGCGAGAGTGACACCGTGTTGCTGGACCGCTGGGAGCTGAACGTGGAGCCAAACACGGCAGCAGCGGGCGAAGACACCAGCAACGCCAAACCAGAGTTACCTCTCAACGTTGTCAATAATTATTTCTCGTTTGGCGTCGACGCTCACATAGCCTTAGAATTCCATGAAGCTAGGGGTAAGTTGGTTTATTATTTGTGGTTCCATTACAAAGCCATTAAGTAATTGCATGTTTTATGACTATGTATTTATTAAATACCTCTAAAATAGACAAGACCGCCTTTGCTAACCCACAATTTGATTGAAATAAATATCTGTAAATTTGAAGCAGTTAAAACAATAGCTAAGCAGGGCATTACATTATTATCACGCTGTATATTAACCTAGTCACATAAAATCGCTTTCCTGCCCTCCTTTCCTGATAAAGTATTTCTTATGACTCATGATCCATCACCTAAATTGTTTCACCCTTCAAGCTTTTCATTTAAAACATCTTTCTATCCATTTATCTTGCAAAATTATGAATGAAATGTATTATCCACTTTATATTTAATAAAGTTTGCACTCACAACGATATGATGGCCTGAGATATGTAGGGTCATTGTATTTTCTCGGTCGCACCCCTTTTCTAAAACACTCCTAGATTCTACTTCAAAGTATACCAATTTTAAATTTAATTTATGTATCTGGATAAAATTAAATTGTCTGGAAGTAAAATTATTCTTTCTCGCATTTACTGAAAGACCAAAAGGATTTTTGGAACTGACAACTGAACAGATAAGGCGGAAATTTAAAGCTGTATAATTTCCTTTTTTAATGATACCCAACTGCATATTTTTTACAGCAGCATTTTATGCAAAAATAAACCAATTGACCCGCTTATATTACCGCAACTTAGTCATGCACGACTACTACATAACGTGCCATGAACATGGTATGTTATTATAATAAACTGGGGTTTTCATCTAATAGACGTTATTAAAAACAACACCCAATGCTTATTAAAATTAATTTATTGTAATATCTTCCACAATATAATCGCCTGAAGTAGAAGCATAAATAAACTGCTTTATTTTCATAAGCTTATTATCTACATATTAGATACAAAACAAAACATTATGTAGGTATGCTTTATATTATATTATACCAAAAGATAATTTGGTAGGCATGCATTCCAAATTGTGAAGTTGTCACGAGTTTTCCTGATATTAATAAAACTTTTCGAAAACTCGCATTTTCCATTAAAATATTTCAATTGTTTGAAAATTACCATCCGACCGCCGTCGGCATTCTCTCAGGCTGTGTTGCAGGCGCATAATTGTTAAGCATAAAAATTCTTGTGAAAACCACAACGTTTTACTTCATGATATGACTACTACAATCGACATGACGTAGGTCTTTGTGGGGTCCGGTAAATTCTCGTAATTTAATGTAGATGTCAGAAATCTAGTTGTAGTCCAATCCTAATTTCAACTTTCAGTGCCATTACGTCAAAGTTTACATATTTTTTAACGTTAAAAATGTGCTGTGTTATTTCGCTGAACGAAATTTATATATATTTTGTTAAATAATTAGACATTTTTTAACCGACTTCTTAGTTAAAATTTTGTGCATTGAACAACATGTATTCCTTAAAAACAGAGGCTCATCCAGAAAAGTTCAACTCCCGAATAAGAAACAAGCTGTTCTACGGTACCGCCGGAGGGAAGGATCTCATGCAGCGCAAGTGGAAGGGCCTCGCCGAGTTCGTCACCATGGAGTGCGACGGCAAGGACCTGACGCCCGTGCTCCGCGAGCACAAAGTTCATGCCATTGTCTTCTTAAACATTCCAAGGTCAGACTTGGCCTCGTATTCAAGTGTAAATGTATTTTCTAAAGGATTAGCTATTGCCTAACACCTGCCGACAAGACAATACGAAAAAAGGCCTTTGTCATCAGAACTGTGTAGTGACTAAACTCTTAAACTGAAACCTTAGTAAAATCAATATTAATTCGGCATTGTGGATGCTAATTTTTGGCATTACTATTTTCTGAAATTATGGTTTGTTTATATTGTAAGAGCGTACAGTTAATTAAATTTTTTTTTTTTTTTTTTTTTTTTTTTTTAAAAAACGTTGCCCCACACTAGGAATTACTCCTGTGTCGTGGGTGCGTTTACAAACATACATTACACATGCACAAACACCCAGACCCGGAACAATTTTAGTTGTCCCGTGCGGGAATCGAACCCGCGACACGCCGCGCAGCAGCCAATTGCTCAGCCACTACGCCAAACGTGCCGTCTAATTCTAATTCTCTTTGTCTTATCTATTTTTTATTGTTCTTCTAAATATTCACTGTTTTTGAGTCGAAATACATAATTGGAAGATATTTAGACGTCCGTATTGTTTACAGTTACGGGGGTGGGACGCACCCTTGGAATAAGTCAGGGGGAGCCTTTGAGCCCTCCACTGAAGACGGCTTAATAGAAGTAGTCGGATTAACCACTTATCAATTGGTAAGTCAGAGCCAGATCGATCATTTAAGTATTTGAATTAGCGCAGGTGCTTGCTACATTATTTTCTGTCTTATCCCGGCTTAGCTATGAGATTAATGATGATAGAGTTATAGTTAAATCCACTCAGTACTTTATAAAATGTACGATATATCGAAAATTCACTGTATTATTTTATTGCCCTGTCTGTAAGACCGACACTACCTTCTTCCCGTCCAGTTATTATAATCCTATTTGTCAGATATTGCAAGACCCATGCGAAGTGATAGAATTTTCCGCTGTAGCCAATAGAGAATTGTTTTGATTGGTCATCATTTCTCTACTTTTTGTAACTACTAAAAGTGTGTCTTTTAGTTAAGGATAGGAAATAGAAGTACTTACTTATCTTGTATAGGATTGTTCTACGCGTTCATGAGATGTATCCTGTTAGTTCCACGTTTTCACTGGAAGTATTTTTAAAAGATCCATAGTATTAATTTGTTGGAAATAATAGATAATATGAAAACTTAAAAATATATGAGCAAAATTCCGCATACAAACAGTGAAATTATATAAAAACCAATTGAGTAATCAGTAAAATGCTGTTTTTAGAAACGGGTTTATGTATTTTTCGTGGGGCAATTGAAAACCGAGACGTCTCAAGCTGATGGCACTTTTCTCTTTCATTGTTGAAAATTTGCATATTTTAAAGGGATTGATCGATTTAAATATTGTGGATGGCAACTAAAGTGCATTCCAAATTCAAATTTTACCATTCTTTTCGAAAGGATAATTTTCTTCTCTCTTTGCAAGACCAGTGTAATGTAACGTGAAGTTTAAAGTACCTATGTAAATGAAGTTGTGTATTTGCGTGTTGCGTGTATGTCTGTATATAATACATATATTATTATTTTTTTTATTTAGTCAGTCGAAATATAGGCATAGGCACAATTTTGCAATAGTCTGTTTTAATGTTCAATATGGTGTAGCCGTTGCTGCAAGCGGGTGGGCATGGCACCTGCATCACTCAGTGCAAGACTGCGAAGATCGTGACCACGAAGGTGATCCCCATGCAAGTGGATGGGGAGGCCTGCCGCCTCGCGCCCTCCGTCATCACCCTCTCTCGGCTTAATCAAGCCATCATGCTTGCTAAGAAGAAACCTGGCAGGACAATCGCACCGTAAGTATTTAAATAAAAAAAATAACAATTAATAAATTATTTAAATAATAAAAAAATATATTTCAATGATAAATAAATTATTTAAATAATCCCAATAAGTTACTTTACGTTAGTTAATTTAGTACAGTTATTTAACTTAACGTTACCTCTATATCTTTATTTTAATATTAGTTTGGTTTCGTATATATAGACGGTTATTTTTCAAAATGCCACCGCAGCTTTTTCGGAATACAAGTATTGGTTTACAAAGCAACCAGATGCAGCCAGTATATTCGTATTTTACAAAGCGACTGTCGTCTGATCTTTGAAAATTCGGAGTCCCGGAATTCTTCTTATTTTAAATCGAATTCTTTAACTTTTGAATTTCCAACATAACTTACATCCATTGTATGAATGTTCTGTTTAAATCCTGAGTAATATTATAGGTTAATGCAAAAGTAGGTCCGTCTATTTATCTGTTACGCTTTCATGGTAAACGGCTGAACCGATTTAAATGAAATTTCGTATGGAGATAAATCGGAGCCTGGGAAAGGGTATACGATAGTTTTTAACCGGGAAGATGAAATAGGTACCTCAGGAAGTGAGTAACACCGGCGGGAAACAGCTATTCAAATGTAAATCTGAGCCTTAGGTTGAAAGAAATGAGAATCTTTTGAGTTTCGTAAAAAGAAATTGTTAGTAAATAAAAATGATAATAATGTACGTATATAATGGTAATTCGTTTATGATATTCAGTAATTCTATTCAGAAGCTTCCACATAAATATTTTTCTGTGCTTCATATAATATTCATTGGTTACGTACTTAATGTACTTATGGTGTTAATGTTTGATAAGTTTAGTTCCGTTCGGGTAGGTGCCTACTTTATTAATAAGCTAATGCTCGTTTGTAAAATAAAAGATGTTTGTATGTGTAAAATATATACACAACTAGATCTGTTGTTGACTCATAAGTATATTAAAGTATGATCAGTGTTTTTTAAGTCCTCTGTTTGTACTGTATAACTAATGATTCAGGAAAAAGTAAAACGAAAGTGGCTTTCAATTCCTTTGTATGTATATTTTAATCACCGTAAATATTTATTTGTAGACTAATACATGTTTTTGTTACAGTCAAACTACATTGGACAAACTCACCCTCACAGTGAATCTCATAACGATGGCTGATTACGAGCGACATCACTATGACAAGGAACTGCTCGCAAAGACAGGTAACAAATTGAACCGACAACCGTCTTCGTAAACCTTACCAAGTAAACTGCGCAAAATATTCTATTCAATCACACGGTTCTAACATCTAGGTATCTACAAGATGTGGTAAACAGTTTTAACTGTTTTCATTTTTAACTTGGTCAGAAAAGTTCACCGGTTCTAAGTTAAGATCAATCGATATTCCGGCTTGATTTTGCTAGCACTGGGAAAGCTCAACTGAGCTTTAAGTTTGAATGTTTATTGCTCGCCAGTAGTTGGCGGGGAGTTAAATTCAATCTCTGTTATTTTACCTTGACGGGGAGCAATCGACTCTATTGAAACTGTAAAAGTTTTAAATTGTAACCCACCAACCAAATTCTATTGGAATTTTGGTCCTCTTGTTTATTGATTTGCCGAGCTTGGACACGATTGTATGGGTCACTATACAGGCTTACAAGCCCCTATAATCATCCACACAACATTGCACAACACATTCGCCGTGTGAAGATGATCTTATATTCACACGGCTAATCATAGTTTCTTACGACGAAAACCCGTGTGTATACAATAGGCCTTACAATTTTATCATTTTTTTTTTCTCTTTTTTACAGTTAAAGCGGGCTCGTATAAAGGTAATGATTCCATTACAAATAATGGGATCATAAACGAACCCTTGAAATGTGTAATAACTTTACGCCTCCTTTCTGCATATTATTACCAGTAATATAATTAATGACTTAATGGGGCCGGCCCATTACTTCTTTATTAGGTAGACATTTGATTTTTTATAAATAAATGCACGTGGCAGTGATTTCAAAAATGATTCGATTTGCCCCCCTAATAGTAGATAATGGATTATTAACCGCTTTTTCTTAACGAAGGTTGATCAGAGTTTTTTGGTCTCTCGGGGGATAAACGATGGTACATACCCTATAGACTTTATCAGCCTATATAAGTAGGCACAGGTTCGTTGCTCAGCCACACCAATCGACGGCAACCTACCTCATAAATATTGATCAATGTTAATTTACCTATAAAATATTGTCATACGTCGAACTTTAACATATTTTTTTATAATTACAAGTAGAGTTTTTTTATGAATATTTTTCATAATAACGAATTAAATTATACAGTTGTTTGTAATAATATTGTTATTATCAATTGAGATAGGTCGATGCAGGATCTGTGGTTAATTTTATTCTTTAAAATATTTTGTTGAGAACGTTGTAGGCACAAATCCATTTCAATTCATAAGTTACAATACGGATCGCGAAATTCGCTCGGTCGCAATCTGAAGTTAAAGTTACTAAGCGAGAGTAAATGTATCCCTATATTTGATCTTGTAATCATTTCGGTGAAGTCTTTTCACCGAGGTAGATCTTAGCTACTTTTGTATTGATATACAATTGAATGTTCTACTAACGCTAATCGTAAACAGGAAAATACTCTTTTACTAGCTAAAGCCCTTTGATCTCGAGAAATAACCGTCAAAACACAATAGGTACATAAACGATCACTGAAAGTAGTAACTAATGTAATAATGAAGTTCCTTTGATAGTCAAAAGTTTTAATGTTAAACCTCACTATGACCTATTTAAACGATGAGTTGTATACATTTTGCTTTAAATAAATATGCCAATGAACGTCTAGATGCACTACATTCATTTTAAAATTTATAGAATATGCATGGACCCAAGAGTTATCGCTACACCAACAAATAAAAACAAACGAAAACATCAACATTAAAAGTCAAATGAGACGTTATAATTGTATTACTTATACATTTATTAAAAATAATTTTGCTCGCGTTCGAAATGCCAATAAATCTGATAGCCGATAAATTAATTTGTCCGGGGAACTGATGAATGGACGAGGGGAATATGGATTTCAGAGAGAATTATTGTGAAAGATATTTTGTTGAATTAAATCTTTAACAAAGGCGCTGTGTTAGGCTCGTTTAAAATAAAATTATATGTTCGAATCGAATTGGAGTGACGACGGTACGGATAATACGAATTTGTTTTGTTACAGCGGAACAAGTCGGCACTCTAGACGTGAACCCTGCTGCTGACTTAGAGCAAATGCGCGGCCTCATTCAGAACATGATCAAAGAATCTCAAGCATACTCGAACCTCACCGACTGGTGGTTTGTCGACTGTGAGTTTTTTAACCATTCCTTCTGTGTGGTACTAGACACTTTCACATTTCTGTACCTGGCATGTACGAGAAAATAACTTGTGTATTTATATCTACTGCTTACTGCCTTGACTTTCCTTATCCGCTCGTTAGTAGGTACAGAATAACATAAAAAAACACATTATGTTTTTTACTAAATAATTGACTGACACAATGCCATGTAACAACCCTGTATACCTAAAGGTAAACAAACCGGGGCTGCGGGATGTTCGAAAGAATTACCGCGCCCCACAATGGAAAGGATCCATGTTCCCGGATGGGTTTTAGTCAGTAAGCGTGTGATGATTGATGGATAAGGTTTAGATGTCATATGTTACTATTTGGCTTGCTCTCTTAGGTTTTTAGCAATCTGTTGGATACATACTTATTTGAGTTTTGGAATTGTTTGAAACTTATTTATTGTTTACCACATACTAATTAATATTGTAACTAAACTCAAAAAACAATGAAATATCTTTACTAACATTGGACTAACGGTACCTACCTACATAACCAGATTGTCTAGACAAGTGATACTAGATACTTACCTACTAATTATTGAACATTGGCATTAACTAAAATGAGTGAATACTAAGTAAAAAATAACGTCGTTTATTAGCTGTAACAGCGGAGCGGTTCTTCCGGATCGACAAGGCGCAGGAGAACCTACACTACCCGGCGGACATCGGGCACGACAACATCTACATACTGGACGCGGCGCCGCACACGCCGGACACGGAGTCCACGGCGCATCCCGACACAACCGCTACCGGCTCGCTGGAGCGCACCGCTGCCTCCGTGTCGCTCGACACCACCACCGGCCTGTCCGTGTCGCTGGACATCTCGCAGAGCGTCGACACCCCCAGTGCTGCCGTCTCGCTCGACGTGCCCGAGTCACATCCCTGGTGAGCTATCAACCGTAATGTGAAGCTGTCTGTCCTGTGCCTGCTCTCTCCCCGGTCGCGACAGATTGCCGTCCCATAGGACTTTTAAGAGTGTGGGAATAGAGTGGGCAGCCGTATCTATGCCTGCATAAGCACTCTATACTCCAGCATACATGGCTGGTTTGATAACTATGCCTCATAAGCTATATTTACCCTATTTTCGCTTTATGAACTTAAATTATTCCCCCTAAGTATTAATGCCTAGAGTATAAAGACTGTTTTAATTGGCTAAGGCATGGGATACCAAAGTCATGATTTCTGTTTAGATCAATACCTATTGTGTAACGAAAACGACACCTAAAAGTATTTAGCGTTCTTTTGAATAAATATGAAATTAAGTAGCTTTTAATATGAAAAAAGGGAAGAAAGACAAGAAAAATAAACCTGGAAAAAAGAGCCTGAAATAATAAAAAAAAATTACAAATAAAACGCTCAAAATTTAAAAAGAGATACATTTCCTATACTTTCACCATGTCCGTCTGTCTGTCCGCGGCATAGCTCAGAGGTTCATTGTCTAGTACAAAAGCTGAAATTTGGTATGAATATACATATTGTTCATCGATCATCAATTAAATCCATTACAGAAGTCTACCTCGAAAGACTTCACAATTAACTTACAAATAACATCAAGCCATTTAATTGAATTACTCTCTGGATTACGTCATTAAATCTATACTCCCATGTGACTTCAAAATAAGCTTTAGCCTCCCCCGCGGGAGGTATTGCAATTAAACCTGTGTAAAATTATTGGCCTCTTCCAATGTGAGAGGCCTATGTTCTAAAGTGGACTGACACGGGCTCATGGTGAAAATTATTGAAACAAAGTCGGTATACCTACAGTCAATGTAATAACAATGTAGCAATCTAATTAGATTAAACGTCTAATATCGTCCGACACTCTTTTAACTTACCTTAGAAAAGCTACAATTTTGCATTACACCAAATAAGACTTAATCAGCAAAATGTGTTATTCGAAAAATTATATTATTATATAATTATAAAATTATATTAAAGGAGCAAGAAGCTATTTAAATAAATATTCGATTTCAAATAAATCTGGATTATTACACGCGTGGCTTACGACCTCATCCAGCCATGTGGTTGGATGAGATTTATGATTACAGATTATGGTACCTTTTGGAAAATTAGAAAGTTAGAAATCGCTTTCACATCTCATTTAAGTACATTTGTAAAATGTCTTTTTATAATTTATGAGATTATTCCTAACCAAACTGTAACCGTATCTATTGTTTGCTGAAAGTTTTAATTACTTAACAGTGAATCGGGTCTTGGCAGTCCAGCGCGGTCGTCAGAAGAACTGTTATCACCCCAAACACCACCTCCTGGTGCAGTGCCAACAGCTCCAACGACGCCGGTATCGGTCCGACCGCCGTCGCCGCCACCGGTGCTGGCGCCGGTGCCGGCTGCAGCTCCGCTGAGCCCGGGCTCAGTACCAGCCGAGCCGTTGTCGCCACCGCTGTGCACTAGTCCGCTTGCTAAAGACCACGAGCCTACCACCGACTCAATAGCTCGGTTCAAAACGTGAGTACGTTCTCTTTTATCAACTAACCACGTCGCTGTGTGTGCGCCTAGATTTTAGATACAATGTACATTTGATTGCTTTAATATGCGTGCGCCGTACCGATTAATAGCTGTGTTTACAGTAACTGCGCATGACAGCGCGACTC
The DNA here is from genome assembly GCA_963891755.1 of Pyrrhia umbra. Classification (NCBI taxonomy): domain Eukaryota; kingdom Metazoa; phylum Arthropoda; class Insecta; order Lepidoptera; family Noctuidae; genus Pyrrhia; species Pyrrhia umbra. The sequence continues at coordinate 9,190,828 of OY982922.1, read as the reverse complement.
TGGAGATGGGAACCTAAGGGACACTCACTAATAGTTAATATAGTTTTCGTTCAATGTGGACTCTTTATGTAGTGTTTTGATACTTATTAGCTCTGTAATTTTAATAAGCAATAAAGTATTTTGTATATAAAAACAAAATAAGGTAACAAAATGAAGTATTCTATAAGCAACGTGTGCGTATGAAACATAGATATTGCACAATTGTTTTGGTTTCTAAAGCGATCGCTATACATACATTACGAGACCACTATCGTAGGTGTTTCGCACATGTACAAGCATTGATGCACGATGCACTTTGGTTTGAAACTGAAATCTGCACTCTATCTCTTCTTTCTTCTATTGCATGCAGCATTCACGAAAAATTGTTTGGACTTGAGCAAGAAGTGTTTGGCTATAGGTAAGATTTTCTATGAATAGTACTAGCTATATAGTAGTTCTAGATTTTAGACTCTTTACATGTACCTACTGACTGCTCCTGGTCATTATTAACACGAATTCCTTTTAATGTTTCCAGAAGCGTCATTCAAAAGCACTAAAACAGTTCTTTATTATCTTTAGAAGTGTTAATAATGCTAAAACATTGTATGTGTCTTATACGGAACAAACTCATTAATCTTATCGCTGTTGTTAATATATGTAATTAAAGTCATAAAATGTGCTATGTAATTATGTATTCAAATAAACGTAACCCCAAAATATAATTTAAAATCAAGGAGAGGGTAAATTAATCCTAAAATTTCAAATCTCTTTTATTTTATAAAGCTGTCAAAAACGTTCAAATACGTATTAGCCCTTGTTATTTGGTACTACTATTCTCATGCAAATGAAAACAAATACACAAGCTATTTAGTAACTTTATTAACATAATAATATGAGGATCAACAAGAAAGTGAAAAGTTCCCGAGACGTACGTATCTCGTTCCCTCAGCTTTATACGACTCACTTAAGCCACAAAACCAACAAGATGTTTCATTTTATTTAACTTTAAAGTTATTCAGTTTTTGCAGGACAAAGTAAAACTTCAACGTTGTTTCAGAAATTTATTGGAAAAAACATCTGACGCTCTGCTGAAAGCGGCTAAAGTTGGAGATCTGAGAATGGTGAGAGCTATAATATTCACAGCAATTTTAATTTCATGTAATTTCCGTGAACTCAATTCAAATTCAATTTTTGCCACCCAATTCTCGCCTAGAGGCGACATTTTGAAATTCAGCAAATCATTTGCTCATATTTTTTTAAGAAGCAAGATTAAATCGTTTTCTAGATAACTTTATAAAATTTCTAATTCAAATCCTGGCGCGGTAACATCGTGACGCACTCCAATAAGTAATTAATGCGTCAGACCGTAACCCCTTACACTTCACATAGCAGTAAATGTAAAAACAGGCCATAAAGAATAGCAAATCGAGCGGCCAGTTTTACTAGCGATCGGCAGCAATAAAGTTTACGAGTGTCGTTGAAGATGAAAGACTTGCACGCGGCGGGCTACTCGCTGCTGTCGATCGACGCGAGCGGGCAGACGGCGCTGCACGTGGCGGCGCGCTACGGCAACAAGGAGATCGTGAAGTACCTGGTGGCGTGCGCGCCCACCGCCATCCTCAACATGCGCGACAACGAGCGCGGCCAGACGGCGCTGCACAAGGCCGCCGCGCACAAGCGCCGCGCCGTCTGCTGCATGCTGGTGGCGGGCGGCGCCTCGCTCACGCGCCGCGACCACGCCGGCCTCACGCCGCGCCACCTCGCGCTGCGTGCCGAGGACCACGACCTCGCCGCCTACCTCGAGAGTCAGTATACAATCTCCCAACTATTTATATAAATTCGGATGTGAGTTAGTTTGTTTGCTATGTTTAGCGGTGCAACAGCTGCAACAATTTAGATGAAATTTGGTATGGGGATAGATTGAAACCTGGGTAAGGTTATACGATTTTTTGTCCCTATGCGTGAAGTTTTTTCGACGCACGTGAAACCACGGGGAACAGCTAGTATAGTTATACATATATAGGTGATATTCTGATCTTTCAGTGTTTAAACTCTACTAGAACCAAAAAGACATGTACAGTTCATATAGTTTGGTTAAAAATATCCCTGTAAAAACAAAAATGTCCTTTTTCAGGTCAGGAACATTTCCAATTAGTGTCAGAAGATTTAGAAACTGCCGTTTAAAAAATCGACTAAGTTGATCGCGTCCTCGGCGGCAGGAAACTATCGAGCAAGCTCGCGCTACCAAACTCTAGTGATATAGTGATAAATTGACTAAATATTGTTTGAAACACCGAAGTGATATTCAGATCTGGTGTAGAATTAAAAAAAACATTTAATTATTATAATAATTATATTGAAACAGTTAACATTAATAATACTTATATTTTCGTCATAAATTTTAATATATTCAATTAATTTATTGAATTTAGTCACTGTAAATGTTACAGATAAATCATTCAATTTATAGCTTACAAAACATACTAATTATAATAAATTTACTATATTATGATATAGAGCTTTTCAATTTAATTAATTACGGTAATTCGAATTTGTTCTTTATCAATATTATCTTTACTGTAACATTTATAGTTGTAGTAAAATATGAATTTAGAATAAACACTTATAAGGTGAATCTTTTCGCATTTTGTTTAAAAAGTCTCTTTTCTATTATAAGGAGTGAGTGTTTTCATGAACTATGAAACTGCTCTGAAGTTAAAAGTGTGTGCCTTTCCCGTGTGTTGTATCAACAACAAGACAATGGAATGTATCCCGCACTCCTATATGAATACAAAATGAAAAACTGAAGCCTGAAATGGTATACTGAACATGATAGCTTTCACGAATTGTGAATGCGGGGGTTTACTTGAGACTGAGTGTGATTAATATTTGCTGTCTAAACTCTAAAGACGTTGATGCCGCAGTTTCTATGCAGGCTGTTTACTAGCATCAAAAGATATTTTGCACTCAACATACAACCAACATTAATAAATCATTCGTGTTTTATGTTAAAATATTAAAAAACAAACCTCTCGTATGAAATAAGTCTGAAATATCCGAAACATATAAGAGAGCGTTAGCCAAACAGGAGAAGATAATGCCAAAGGATACATTCACGATGTCGACCTTTTGTGTTCTATCAAAAGAACCTTTCTAAGTACTCGTATATTTTAGAATAAATTTTACATCGCTTTACAGACGTTTCGCCTTTCCAGATTTTCTTCTAAATTACTTCAATTATGAATCCATGGGACCTTAACTTACTCTTACTCTACGGAATGGTAAGTCTTTGTGATAATGAGAAAACTTCCTATGCGATTTATTCATCTTATGAATGCCTCTGCGGACCCCAATGAGTACAGTTGTGATAGTACAATGTTTGAGTAATCTCTTGTGTTGCCAGTTATTTGTTTTATGTATTTTACATCAATGTGACTTAGTTGTTTTGATAAAGCTATACTGTTTACTCGATAGGCCTAAATACTTAAATATTGTTATATATTATATTGTTTTTGATGCAATATTTCTTGTATAAGTGTTCTAATATTCTTACTATAGTCTTCGGCAATAATAATTTAACGTCTTAGGCTAAATTTTATACTACTGAGTTGTACAATGCTGATATAATCGGTGTTGTATTTATTATGATCTCAGTATTTGTATGTATCCGTATTACGGTGTAATGTTTATTTCTGTACGTCATAATAATGAGCGGTCATGTGTTTATTGTAATATAGATTTACTCGTTTGTTATCTCATAATGCGTTAGTATAAAGTTAAGTGCACTCACTTGTGGAATGTTTAGCCGGAGAGGAAGGCGGCAGGCCGCGCGCCGCTCTCGCCGCGCGTCCAATAAAATTGTTATTTATTATCTCGTATCTCGTCTAACTATGTATCGCCTAAATGATTTGTGCGTTCGTACGAGTTTGAAACGCTAAGTGTTGTTTATGTCTATTACGCCAATACCTCTACTAGTAGATGTACCTAATAGTTTAGTGTTTATCGAATTTACTCGTACCTACTACTCGCTGACAAGCGAACAATGAAAGACAAAGCTGTGAGAATTTTGGTCGTAATGTAAAAATGTAAGTTCATTTATATCGTAAGCGAAACGATATGCAACATTATACATAACACTGTGTTCTGAGTTTCTTAATTTGTGATTGTAGATAGACGTTTTTGATATTTAACATAATATTATGTAGAAATTAACTCGTTGTGTTGAAGAGTTGACTTTCACCTTCGGGCTCGTTACTACCGCGTTGCGAGTCACAATCTCTGCTGTATCGTATTCGTAAGCACCCTCTGAGGCGTCGATGCTCTTCAGCAAAATTTGATAACGTTGAATCGATGTGACATTGGGTAGATAGTAAATTATTCTGCGCGTGTTACGTCTTAATAATATTAATATTTAAAAGTGAGATATTATAATATTAGAGCCTATATTTGTGGCGCCAGTTTAATCTTTAAATCGTTAGTGATACTTTTCCTATGAGATATTATTATACTTAGTGTTGTACATACTGTAATGGAGGCCTTCATTCAAGTAGTATATCGTGTGACTCTTTACACGATTAGTAATTATATCTCATGACCAAGTTCTGTCTAAGAAAGGAAAATGAATATCACTAGATTAAACATATTAAGCTCTTTTTAAGTAAGAGCGGCTTTTGGAACGAATATTTACTAGATTTATGCGGAAACCTACTATTTATACTCACCTATTTTTCATTATTTTCAGTCTTTACATGCCTTCTCTGTAGCGTCCGCGAATAAAGTGTAACATTATACCGAGATATATTATGGGCGAGTCCACAACAAGCATTTTTTTTTATTATTTACTAAGAAACATTATTTATTTCTTATTATTATTTATGTGTACTCAACTTTCTCACCTTTTTCATTCCTTTATTACAATTAAAAAAAACTGCGATCTGTTCAGTTAACATCAAACAACATAATAAAAGCGTCCCCAAAACTACCGTTATCAAAGGAAATTTATATCATTAAATGTAGTATGAATTTAGACACCGAGAAATAAAAAACGGGAATGTTATTCGGGCTGCTGTCGTAAGTTTCAAGCTTTAACATTTATAATGTTACACCCTGTATTCTACATATTATAATATCATTTGTATAGCGACTACCCCATAGGCGTCGGCGAATAGGTGCCTACAAACGTCAAGCTTTTATTTATGCGAAGGAGTATAAAACTCAAATATCGAGGCATTCACCTAACGGGCACGTGGACTAAATCGTAGAGAGATAGCCTTATGCCGGGATTCTTGAACAGGTTGTGTTGATACGAGTATACTGACTAAGTCTCTGTTATAGATCTTAGCTATTATAGCCAATATGTAAATGATGAATTATTGTACTAGGTATTAGTAAATTTATTTCAGTATTTAATTGATACTGATGTTTGTTTTTTCTTTAAGTTTGAACTATTTCCCTAAGCACATGCAGCATTCCATTCAAACTCTAGATTCCTATGCCTTTGATTATGTTTTATACTATCTTTCTTTCTTTAAGATGTAATACTATTTGCATGCCTATTTAGACAATCAAAAATATAGTATTTCATCATTATACATTATTTCGTGATGGGCTTACTTTTGGGGTTCCGCTTCCAAATAAACCACAATAGTCATTACTTTTGTGAGTTAATAAAAACGTCAAGTTTTATTATATAGAGATAATACAACAGTGAAATATAATATTTTCTTATTTTTTATTTCCATTATAACTCTTGATATTAAATACCGTTTTCTTTTTACTTTTTTGCTTATATGTAAAAGTTGGCTACGTTAGCTTCGAGTTTTTTGGTGCCGAAGTACCTACAAAATAAATATCTACATTTTCTTTCGTAAGTGGTCCCTGGATCTCGATCATGGTGACCCCGGCTGGACATTACTTTGCTCCTTCATGCATCTTTAAGTGCCCGTTACAACGGAAAACCAATATAAGGTACGAAAACTTTGGCCGTACGGAACCTTCGTAGTACCTATTTATTTAACAGCAGTTCGATTTTAGTTACAAAATTTGTGTAGCGTTGACGATGCGGAACCCCAGGCAAGTGATCAAACTCGCATTTCCGAACTTTTTGAGCATAATATTTAAATTACATAGACCCTAGAGATCCTACGCAGTGCTGTGTCGATTATTACGTTTTATATTTAATGGTTTTTTTTTTCACATTTATGTTTTTGATAGTGCGAACCATTTAGCTCACTTTGTATCCTGCCTGTGCGTAAAACAAACAAAGTAATCAAGGTATACCAATAAATAACAACAGCGTACCACCGAGCACACGTCACGTGGTCTATCCAAATGTTCCTTTATCGTGTGTACTTATTAAGGTAAAATGTATTTTAATCTTATAAACTTTATGGTATATAATGTAAAAGACACAATCTTGTATAAATTGGCAGCTGTGGCACATGACGCGAGAGTGTATAATGGCACTAGATTTATATGTATGTACTCACTATGAGGTTAATTGAATGATTAATAGCTAATGTCGTTTCCTCCTAATTCAACTCCCAAGTTTGCCAAGGTTCCGCAAAATATTACACTTGCGTACATATTAGATTGTTATGGTTGTATGTACATAAATTGCTTTGCCGAAGCTATAAATCTAATTGCCCTGATATACCTACAAGTTGATGCTATAAATAATATTGTAATATTGAAGCTGATAGGTACTTATTGTAGGTATTATTATTTGTGCTTAATATCATCCTCAATTCAAATGAGTATAAATAATATAATAATTATTATTGGTGAAAAACAAAATAGATTTCCCTTGAACATTGGAACTTTCGTTAATACATTATTGTTTTTCACCTGTAAAGTATAGGTACTTTGGAAAGGCGTATACTACGAGATTAGATAGGTATATATATGTAAGCTTTGTCGTACGATGTATACTATCGAACAACACGGCTAGTGAAGATTGTGGCGATAAGCAAGTGAACAATATATCTCCCCGGCACGCGGCCGCCACGCTGCCGCCGGCTCTCCTGCACCCTTCCTCGTTGATATTATGCATCGTACGTACGTCATTATAGCATAAACTTTATACGTGCAAACCACAAACAGTTTCCCACACATACAGAATATGCATTAGCTGATAGAAGGAGATTTGCTCAACTATTTTTAATATTCAACCTAAAGTTTCTTTTTTTAAAGCTCCAAATCTTTTTCGTTAAACACTTTCTACCTCATAGTTACTACATACATATTAAAAGGAGTGCAATAAATATTAAATCTACATGCGAGTATTACGTAAATTATAGCCTTTTTCAAAATAGTTTACCAAGAAGAAGCATAATAATCTATTTAAATAGGTACTTTTACGAAATGTGTGTAACAGCACTGTCTACTTATTCAATTACTCAGTAGTACCAAACTGGATATTATTATGTAAACTATTGAAAATTAAATGGTAATAATTAAAACTAGAGTTTTGAGAGCACTAATTTCAACGTAAGTACATGATACTTATTTTTGCACTCAATAAAGTCACTATTTTAAATATAATTATTAAAATCAAGTACATTGAAAGAACAATAAATAAAGTACGACCTAAGTTGAGTTTTATTTCACCTATATCCTAACAAAAATAAATATAACGTACCGAAGTACACAGGAACAACTTCACTAAGATTTATATTCTATTCATTCCTTTAGGGAGACGAGTTGAAAACTCAAAATATCTTCAGTCCATTCATTTCTAAAGTTATATTAAGTTTAGAAGAAAGCAGAGGCCAGCAAGACTACAGACCCTACAATTATCAAGCACTTTAATCTTTATTCCAGAAGGGTACAGCCAACACTTCAAAAGAAGTACCTAGCATAATAAAACGAGGAAAATTTTTGGTGCAAAAAAATCTTTAGAAATTATTTTAGGATATAAGATTTTCCTTTTCCTTAGTACTGAACAACAAAACACAGATAGTAATTATTCAAAGTTATACTTTATGTATTAACTTGACTGGCCGCATAGAATTCGTAGTTGCTACGCTGAGCTACGTCGTCGTAGCAACTGTGCTACGTCACAAAATGAGAAATGTAGGTATTGATGAAATCATGATGTTCAAATCTGAGGAAAATATTATATGAAGAACCTGTTTTATATCTTCTGAACAGGATCTATGTACTAGATTAATTCTGGAACAAAAATTATCTTCAAAATATCTAACGTATTACTAACCAGGCCGATATTATGACGAGTGACGAAATTCAATGCATGCGGCACTTTAGTAAACTGCCAACCAGGTATCTAAAGTGATTAATTTAATAGCTAAAAAATCACTACGTGATTATAATTATGTTTTTCGATACCATTATCGTTCACTTCTTTAAGTCTGATTAACTGATGAAATTTCGGTTGATAACAATTACTACTGTGTGCTATCGTAATTCGAGGCATATTGGTATGTATCATCATATGGGTTTGAAAGAATAGAGAGAATCGTATCTCATTGCATTATTGATTGCCTTTCTTGTTTTGTTTCAATATAATCTTCACGGAAAATACCAAGTTCCCCAGTTTCAGCAAGAAACAAGAACCAAATAATGTTTTGTATGTATGTAGGTATATTTTTCGCAGTTAGGATAATTTCGTTCATTAGTTCGCCAGCTAACGAGTACAGCCGAGTACCTACTACCACCGCATTTCACATTAACGTTCTAGGCGAGTTTCTGTTTCGCAAACTAAACCAGTTTTCCTAATCGAATCTAACCGATCCCTGGAATAGATTTCACATTATTTCGTTTGACGGACTGATATAGTGGCAGAGTGATTGGTTTCCTCACTATGAGAGCTTGTCCCTCTTTTGCCTGTGTATATTACATGCTGTAAGTTTTCTTAAAATCTATACTTATAATAAATCTGTAGAAAGGTCAATTCTGTACATGAAATATATTTCCAAAATATCTATCAGGGGGTGATTAGGGATCGATACTGATGCCAAAAATGCAATCAGTAAAATTTTTGTCTGTCTGTATAAACGTTATAGAAACAAAAACTACTCGACGGATTTTAACGAAACTTGGTACAATTATTTTTCATACTCTTGAGCTGGTTATAGTATACTTTTCATCTCGCTACAATCAATAGGAGCAGAGCAGTGAAGGGGAATGTTGGGAAAACGGGAGAATTACTCCATTTTTTAAGCTTCCGTCGCGTGTGCAACCTTAATGGTTAAAGCTACACAGGAATCATGTATGACGGAAATGTTTTCCTTAAAATTATATAAAAAATATCCCACGGCAGCATATGTCTATCTTTTATGGTTGACTCACAAAAGATTAATAGGAGCGGTGGAATAGTGGTGTATTCCATGCGGACGAAGTCGCTGGCAGAAGCTAGTAATAAAATAAAATAATGTTGTATGAAGGCAAATTACAGGTGAACAAAAGGTTACACATAAGTTGCTTTCACATCAGCAGAAGAAGAAGGAAGGATTACTATATCTTGCCTCGTTTCTGCACGTCCCTGTATATTTCAGCATGTAAATGCATTCAACAAGCTTAGGTAATCTTAAACCCTTTGGGACAAAGCTAAAAGCCTTTCCCTTGCTACTTCGCAGTGACTATGCAGAGATAAAAAAACCTTTTCATTGTATTGGTACTCAACGATCTATTTATAATTCAAGCAAAGATGTTCTAACTTTGCATGCCAACAAAGTTGTATCAGTTTGGGATTTAAGCAACTTAGCTAGCGCCCATTAGGCCGTTAGACGTTGAATATGTATGTCAGTTTGTTATTTCTTAGTTTAGTTATTTTATATTATAACCGTTATAATATAAAATAACAAACTAAAAATTTAGAGAGATAGAGTCTCTTATACTTTATAATATAACGGATAAGAGGAATGTCTCGTTGTTTGTCATGGAAAATTCCTATGAGTGGACGTATGATGGAACATTTTGTATATTAATAACAATAAGATAGTTCACATCAGACTCGCTTGACGGTCCATAGCTACTGATGATTACTTTATCTATCCATAGGAAATCCAAAGATTTCTATGAGCGAATCCCAAGCGAATCCTCTGTCATTTTCGTCGACAGCTACATCATAGTTTGTTCTAACCGAAAACTTAATGATGAGCAAAGAGATCCGTACCTATCTCCGAAATTATATATGTTTCGGTTGGAGCACCGGTGTTCCTTTTACGAAACACGCGTCTTTGCAACTTGTTCAAAGAAGTTCTACTATAAATCATCTTATAGCTTAATACAAATATATTGTCAATAAGTAACTTGTTTATACATCTTTGACATCTAACATCGTTTTGAAATAGTTATAAAATCAGAATATCATAATCAGAAAAAATCTTATTTTCAAGCATTGTCATATTTTCCGTCATAGTTTTCTAAAATCCTCTTTACTCTTTTGTGACAACAATATCACGCACTATATTCGACTTTATTGCGTTTTTATTTCCACAAGTTTATGGCCTGGTTATTAGATAAGGTTCCAAATATCTGAGAACGTCGAATAAAACGCACGTGTAGTACGCAACCGTCGTATATCTCTCTATATACTATCATGTAATATAGCCCGCTCAACTCATAAAATATTGTATTGTGCTTACTAACTTTATTTTGGTTGCTACAACATACACCATTCGATAATTCTATATTGCTTACAAAAAACTACGTCCTTGTTATACAATAATTTAATATCAACCATTTTTCATGAAACATAATAGAAGACAACGTTCAAGTAATTTCGAGCGAAATATAAATCGCTACGCTCATACGAAATGACAGGTCAATGACGTCACGCGTGACCTGAACTGAATTTTCGTAGCACATTCGTAGCATATTGTAACTTGTGTCCTAAAATTGCGTCTTTATTGAGTGAAAAAAACTGGCCAAGTGCGAGAGGGTTTTGAACTTTGGAAGGATATCGGATTATGACTATAAATAACTATTAGAAGACATTGCTATCATTTTTAGAAACGTCTCTCTGTCTTTATGTCTGTCTGTCTGTTAATTTGAAAACACTAAGTTCATGTTAAAACTTAAGCTAGAAATCATAAAAATAAAACTTAGGATAACATTTAGTGATTTCATTAAAATCGGTTGACTGTAACAAAAGTTATAGTCAAGTTTGAATGCCGGTGGATATGAAATATGTAAGCTCCAGTGATAAGTAAGGAAAAGGGTAGATTATTAATCTTAACTACTGTTTAAAGGCCTAACATCTGTTTCCCGTTTTAAAGGGTAATACCCTTTAGTTGGGTGCTTTAGTTAGCCTTTAGTAGCTAGCTTTAGTAGCCTTTAGTTAGGGTGCTTATTGCGAATATGCGATCTTTTACAGATGCAAGATGGGATACTTAACTTTTTGAGTAAAATCGATACGAGTGTTGTTTTTGCAGTTGTTAGGAGCGCAGAATACGAATATGACATCTTTTTACGGGCATTTTTTCAGTTATATTTCTACTAATCAAAATTATTTGCCAAATTGTAATAACGTTGATACCGACGCCTAGACTGATACCGATGCCTACATGTATACCGTGCGTATACCGGCGCCAACATTGATACCGACGCCTACACTGATACCGACACCTAGACCGTTACTGACACCAACATTGATACCGACGCCTACACGGATACCGACGCCCAGACCGGTACCGACGCCAATACGAATATCGACGCCCAGACCGATACTTACGCCAACACGGATATCGACGCCTGGACTAATACCGACGCCAACATTGATACCGACGCCTACACTAGTAGGTACCGACGCCAATATTGATACCGAAACCAACATTGATCACATGGACGGTTCTGCCAATATGACGTATTTACTACACTCTTACACCACAATTTCAATTGTCTTTTTCCTCCGATTTTTTTGTGTACTTATCTTCAAATTGACGGGTTTTTGTTTTTACATTTGAATACGGAACCCTAGAAAGCGAAAAATTGTAATATAACCAATTTTAGTGTTCGCTGTATTTCAATATTGAACTGCTAACTGCAGCAACTAAATAAGCTTGAATAGAGCGAAGTGATTAACTATGAGTGATTGAAAAAATGAAATCAAGCAACATATAAAATAACCGGCCAAGTGCGAGTCGGACTCGCGCACCGAGGGTTCCGACCATTGGAAAGAAAAAATACGCAATAAAGTCGCAATATTTTGTTTTTTTCCGACCGCATAATTAAGTTTGTTTGTAGGGGAAAATTGCTGATTACTTAAAAACTACTTACTAGATCTCGTTCAAATCAATTTTCAATGGAAGTTTGCATTGTAATCTACATCATATATTTTTTTTAGATTTATCATTCTCTTATTTTAGAAGTTACAGGGGGGAGACACACATTTTACCACTTTGGAAGTGCCTCTCGCGCAAACTATTCAGTTTAGAAAAAAATGATATTAGAAACCTCAATATCATTTTTAAAGACCTATCCATAGATACCCCACACGTATGGGTTTGATGAAAAAAAAATTTTGAGTTTCAGTTCTAAGTATGGGGACCCCCAAAATTTATTGCTTTTTTTCTATTTTTGTGTCAAAATCTTAAAGCGGTTCACAGAATACATCTACTTACCAAATTTCAACAGTATAGTTCTTATAGTTTCGGAAAAAAATGGCTGTGACATACGGACGGACAGACAGACAGACAGACAGACAGACAGACAGACAGACAGACATGACGAATCTATAAGGGTTCCGTTTTTGCCATTTGGCTACGGAACCCTAAAAACGTACGTGTACCTACTATATAATATACCTACATTTGTCGGTCGGTTTTAAAACAGCGGTCGTCGAGGGACATAAAAATTTCAAAGAACGATTAGCGCAACGGTAACATCTAACTAAAAGGTTATCCATTTCAGACCCACAACCTTTCTGAGACACGAAACCTTTTCCAAATTATTTAAAAATGTATGTATTTGAACTCTTATACTACCAAGACCTAAGAAACTGAATTTTTGGTGGAAAAATCATGCATGGCATGCCTATTAAGCTTAGCTAATTAATTGTTTTGTTAGAAATAAAATAAAATTTCTTTTTCACTATCGAGTGTTGATCTAGTAATTTGGCCGAAATACAATGAATATTGCAGTGGTTTCTGTTTAACAAATTAGATCACAATGTATTTGGAATTAGGGCACTGGCAATTTACGCCACAACTAAATTAAACACATTTGAAACAGTCAAAAGTTTACATTAAATAGGTATTAAAGTGTCACAATGTATGTAGATGTGACAATATTCACACTGACACTTTGCTACTGTAGGTCAATTAAAACAAATACATATTTGTTGGTAATAAAATATATATTATATATATATTTGATAAATATTTATTTAGCCGTTAAAGCCTAGATTTAATAACATGATTATATTGGCTTAGGAGACCATCTATTATCAATCATTGTTTTGATCTCTAAATTTAGATTTGTTTTTATTATACTCTTAAAAAGCGCAATTTAGCGCAAAAGCAATTAGTTTTACAAAGAAAACAAAATTAAAAATAACCATTAAAATACAAAATATTTTTAATGAATATAATTTTGAAAGAAACTATAAAAGTCTTGTATTAATGATGGTACCCGCAAATTAGGACTAACTTAAGCAAGAAGACCGTTAGTGGTGAAGGCGGGTAGATGGGGAATAGTTCTCCTGAAGTCGTCAACCGTGCAGCAGAAGCTGTACCCGATGTCAATACGGTCAGGTTGCCACCTGAGCCAGCTGAACGCGCTGTTGTTGCGGCAGCGGTCCGTGCAGAACTGACGAGCGCGCGCTTCGGCTAGTGTGTAGTGAGGATTGTTGATGCTTATGAATGCTGTTCCAATGCGGCGAGAAGCATCGTACACCACCTGAGAGTTAAAAATTAAAATGAGATAGATGAATTATAAAGAAAAAAGTTCTAATACAAAAGATATTAGGTGTAACCTTTACAAGACTGGAGATTTTGTATCATTGCCAAAAACAACTTTTTTTATCCCTCTTTTCACGGTATTTTTAAGTTGAATACGAATAGAACATTACCGCTGCTATGATTTATCCATTCATCACATATATTATTTTGGTTTCTGAGTTCGAGGCTAATTTACCTTATAGTAGTAAAGCGGCACTGGGATCTGGTTGCGCTCCGGCACTAGATAGATATCAACGAAGCGATTGTTCTGATCACGCAACTGTGTCACACCGAAGGTACCGGTGTAGATAACGGTGTTATAGCCAGCAGCGCCGATACGGGCACGAAGATTCTGCAAGTTATTTAATTGAAGTTATTTTATGTTACCCAAGCGATAATTAATTCGTACATCTTCGACGAACAGCTTACCTGTTCCAGCGAGTTCCAGTTGCCAGCGTTGAATGGCTGCCACTGAGGAGCAGCATTGATGAAGTAGAAAGTAGCGCGCTGGCCGGTAGCGAACACGTAGTCGCTCTTAGCGGCAAGGTGACCACGAGCCATAAACTGGTGGTTCGTGATATACCTGTCAGCTAACGCGGCACCAACATAGCGGGTGACGACGGTCTTCTGATTAGCTTGAGTGTACATTGTGTTGACGGCAACGCCAGGGAAGAAACTTCCAGCTACAAACAAATAAATATTGCCATGTTACACGTTACTGTGCCGAACTATCATTTTTATATTTACCGACTTTTGACTTACTTAATATCTACTCGAAAAGTAATATGTTATAACCATGTACATACATTCGCTCACTCTTTCAAAACCATGCAAGCGACTATTCGCTTGTTCGTACGTTGATCGTTTTTTTTACGAATCCTGAATAAGCGACTATTCGCTTATTCAGGATTCGTAAAAAAAACGATTCAAATATAATTACCTAGCCAACTTGGTCTGTCAACGCCGGTTTGATGAACAGCATTTTCCGGAGTCTGATCATACCAGACGTATAGAACTTCCAAACGGTTCTGGTTGAAGCAGGACCAGTACACCGGGTAGAATACATTGTTGACGATGAAGCCAACACTGAGAACAAAAATAATAAAATCAATGAACACGCAAAATATACCTAGTAGGTGAGTGTACCTAATTCCTAAGCAAACGTCCAGTTGGATGCTGGTGCCGACCCCAGCTCCAGACACTATGCCATCCCATCCCATCCGAATGGAATGGCATAGTAGATTAGTTTATAAAAATCTCTATTTTGACATTGTTGCAATAGTTTAATAATAATAATAAGCTTTCATTTACATTTAATTAGGGTTTTGTTTTATTTGTTAAAGACAGTTTTCTTTGCCATGCTGTTTAGCACTTAACTTCTAGATAACAAGTTTTCGTAAACAATGAGATTATTGCAATCCTACGTTAGTTAACAGGATTAACTATACTTGCTTACAGTAGTTTAATAAAACAAACCTTGAACTTTAAAACGCAGCAGAAGTTAATTTGGTGGTCACTTCCATCGTCCTACTAATATTATATCAATGCGAACGTTTGTCAAGATGTATGAATTTACGCAAAACACTGCTGAATTTATTTGGATAAAATTTGCTAGAAACATAGATTGTAAGTTTGATAAATACGTATTATACTTTTTATCCAAGTGCGCGAAGTAGATCCCTTAAAATGCGGCTTAAACTACCGGACATAGCTATTTAGTTCTTAATATTTTTGAACCTTGGCTTGTTTAGGTTTAAATACGTTTGTGTTCCTATGATTTTAAAACTGTCATTTATTACCAAGTTTCTGTTCCAAAAAATTAAACACAAGAAATACGAACCGAATAACGATGTTATTATTCCAGCAACGAGTGGAAGTCGCTTGAGCTTCGTGGTGCGAGTGTGCAGAGCAAGTCAGCTGACCGAAAGCTCGATTACCGTTCAGCCAGCCAGCACCGGAGACGAGGTTGTTGTTTACACATGTCGCTGTCTACAGGTTAAAATTTTGCATGTTTTTATGTTGTAAATTACATTATTTCTATAAAACAGTGGTAAAATATAACAACTATTAAATATGAATGTAAGGTAAATCTACTCTAAAAAAATACGGTTTTATAGTAAAATAACACACAGTGCATGTGCCATGAAAATGATGTTAGCCATGTTAGTTCGTGTAAATTCAACAATGATATATTTATATATTTTATGAATTTGTTGAGATCAAAACTTACAGCGACGTCTCTTGAAGCTATAATGTTGGGGTGTTGGATAGTTCGGCCGGAACCGGTGCACGCGACTACGACTTGTTCGCCAGTATTGAGGCGAATCTGCCCAGTGTTACCGTTGGCGGCCAAGTACCTATTACCACGGAGGTACACTGGCTGAGGCTGCCCAAGATCTCCGTTTATTCTTAACGTGCAACCTGAACAAGATTTATGTATTTAAAAAAAGAAACACCTTTTTTACTTTGCTAAACTAGCAAATCGATTAAATTACCGAATGACGGAATTCATGCTAAATGTCGCCCTTGCAACCTAGAGACCAACTAAACAATATCGAGGGTTAAAAATTAATCTCAATATTACCGCTCCTGGGTCCCGCTTCTACATTAGAAGCATTTTTGGATTGTTCAAGCTCCAGCCAGGCATCGAGGTAATCTTCAAAATCATCTTCGCCGAGCACCAGAGCCAGTTGCCCGGGCTCCGGTATATCCGGCATGGCCGGCAACGCCGCCGCCGCAGCCAGCAAGGCTGTGAGCACTATCACTGAACGCATCCTTGAGTATGGCACGCTCTGCACTACTGGTTTGCTGTCTCATGTCTTCATTTTTATAGCAGGCTTTGACAGGGTGATACAAAAATAAATTATCTAACTATCCGACTGAACATTGTCAATTTATCAAACCCGAATTAACGGATTATTTTTTTATCAATCTGCAAAAATTATATCCTAATATTTTTAGTTCCGTAGGTTGATTTATGTGATTTTTAATTACAATGCGTTCTAAACGCATATCAACATTATGTTGATTTTCCCAACTATGCATGTTTCTCTACATGAAACGACTGCCTATCTGAAGTTTTAAAGTAACTTGGTTGTGGTCAGAACTCAATACTATAATATGATAAGAGTAAGTAGTACTTGCAATTAATTTGGGATTTGTCTATAATACCTATTGTTATATCGATATACTTACTTTTTAATTACTATGAATAAGTACAGTTTAAACGATAGATAATAACTAACTAATAAATGCTACAAACTATCTGTTTATCATCCAGTAATGTATCAGTAATATTGTATGTATATCAATTTATTAGATCATAAAACATAAATAGCAGAAATAAATCCTTGGAAATACTTGGAAAAAAAGCAATTTTTGATGAAGTTCAGGTTATTTTTAAGAGACAACGAGCCACTAAAACATTATATCAATGATGGATTTTACTAATTAAATTGCAAATGCAAATACAGAAAATTGCAATAAATCATTTGGATTCCAGCGATACTATCAACTTAGGTAGGTTATAACTGCCTATTTATATGATAACTATTACTGCATTGATCCTAGAAACATCCATCATACAATGGTTTATGCTAAACTTTCAAAAAGATCCCTAAAAATAATTTGCTATAATTATAATTACCAACGTGACAATGAATAAAATTAATTTGATAACACGGCGTGCATATGGGCCCATTTCATTTGTGACGTCACAAATAGCGGAAGATAATTTTATTTATATAAATAAGACATTCAATCATTTCATCTTTTTGTGCGAGCGATGTTTTCCGACGCCCGGAGAAGTGGCTCTCGATCATCAGGTAAAGGCAGAAAAAGGTACTTAATACAAAAATAAGTGCCTTTTCGGCCTATCCCTGTCGTGCTGTGCTTATTATTTATAAGGTATGAAATTACAGGCTAATATTTTTTTCTTCTTCTTGTATATAAGCGGCACTTATCTCCTTCATACAGATTTAAATATTACGATTATTTATTAGACGATTCGAGCTATCTAGATAGGCAGTCTCTAAGGAAATCCTTCCTAACTTGTTTATCACAATAATCTGCCCGGTTCTAAGATACGGTGCTTACTAGCGAGTTGGAATTCACATAAAGAAGCCCCTTCTTTCCCTCTTCTCCTCATTTTTGTGGTTCGGACGTAGATATAAGTGGGAGCTTTGTAGTTGAGGGAATGTTCCCCATACTCTACAACTGCGAATGTAAGTTACTTAGTAATGGCAAAAAGTGTGGTTTAAATTAATAACATGATTTTTATTATTTTCCCTTTCATTGTGCTGAACTTGCCTCTAACAGGATAAAACATAATAAAAATACCGGTTCATATCAGTTTACTAAATGTTACAATAATCAAGACGGCTAGATATATGAAATTGTTTTCCTTCTATAACAGCAATGAGATTATTCGGACTACTACGCTTTGTTCCGTAATATCCAATGTTTATGAAAATCGTCGACACAATTTTGATGGATAAATGGATGAAACCACAGGTTGCGGTTACAACCTTTGTATTTGTTCCGTAGTTACCACCAATCCAAGGCGGGATGAAGTCAGGCGAAAACCTTAGCAGAAGGTTAATAAACTAGACATGCTGGGCCGACTACAAATGGTCAAGAAATTGTATAGATAATGATGACGATAACTACAATGAACATTTGGCCAGATTTTACCCGTAGCGAAAATAAGTAAAGTTCATCACTTAATTGCGTAATTTTTGCGAATTCCTTAAAAATAATTATGTGAATATCTGGTGAAAAATAACATTTTTGCAACCGATTTACAAACACTAGCTGCGTCGTAGCCCGCGGCGTCGTTCGCCCGTGTTGCAATTTCAGGTATTTTAATTTGTTGGCACAGAAGCTTAAATCGTTTTCTGAAATAAAAGTAAGTTATCCCAGGTAAATAGGAAGAAGTAAAAATCCCATCAAAATCGGTCCAGCAGTTTCGAAGATATCCGGTAAAAAAATTGAGATTGTCTGATATACAATAAAATTAAAGAATATGTTTTAATCTAAAGAGCTGTTATTTAATATTGCAGATTTTCTTCATCTTGTTTACAAACATCGAGGGTTAGCCAACGGTACCCCTATAGCATCTTAACTACCTAATTCGTGAAATATATTTAAGTAGGGGACTTATACCCGAGAATGGAAACCAAGGCCTCCTCAACCGTAGTCGACCTTGCGACCATTAGACCAACGAGGCTGTCTGCTAATAGCGTCTACTTTATTTGACTAGATTGCTCCAAAAAGAGGGTACCTAATGTTTTTTGACGATATTACTATTTTATCACAGCAACTCTATACAGGAATCTAAGGTTACTAGGGTTACCTAGTATCCTTATCAATTATTGTTTTGATCTCTAAAATAAGATTTGGTTTTATTTTACTTATTTAAAGCGCAATTAGTTTTACAAAGAAAACAAAATTAAAAATAACAATTAAAACACAAAATATTTTTAATGTACATAATTTTGCATATTTACAGTTCATAGTCCATAAACAAAACAATAAAAGTCTTGTATTAGTGATGGTACCCAAATTAGGACTAGCTTAAGCAAGAAGACCATTAGTGGTGAAGGCGGGTAGATGGGGAATAGTTCTCCTGAAGTCGTCAACCGTGCAGCAGAAGCTGTACCCGATGTCAATACGGTCAGGTTGCCACCTGAGCCAGTCGAACGCACTGTTGTTGCGACAGCGGTCCGTGCAGAAAGTCAGAGCTCGCACCTCAGCCTCCGTGTAGTAGGGGTTATTGATGCTCACGAAGGCTGTGCCAATGCGACGAGATGCGTCATACACGACCTGCGAGTAATAGGTAATTAAATATCATTCGATAAAGGATCTGGGTTATCGTAATGCTTTGTGCACAGTAAGAGTGATATGAGGGGAATAATCATAGCTAATAAGAAACCCCGTTTATAAAATTAGGTAATTTAAATAAATCTTTTCGGTTTTAAAAATGAGAAAACACCTCTAGACAAGACAAAGCGTACAAGAAACTTCAAGTCCAGGTTATTACCTTGTAGTAGTACAGTGGAACTGGGAGCTGGTTACGCTCTGGCACTAAGTAAAGGTCTACTAAGCGATTGTTCTGATCACGCAATTGCGAAATGCCGAAGGTACCAGTGTAGATGACAGTGTTGTAACCAGCAGCTCCGATACGAGCACGGAGGTTCTGAAAGATATAATAAATTTATGTTAAAAATATTACTAAACAGAGAGACGAAACAATAGTTGGGATATTCTTGACAAAATTTACCTGTTCCAGCCAGTTCCAATTACCAGCGTTGAATGGCTGCCACTGAGGAGCAGCATTGATGAAGTAGAAAGTAGCGCGCTGGCCGGTAGCGAACACGTAGTCGCTCTTAGCGGCAAGGTGACCACGAGCCATGAACTGGAGCGTTGTGATGTATCTGTCAGCTAATTCAGCACCAACTAATTGGGTGACGACCGCTTTCTGATTAACTTGAGTGTACATCGTGTTAACGGCAACGCCAGGGAAGAAACTTCCCGCTACAAACAAAAATATTAACTGAGTGCTATATTTCCAAGTATTCGGAAACTCTTCTAAATAGAATTTTTAAAATATGTTCGGAACATGAAATGTTTGCTCGCTTTAACCGCGTCTGTTTGCCGTGCAAGCGAACGCCACACCGCACACTGCAAGCCACGAGTTGTAGCCTGCATAAAAAAAGCTAATAAAGTTCTTTCATCTGTTATTACCTAGCCAACTAGGTCTGTCAACACCGGTTTGATGAACAGCATTTTCGGTATTCTGATCATACCAGACGTATAGAACTTCTAGACGATTCTGGTCGAAGCATGACCAGTACAGCGGGTAGAATACATTGTTGACGATGAAGCCCACACTGAAAATGAGAGAATCAATTAGTTTAATACGAAACTGGAGAAGGCCAGCAAGTTTAAAGTTATTTTAAATAACTAACCGAATAACGAGATTGTTATTGAAGCAACGAGTGGTGGTCCATTGAGCTTCGTGGAACGCATGTGCAGAACAGGTCAGCTGACCGAATGCTCCGTTCCCGTTCAACCAGCCAGCACCAGAGACGAGGTTGTTGTTCACACATGTCGCTGTCTATAACAAGAATAAAATATTCGTTTTGGTTGGTAGAACTTTAATATATAAATCTGGTATTTTGTGTCAGGCTGAACATACTAGGTACATAATATATAATGATAACTTATCATTTAAGTTTCAATTTGACCTGCCTACTATGCTAGGTGACCTAAATTATAAATACTGCGTAAGAAATACGATTACTTAACCAGCGGCTGTATTTGACAACCAAAAATTAAGATTGGTCATAATTAGGTCGACACACACAAAATTGTATTGTTCGTTTAGATTTCAACTTACAGCAACATCTCTTGATGCCGCGATATTTGGGTGCAGGATGGTTCGTCCGGAGCCGGTGCACGCGATTGTCACTTGTTCGCCGGTGTTGAGACGGATCTGGCCGGTATTGCCGGTGGCGGCCAAGTAGTTGTTACCACGGAGGTACACAGGCTGAGGCTGCCCGAGATCTCCGTTCACGTTGAGCGTGCAACCTGTTAGCCAAAACGTTTCCCTTCACTAACTGTTACGAGTTAAATTGAATAATAACACTAGTATAAAAGAATAGGATTTTAGAGCAACAATTAAGATTTTTTAAAATATAAAACTAATTACCACTCCTGGGTTCAGCAGTATAACTAGAGTTAGCTGATCTAGATTGTTCAAGCTCCAGCCAGGCATCGAGGTAATCTTCAAAATCTTCTTCGCCGAGAACCAGAGCCAGTTGTCCAGGCTCCGGTATATCAGTCGGCAATGCCGCCGCCGCAGCCAGCAAGGCTGTAAGCACTAACACTGAACGCATCTTTGAGTATGGCAAACCCTGCACTACTGGTTTGTTGATTTGAGTCAACATTTTTATAGCTTGGTCCAAATTATAATATGTTATCAAACAAGATTTAACCGATTAATTCATTTTATCGTTATCCCATTTATCTTTTAAAGTTGTTACATTTTATAAGTTCCGTAGGTTAATCTTAGAAAACCGAGGCATTTTAATTAAACATACACCTAATTTGAATAAAAGGCCTATAAAAAATGGTTACAAAAACTGAAAACATTTGAAGGTAGAACATAAGTCCTTCATCATACTGTACCTAATTTAATCGATGAAAATTTAATGTTTTGTCATCCACACAGTCACTCCACTTAAAACTTTGGTTCTCAGCTGCATCCGGTCAGACTGGAAGCCCACCCCACCAATGTTGCAGAAAAGTTAGGCAGATGATGATGATGAAGCCCGATCCTGGAAAAACCAAAACAAAACGTTTTTGTTCACAATTGATCTCTAAAAGTGTACTTTGAATTGATATCAACAATTACCTATACGAGTTATATTAAACTGGAGATAAGATGGTGCAAATATAATACGTATACATAATGTATGACGTCGCATAAATATCTACATCAGATATAAATAAATCTGGAGATAATTGATACGGTCGCAGATTTTAAGTTCTAGTACAGATTTTTGTGAACTCTGCAATATATTATTGCAATTGTATATATTTGTTTTGATGCAAGTAATATACTCGTATCTACGAGCCGATGCACGATGCAAGATATTGCCGCATTGGTGTTCACAAAGGCACGTAATGTTGGAACGCGACAGTAGCTTGGTGGTGGTGATGAAACACTGCAAATTAGTGCTTGCTGCACAGACGATTGAGCAGCGTCGCAACAGTGCCACCTCCTACCGCCTCGCATCGAGGGTTTACAAATCCGTTGGTACAGAATGCCCGGCCTACCCAGGCCGGGTTCGTCCATGAGGGTTACTCCCGTAAAAAAAAGGCGTACTTGCCCACGGTTATTTTAAGAGTGGGTTGTTTTCATTCGGCAGTCATCGTGAGTATGTTAATATTAAAGAGCGGCTCCATCATTTTACGCTGACTTGACTCTAATCGTCAAATATAAAATGAATTGTAATAGTGACTTGACGTTAATTTACGAGGACTGACAACTTGAAACAACACATCTTATGTCAAGCCAAGTAGGTACCTACGCAAGATACGATACGATAATAGTGTGCACAAGCGCTTGCACAGACCCGGGAACTCTGTATACCTTACTATCACAGTCCGATGGGTCGGCAATCTGACACGATCGGGGGGATATCAAGTGCAGGACCGACAGCTTTACAAGTTCTCCGAGGCACGGAGAGTTTTACACACGGCACGGCTTTGTTAAGAAAACGGTCACCTATCCATGAACTGACCGCGGCTAGCTGAGCTTGTCTATTTCACTATTTACCTAATTTCATACAAGACGCCAGATTCCACAAAAAATACAAAAGGGTCAAAGTAAGCTTATGCAACCAGCCACAATAGTTAACATACTGACTTACGACGACTGGAAACAAAATAAACGTTTGTTAATATTTAAGTCGTATAAGCCGCGCCTTACTAAAATCCTAACTTATATAAAAAAATAAGCGAATTTGTTTATTTGGTATGCTTTCCCGGTCAAAAAGCTGAACCAACTTTTCTAAAGCTAGAATGCTGGGGAAGTATAGACAATACGATATTTTTAATACGGGTGCTTCATCAAGGCGCGAATTACTGGGAATATGTACAAAACCATATTATACAGATTGAAGGTAACATATTATTATTATGTAAATTGATAAACAATAAACAAATATTTTGTGTTCATTAAGCCGTAAGATAATCTTGTATATTTCGCACCTACCTATCTAATCTTTATTTCGTTTCACTATTTTAATTAAATCTGGTATGAGCTAGTTAAGTTGCTAGAAAAGATAAGTTTAGCTAAAAAGCCATAATTGATAAACTATTTTTATTCTAAAAACTTTTAGTGATTTGTAACTATGTATAACAATATGTAGTGATCAGGGAAAGAGACCTACGTGAGGGCGGGGCTCATATCCTATCATATCCTACGTAACGTTTAATCCATCGTTGAATAATATAATCGTATTAATCACTATTCCCTAATCTTTTGTAAGTTTGATTAAAATATTGACTTGTGCGTGACCAACCAGTGCGAGATATCATAATTATATATCACCATTATTGACATTATCGTAATAAATCGCATGTTTCTAAGTACAAAAGTGGTTTGATTATCGTTAATTTTGTTGAAATATATTTTAAATCTTTATTTTAACACGATGTCAATGAATGGGGAGTATCACAAGAGGTCATTTTATTGCTTTAAATCAATTTAATCACTTATTTCTGCTTCGACTAGACTCCCAATCGACATATTTTAGCAATAAGATCACAATTCAACTCGCTAACAGAAACGCAGTGAGAACTTAAAACGTTTGAGTTGTGAACTCCTCAGCAGTAACAGCAAAATATCCCCTAGCAAAATAAATTAAATCAACAAAGGAAGGCAACAGATACTTTTACACATTGTGACGTGACAATGGGAAGCTTGCGAAATGTCCAACAATGCAACTGCGGCGTTAGTAGAATCGCTCTCCTTTGTCAAGGGCTTCTTTTAAGTATTGTTTCGAGCCCTCACTTACAAGCCGTCTTTAAGTGTCCAAGACCGTCAAAGTTGGATAAAATATCAATTCTTCCAACAAAACCGCAAAAGTGTTTAAAAAGACCATTGTCATCTTCGGTTTTTGTTAAAATATTAAAAGAAAATAAGCAAAATTTTAATTCTTATTGAGTATCTTGAAATTCTATTAGTATGCCTTATATTAGGAATAGTGGTTTTCTTGCAACAGCCTGTGTGGGGGACTAACACACACATGCGTATGACCGCATACTTGCCAAGCAGCAAGTATAAACATACTACAGGTAGGAAGAGTATAGTGTTTTGTAGTCATGGAGTCGTTCAGTAAGCGATAACCTCTAGTCTTGTAGGTCAAGTTTTTGTAATTGTTATTCTCTCAATTCTTATTGAACTACACGTACCTACACAATCAGTAATATTCGATGATTACAATATTGGGAATAACCAAGATGGCACTATAGATAATCAACTACCATTTATTAATTAAAATAATCTATGTTTATTTATCACAGATAAACGTAGATATAGTTAGTTATACTTTATTGTAAAGTCAGTAAAAATCTACTTCTAAAATTACGTGACGTCACAATAATACATTATTGTGACGTCACGTAAAAATTTAATAGAACTAATATTTCGTCTAGGCGGGCGTCGGTATCCACTATGGGGAATAAAATCCAATGCTAAATGTCTTTCAATATTGAATCCGCCTTAAATTAAAATCTACTTTGAACACTATAGTAACATTATAGTTTTAGCATTGTGTCTCCAGTTCATCATCATCATCGGCCTATATATTTGTCCCAATGCTGGACACAGGCCTCTTCTCAAGCAGAGACGGTTTCCAGTTGGAGACACAATACTAAAACTATTGTACGAGAGTTACCGGAGACCACGATCAAATACTTAAATATAATTTGTTCTTAACTTAAGTATATTGTGGCTCGACTCCTAAATTTCAATGTTTAATGCTTATCAATCAATATGAACAAGTCCGTAGCAAAAAACACTCCAAAAGCGGCCGTGGTCTAATAATTACGATTCAGACTAGTAGTATTGTAAGAAAATCAAGATTAACTAAAGTCTGGATCTGGATCTGAAGGGATAAACTCGAAGATATGACAAATTATTTAAATTGGTTAGTTAAAATTCTGAAATATAAGCGTTTAAAGTTTCTGATCGGATTAGGAAGAGATGCTCTGTCCCTTTTCTGCAAAACAATTATTAGTATGAAAATTATAAGGCGTACCAACGTTTGACATCATTTATTTGTATCATAGAGAAATAGTCATTGATTTGTATAGTGCGCTTTCTGTCTATCAAGACATTAATAAGTTTATATATCCTTAGTTTTGATCACATTTTAATTTTATTATCAATTATTATATTTTTTTATAAGATAATAAAAAAATATCAGTCCGGTCCAGCCTTTTGTCACTCGGCCAGTTCTCTGTGGAACGTATGTATGTTGGATGACCCACATTTTTTGTCTTTTCACACGTTTGACGTTTGTCAGACATACACGGATTTTTTTGTAAAAATACCAAGTCCACACTAATAGCCGTTTGCACCAAACTTTTTAACATTTATACTTTTACGAACATCACATAACATGATATCAATAATTAGCTTTACTTTTAATATTTTGTACAATATTCATATATAAATATAATGATATATCATGCATATTTAGACGAAACAGCAGCACAGTAAATAATAGCAATTTTTTCTTTTTTTTTATCCTCCATTTTGACTGATCTTGAATGACAATTCTCTCGTTTCACGTATAAGTAACCACATATTTTTCTGGTGCAACCGGCTGTTAGTATTTTTCCTAAAGCATGGGTGTGTCTAATAAATTAGGTTCCTACCTACATTACTTGGTCATTGTGCAAACATGTTATCATACATAGCAAAAGATTAAAGATAGATTTCGTTTGTAGAATTTTACTAAGCATGATTAAATTAGGCAGCAACCGACGACAGCCATTTACTGTGCATGATATACACGTGAAAACAAAACAATTATAATCACTCACAATATTATATTAGTCATTAGAGATAACAAATACGAAGGATTACAATAATTAATAACATAATTAATTACAAACTTAGTTTCCTGATTATACCTGTCTAGCTTCGTTCTTGTTTAGATACTTTCTTGGTATGCCGCCATGGGCGTGTAAGTTATATCAAGCTGCAGTAACACCTAAATTTTATTAATAACAAACTAAATTATTAATAAAAAACAAACAAACAAGGTACAGGGTAAGATTGTCAGCCACCGCGTGATAGGCTTCATCGATATAATCTATACTATTATATAAAATGACAACCTCATACACTGAATGACTGACTCATCAACGCGGAGCCGAAATGGCTGGACCTAGAGTAATGAAATTTGGACAGGAGGTACCTTTTATGTCCTAGACAAGTAATAAGAAAGGATTTTTGGAAATTCCGACCCTAAGTATATTAAAATAGGTTTGAAAGTTTGTATGGAGTAGTTTTATTTCTAGAGTATTTTATTTTATTTTTTAGAGTAAGTTTTATTTCTTATTCAATTAAACTCAAATTTTGCAGGGATACTCTAAAATGAAAATAATTAAACACGTGCTTCACAGTTTTTCAAGATTTTAGCCCTAGGGTGAAAAATTATGATTTTAAGTTTGTAAGAAAAAAAATCTGTTTAAAATTGCTTTACGCCAAAAGGTCTGAACAGTTTTACTTGAAATTCACCAAAGATGTTTGTTATGAATCGGTTCAAGTTTTAGGCTACAAATCATCACACTAAATATTATGGGGAATGAGCAGTGAGGTATTGAGATAAGTTTGTATAGGGATGACCTATCAAGTTTTTATAATTACCTATATGCATTTTCGCTTATATCTTTGACATGGAAATCATCACGCCCGTTTGTAAAGAAGATAAGAAGATAAGCAGTAATTCAAATTGAAAACACGTTGTGTTAGAATGTCAATTTTACCTAAAATGTCAAGGAGCGCTGTAGTGGAGGGTGTGTTAATGATCATGCGAATCGGTTACATCGAGTTCAAATCCCACATAATTTTGTTCTTTTTTTGAGATTGGTATTTACTTTTTTTTTTTTTTTTTGGTTTCAAGTCATAATGTGTAGATGTTATTCCATGGTGATTAATGCCCATGCGTTCCATGTATGAAAAGGGCCTCTTTTCATACATAAGAGCGGGATAATTATAAACTAAAAAAAAAATGCGCTTTCCATTGAATTCATTCTATTCCACACTTCAGAAATTAAGAATCTAGAATTCCCTTTGCTAATAAACAAATCATAAGGCCACGGATGAACCTGCGTGGGGATTGTTGTGGCGTTAAATCCTCTCTTCGCGGAGTGGCTAAGGAGGCACCACGGCATCTTGACCTACCGCAGATCCAATGCCTACGCCTGACGCAGGTTCTCACTGGACACGGTTATTTTGGGAGGTTCCTGGATCGAATCAAGCGAGTGGAAATGTCGGGGTGTCGACACTGTGAGGATCACCTGGAGGTCACGGTGGAACATACGGTGGAGGTCTGCCCCACTTGGGCGGCGGCGATCTCTCACTTTCGACCCTGGTTCAAACCATGGTCCAAAGAGAGTGGGAATAGGAAGCAGTCACCTTCTAATGCTAACCAGTCATGCTGGAAAAGGAGATAGCGGGTTGCGTGAGGGAGAGACAAATATTTGGAGCCAGGAATCGACTCCAGGCCACTGTAGGTCCGGCCTGCAGACTTTGAGCAATAAGTGGCTAACCGTCCGGTAAGGATTAGGACGGGCCTAATCAGAGGGAAGACTCGGGACATGATTTTTCATTCCTAAAAGAATTATTAAATATTTTTTGCAAAAATAGAATGCAAATACACAATACCTGGAGACACCGACTACTAGAATGATGTCTATTAGTTATTTTTAAAATTGTATTGTGTTCCAAGCCAGTTGTTTTTTGAAAAAAAGTTTTTCAGTTCTCTTTTTAGTGGCTCAGTTTGTAGTTTAGATAAATTACAATATCCTAATGTCTAGACAAATGTTCATCACCTTTAATAAGGGTGAACTCTATATGTCTGTTTTCTCCTTTAAAGCTTAGAGGTGTGATGTTATGTTATAGAACAGTGAAAACAATCACAGGCATACGATCGCAGCAATCGTGGTTCCTTTGCTATTAGTAATTGAAGAGTTCCATTGGTTATTTACGAAGAAATTCAACAAATCCCAATAATATATATTGTACTAAAACCTTTCTTGAAAACTATGCATTTGAAGAACGACAACTCTCATCCAATTCAGATCAGTAGTTTTTGAGAAAATCGGGGACATACAAACACATGCATACCGGTCAAATACAGATCTACCTTTTTTGAAATCGGTTAAAAAACAAAGACTACCTACCCGTGCGAAGCCGGGGCGGGCCACTAGTATAATAATAAACCTTTAATCAATCAAATTTTATCAACTATCACACCCACTTTTGTTTACAAAAGGCAGGTAGGGCATGAGTTATTTCTCTCCATAAAATTCATGCCGAGGAAAAACCAAATTCAAATCAAAATCTAAGCCTACATTGTGTCCGATTTATTTTGAAGTCTTGTTTTGTGGTTTTAAATAAATAAATGAAAATGTAAACGCAGGTCGTTTTTACGTGTGTTTATAAAGTGGTTCAATTATTTTTAAGGTATGGCTATTGTCTTATATTGAAGTCTTAACCTTACACACATTTCAATTACTGCAATACATGTGCTTAAAAAATAGTTTGGTGAGTTGTAAGTTTCTCTTCACATACAGAATATAGAAATTTCTGAATTTAGAAACCACAATAGAATAGAACCTCACAGTTGTGTAATGACAGAATTATTTCTATAATGTACTTGTAACAGAAATGACGTCCTGTGAAGGGAATCTATTGACGCACGCGATTCCTACTAACGTAGGTACGAGCGAGACCATACGGTTACATCGTAATACGGTAACTGTTCTATGTTAGGGATACGCCTACGCTCTAATCGTGGTGTGTTATTTACATGTGGCGCATTTCTGGGCAATTTACCTGCGTTTAATCAAACAGAAATTCTAAATAAATCGACTTCGACACGCCGCTAAAACCTACCTACAGTTGATTTTATGTTCTTCTGTCTGCCTGCCTGACTGTTGACTGTGTATCGTCAGTGATGGCTTGTAACTGCTGAGCATGCGATACTAGGTTCGATTCAATAAGGCAAATCCATCATCTGTCTAGACTTTTCTCAAGACAAAAGACCGTCTTGAGAAAAGAACCCTTTGGTAAGACTGACCTAGTTGTAAGACTTTCTGGCTTCTGACTGTAGGCTATGTAATAGGAATTTAACAAAACCAACTTCCGTCCCTTACTCCTCTACTCTTCATACACCTCTGCCTTACCCTTGGGAGATTACACGTGTATGATAAAGAAGATGTAGCAATATCTCCCTCATATTCAGTTCCAAAAGGGTTTACTTCGCAACACGTAGCATTAGCAAGATATCTTTACAACTCTTTTACGAAAATTTAACGTTATTTGTCGTCATTTTCATTGTTATATCTTTTAAGAAGGTATTGATCTCCATTATCGACAATTACGCCTCGCTGTAGTTTGCATTGGTTTCCAAACAGAAATGAACTGCCATGCCAACACTACATTGTGTGCAAACGTTCCCTTTGAAAAGCACTGTAACAATGATTTCATCAGTCTTAGAATAGCAAGGAGCGAACGTGCTTGGCGAGCAAAATACAAACAGTACGTAATACCTTCCTGTAAATTTTATAGTCTTCTATTGTGTGCATGAGGCTTTATCGCAAATTAATGCTGTCTACGTAAACTTTATGACAGTATTGCTTTCCTTAAAACTATATTTATAGTAGTTTTGTACACAATGTTGCAACTTTGCAACTTTCTCGTATCGCACATATTTTATTATGATTCATAAATGCTGGAACCTTGTAAGTAAGGCACTTAGTACCTATTAATTTTCGAAGCCCAAATATATTGTGGAGCAGAGTCTCTACAGTCATTGAATAACATGAACCGATGTAAAATGTCTATTATTTTAATAAACTGTTTTACCTCATTTATGATAACATAATTAGCGTTAGCCAATCTTGTCATATCAATCAAAAGTAGGACATAAATAAATACTATTTTCTATAGCGAGATAGCTTTCCTATCTGTGCCTTCCAATTCGCTAATCGGATAGTTTCCGGTCAGTGCATGTGTTACCCTACTCCCAGTTTTTCCGTCCCCACCCCACACCACACTCTACGTCCTATAGTGCACTGCGCAATATTCAACATCGGGTGCAATAACTGACCAAACAACGATCATTTTATATTCCACTGATTTTAATCAACGTAATTGTTAGTCACACAATTAGCAAATTGGGTTCACTTTAAACAAGAATGAATTTTCCTCATTTCTGAGGTTATTATTGGAGAGCAATATTGAAACTGTAACCTATACCCACAGTTTATTTTCAATGATAAATCATTTTTATTACAATTAAGTAAGAAAAAAAAAACCAAAATAATTCGTCAAGACATATAGATGGGATAGTTAATAGAGTTATAAACAATTAATTTTAAGTTTTAACCCAGACAATACAACCAAAATCAGCAAAAAGTCTAGTAAAACAGTGGTATGCACACAATGTTAAATAAGTATTACCCATTAGCTGGGTTGTGGAATATTGATATTCAGCGCACCATACAAAATGTTATATAGGTATTAACTTTGTTGTTAAAAAGATCATGAGTCGATTCTCATTCTATTTCGGTTTTACCAAATATTTAAAATTTTAGGTCCACTGCCATCTGACCTCTAGCAACCCAATTACGGAAACATTCAACTTAAAAGGTTAGTTCGGATTTCAATATGTCCACGGAGATAGAAAGATTAGGTATTATTACCTGCGAAGTACGGAATGTTCTTTAATCTCATGTAAATAATTACTTCATACTCTTATAAAGTACCTACAGTAGTAAGATGCATTAACGTCAATACAGGATACGTATATGTCTGACGACAGTCGTAACAGTTTTCACTTTCATACAGTTCATTTGCTTTTTCATCGCTCATTTAGAAAGATTTTAAAATTAGGAAGCTACTCTTAAAATGAATCAGTAGGTAATGACAAAAGTTGATTTGTTTGCACACAAACACCAACATGTCACGCGTGGATGCGACTTCATTTAAAGTTTCCACCGAAATTGTTTGATGTTCAAGCAAATGATGATGTGTAAAAGTTACAAGAATACCGTAGAGAGTAGATTTGGTATCTTTCAGGATATAGGACGCAAAGTAGACACACAGAATTGTGAGTGTTAAATTGAAATTGTTTTAAATTGAGCCAATTTATAAGGTTCTTTATCGAGTACTGTTTGATTGTACAAAATTGGATGAACGTGCACCATTCAAATAAAGCGAGAATAAAGAGATGGAAAGCCCCAGTCGACGGGTTGAGCGGATTGACGCAAAATGGCTGCATTCTGCTCTTTACAGCCAATCGACTTTAAAAATCAAATGCCAATAAAAGTAGGTCTAGTTTTAATTTTTTGTTGTAATACTACTTAACATACCATTTAAATGGCTGGATGTTTGTATAAATATTGACGACACTAATGAATACGTCAAACAAGAGTTTGTTAAGTGAACCGTTCAACTGTTTTGAGTTAAATTAATACCAGTGCTTATCTCACGGTATCACAAAGTTGTATAATAAAGGAAATCGGGCACCGTCATCATAGCTCGTTTACATGGGTCGCGGACGGGCCGGGACTTTCGAATTGAATCATTAAACTTATGCCAGACCAGTTCCCAACTACTGTGGACGGATAAAATTTATCCCGCGATAAGCTTAATTGGCAACCCAGCGCAATTACACTACTATTTCTGATTGATTATTTAATTAATTTGTCAGTTTCAGCTGATGACATACTGTTCTTGGTGTTTTCGCATTGTTTTAAATTAAGGATATGTTTTTGAAACAGGTGTGATGTTCCCACATTTATCTACTGTGAGGACAGAGAAGATAATCTCACAAACCAATAGAATATTACATTCATAAAACAAGGTATAAGCTATACTAGAAAACAAAATAATGAAAACTTACAGCACGCACCTAATTGGCAGGTATACCTACTGAATTCTTAATATTCTTGCTCTCTTTTGACACAACACCTACTATAAACACTCATTTATATTCCTCAAGGTTTTAAGGGCAATTAATAAATTTACCATTACGTTAATATTAACGAGAGTGAAAAATATTACCTAATCAAAGTTTACAGTGAGCAAGTAGAGTTCAACCACTAACATATGTAAAGGCTTGTATTATAGTCAAGTATATATGATACATATGATGTATTAATTTGAGAAAGGTCATTGAATTAGTAATATTTTAGGGTAAGGGTCGAGAACCAGGACCCGGGACAGACTAATAACCAGGCGCCATACACCGTTCCACGTTACCTCGGAATAAGAAGAAATTACCTTGTTCTGCTCATCTATGCCCAGTTTATTGCTAATACCCCGTTTAACTCTATTATTATTCTACAGAGAAATACAAATAAAAAATAAAATTTGTTTTGCAAAATTATTATTAATATTATATAGGGAAGCAAAGATATATTTTTTTATGTTATAGTTAATATTTATATACGTATTATACGAGGTGACTCGACAGATGATCGACCCAATCGCAGCATCACCACAGGGTCTAATTGTGAATCTAAAGCAACTCAAACAACGGTCCAGCCGTAGGAAGATTTTAGTAACACACACATACAGAAGAATAACATATAGTACATAAATAAAGGGAATATAGCCATATAGTACACAATATATATAATAGACATATAGCTATGTAATGTCTAAACATCTTGAAGTTATAAAGTAAGTATAAGTTAACGTATGACATAAACCCCAGTCTATTCCAGCAAGTCGCCGGTAATCTTTATGGGATCAAGGGCCATCCAGTGCACGATGATCCATAAACTTGTATCGGGGTAATTTTCTTCCCGCTGACCGTTGAATGAGCTTGTATACAATGTAGCGTTATTTACCTTTATTAAATCAGGTGACAATTACAGAACACCTCGATTTAGACGTACTTTTAAGGTCATGGCAAAACGTTAATCCCGGAGTATAAACATTTCTGGCCTTTTGCCAGATCTCTGCTTATGAGAAGATTCTTACCATTTCGCTGATTTTACCTCATCTCAAAAAGACTCTCAACCTTTCCGGTTCCAAGTGGTTCCCTTGCACCTATTATTTAAGCATCAGTATTAGCGTTATGCTCAATAGCACCCAAGTTTTAGTACACGTATTGCATAAAACAAATGCTCAAACGGGGATACTCCCTTATCTACCATAGACAGTAACACGATTGGTAATACAGTGTAAACAGTATGATAAGCCGGCCTTAGCAACCATTTTCAACCTGGCTGAATACGATCCTTCTATAACAACGAATAATACTGTAGGTACTTTACTGAGTACTTGCATCTAATACCATGCTTAGATTAATATCAAACAAACTTTGACGCCAATATCTTCATCTGGGTACATGGAACAACTTCATTGATTGCACCATTCTAAGACTACTACTATTTCTGATTGATTATTTAATTAATTTGTCAGTTTCAGCTGATTGTTTAGCGCATTGTTTTAGAAAGAGGTGTGATATTCCTGCGTTTTCCAATGTGAGGTAAGGGAAGATAATCTCACAAACCAATAGAATATTACATTCATAAAACAAGGTATAAGCTATACTAGAAAACAAAATAATGAAAACTTACAGCACGCACCTAATTGGCAGGTATACCTACTGAATTCTTAATATTCTTACTCTCTTTTGAAACCACAACTACTATAAACACTCATTTATATTCCTCAAGGCTTTAAGAGCAATTAATAAATTTACCATTACGTTAATATTAACGAGAGTAAAAAATTATCACTTAATCAAAGTTTACAGTGAGCAAGTAGAGTTCAACCACTAACATATGTAAAGGCTTGTATTATAGTCAAGTATATATGATACATATGATGTATTAATTTGAGAAAGGTCATTGAATTAGTAATATTTTAGGGTAAGGGTCGAGAACCAGGACCCGGGACAGACTAATAACCAGGCGCCATACACCGTTCCACGTTACCTCGGAATAAGAAGAAATTACCTTGTTCTGCTCATCTATGCCCAGTTTATTGCTAATACCCCGTTTAACTCTATTATTATTCTACAGAGAAATACAAATAAATAATAAAATTAGTTAGAAAATTATTATTAATATTATATAGGGAAGCAAAGATATATTTTTTTATGTTATAGTTAATATTTATATACGTATTATACGAGGTGACTCGACAGATGATCGACCCAATCGCAGCATCACCACAGGGTCTAATTGTGAATCTAAAGCAACTCAAACAACGGTCCAGCCGTAGGAAGATTTTAGTAACACACACATACAGAAGAATTACATATAGTACAT
The DNA here is from genome assembly GCA_963891755.1 of Pyrrhia umbra. Taxonomy (NCBI): domain Eukaryota; kingdom Metazoa; phylum Arthropoda; class Insecta; order Lepidoptera; family Noctuidae; genus Pyrrhia; species Pyrrhia umbra. The sequence goes on along the minus strand of OY982922.1, from coordinate 9,155,849 downwards.
AAATAAAGGGAATATAGCCATATAGTACACAATATATATAATAGACATATAGCTATGTAATGTCTAAACATCTTGAAGTTATAAAGTAAGTATAAGTTAACGTATGACATAAACCCCAGTCTATTCCAGCAAGTCGCCGGTAATCTTTATGGGATCAAGGGCCATCCAGTGCACGATGATCCATAAACTTGTATCGGGGTAATTTTCTTCCCGCTGACCGTTGAATGAGCTTGTATACAATGTAGCGTTATTTACCTTTATTAAATCAGGTGACAATTACAGAACACCTCGATTTAGACGTACTTTTAAGGTCATGGCAAAACGTTAATCCCGGAGTATAAACATTTCTGGCCTTTTGCCAGATCTCTGCTTATGAGAAGATTCTTACCATTTCGCTGATTTTACCTCATCTCAAAAAGACTCTCAACCTTTCCGGTTCCAAGTGGTTCCCTTGCACCTATTATTTAAGCATCAGTATTAGCGTTATGCTCAATAGCACCCAAGTTTTAGTACACGTATTGCATAAAACAAATGCTCAAACGGGGATACTCCCTTATCTACCATAGACAGTAACACGATTGGTAATACAGTGTAAACAGTATGATAAGCCGGCCTTAGCAACCATTTTCAACCTGGCTGAATACGATCCTTCTATAACAACGAATAATACTGTAGGTACTTTACTGAGTACTTGCATCTAATACCATGCTTAGATTAATATCAAACAAACTTTGACGCCAATATCTTCATCTGGGTACATGGAACAACTTCATTGATTGCACCATTCTAAGACTACTACTATTTCTGATTGATTATTTAATTAATTTGTCAGTTTCAGCTGATTGTTTAGCGCATTGTTTTAGAAAGAGGTGTGATATTCCTGCATTTTCTAATGTGAGGTAAGAGAAGATAATCTCACAAACCAATAGAATATTACATTCATAAAACAAGGTATAAGCTATACTAGAAAACAAAATAATGAAAACTTACAGCACGCACCTAATTGGCAGGTATACCTACTGAATTCTTAATATTCTTGCTCTCTTTTGAAACAACAACTACTATAAACACTCATTTATATTCCTCAAGGCTTTACGGGCAATTAATAAATTTACCATTACCATCGTTAATATTTACGAGAGTAAAAAATTATCACTTAATCAAAGTTTACAGTGAGCAAGTAGAGTTCAACCACTAACATATGTAAAGGCTTGTATTATAGTCAAGTATATATGATACATATGATGTATTAATTTGAGAAAGGTCATTGAATTAGTAATATTTTAGGGTAAGGGTCGAGCGCCGGGACCCGGGACAGACTAATAACCAGGCGCCATACACCGTTCCACGTTACCTCGGAATAAGAAGAAATTACCTTGTTCTGCTCATCTATGCCCAGTTTATTGCTAATACCCCGTTTAACTCTATTATTATTCTACAGAGAAATACAAATAAATAATAAAATTTGTTTTGCAAAATTATTATTAATATTATATAGGGAAGCAAAGATATATTTTTTTATGTTATAGTTAATATTTATATACGTATTATACGAGGTGACTCGACAGATGATCGACCCAATCGCAGCATCACCACAGGGTCTAATTGTGAATCTAAAGCAACTCAAACAACGGTCCAGCCGTAGGAAGATTTTAGTAACACACACATACAGAAGAATTACATATAGTACATAAATAAAGGGAATATAGCCATATAGTACACAATATATATAATAGACATATAGCTATGTAATGTCTAAACATCTTGAAGTTATAAAGTAAGTATAAGTTAACGTATGACATAAACCCCAGTCTATTCCAGCAAGTCGCCGGTAATCTTTATGGGATCAAGGGCCATCCAGTGCACGATGATCCATAAACTTATATCGGGGTAATTTTCATCCCGCTGACCGTTGAATGAGCTTGTATACAATGTAGCGCGTATTACTGCGTTGATAATACATGACTAGATTTAAAATTATATGAATTTTCAAATGGCTTGAAGCACGTGGCTAAGTAAAAGACGGGAGTAAAAGAAGGGATAATACAATAAGCACTCCGAGGTATCTCGGAGTGCTTATTGTATTATTATTATTGTATTATTTTATTATTATATATTTATAATATATAATAATAATTAATAAATTATGGTAAAGCCATTTTTATTTAACGCACGATATTATATTTACTATATTTTTGGCATTTACCAAAAAACATAAAGGACCATGGGCAAAAATTTATGAGCTCCGTCCCCACCCTTCAACAGAAATGAAATGTAGCTCAATTGATACATCTTATCAAGCTGATGTTTTTTTACTATGGGGACATTGCCCAAATGCATTTGATGGGTGGGGACGATTCCGCCCATGGTCCTTTTGGATTCACTTCAGTTCTACAATACCTACTACTAATACATTATAAATGCGCTATCATCATCATATTTTGGTAACCGGCTGTGTGCAATTCATGTATATGTGTTTCAGTAGTCATCAAGACCTAAATAAATGTAGGAACTATCTAGAAAGTCGATAATATCCGATCTCAGTTCTCATGGATGTTTATCAGTCCTATAAATTTGTCCATCCGGTTCAGCATAAACCTGTTCTAACGTGATCTCTGTAAATACAGTATTTTTTCATTATTGTTAAATCAGCCAAGAGACGCCCATTGCTAGATATGATGCCTGTCAGCACAACAAACGGTCCTGTGTTGCCATATTCAGCGGATTCTCGCAATATAGGGCCTGATTCTGCTAATTGTCGAACGTCATGGGGTCGATAGTGCGTTTTAGACATTATATATTTAATTCAATATTTAGAATATATTTAAATTGTTAACAATATTTATGTATAAAAAAAATATATTTTGTTATATATATAGGTAGAATAATAATAAAATAACACAGAAGACATACATAATATTAACTTGTATATATTTTCCCAATTTAATTGGTTGTAAGGTTAATTTTATTAAAGCTATATTAATTTTATTAAAATACCAGAGTGTTTTCCATCACATTGTAGGTACTCAAATAGTATTTGTAGTAGATAATTTAAATTTAAAATGTTGGAACTTTACTTTACTTGTATATACTTGGTATTATTATCTTAATTATAGTAATGTACTTAGTAGAGAGGTGTGGCAGAAACCTAAAGTGAAAAGTTTGAGTACCTATCCAAAATACCTAGTTGGCTTTTAACCCGACTTTATTCATCAAACAATTTGTCGTTTTAGCGCAAAGTTACTCTACGGCGCTAGTAATATAAAACAAAGAAAAGTTCAGCTTGTTTGTTTGTTGAGGATTCACAATCATGGCTTATCTGATTAATTACAAACTTTCACAATCGACTACTGCTAAGTGTCAGCATACCCTTGTCTACAAAGAGGACACCCAGGATTGCGAAAGTATGATAAAATAAGTCTCGATTAATAGTGTTTACTCATGACTTTATTCTTTTGTTAAATAAACCACCTTTTATTAAATAAAACACATTATTATTAAGTTCACCATTATTAATAACAACGTGTCTCATGAATATAGGGGGTATTGTACTGTAAAATGAAGTCATAAATTCATAAACAAAATTCAGAGCTCGCTTCTATCCATAGTCGATGCTGAGAACATAGATGACCTACGATCAACACTCACTAATTGCAAACTACGAAGAAAATAAGTACTTACCTGGATATATAATAAATACATGTACGAACCTTTTATCGCTTATAAACAGATTAAATGGTATGAGGTATGATAACGAATACTTACTCGTCAAATAATATTTTCATTTTCAAATAGGTAGTATTAAACAAGGTAAATGCATTATTTACCTTTATTAAATCAGGTGACAATTACAGAACACCTCGATTTAGACGTACTTTAAGGTCATGGCAAAACGTTTATCCCGGAGTATAAACATTTCTGGCCTTTTGCCAGATCCCTGCTTATGAGAAGATTCTTACCATTTCGCTTATTTTACCTCATCTCAAAAAGACTCTCAACCTTTCCGGTTCCAAGTGGTTCCCTTGCACCTATTATTTGATCATCAGTATTAGCGTTATGCATTGAGCACCCAAGTTTTAGTACATGTATTGCATAAAACAAATGCTCAAACGGGGATTCTCCCTTATCTACCATAGACAGTAACACGATTGGCCTTAGCAACCATTTTCAACCTGGCTGAATGTGATCCTTCTATAACAACGAATAATACTGTAGGTACTTTACTGAGTACTTGCATCTAATACCATGCTTAGATTAATATCAAACAAACTTTGACGCCATTATCTTCATCTGGGTACATGGAACAACTTCATTGATTGCACCATTCTAAGACGAAGGGTTTCATTAAACTTAGGTAATTATTTATCTTCAAAACTCTGAACCGACTACTAAAGTTGCCCGAGATCAATTTCGTGTACGTGATAGGTGTCAAGACTCAACGGCATTGTTACTCTGAAGTAATCTTAATACTACATGATCACATAGTTCACACTGAATGCAGATAAAATACTGATTTGATAAACTTTAACATAACGTATGAATATACGTAAATACGGCATAGCTAAAAATGCCAGGTACTTGTGTTTTATGTAGCATTGTTATATTTTATGTGTCGAACCATTATTATTCTAGAAAAAGGTGCAGCTATATAGAACCGCTAATACCACCATTTCTATTACAACGAAAACAGTTTCAAGATAATCATCATCAAATATTATCAAGATAAAATATTTCGGCATTGCGAATGTTACAGAAAAAGCCCACTTAATAACATCGATTGATCTACGAAGTAATTAGATGCATTAAAATTGATGATACGCAATAATATATAAATAATATCAAGAATCGCAAGAATAATAGTTATCGTGTACCGGTAATGTATTGTATTATTTAATAAATCACGATATATTCTTTCGTGGCTCATTTTTATATAAGGTGATTTGCGCCATAAACAACTATTATCTTTCTCGTTCATAAATTATTTTTTTCCCAACTTACAAGTTCTTTTCACGATAAGAGCGACTATTTTATTTTACTAGGTACTTATTTATATCGATTGTATTTCTTAATTTGCTGAAGGTGTCCTGTATTTATATTAAAGAATACTCTTTATTTTTGTCTTTAAGAGTTCTTATCATATTTTATCATTTGAAACAATCCTCTATAAGATATCGAACCCCTCCATGTTTGATGTGTTGCTTCGCTGGATATTGCATTTGCAATAGTGCGCAGACACACAACTCATATAAAACTATCCAACTAAACAGAAATACTTACATTAATAATTAAATTAAGTATAATATTTCAAATGTTAACGTTGCTAAGGTTACAAATTACTACAGAGTTAATCAGATCATTCATGTAATCTCTGATTCAACTGATTTTGATGATATTTCGTGAGAATCGCCTGAATCAGAATATTGTCATATCTAAAAGGCGCGGCATATCACTCTAGATCTGATATAGTTAACTATAAATTGCCAAAGTTTTCCAAAAACTGTTGTTGTGCATTAAGTAAAAATGGGGTGTTTGGTCACTGTAATAGCAGCATTCTTAGTTGGAGTGGCTGCCCTGCCGGCAGAGATACCAGTTTTTTTCGTCCTGAGTGAAGATGACTTTGAAGACTATCTCGATTCCTGGCTCGAAATCGAAGAAAGAAAATTTCGAGAAGCAGCTCTGCCTAAAGTACGAAGCAGCACCGGTAAGAAACATTTTTCCCAAATAGTTGTCTATACAGATATATGTTAATTTTTTTTTTGTAAGCGTGTCCCCTATATATTTTCCTTTATTATCATTAATGAATGCGCTCAGGTTGCACTTTCAATGTAAACGGTGGTCTCGGACAACCGCAGCCCGTGTACCTCCACAACGATGGCTACCTGGTGCCCACTGGAAACACCGGTCAGATCAACCTCAACACCGGAGAAGAAGTCATTGTCTCTTGCACTGGCTCCAAGCATATCCTGCACCCCAATATATCTGCAACGGTAGTTACAGCTGTGAGTATTCAATGCTCTAGAATAATATCTACTTATGGAATTTCTGAATATCACTTTCTACATCACTACGTCGTTTCGAAAATTATTGGTAATTCCCGGTCAAAAATAGGGCTACCTTGACTACCCCCAAGTCTCGGCTATCATTTAAAAAGATATTTTGTGTCAGGCCGTTTTGCCACAAACCCTTTTACAAGAAGAAATCGAAGAAGTTTATAGGTCTTATTTATAACCTGCCCTACTAGTTTTCTTGAATCGAAGTTTTTAGCGGGAGGAAGTTATGCAAAAAATCTGTTAGCGACATTTTCGCGACATTCCCGCACATTTCACCAGTATGGCGACTACAGTGCAGCGGATAGAATAGGTTTTATCCGGATGCGGGAAGTGAAATCGCGGTAAACCATATTAATTGGGGCATAGTTACAATAGAAATCATGTGGGTACCAAACCTTATTATCGCGAGTGTCAAACTCAAATAGTGTACACACACTATCACGAACATATTCAGCAAATACCAATTTTAATTAAATTTCAGGCTGCAACATGTGAGAACAACGAAATGGTTTCGGGTGAAGGTTGGTTGGACGGTAATGGCGCGTTCAGTGAACTGACTTGCTCTGCACATCCCAGCCACGAGGCTGTTTTAACTACCGATACATGCTATAATAACAACCGTGTTATTAGGTTTGTAGATACAATAATAAGTATAAAATCTTAAGTCTCACCGTGTGTAGCAGAATCTCTCCAGACAATAGCTATGCCTTTGCTAAACAATCACCATGAAAAATATGTTACGCTGTTAGCACTGGTAAGGCTTCATGATCAAGAGATAATTCTATGTACATCCAGGATTTCATTATTTTATCACAAGACGTAGTTTTCAGTTGTTGAATTTCTAATGTTTTAAATATTTCCTTTTAGGGTTGGATACACTGTTGAAGGTGTGTTCTATCCTTTGTACTGGTCTTGTTTCGACCAGAATCGTCTCGAGGTACTATACGTGTGGTATGAACAGAACCCATCAAATGCTGTGCACCAAACCAATGTTAATAGACCAAGCTGGTCAGGTAAGGATCATATATTTTTCTCGCTAAATAAATTTCCTGCGGCCTTACGAAAATTCTATATCAAAGTTTCTTGTTTCTAGCTGGTTCATTCTTTCCTGGTGTATCTGTTAATACGATGTATACTCAGGCCCAACAAAAATCAACGATCGCTAGTTTAGTTGGCAGTGAACTGGCTGATAAATATATTACAAATCTTCAGTACCTTGCTCGTGGCCACCTGGCTGCTAAAACAGACTTCATCTATGCTAGCGGTCAGAGAGCTACCTTTTACTTCATCAACGCTGCTCCTCAATGGCAGCCTGTAAACGCTGGTAACTGGAATTGGCTGGAGCAAGTAAGTACTACTGTAAAAAATCCTCTTCCATCCCATGCACTTCACCAATTTAGTCATTCAGTATCAAGAAAAAGATTTTTCTTGATACTGAATGACAAGACGACCAATTCATCCACCGAATGTTAAATCATTTATATCTACTCATATCAGATTAAGAGATGTTGTACTGCACTGTGCTCGTCATCCTGGCACGATAGCTCTAACTAAGCCCATATAATATACGTGCTACTTGGTAGTTGGTTACTTTAGGTTTAAGATTAAAGTATTTATATAATACTTTTTTGGCCGTGTCGTGGTGGCCCGGAGGTGGGGTAGTGAGCCCGCTTCTCAGGTACTAGAAACCAGTCGTGTACCAGTATGAGTTTTCAAAGTTCTAATTATGTTCTTTCTAAGTCTTTGACGCCACTGACTAAAGATGAAAGAAAATCTAGACATATAAAAATAGTCTGCAATCGCCAATCCGCTTTGGGCAAGCGTGATCTATGTCGTATCTTCCCTGTCTGAGAAGCGACCTTCACCCAGTAGTTGAACAATAAATAGACCATTGTTGTTATTTCGATCAGTGTGTTTTAGCTACCGAGCCCACCAGACAATATCTTGCACGCGCAGTCGTAGGTATACCAGATATGATAACGAGAGCTAGTGCAGGAAGTAAGGTAACTTGTATCATTCCAGAACCTCCGTACTCGCATTGGCGAAGCCGGCTACCAAACCGTCGTGTACACCGGCACTTTCGGCGTGACCCAGCTACGAGATCAGAACGATCGCCTCGTGGATATTTACCTGCACAAAGACGCTAACAATAACCCTCAAATTCCTGTGCCCCTTTATTATTACAAGGTAACTATTTTACATACAGAATCTATTTAGTTAATTATGGACAGCTTATGATAAATACAGGTAAGTAGGTAAGTAAGATTCTCATTAAAAGGTAGGCAATTATCAGTAATTGCCAAAACATATGTTTGAAGATAATAAATCCAATCATTAGGTACCTAACATCTATTCAATATTTATCCTTTAAACATATATTATGACAAGTAATGTATACCCTTTTCATTCTAGCTTTTTCCCACGGTATCACTGGGGGAATTACTTCACACATCCGATTCTATCTCTTTCTTTAAAAAAAACTATTTTATTTTATTAAAAAAAAGAACCGTTCATTACACTAGGAATTACTCCTGTGTCGTGGGTGCGTTTACAAACATACATTACACATGCACAAACACCCAGACCCGGAACAATTTTAGTTGTCCCGTGCGGGAATCACACGCAGCACAGCAACCAATTGTTCAGCCACTACGCCAAACGTGCCGTCTTTCCCAGGTTTCATAAAATCTCCATACCGAATTTCATTAAAATAGGTTTCGCCATTTTTCCGTGAAAGCGTACCCAACTCAACAACAAACAGACAGAGTCACTTTCGGATTTATAATATTAGTAGGATGGGATTTGTTATAACTTGCCGACATTTACTATGTTATCTTCCATTATTTAGGTGGTGTACGACGCATCTCGTCGCATCGGCACAGCATTCGTCACAATCAACAACCCTTACTACAAGGAGTCTGAGGTGCAAGCCCTAACGTTCTGTACGGACCGCTGTCGCAACAACACTGCGTTTAGCTGGCTTAACTGGGAACCTAACAGCATTGACATTGGATACAGCTTCTGCTGCACAATTGACGACTTCAGGAGAACTGTACCGCATTTACCTACTTTCACTGTTAACGATCTTCTTTCTTAACTCAAGTTGGGACTAATCTAAATAAAACTTTAAAAAAATATTTATAACTACTTAAATGCTTAAAATTATCAAATGACTCCCTCGTGTAGGTGGAGCGGGAGGGAGTGAGGAGAGATTCTTACTGAATAAAACCCATCCATGTTCCTTCTATTACCCTTTGCATTCTAGGGTCGCGGTAACTCTTTCGAACAATCCCGCTGACAGAAGTCTGCACGCACCCGGATTCAAAATAGTCTATACCTAACTGTGTTCCGACTCCTATCTGTCTCCATACCAAGTCGGTTCAGCCGTTTTATCGTGTTAGTGTAACAAATAAACTCACTTTCGCATTATAACATTAGTTAAGATAATTTTTATTGAAAAATTGTTTGCTGAATATTGAATGGTTAAGAACTGTTAGATAACCTACCTAAGAACTACTGCACAGAATTTGCTAAGTTTCTAGTCTAAATTAAAATGACTCACAAGTTCATCAAGTAAAATAGAATAGAATTATATTTTGCAAATATGGGTGATAAACAATAGTTCTTAAGATACAATAAAGTTCAGCCACATTTTACCATTCCTCGTCTTTGCTTAAAGCTAGCTTTGAGTGAATAAGCAAACAAAAAAATATAGTTTTTTTTTATTGATCGGTTACTATAATCAACTCTGTACATTTCATAAGGTTTTTTTAATTACGCTTTTTAGTAATTTTAGTCTGAAACCTTTCTGGCAACACCGTCGTACTGATTTGACAGCAGTTAGCGTGTTCCATTCCATAAAAAATATTTTGGCATGTTTGCAACTATCTCTTTCACGCGCATGATATCAATCATCTTCATTTCAACTCATTCAACGTTTGAATGCTTCGTAACAGAATAGTATTTTATGTCAATTCAAAAATTGACTTTGATTTGATACGTGTAGGAAGCGAAAATCAAATCAACCGAAAGAATTCGTTCTAAAATACTTTTAGCACCATTTTTTAATTTAGGACAGTTTTAATGTTTATAGGTTAATTTATTTACAATACTTTAAGTGGAAAACTATTTACAATGGCCGAAGAACCAAAACCTGTTAATGAAGATGATTTAAAACAATTAAAAGAACGGATGAATTTGATCGTTAGTGCAGATCCAGCACAATATCACAATGAATATTCACTGCGGAGATACTTAAGGGCTTTCAAAACTGTGGACAATGCATTCCAGGTAAGGACTAACTGCTAACTTGGTATCTCGCAGCCTGCAGGAGGTTAGGCCCTCAGCATTTCGATGTAGTGATATCTCTATGTCTATTCTAGTAGCGGTATAAATTATTTATTTGTACATATTTGACGGTCGTTACGATTAATCAGAAGCCAGAAAGACTTGAGACCCAGTCTTAACCAGGTATTGTTGTTAGCAATTACTGGGTTGTGGAGTTTAGACAGCAAGTCGCTTGATGTAAAACACTGATACTCAGCTGCATTCGTTGAGACTAGAATCCGACCACAACATTGTTGTAAAAAGGCTATGCAGATGATGATGGTCTAAATTAATTATTAATGTCTTTTCCCTTTCAGGCAATAATAAAAACAAACAAATGGAGAGTAGAGTATGGTGTGGCAGAGCTAGCTGATAAGAAAGAAATAATAGAAAAGTATTCTGACAAAGCGAGGGTACTGAGGCATAGGGACATCACTGGCAGGCCTATAATATACATTCCAGCAAAGAACCACAGCTCCAGTGACAGGAATATTGATGATTTGACTAAATTCATAGTCTACTGCCTGGTAATGTTAATTTACGAAACCTGTTTGTTGCTTAGATAGATTTAAATATTTTTAGTTGACTAACCAGTTTGACAACAAATGAGAAAACACACTTCCTAAATCTCATAATTTTGAATTTGATGGTTGTTGTAAATCCTCTCTGCCATATGCATGTAATTATAGCCAATACTCCACTTATATTTTAGGTCACAAAGTATGTTTGTACACACTACTACTACACAGTTTACTTTGCTTGTATAGTAAATGGAACTCTGTTACACTTTCATGGCAAAATAAATGAACTGATCCAGATGAAAGATATGGATATAGATGGAATAGGATAAAGAATTTTATCTGAATATGTGTGGCAGAACTGCTCGTCAGGATGTGGGTTAAACTGCAGGAAACAGCTAGCTAGGCTGCTATATGTTACATCACTGCTTATTTTATCAGAAAGTTTGATTTGTGCACAACAGCTCAAAATCTTTTTTTGCAGATAGATGAATGTTTAGGGAAACATTCACTTAAACCTGGTGTAACTAGCCTGCACCCAGCTGTTGTCTTGTGTGGTAACACATTCCTCATATCACTTTTTGCATTACTAACAAGTTAATTCCTTCATTAACAGGAAGATGCAAGTAAGAAATGTTTTGAAGAAGTGGTTGATAACTTATGCATTGTTTTTGATTTGAATGGTTTCACACTGTCTTGCATGGATTATCAAGTGTTGAAGAACTTAATCTGGTTGCTCAGCCGACATTACCCTGAGAGGCTTGGTGTTTGTCTTGTCACTAATGCACCGGCTTTCTTTTCTGGATGTTGGGCTGTTATCAAAGGATGGTAAGATCATATTTAGATCTTCAATTAAATAGAATTACGTAGTTATGAAATGTATAATTCCATCCACCTATATGCATTCTCTTAAATATAAACAGAAGTTTATAATGAAATATTTATAATTACAGTTATACAATTTTTTGTTGGGATTGAAATCCTGTGTTTTACTGGTTTTTTTTACTACTTTATTATTTTAATTTCTAATTTTTACAAATAATTTTTTCAGGCTTGATGAAAACACTGCCAGTAAGGTTGTATTTATGCATTCAGAGATGGACCTTTGCCAATACCTTATACCAGATATACTACCTGATGATATGTGAATTTTAGAACAAAAATACTGACAAATGCGACGATTTACCGGTTCACATGTTTAGCATTAATATATATCTTATATGAATGTATATATTTTATATTAAGTGACTTTTAGAAAAAAATATAATGATTACCACTAATAATAGTGATCCCATTGTTAGAATTATCTACATAGCATATTAACCAGAACCAAACTAGTTAATCTAGTGAATCAAAGAAATAATTTACTTTCTGCTAATATATGGGTAGTGTTTATTAATCTTTATAGTTTGAATATTATGTGCATTCTGATTATTTCATGCAGACAAAAATATCAATACAATTAAAATAAAATAACAACATAATTACAAAGCACATATTTAATATAGAATTAGAATATGATTTTTAGGGTTCCGTAGCCAAATGGCAAAAACGGAACCCTTATAGATTCGTCATGTCTGTCTGTCTGTCTGTCTGTCTGTCCGTCCGTATGTCACAGCCATTTTTTTCAGAAACTATAAGAACAATTCTGTTGAAATTTGGCACGTAGATGTATTCTGTGAACCGCTTTTAGATTTTGACACAAAAATAGAAAAAAAGCAATAAATTTTGGGGGTCCCCATACTTAGAACTGAAACTCAAAAATTTTTTTTTCGTCAAACCCATACGTGTGGGGTATCTATGGATAGGTCTTCAAAAATTATATTGAGGTTTCTAATATCATTTTTTTCTAAACTGAATAGTTTGCGCGAGAGGCACTTCCAAAGTGGTAAAAATTGTGTCCCCCCCCTGTAACTTCTAAAATAAGAGAATGATAAAACTAAAAAAAATATATGATGTAGATTACCATGCAAACTTCCATTGAAAATTGGTTTGAACGAGATCTAGCAGGTAGTTTTTAAGTAATCAGCAATTTTCCTCTAAAAACAAACTTAATTATGCGGTCGGAAAAAAACAAGATAATTGCGACTTTATTGCGTATTTTTTCTTTGCAATGGTCGGAACCCTCGGTGCGCGAGTCCGACTCGCACTTGGCCGGTTTTTATTTTTAAGTACCATAAAAAATACTGTTGGAGCAATGTGGCAGGGGGCTAAAGTAAAAGCTAAACTAATATTAGAAATATGAAGGTTTGGATGTTTCTGAATAGATTTGAAATTTAAATGTTACCCCGAATATAATTTAAAACATAATTTTACATCAGTGTGTTTGCTGAACTAGTAAAAAAAGAAAATCACTGCACCTGACCCTCCCTGCTTATTCATCGAATCCTCTAATTCTTGCCTTTTATATTGTATTACATTACACATCTAAACTAGTCCAATATGAATACTGAATAGGTACAAACTGCAAATCTTGTCATTTTCAATTTTTGTTTTATGTTCACATAAGGAAATATGCTTGTCATTAATTATATGCTTATTTTTAGTAATTAAAACCTTAACACCAAAAAGTCAATTAACCATTGTAAATGAGATTCATTTTATTGTTTGTTTAGATTCAAATGTTTTATATTATCTAAGTTTTAATAATGTTATTAAGTTTTTTAATTCTATTTTTTTTATAGATAACCCATTGACACCTCTTTTAGTCTTGTACGGCCGACTCATGTACGGAATCAATGAAAATAATGTATAATAAAGCCATAATTATGGTAAGAAAACGATTGAGGATTCGGAGATGAGAATAAATTATATTTCAGTATTTACAATCATCATCAATAGTGATATCACAATCCTGAAAGTGTTACAGGGTCTCTTGTTGTTAATGCTAAGATTTTATTAGGTTCTCATGATTTAATGGATTATGAATATTAATATGACTGTAGTTACTTAAGATTGTATGTTAATCATACTGCTCACCCATCATGTATTAAGAACTAGATAAAATATGTATATTCCAATTTAAAATGTATTTAGAGTATGAAAAGCTACAAAAATGCTTTTTAATTGTTTGCTCGTGAATGTATGTGTGAGTAACATAATCATAACTGTTTTTACTTGTGGTTGAAGTCTTAAATCTGAATCATGAGGCATACATATGACACAATCCCATGTCCGTACTGGACAACTGCATATGGGTTAATATTTTTTATTTGATGCTCTCTCATAGTTAAATTGGTATACATAACGTTGTCGAGCGCCATGTTCTTAGGTATAAGTGTGTAGCGAAGCAACCAGTCTATTCCATCTTGAAGTACATGGCCCTGCTATATGCCTCGTGACAAAGGCTGCCATCACACGGGGGACGCACCCCGAACGCCCTTAACTAGGACATATCCGGGGAAATCCGGACGTATGGCAGCTCTAGTCGTGATGCTAACTCCCAAAAAAATAATTAATCCGTACGTATGCTATGTGACAATCCCAAGTAATAATTGAAATGATGAAAGTGATTTTGATACGCTTTCACTTTAAAACGGCTGAACCGATTTAGGTGAAATTGGTATGGAGATAGCTTTAACCCTGGTGACGGAGGTTATAGGATCTTCAGCACTTTAAATCCAGGTTTAAGTAATTTCTGATATTTTTTGCCACTTTTTTGAGCCGGTTACCTTCGTGGGGGTATATAGAAGAACCCACCAAATTTCATCACAATCGGATCCACTGTTTAGAAAATATAAAGGACACAAAAACATTATAGATATAATATTGATTGATGTAGTAATTTTACGATTCAGTACCTGCTATATGCCATTATCTTTGGAATATTTGAGATTTTATGAAGTACCTTCGTTATTTATGAACCTAATGTAGGTACATATTGTTAAGTTACATTTTAACGTGTCTATAATATTATCAATAAATGAATGATCATCCAATAGGTTTTTTTTTATCCTAACTAATATTATTGATGCGAATGTGAGTTTTCGCTACGCTTTCATGGGTCTTTTTGGTTGCGTCTATTTATTTGAATACCCTGAGTGTCGCTATTTGACGCTGACTGTACAACGGCTAAACCGAATTAAATAAAATTTGTTATAATCTAACTCCACAACGGCTTGACCGTTTTGAATGATTATTTTGTGTATGATTGAGCGAGTCCCTGGGTGGTTTGAAAATACAATTTGACCCGGTAGATGTCGTTGTTTTCGTAAAAACGTCAAACTTTGGACAGTACGTCTGTCGGGTCCACTAGTATATTATAATTCAATAGTCTGTTACTGAGATCCAAATGGAAAAACCCAATAAAACTGACCAATGCAAATGATGATGATGACCTTTAACACATACACAGCCATCCCAAATAATTTGAAGGCCTAACCTACGCTAGCGTCAGGCACCTGTGCCTGACATGGCAAGCAAAGGGTAGAATCATCAGATTGCCATTGGTATCCTGTAATTTGGCGTTCAATTAAAGCCGTGGGAAACAGGGTAAACAGGTGAGTAATTAGTTTCTATAAAAAATAAAACATACAATTTTAATAATTATTTTACTTTGACTTAATCGTTTTACAAAACTGTTATACAAACACTCGCTGTACAAATGTGTAGCGAATTTTATTTGAATGCAGTATCCCTATGTACGAGCGACATGTATTACTACAGGCTGGAGTCTTAATCGGAAGAGCGGGCTAGTACAGCTGTATAACACCACGCCTTTATCGTTCTTCCAATTAAGGTCTATCTATAAATCATTAATGTACTTTTTCCTAACTGGAACGTTACATTAGTTTTTTGTAAAATTTAAAACTACAGGTAGTCTTCTTTTCTTCATAATTCCTATTATAGAATACTCACTAAAAAAAAATAAGATTTATCACAAAAAAATACATTTACTTATAACTTAATGGAATTAAAATACCATTTTGTAAAATTGTTTATAAATACTGGTACTCAAATTTCACGCTCATTATAATTGGAATTACAAACCAGAAAAAAGAACCTAAAATTATATTGAGAATTTTTATTCAGTCATAAATGCCTAAAATTAATAAGGGTTTATACATAATTGGCACATTTTCTTAGTGTCACTACCATTATAGTATATCCCATGTTAAGTAAATTGTAACACAACATGCTGTGGACACAGATATCAAAGTCTCGTTTAATAAATATATATCTACAAATCGTTATGTACCTATTCATTGCTATGTTGTGGTTACATTTACTTAAAAACCTTTATCCCTTTTTAAAATTTTGATTAAAAATTTCACAATAAAATTTTTAGACGGTTTTTTATTCTCTTAATGACTAGTACTTTTAAAAGGAATGTACAAAAAATATATTCAATCAATAATTGGAATGAATTTGTGACGATTTATGATATAAAACAACAGTGAGTTATTGGAAAACTAGGTTACAATTATGTATTGAAAACGCGCCGTGCGTAGGAACATGCGAGGAAATAATATTGAGATTAACGATAAGGTGACGTGCGAACTAAACGTCGACGGCGATAACAAAGTATAACGTCGCTGTGTATGTACCGACTAGTATATTAAATAGCTACAGTTATTATATTTACAATAAACTACCATGGATAATGATATGAGGATGTGAAATGATATTTTGTCTAATTTTAGCTGAAATCATCGCTAAAGTATACAAAACGGGTTAAAGGTAACAGAAATAAACGCAGTGTAATACGAGTTTTAACTTGTCTTTTTGTATGTGTACATTACATTACTTCAGTATTAAGGTATATTTATATGGGATGGGATGACGGAAAACCTCTTAAACGTCCACTGGACTCCAAAACATAAAAAAAGTTGAATTGGAAAAGAACAAAGGTCTCGTTGAGGTACGTCCCGCCCCGTAAAAATAAACCATTAAATCTACGTTTCTACGTATAAAAAAACGTTGATTATTTGACGCAATCACTAAATGGTCTTCGTAAAGTCGATAGTGTTACCTGTAATCATCAACTTCTCCTTTACTTAGACGACACAAAACTACTAAAAATACATTTTATTGAAATCTTAAAGTGGCAGTGGACGGCACCTACGATTACTCGCGTGGTTTACAGGTAAAATATATCAATTCCTATTGTGAGATCAATTCCGTGTCATAGATCTGAGTAATCGGAATCCGATGTCTGTTTTTGTATCATGTTTTTTTTATTGTTTCCCCCAATAGAACTAGTAGCGCCCAACACGTGTATACAAATATGTCGTAGTCAATTAAAAGGTTTACCTAGATATTACTCGATAGCTCACTTTTTGTATGCCCCAAGCGGTCTACATGCTTGCAGAAAATCCTATGCCAAATATTTTAGTATTATCTGGATAACTCTTTTATTTCACTTCGTGAGAGACACGGGTATTTATATTTATACAAATATATTCATATAACTCGTTTCTTTTTATGCAAGTAAAACTCAAGTGACTGCAAGTTTCACTGTAATCTGTTAAAATTTTCCAGAATACACCACTGCTACTGTTCACGAGTAGGAGTTTCAAAAAACGCGAGTAACGCGGTTGAAATCACAAAATAAACATCGAATCTGATTTCCAAATCTATATCATACATTTTTGAATAGTCCAGTTTGGATTGCTCACTGTTACGTCATTGAGAAACGGATTCCGCTTTATATCACTCCGATGCGGTAAACTAACGTATACGTGGATAGCGTCGCTACCGTCCGCGGCCACGTCACAAGCGGCCCACGAGGCGAGGTGTGGAGCCCCCGAGGTGCAACTCAAAATGCGAAAGCTATTTGAAAACCTGTGCTAGGTCCCGCGTGCGTACATAGGTCTAACATTCCTCACTGAAAACATCGATTGGCATCGGCCACACGGCAAGGGTACGTAACGCGTGAGAGCAGGTCTCCCACGGAGCAGGCGGGGGCGCAGGCGGGGGGGCGGGCGGCGGGTCAGACGGGCTGGGGCGGCGCGGGCGAGCGGGCGGGCCGCAGCAGCTGCAGCAGCAGGCGCAGTCAATCGGCCAGCACGCTGTGCGCGACCACGCCCAGCTGCTCCTTCAGCACGCGGAACGACGGCCGCTCCTCGGGCGAGCGCCGCCAGCACATGCACATCACCTGCCACACGGGGACATCCGCTTAGTACCTCAATTAATATTACCTAATCATGTTGAAAACCCCTCTTTTTCTCAAGGTAGCAAGGCTCAAGATACTGTACAACCGACGAGTCGTGGTCGCTCCGAAGTTATTTTATGCCATTTTAGTGAGCAATGACGTATTCGATATTAAAAATGGGCGCAGCCAAATGGCTAACTTCAGAGTGGCCAAGACTCATCGGACGTACTGTATTTACTTATGGGACAGTTGCTTTTCTGTGCGATGCATGGTTTTTTGTATAATATAAATTAAATTATAGCCGTACAATACTCACACTGTATATTTCGTTAAGACAGCCTTTAGGTTTCTCAAGTAACACACCCCGCTGAACCATGTCTGCCACATCTGAATTTTTTATCCTTCCATAGGGTACTTTGCCACAAGTAAAAACTTCCCACATAAGAACACCTGGAAGAATCAACAGAATATTCAGAATAGTGTATTTTCTGTTAGCAAAATCGCACGAGGCATTTATCGCGCCAAGGACTTTTAATACGTCCTACACACTATAATAATATGGTAACAATCAAAACAAACCGAAAGCCCAGACGTCTGATTTGGATGAGAAGCGGGTATAGTTGAGCACCTCGGGCGGCGCCCATTTGATGGGGAACTTAGTACCACCAGAACTGGTGTACTGGTCGTCCAGCACGTACCGCGCTAGACCGAAGTCTGCTACCTGGAATTATAAATTAAAAATTAATATTCATATTTTCTTGTCGTCTATGGGTTAATAATAAACCATTTATCCGATTGTGATGAAACTTTGATAAGTTGTCATGTTTAAGCCTACTGGGGTTTCTGGCCAATTAGTTCTTAATAAAAAAAACTTATACTTTTAACCATAATCGTGATAAATAATAAATAATTTGTAACTTAACATTATTAAATTTCCCAAGATTAATTCTAATCAAAATTCCTCCAAGCATACCTTAACAACATTCTCATCTCCGACTAAACAATTTCTCGCGGCTAAATCCCGGTGAATATAATTGTGTCTTTCTAAATATGCCATTCCTTTGCAAACCTGAAATAAACAAATATTTTAGCCTTTTATATTGTGCTCATTTATGAATAAGTATTTTATAAGAATATCTGCCACCAAACACGCGGGTCTGTTCTTTGCAAATTATATCTAAAAGCTAAAGGGATAGGTAATACAAAACCGAATAAAAACAGAGGCCCAGTTTTGTGTTTTAAGATCGCTTCAGAACATGCATTTAAATATTATTTTTTTCTTTCTTTTGAAGAACATCGTTTTGTGACTATTGTGATATACGAGACTTGATAGAAAATGATTTTGAGTACCTTTTATGACAAAATTTGGTCTTTATTTTATTGTAAAATTAACTACATTGTAGTTCAGTAATTTGATAGATTTATCTTACTTGTATGCACATATCGAGTAGTACAGCGGGCCCGAGCTGGTCGGGTGAGGTTCGTCGCAGGTAGTTGAACAGGGAGCCGTGTCGCATGTACTCTGTCACTATGTATATCGGCCGATGCTTCGAACACACGCCGTATAGCTGTACCAGGTTCTGGTGCTGGAGTTTACTGCAACGATTTATGGTTGAGATCAGTTTAATTTACTCCTTTAACTTTGGAATACTTAGTAATAAAGGCTCGCGGTGCTAAAAAAATATTTGACGTGGCAATTATATATCCAGATGACCGTTAGGCCAGTTTTACGGTTAAAATCATTGACGCTAAGCATGGCCCGGAATCCATAAACATGCGGGCTTAAAAGCCATGGCTCACTTTATCACAAATGACACCCAGCAGTCCAACCAACCAACTTTACTGTCCAAATATTGCAGCAATAACAAAGTGTATACACCTGTGTAAATAAATAAGGTTCTTTAACTTACGTCATGACCTTTGCTTCATCGATGAAGTCGTCCTCCGACATGGTGCCCTCCTTCATCATCTTGACGGCGGTGTCGATGCGGCCGCGCCACTTGCCGCGCCGCACCACACCGAACTGACCCGCGCCCAGCTCCTCTAATAATACGAGCTCCGACGGATCGATCTCCCATTTATCTGTAATTAATGGAACACTTTTTACTAGTTAGTTTCTAATTAAATTGGAACGACAGAGTGTTTTTTGGGTTTTCTCTTCGATGAATTTATGGGTTAAGGAAGAAAACATTTTTTTTAACAATTATTTCACATGAGTTATTAATTTCTACAATTTACGTCACGTTCGATTTTGACGAATATGTTTACAATCCCGTTTTGTAGCATAACATTGTACATGTGGTACAATGTTATGCCCCACTTGTTTATTGATCAGAACTACATCTATTTTTGCAGATTTATTTTTGTAACATCAACGAAATCGTTAGTCAAGTGAACAGGGTATTAATTTAAGAAAGCTTAATTTTGGATCTACAATTTCTTCAATCCATATTTTATCGTGTGCCGCGCATCACCGTGTACATAAATATTTGGTTTTATTATTAGTCTTAAATAGATTACTATTTAGGGTTCATTTAATATTTTTTAAGGAAATTTACTTTTCTGCCATATAAACCATATTCCACAAAAGAAAAAAAAAAACATTGAAAATAACAGTTTCTGTAAGTATTTATTTGTCATTATTATAAAAAAACACACAATACATATACACCGGAGCGTAGTATTAAATTGCATAACTAGTTTTCATTTTATCATATTATTTTTTCTCTTTTGCCTTAAGCGTTTCCTTGAGCTCACTTAACACATCAGTTATTGAAAAAATATAATTTGAAGGATATGAGGATCTGGTGACCTGTATTACATGTGTTTCTACCTACCACAGGCACTAGTGACTCACAACCTAAAAATATATACAGGAAAACTTTTTAACCAGTGCCCAAATTTTGGCAAAATAAACCCTTTTTATCGAACACGTATATTTCAGTTTGTTAAGTCTTAGTACTAAAAAAAAGTTATCGTTTACGAAACATGTTAACTCAAGAACTTAATTTATTTATTATTCGCCGGTCGACGCGTGCGTAGATATCAGCTGAGTCGTATTGTACTCGTGAGCTCGCTCTCACATGCTATTACGAATAGCTTATGGTGAAAAAAAAATTGAACAAATCATTGAAATGTGTTTTATTACTGATACTGAACCACCAAAAAATAATTGCGCACTGGTTAAAAACACAAATAATTATTGATTAAAAACAGAAAAAGTTTTTAAAATAACGTTTATTTCTCAACACAAACCAAAAAAATATATACAATTGTCTTTCTTTCTTCTTCTTCTTTCTAATTGTATGCATTTTTTTAGTTTTTCGGAGATAAAAACTTTATTTTATCATTTGACCTAATAATTTGACCTATAAACGTAAGAAACCTTCATAAGAATCAACGTCAGTGGCCGAAAATAATCCCGGCGTACCTTTACCTTTTAATATTGGTCATCTATAAAGTAACTAGTGTGAATACCTACGCGTTAACAGAGCGAAAATAAATACCTTCATTAGACATTATTACGTCGTGACGATGATTCCGATTCTCTAGATCTAGGTGATTTGATTACGACCTGAGAAAACGTTCTGAAAATAAACCGAAATTGATTAGTAATCACACAAAAGAGAGTCGCCAAAAGGCGAAATTCTAGTTTAAACCTACAAAACAAAAACACCCCATCGTATGTCGTATTTTTTTTTGTACTTTTTGTGTAGGTAATTGATGTTAATTTTCGCCTGAGTGGCTTAAGATGTAACTTCTTTCAAGTAGTGTTTTCATCTGCCTAGCCTTTTCCCAACTATGTTAGGGTCGGCTTCCAGTCTAAACCGGATGCAGCTGAGTAGCATTGTTTTATATGGAGCGACTGCCTATCTGACCCCCACAACCCAGTTACCGGGTAAAACGATACCCCTTGGTAAGACTGGTTGTCAGACTTTCTAGCGTCTGACTACCCGTAACGATTGTCAAAGATCTACAAATGACAACCGGGCCCAACAACTGTTTCTTAGCCACGTGCTCCTCATAAAGTAGTGCAAGTAGTGTTTTATTTCATGGTTTGTGGTTTAAGGTCCTTATTGGATAATTGTCTTGACCATAAAATAATAGCTTCCCTTACACTACTGAAGGTTTGAATAATTTTGACTGTAAGTAAACATTTATTGTCCAAATTTAAAATAATAATAATCAAGAATTAATACAACTATATATATTTTCCAAATAAAAAATATTGAAACGGCTTACCTTTTAATGAATACAGCGCCTTTCAAGTTAAATACTTTATACCACAGAAGAACTACGTGTTTTTACCACTGATTTGCAAGTAAGACTGAATACGGTTATGTCAGTCTGGCTGATTAAATAGTATCAAAATAAAGATATTTTCCTCCTGTTAGTCCAAATAAGGGACATATATTGCCATAAATATTTCTATGGTTCGTAAAAGCATAGTAACAAATGACGATAATGATACAGTTTTGATAAACATCGGTACGCGGTATGCACTAATTATATCCTGCTATAATGGACGATGATAATGACTAATTCCACTACTGTCACTATTCCATTTTTAGTAGTGGAGATTTACACGCAGGTTAATAATGTAATAAGTAGTTCCATCAAATTAAGTACCTATTTTAAGGATGTACTGTAACCATTCACTACATACAATAAGATTTTTAGTGGGGATTTTACGGTGTTTTGAAGTTCAGGAAGTCTAATCACAGCATAAATATGAATTTTATTTACTATTGGTTATTTTCCTTCAGGAAAGAGTAACGTCGGAAAGGCAACGTATCCAAATAAGGCACTAATCGCATTTATAAATTGTGTATTTTTTTAGTTGAAGACCTACGATAATCCGACCGGATATTGTTTATTAGCAACAGTCCATTGGTATATGAGTAATTGAACGACAGTAAAATTTAAATAAATATGACTAATTTAAATAAAATTGTGCGATTAAGGACATGTTTCACCAATAGAAAATATATAAGATAAGCTTTTTTATGTTATCCACTCTAGGAATCACACCTATATCGTGGGAAAACATCCAGATCCAGAAGAATTTTAATTGCGCCGTGTGGAAATCGAATTCGCGACAGTCCATGTCGTAGCGGCCAATTGCTCAGCCACTACGCCAAACGAGCCGTCTGGTAATTATTCGGAAGTGGTAAAACAGGCAGATTTAACATGACTAAAATGACCACGTCCTAAGCTGCTGCTCCAGCCAACTCGAAATAACACTTATTAAAAACATAATAAAATGCTTTAAGCATTGAGAAATTGGCTTTATAACAGTTAATTGCAACATTACTGGATCGCGTGAAGCATTGGGGATGATGTTAGTAATGGTTAGATGTAGATTATGATGACAAGTGCGACTAACCGTACTGACCATGCGACAGTCCGGCAGTGGGCGGCGCGGGCCGGTCGCACGGCGTGGTCTTGAGCCGAGAGCAGAGCCCGCCGCTGTTGTGCTTGTGGTAGTTGATGAGCTCGGGGATGCTGGCGCAGCAGTGCTTGTCCGACAGGTAGTACTCGCTGCGGCTGTTCTGCTTTATGTGGTAGTGCTTCGTTTGGGGGTGGTAACTGCAATTTTGGAGGTAATATTGTATAGCTACATCGACTTACTAACGAATGCATGTTGGGACTAAGCTATACGCCGGAATTCCGGTAAGATAATTGACAGATAAGTCGCAAAATTGACAAATAAACCATGCGCCGTATTTGTATTGTGTACCTATGTGTATAGAATGCATATTTGCTTTTATTTATCTGATCTGACTCTGATATTTTATGGGTAAAGGCCTAGTAATAGCAGCACTAAGACTGCACTAGACGCGATTTCTATGCGTTATAATTTCAATTCAATATATTGGTATACCACTAGATTTTATATAAAACAATTTTATCAGGTAATAAATTATTCCATAGGGCACTTACACTTTGGTATATAAAGAGAGCGTGTACATGCCCTTGGTGGAGGAGTTGCGGACAACGAAACATCCCTCCTTGTCCTCCTGCTTGAGAAGAGATTCCGCACGCTGCCGCGACATCTCGCCGACGTACCACCTGGATTCAAAGAAACACAATAAATACATAAATAAGGACAAGCATACATACAGATACATGGTATATTCCTAGTTTTAGCCACAACAACTAAAGTTCATGTGATGTGAAGATTAAGTTAAACCACATAAAGAGAGTAGAAGAGTTTATCGCAAACTCATTATAGAGATGAGTACATTTAAATAGTAATTGGATTCTTATTTTTACAATGCCAAGCAATATCCTACTGATGTAAAGAACGTATTCTATACGTAGACAATAGTAACAACAAACCACGGGAAAATCACACAAATATGCAATATTTTTATTTCGATATTTATTATTATATTAATATTTTTATTTTAGGGAAAAAAAAGAGTAATTTCTTTAACATAAACATAGCTGAGTGTGCTGTCACGTTTTGCATAACTATTTTTTCTAATAGCTCGTGTGTATGTTCTAATTACGAAAAAACACCAAAAACATCATTAAAATCTTAACCGAGCCAACTATGTGAAATGAAACCAAAACCCTGTGTAACACAAAAGAGGTTAACCTGAAAATTCTAAAAATTTCCTCGTATTGACGCATTGGCCCGATTGTTAAATGCCTATATTGTAATATATAAATATGCCTACCTATTTCGTTTCCACATCAAGTGCTGACTAACCTGTATGTATCAACTTATTACCTGTTGATGCGATTATGATTACCTACTATCCTAGATAAATAGGTAATGTAAATAGCAACAGTAAGAACTCACTCATATTTCTGCAATCCTATTGTTTCCTTTTCCTTTACATAATTACTAGGAATGTACCCAACCAACCTGAAATGAGAGTAAATATTAGTTTATCAAAAATAAAAACAAAATTTAAATGTACGTGTCAATAATGTTTATATACCCGTTCTCATCTTTCACTTTCCACCAATGATCTTGAGAGTCGTCTATCACTTCATATTCAGCGCCCTGTAACATTTAAAAAGTATTTATTTTATCATTTTCGATCAGTTTATATTATATAACTGCGCGATTCCCGAAAAACAAAATGTCAATGAAAGGGAGTGAACCTCTCTCTACTAGGTGTAGAGAAACCAAAGGAAAATTACAAAAAAAAATGCTATTTGCCTCTGTAGTTTTTATTTTATTTTTTGTACTCAACACCTACGTATATTACCAAAAATCTTTGTACTTTGTTCTTGATTAATAATGACCATTATCCACAATCGCCTTCCATTTGTAGCATTATAGATGAAAAAGTCATGATTCATTTGAAAATGCCTAACATTTGACACTAAATATCCTCCTACAACATGTTAAGTAGCGGTGTTACGTCATTGGTAATTTATAAAACAAACAGTCTATTACATAGATACTATATTTAAAAAAAAACAAACCTTTTCCAGTGATAGATCCCCACTCTCAATAGCTTTAAATGGATAAAGGGCTACCACCACTTTGGTTCTCTGCTTTTCCTGTGAAACATTGGAATTGTAAATAAAACGTTATTAGGTATAATTTCGGAAACATGGTAAGAGTGGTTATTCAGAATAAAAACTTTCGACGCGCTTTGAAAACCTTTTATAGGCCTGGTCGAAGAACAGCCACCCAAAAATCAACTGTATTAAATGTCAAATTAATTGAAGTTCTTTGTACATATAGTTCGAATAAAAAAATTTAAAATTTTCTAGTAATTTAGAAAATCTGCATTTTCTATGGAATTTTTGTAACAAACTTTATTCTGTTGTTGGAAATAAATAAACAGTTATTCTAGTTTTCTGCATTATCATGGCAAAACAAAGTATTTCTTAAAGTAAGGCATAGTATGATAGATGTAGGCTTACCTTTGGCTTGGCAGATGGAGTGCCTGGAGGAGGGCCGCCTCCTCCCGGCATCGTGCCGACTGCTGCCGTGACGGCTAAAAAAAACAATCTTCAAATTAATTAGGGACATGCACTACCCTGTCATTCGTAATGTTCACATAATTTCCAAAAAAAATATTGTAATAAAACTCTCATAAACATTAGGCAGCTCGACAATTCAATAATTTTATCTGTTAACTGCTGAATTAAAATCTTACATATTGATTATATTAACCCCTTACTGCATGATTTATTAAAGGTATGAAATAAAAATTGTCTTTTTGCAAAAATGAGTTTATTTCAGCTTAAATAGTGAGATCAAATTGAGAAAAAAAAATATTAACTTATACTATAGAAGTTTTTAAACGACGTCATATATGGCTTCCTATGCACTCCAGCCAACTAATTTGCAGTCATTTATGGCTTCGTATGCATTTAGGGAAAAACTAATTCATACTTCGTGAATTTCTTTAAAACAATTGCGTTTGTCATTATAACACAAAAAAACATTACAGTTTTCACACAATGTGAAAGAACGATATTTAGAACAATATTGGCATAACTGCCGGGTGTTCTTCTTTCAAATTGGATAATGACTGATCCCGTCCGAACGCACCGATTCCAAAGGTATATCTTGATGTCTAGTTGGAGATTTTCGTGACTTTTTAGTGGGAACTGGAGAGTTAGGCATGCTCGTAGGAGTACCACCCCGGCTAGATGTCAGTGTTCCAAGGATACTGGATGGACGACCACGTTTCTTCGTAAGAACAGCTTTCCGTGCCTTTCGCATATGCTCGGAAACGGCAAGTTTAAAATCGTACAAAGGCATGTAGCAGTCTGTGTTGATTCGGCGCCACAACAACCAAGCATTTACAAGGGACATATCCACCATGTGAAAAAAAAACCTCTTGTACCATTGACGAGACCGCAAATGAATTCTGTAATAACCCAGCATGGAGTCAAGCAAAGCATAAAAACTACCTTAGATGCATACGAAGCCACATATGAAAGGAAAGGTTTTGAACGGAGTGCATACGAAGCCAAATATGGCAACTTGAAACAAGTGAGCAAAAAAAGACAAAAGAAGCAAAACAATGCATAAACAAAATTTTTCCCATATTTTGGAAAGTTAGAAGAATGTAATAAGATTTTTTTTTCAAACTATTACTCACCTCTTTGGTATTTATTTTTAAATTTCAATCTACCACTTTTTTCCTTGCACCCGGACCGTCGCATGTGCGATACATAACCCTTAAAATATTTGACAGATGAAATTTGCAACAAACAGATTATTAACGTTCCGTTAAACGATGATATTCTGGTTTTGGTGTAAGTTAGTTTCTCAAGATAAACTGTATTATTAATCCAAAAAAAAATCATAAACTTCGGCGTCCATATATGGCTTCGTATGCGGTAAGGGGTTAAAACGCATCATAATTTACTGGTCAATAAGAATTGAATAAAGATAATCACGTCCAATCATCGCTTGGGGATAACAGTTATAACTATAGACTAGTACTAAAGTTAAGCCCCCTTTTTATTTGAGGAGAGCTTACTGAATAAGGTTATTCATTAATAATAATAATTTAATTATTCATTCAATAAGTCAAATTATAGATTTTGTTATATAATTAAAAAAAATATTAAACATACCAAATTAACATGAATTGTGTTAACTTAAAAAACATTCCGGTATGAAAAATTCAAATCATTTAACAAAAATAAATCTCCAAATAAAACGTTTTGGAACAGATTTTTTTTTGTATTTTTTGATTATAAAATTTTTGAATATATTTATGTTTTTATATCAGAACGCATCTCATTCTACTATATAAAAAGTTGGTGGTATGGCTTCCTGTTGTGGCAAATAAATCATATTTGCGACAATTACAGCGTTTATTACAAAAAGTATCCTAATATCTCAGTTTATGCATTTCGTTAAGAATTCTAAAAAAAAGTGAAAAATAAATACAGAGAAGGAAACCATTTTTATGTTTGTGGTTTTGAATTTAATTAATCAAAGGTCAGAATCACTATATGACCAATCGAAGGAACAATTCTTGCGGATAACACCTTTAAAATCATAGCCTGTTTTCTTATAGCCAACATTTCGGTAATGAACCGTAAGACGACACGTTTTTAAGGCCAAGTATCTATTAATACTATTAACAGAAATTATCATAATAATGAGCTCTAATAGCTTTTCAGTGTAAATAAAATGTTACTAGTATAAATAACAAGGACTTGTTAGATAAATATGAAAATTCGCCAAGCGCGAGTCGGACTCGCGCACCTAGGGTTCTAAACTTTAGAAGTAAGTTTAGGCAGTGAAAGCCATTTGTCTCGTTTTTTCCTAACCGCATAATAAAGTTAGTTTGCCAAGCCATACCCAGTTTCAACAAAAAAAAAATATCAGTTACTTAAACGTGAAACGGAAGAACTGTCATTCAAGATCTGTCAAAATGTGGGATAAAATTGAATAATATTGCTAATATTTTATTTTTTTCTTCTTTATATTTACCATATATGCTGTGGGTAACAGTGTGAGTTTCACATTTATATAATATCTTTGTTTATATTATTTGCGCAGATATAATGTGTTACTGTTTGTTTGTCCCAAATTAATAAATAAATATATATTTTCTTAATTATAATTATTGATACCATGTTTTGTGATATTCGTAACAGTATAAATGATAAAGTTTGGTGCAACCGGTCATTAGAATTATCTTTTTTTATATATTTTTTCTGTAATATTTAGTTTAGTCGCTGAACCCCAAATAATTACCTACTTCATTTTTTTTTATATTTTGAATTTTTTTCATACGAAAAATATAAGACATGAAAGGACACAAAAATATATTTTAGGAATGTGCAGAGGATCTATGTGATGTGGCATATCATAGCATGTGTGTGACATTCAAATTTCATACCCCACTGCCCCCACTTTAGCTATAAAAGTAGTAATATAGATAGACTTATATTTAAAAAAATCATCTCTAATACATGGAATGTTACAATTTCAAGTCTATAGCACTAGTTGATCTTGAAATAATCAGCTGTGAAAGACGGAGAGACAGACGATGTCGCACCACATTATATCCCGTTTTACAAGTTTTAACCGTTTTGGTTCGGAAGTCGAAACCCTAAAAATGAAAATATTATGTTGAAAATTTTAATGTGTCAGAGGTTTAATAAGTTAATCTCTAACTAAAATATCAGCTAACTAGAAATAAAAACGAAAATTAGATGCGAGAGCCTTGTTAGAAAGTAAAATAACCTTAAAAGAGACTGTTCAATATAAACCACATTAACAATTGATGTAACACAATAACAAACCCATTGCAGAACTAATTTCTTCAAGGCAATAAGAAATGATGACCTAAATCCATGGAACTGTTTGCACTATCCTTAAACATTGAGGTATCAGAATCACTTCACAGTATCACTTTTGTGGGCATTACACAAACGCATTACATTACACCTGACCAAGACAAGAAAGTGAGTGCAACAAGACCAGTGAACGCCACCGATGGCGGCGAGGCCAAATAAATAGAGGTCAAACAAAATGTACCGTACCCTCTAGAGCCGGGAGGAACGACGCTAACGAAAGACATGGTATTTTCAACTTCTTCTTGGTCACCATAGGTTCGTCTTCGGGTTTATTCGGCAACATGGGAACGGGACTTTGAGACCGGACGTCCGCGCGCGACACCTAGCTCCGACTGCCTACCAACGTGTCCAAGTACCGAGCCGAAGGTAAAGCGTAATGCATAATAGTGCCGCGCGATACGGCACGTCAATAATACGTGATTGACTCTACTTTTATTTGTGGTTAGCTTGAACAATGTATACATTGTACATACCTAACAAATTTATTGAGTCAAACCACAACGTGTTTACATATATGCATAAGTTTATTTAATTTACCAAATAAAAAAATATTAGCACCTTATTAATTAAAAGCACGCAAAACCTATCTGATAAAATGGGAAAGGTAATATTGTACAATCAAAAAATAGGGTATACAATGTTAGCGCAGTATTATTTAGTAGTATTTATGATGTACCATTGCGAACTACGCTTTATAGTTGTCGAGACGAGGAGCGAGGGCTTAAAGATGGTCGCGCTCGGCCTACATTCACCATTCGATGCGCGCGCGCAGGCGGCGTTCGCTCTCCCTTTCACTTACCAGTTTCTCGACATGTAGAAACAAGACAGATAATTTGTACATACGTCATTAACGGCAATTTACTCGCTTGGAGATTATACCATCTTCAACAGAAGCCTTGCGATTGCAATGGCCAACTTTTTTTAGCCGAGTTATCTCGAATTATTAAAATTGGTGTTATTTGTATACAGAGTATACAGACACGTGATATTTTTTTGTTTTATTGATCAGAAAACTAGTTGAAAATATTATGAAAGATTGAATTGAATTTTAACAGTTGTACCCATAGATGCTTATATACATACATAATTAAACAAAAACTTAAGACAAAAATATTTTTAGAAAACGTGAAAAACAAATATATTATGCTGTAAGGAAAATAATTCGGAAGGACCATTTACGAGAGATATTAGTAAGGCTTTAGTAAAATTTATACTCACGTGGTTCGTCGTTCGATGGTCGATTGTCTTGCGGTGGAGGGAGCAAGTCAAGGTCGGACTCTATGAGGGTCCAGAGGTCTGATACGGCACACCCAAGGGCGGACCTTCGCTCCGCGTCACAGCAGCTCCAACGCCGCGCCGACCACGCGCCTGGGTGATAGCGGCTTCTTCGAGCGGCAATTCCGCACACTGTAATCCATAATCCTTAGTACTCCAATAATTACTTGATGTTCTTGATTTTTGGGAACCTATAGCCAAGCGATATTTCACAGGTCTTTTAAATCTCTCTTTCTGTCAGATAAATTTAAAGTAAAGAAAAAGGAGTATTTGACTATGATCTATTAGGAAGCTTGTAATCAAAACTCTCCAGCCCAGTTGGACACTGTTGAATTGATTGGCGCTGCTTGAGTTTTACTTAAATTAACTTTTAAGAACAAATCTGTCAAGTCTCTTGCCTAAGCAGTTTAGACTAGAAAAGGAATATTGGAGTTTCATTTATTAATTATAATAAACTTAATTAAAAGTAAGTATTATACAGCAGGGCATTGACGCGGATGAGCCCACAACTGCAGGGCATCTTGAGGCAGATGACACACACCATAATATCTTCTCCATTTTAGTTCATATAAAAGCAATGTCTATGGTTTATAGTCGAATGTCTCAAAGCAAAACTTGTACTGGGTTTTTATTGAATCTCAACCAATTATTATTTCCTTCCTTTATTTGCTTCTAATTAACTGATGTGATTAAATATAAACGGTGTATACTTAATAGATTATATTTATAGAATTATATATATTCAACGTAGGACAAAGTAAACAATACAGAACGTCAGTTACAGGGTTTACCTACGTCACACGTAATAAACGACATTATGTAATGGTGGGTGGGTACGTACCCGATCTTATTGTGTGAATCCACTGCAGGCGTTCCGTGTGGTCACCGGCCACGAGATATAATGTGTAGTCTGTGTTTTGCTCCGTGTACCCCACCTGACCGTATACACACGCAAGTAAGTTTTAGGGACATTAACACAATGTTTTTTTTTACGAAAATGAGTTAACAAGTAAACAAACTGTTAAAAAAAATGCAAAATATACCTGAACATGTTAATGTTATAAGGTATGTGATATATGATTACCTGAAAGGGATATCTATAAACGGGGCTCTTCTCACCGTCACCCTCGGGTATGTGCTTGCTCAGTTCCCCCAACTGCGCCTGCTCCACAGTATGGATCGTGTCAGTGTCGATGCGCCCGCGCTCCTTCCGTTTCTATCACACACGACAAATAAACCACTTCACAAACGATTGCAATCGTATTCTCTAAAATTAAACGAAACAATTGACAGTCTATTGTCAGCCCCTCGCGAGAATTTTAAGATTCAAGGAAGTTACCCATTCAACTATTCAACGCACACCGCGGGCTCACCTTAAAATATACACTGTAAGCACTAAGCGTCTTACTGGCAAGCAGTAACATCCTACTCCTGACGTCAACTAGTCATTATATCGAGGCCGTATTCGATTGTTTACAGTATCTTAATAACCGCGACTAGAACACACTATATGAATAACATAAGAGATGTGCTTTCCGCGAGTAATCATACGAATGATGAAAAATTCCTGCGTTATATTAGGAAACTGCTGTGATATACATACGAGTAGGTGTGAGAAAATATATATGGCTAATTCGTCATTTGGAAAATTACTTAGTTTTGGTATTTCAAGAAATTAACTGAACTTTGATGATGTTTACGATAAAACATAGAAGATCAATAAAGTAAAAAAATAACATAATAAAAAACTTATACCAAACTAAATAAAACAGACAATGTGTCAATAGACAGTGGGTTTTTTGTTGTACTGCGTTAGAGGGAATTTTAAACGGCGGTCGTGTAAAAAAACATAAATATTTTTTATTTTCATAACAAAAAATAAGACGAAAGCCTATGAAATTCAGGTTTCTAGATAAGTCTAGTTTAGTCAAAATAATAAATTCTCTTCCCTTAAAAATAATAAATGGGTTTAAATATTTTTTAAATGTCACATGAACAGCAACACGAACACTTTTAATATTTAAATCAGAAAAAAAAAAGAGTTTTTTACAAATTCGATTAAACATGAACAAAAGACGTAGTTCACGCTACAGTTCTCGCTAATTGAATTCTGGTCGGAACTGAAGCTGTGATATTTTTCAGAGCCAGTCGCATTTATTTCGTGGAATCATGAAAATTTCCATATTCGCAAGTAGGTAATATACAATATGCAAAATTTAACACACTTGCACTTCCTAAAATATACAACCGGTTTGCTTTAAAATTCAACTAATTTTCATATACTTTTACATATTTTTATTTATAGTGCGGACAATCTTTATACTCTAGTTTTTTTATCATAGACATAATAAAATGAGCTTAAAAAAACTACAACATGAATACTTCCTTTATTTGTCAATCAAATATGGGCGTATATAACTCAGTCCAGTCTTGTCAATCTGATTTTAATTTATACATAGAGTTATTTATGACAACAGTGACCAATCACCAATATCTGCGTAACATGTTATCGCTAAAATAGGCAGTAATAGGTACTGCAAAGATAAATATCCTAATGTGTTCGAAGTAATAAAAAATGCATACGCTTTTGTATCCTGGAGTTCATTGACATATTGGTGGAAGAACGTAAGTATCTATGATGAAGCATATGTAACACTAGTGTGTCGGGTAGCAAGCCGCAATAAGAGCAACGACTGGGCTGGCGTCATGCCAACCGGCTAGCGAGCAGCCCTCTCTAAGTAACACACTACACCAATTACCGACATCACAACCTGTCCCGGAACACTTAACTTTATTTACGCGTGAGTTTAGCAAACATTTGCTCACTAACTATGCGGAATATTTTTTTACATTTGCGCCAGTGCTACAAATTAAACTGCCCTTTCTGAATTCCATAATCAAGTAATCCGTTATATTTGATTGATGCTGGAGAACGAGTTCATCAGTACAAATGCAGATTTTCTATCGAATTTGCCTCACGCCAGATGACATGATCTAATATCATCCTGAAAGCGCACAACGACCGAGCACCGGGTTGCGTAATGAATCAAATCACTGAGTTGATTTCCTGCGGGGGGATATACAGCTCCGCTTACAGGAATACCCGACAAAGCTACCTCGGATATTGTCAACTGATCCGGATGATCTGTAGGTCTCTATTTATAATGCTAATTCTTGTGACGATTAATAGAACAACACCAAATACTATTATTTTAATTCTCTATGATAAAGTGCCAACTTGATGGTTCCCCAAATAATATGGTTTCTTACACAGTCTAGGTTATGTCTACTATGGTGTTAATCCCAGAATATGTAATAACTAGGATTTGCGGTTATTTCATTTGTCTTCTAATAAATTCTTCACTTCAAGTAGAAGGAATAGGTAATTTAAAAACTAAATATTTTTAGTAACATAGAAATATTTAAAGCAAAACTGACATGGTGGCCTAAAAGCGCCTGCACCTTGAATACAAATGTGCAGGTTCGAAACATGGCAAATAACAATGTTACTTTTTCAAAGACATATTATGTGTTTTCTAAGTTTATCTTGGACACCACTGACTAACGGTGAAAAAAATATCGTAAGGAAACCTAAAGAAGAAGTTGCCTTTGTTCAGCAGTAGGACAATAAAAAGGCCGATGATGATGGTGATGAAATAAAAATAGTAGAATTAGTTTATTAAAGAACTCACTTTACTAATGTAAATACTTGAGAAATCTAGGCGTTGTTATTCAGCCATTTAAAAATACATATAGAGCTGAGACTAGACACAATTTCTATATTGTATATATGCAGTAAGAAGCACAGATTAAGTAAAATATAGATACTGTGTTTTGAAGAATACAAAGAGTAGACAGGAAACAACACGGCATAGTACAGAGACGTCGTAGATTGAACCTTTTTTAAACAATTAGCGGCCGTTGCGGAGGGCTCTCCATTAAAATTGCTCACATAACGAGGGACCACACGCGGCATGACGGTACATACATTACTGCGAAGTGCGAGGGGTTGACGGTGTGGGGAATGATTGCCAAGTCTATTTAAGCGCGGGACTCGGGAGGGCCGACTGCAACACATTTTTGTTTATTTTACTGCACTTTTTGAGCTTTCTCTTATTGTGCGGTATAATGTATCTTAGAAGTTCAAAGAGTTTTCATTATTCTCTTCGTAAGTTTTTTTAGATATAATATATTTGACATCCTGACAAACTACTATTTTAAAAATAATCAAAATTTATTTATTTTAAGAAACCATAAAAGCACATCATTTTTCAAGTCCTTAAGTAATAATAGTACCTAAAGTATTAAAACAGGTAGGTACTTTTTTTATACTTTAAATTTTGGATCCCATTGGAATTTGTTATTAATTTTCTTCTAATTAACGTTATTTTTCAAAAATAAAAAAAATAACAATCTGTATTAAAATAAAAAAAAAACAAGTTTTAAATAATACAACAAAAATACAGATGCACTCTCGTAAATCCACCCAAATAAGAAAATTAAGTCACGCATAAAACGTTTTGGTCCATTGCGTCTAATGAATGATGTTTCGACACCTACACTACACTAGTGGAGTAATATGACTTAATAAATTACAAGTTATCTACGTTCCAGCAAATGGCTGGAGAAACTGACCACCGGTAATTGAAGCTAAGTATCAGACTCCGCTGGTTTAAAACCAGTCACGGGAAACGCAAAATTATTAAAATCAAAACCATAAACAAACTTATATCATACAAAATGGTAATTATTCAATCAGGAATATAAACGCAGATTTAGAATGTGTAAAAAAGTGGTTTTTGCGTAGGTGGAAACTGAAAAAGGAATGCGCACGTATTTGGCCACCGGTTCGTTGTCTTAATAACACCAAAGACTGATATAAGTAACAACGCACTATGAAGCAATAAACAGGTAATTGAACATATTATTTGCGTAATTTTAAGTAAAGACTAAGTATGTGTGATTGAGGTAAGTGATTGGTATTTTACCAGCAGTGGTTCGGGTGCGGTGCGGGCCGGCGACGGACGGTGTTGCGGAACTGCCGCTGCCGCCGCCGGGCGTCGCGCCGAACGACAGACACACCCAGCTCGCGCATGCGCACCCACCCCACACATTCACCCCTACGCCCTCCAGCTTTCATTTAAAACGTCGAACAAAACTAACATTACCTGTCCATCCTAGTGCTATATTATGGTAACATACTAACGACTTTATTAGCCGTATTAGAAATATATCAACATAGGACCACTATGCAAAAACTACCGCACCCACAATCAGTTAGACTGCAAAGACTAGGTACCCACCTAGTTTACATTACATTATAAGGTCTACCTTTAATATGCACTCAGATGGTCTATGACATAAGCTTAACAAGCAATCCGATAGTAGTTAAAGCAAAAGCGACGTGACTTTCACGCACGAGTTGATCGTCCATCACTTCAGAATTGCAATATGTTAGAAGACAACCCAACCACTGAAATCGCGATCTGCAACGTGATTAAGATTAAGATGTTTATAGAAGAACTTTAAAAGCTCAATTTTAGGCTATGGCTTTCACGTTTGTCTAACCTGTAATAGTGCAATGACCCTTGAGCGTACATAAATAATTGTGGCAGTAGCTGGATTAAAAACTTACTAAATATTAAGTGTTGTTATTGTATGTACTGTATTGAGAGATTGAATCGTTGACCCCTCCCCCCAGCATGTGTTGTTAAAAGGTTATGACATCCTGGTGTTGGCTGAAAAGACTGATAATTTGTGATAACATTGCTGTTGAGAAGACGGAATGAAATGTTAAGATAATCTCCAAAGAAAGGAGGACAGCCATTGCAAGGAAAAAGGATAGACAGTAGTTAAGTTTGACCCGAAAAATAACGTGTATAAATAATACCCAAAGATCTTTCCGACAACGGTCCTAACGATTTATCCAATATAAGTACCTCTTAAATTAAAATCAGGTTAGACTGACCACGTCTGCCGTATTTCTGAAGAGCTGAAGACCAAAGTTACTACGCAGTGGCCCTCTGATACAGCGACGTAACGCCGCAGTAGACCACGAAGGAATTGGTGGGACGAGCTAGTCAAAATAAAATTAAAATCTATTAGACCATAAGCCCGTCTCTGTTTCTACACAAAAATGGATGTATTCGTAAATATTACAATAAGTACGAAATTAATGCGATATTAAATGTTACAGTTCCCTAGTACGAACGTCACCTGCTCGCGTGGCGTACTAACCGGTAGCTCGGACGATCGATCAGCAGATGGCGAAGTAACGTTCGACTTGCCGGTGCTAAGCGAAAGTTAAAGAAACTTGTCCAGGATAGGTAAGAACAGGCGACCATTCCTTAGCCAATGCTGAATAATAAACAGTGCTTTTTGTCTCTGACCTTCACCTATTCTACACATATGTATATAGGGTCGGACTACCTGAACGCCAACTTACTTTACTTTTCAATTCCAACTATGTGATCATGGGCGCCGGAAGTGGGGTTTCAAGGAGGTCATATACAGCCCCCTAGATATTTTTTTATTATTTGTAAAATACCTAGACGTTTAGTTCTTATCTAAGCTATTGTTCAAAGGACAATCGACAAAAATAATTAAACACACCCCCTGGAGATGCCATCTATACGATTCAACGTTTCATCCGAAATCTATGTCCAGCTTACCTAAACGTTGAACTTGTCGATTTATAGAAGCAACTTTATACGGCATACGTAAAGTTGGCAAGCAGTCTAATTGAAAATGAGATAACCTATTTTTAATAAGACCGACACTGGTTATGATTATATTAGATGTTGCATATTCGCAATGGACAACCCATTGATCAGATTCACATTGTATTAATTTTGCCTGTCAGATTTACGGTGCATTTTCGATTAGAATCTACATATTTAATTTCATTAATAAGTTTAGTTGATGCAGGCAGTTAAAAAACCGGCCAAGTGCGAGTCAGACTCGCGCACCGAGGGTTCTGATCTTTAGAAGGAATATTATACGCAATAAAGTCGCAATTATCTTGTTTTTTTTTACGACCGCACAATTAAGTTTGTTTGTAAAGGTAAATTTCTGAATACTTCAAAACTGTGATACTTAGATAGAATCATAGTTTTATTTTTCCTGTAATATTTAGGTTAATGTCGATGAGTAAATGAGAGTAATATAGGTACCTACTCCTCTGCCTAACACTCCAAGGAAAACATGCGTGCTTCCAGATTACTATTATTGACGATATATTTTTTGCTCAAAGTTTAAAAATAGTTTAGATGGGTACAAAACCAAGTGTTATTTAAGTGAACCAGCAATTAGGCTGTGAATCATATCTTGCTTTTGGTGCTGATGTTCAATTATTCCACTTGGCTGGCTACCTGCGCATAGGAATTCTTTTGTTATTACAACTTAGCTCTCCAAGTTTTTGTTGACCTGGGATTGGTCGGCGTTTCGAAAATATTTCTTATTTTAAATTTTGTTTTAATAACAACTAAATATCATGAAAGCTTAGATTTTGAAAGATTTTTTCCGGGTACGCGAAATAGTTCCCTCAGGATCAGGATGTGCGTGAAAACGCGGGAAACAGCAAATCGGTTCAGCCTGTTTTACTGCGAAAGCGTAACAGACAGAGTTACTTTCGGATTTATAACTGAGGGGACTTAGTCAATGGAAAAATCTAATTTTACAAAATTATTTTTATTTCATCATCATCAATACATTTGTCCCACTGTTGGGCAAAAGACTACAGTACTCGTTCATGGCTGTGTTCAACTAGAGCTATTAAATTTAAAATATTTTGTATATCGATTTTTGTAAGTACCTTGGAAATTTGATTACCCATGAGTGAGTCAGTGACTAACAAAACATGGAAACTTTGACTGGCAAACATTCCATCTGATAGCAATTTGGTATGATGAGTAATTCCCTCTTTGTCACTGAAAATTCAGGCTTCTGGCGGTCCTTTATCTACGCCATTACGGAAACTACCTTTGCTCAACCAATTTGAATGAAATTATATGGCAAAAATAGACTATGACTAGGATACATAGTATTCAATCCCTAACAGAATACCTTGCATTTAAGTATTGGAATGCTGGTGAAACTGCATAAAAAGTACAACTTTTTTAATCCATAGAAATTGTGCAATTTATAGAAATATTGCAGTGCATACAGCTGCTACTAAAATACAATGAACTTTTTGAAAAAAATATTAAAATATGATTCAAGGCAAATCATGTGCAATGCCTTCCTTATCACAAACAATCCAAATTCTAGTAGTTTACTCAATACTTTATTGCATATGGTAGGTATGTGTTTTACAAAATCTATATTTCTACAAATTACAAGTTCAAATAGGCCATGTTAGACACGACAATATTATGAATGATTATGTAATCTTATATTTATACCGGTAACTTTTTTATTGATACAAAGTAATCTCTGGAGCTTCTACATATTCCTGATTAACATGTTCTTTCGCTGAAACATGTATAGTTGTTATGGGTATGCAGGCGAAAAACATAGGGAAAAGCTAGTGTGATAATTATTTAACAGTATTATTTATTATAGTATGATATAATTAATCATTGCTAAAGATTGTACACAGATACATTATAAAATATATAATTATTATATATTACATTACTTAATGTGTATATATTTAAATTTAAATTTATAACATGTATAAAAACATTCACATTCAAACTACTTACCTCAAAATTTTAAAACAAATCCTTAGCGGCACAAAAAATAAAAAAATAAGGATAAAATTAAAGAGAGAAAAATCTGAACTCATTCTCTAGTACTATTTGCTATTCTGTGCTAATATGCGAGATTCTCTAAAGTTAACAACAAAATACCTATAATTTCCCTTAACATTGATCATTAGCAACTGATTGCATGCTGGCAATTTCAGATAAATAAACAAAGTTCCAACATGGACATATTAATCACATGCCACAAGATGTCATATCCTATTAATATTATAAGTATAAGTTTGTGTATATTTGATAATCTTTCATGCAAAAACTACTAAATTGATTTGGATGAAATTTGGTACCAGTTATCCTATATTATTCACATAGTTATTTATTATTTTTATTCAGTTATCTAGATCTCATAAAGACAACGCAAATTAAGTCGCAGGCAGAAGCTACTAATATAGTAACTAAATCAACTTCAAATATTTGATTGTGGGATTCATAACATATGCAGGTAGTTCATTCAATCTTATTGTATCATTTCAACAATATATTATTATTTGCATTGACAGAATGTGTCCTTGTCTTGCTGGCAGGGGTGTCTTGACACAGAGCAAGTGTTTTGTGTCCAATAGTTAATATGTCCATGTTCATGAGACAATTCTTGCGTATTAGAAAAAAGGTAGATTAAACTGTCGATAGTGACTAAAAATATCAAAATAAATTTGAGTACCTAATCAATATCGATCTTACCTCACCATCCGTGTCATAATAAATAAGCGCTCGGCGAGTCAGAACCAGCCAACGCTCCTTGTAGTTGACCGGTGTAAATAGCTTTTTATTTTGAGACCTCTTGACCATAAACGTTTGCAGTATTACTTCGTCATCATCCTTTCCAGCCATTTTAAGCCTGAAGTATAACATAAAAACTTTAAATTTAGATCAACCGCCGGTAAAACCATTAATAAAACACGCAATAATAAACCAATATTACCTTCAAACATCCAAATCCATCACAAATAGATCAATCTCTGAAGCACACCGATTGTTTACACCTATATTCTATACTATCGCTTATATTAGCTGAATAAACATAAAAAAGACACAAAACGTTAGTATCGAACAAAAGCCTTATTATTTCAGGTAATCCTCTATTTTTCGGGACAAAATAGACTTAAAAAAATATTATTCTGATTCGAGTCTGACTCTGCCTGAAAGAGTGAACTGGAGTGAACCGAGTGAACTGGTGAAGTATAAAGAGACTTAGAGAAGAATGGAAGAATGGAATTATTTTGTAATTCATTGAACGAATGAATATTTATTGTACGATGTTGAGGAATTTAAACCGACATGGATATATATGAATGTGGTGAAAACTGGAACTAACATTGTCTTCTTCTTCTTTTTTGATTGTGGCAAAACTAACATTGTCATCTTGGAATGACACTGTTAATGATACCAATTTATGGAAATTTTCCAATTTAATAAATAAATTATGACATGATAAATATGAATTTATTAATTCATCATTTACGTCGCAGTAATAATTTAAAATTGGAAACAATAAAATGTTATATTTAACACTCATTGGGATGTTAGTAGGTGGCTCCATAAGTCGAGACACACCAGATTATTAAGTAGTCACCAAGACCGATGGATATCTACAACACCAGAGGTATCGCAGATCGAGGACGAAATCTAGTCTTATTGAATAGCGATATATTTTTACTAATAGTTGGGTAAAATTTTTCCCTTGGCCGGTATCACCAAAATGACATTTCGAGATGGTGGCTAGTATTAGTTCACCTCTCAGCCACGTTCATAAATAGTCATGTCGAACTATAGTTTAGTTTGTTTTGTTGTATTTAGTTGTATCAAGTGTTAATTTATGATCTCTATTTTGTTTTGAATTGCTTGAATACGAAATAAGTGAAATTTTGAACAAAAAACATCGAGCATATAGGTTATGTTTACGTTTTGTATTTGACACTTTGGTATAGCGCGACTAGATTAATATTGATACTTGAGTGGCTTGAGCCTTGATACTCTGCAATATGTAAATTCGCATAACATTATCTATGAGTGTGATCACAAGATAATATAATACTTGTTATAACTAGCATTTAAAAATCCCAAAGAATAATAGATAGGTACCGTAAACTTTTTACGTTTTCGTAGTTCAAGAGAATTCATGCCAGTATGTTAACAAAATAGAAAAGGAGTATTATGAATTTATGAGAGGGCTCGTACTTGGACATAAAACGTTTAGAAATCAATCTCCAACATGTTAGCTCAGTGCCTTTGAATCTGAGTGTGACTCAGATGAGTTTATGGCTAGCTCTAGCCAAGATATGGATGTGGCGGGCGTAGAATATTTGGAGAAAGATTTATTGAAATCAATTATAATAATGCTATATTCAAACGCCTTTTTTTACACCAAAAAAAATAATTGTAAACACAGGAGTGCTTACATTATTAGTGCTTATAAGTAATTTGTATTCAGTTACATGACGTGAATACTTACTTGTTATTACATTTTATAATACTTACTGATTTTAATTAATTATAAAAATACAGCTTAGTATCAAGACGGTAGGATGGTACGCTACACGATCGCAGCGGGTTGCCACACGAACGGTAAAGTGGCGCCCCTATTAATTTCTACTCTTTTTTGCCAAGTTGTATAAACTTCTTGGCCCTTTCATATTATCTGTGCGTTTCAATCTCAATCATTCGTTGATTGAATGCAAGTATGACATTTCCAGTTTTCCACAGAGTATATAAACACTACGTTTTGACATTTCATGACGTCTTTCTGAGTGATAGATCTTTTAGTTTCAGTTAGATTAGTTTTGTTTTATGCTATAGTAATCTGTGTTTATAGTGATAAAGTTAAAATAACAAACAGGCTCATCAGATTCAGAAGGCATTCGGTTTTCACACTTGTGTTGTGTTTGCGCAACATCAACAATGTCTTCTGAAACAGCACAAGTTAGTTCATTACCACTGCCCCCCATGCAGTATATAAACTTCTATACTGATGAAAATGTGCGACGAAATAGAGCGCCTTTACCACCGCGACCTATTCACGATTCTTATTCCATGTTTGGACACACTTTCAATGCGGACGACACCATAATCAGGTCACTGGAAAGCCAGGTAACTTGTCCATCTGATTTTGAAGCATTAACTTGTTAACAATAACTGAATTAAAAATAAAACTATATTTTTAGGGATTTCGGCGATTATACCCTATGCATTTTGAAAGGAGAAGAGAACTGAAGAAATTGAACCACTCATTGCTTGTTAACTTTTTGGATCTCTTAGATTTGTTGGTCCATTGTCCTGATTCTCCCAAAAGAGCAGAAAAAGTGGAGGATCTTAGTTTGTTATTCATTCACATTCATCATTTATTAAATGAATTTAGACCCCACCAAGCCAGAGAAACCTTGAGAGTTATGATGGAATTACAGAAGCGCCAACGAGTTGAAACTGCCACACGGTAATATTTAAATTTAATACTTCCTATTATGTACAATGTAAAAAAACTTTCCACCTTACAATGATTTAACTGGTGAACCAATTTTAATAAGGATTGAAGTAAAACTTAGCAATTTGCTATTCATTTATTTATTTTAAAATGTTTTAAGAATGCAATATTTGTATTTCAGGTTTAAAAAACACTTGGACAAAGTACAAGATATATTGCAAAGTGCTCTACAAAGTTTACCAGATCAAAATGAGATAGAGTCCAATTTTAAAGTTCCTGTAGAAATACTAGAACACATGGATTGCAATACCAGTGATGTATCTAATCAGGATCCATGTTATGAGCTCGATCGAATCATGTGTAATGTTGTTGACAATATGAGATAAGAATTTTCTATTTAATCTACTAAATTAGAATAGAACTATTGTAAGGTCATCATAAATTGGCAACTTTCACACAAGTATGTAAATGGAATCATAAAAAAATATAATTTCATTTAGTCTGCTCTCAGATGTTATCTACATAATATAAATACTCCCAAAAATATTGAATGACTGATTTTAGAGGTACTTTGTTGGTGGTTCATTTATTTATTATAGCTGAAAATTATATGGATAGTTATTTGAATAGATAAACCTAGTACCTCAGAAGCTACGCTGGTTTTACAATCTAATAAGGGTAAGTTCATATTGAATGAACAGTGCTAGAGGAGGAAAGGTTTTGAGGGATTCTGTGATCAGAAAATATTCTTAATTGAAAGTAAATCCGAGCAGACTACAAGTGCAAATACAACATACTTGCCACTGGTTAAATTTAAACTAAAATGTGAAATTGCAAGTGAAATATTTTTTATGAATTTCCACTGCTTGTATAATGTATGCTGAAATAGGTTTAAGTTATTTTAGTTTTACAAATAAAACAACAAGTCTATTAAATTTGTTTTAATCCCGTAGTGAATTCCACAAGTATTCTGCAATTAAAAAACTGTTGCACGAGTTTGTTATCTCAACTCCTTCAATAAAATCCTGGAAGAGTCAATACAACGAACCTATAGAAAAATGTTGTAACTGGTGGGCTCTTCAAAAAGGAGTAAACTCATTAAATACTAGTTACTTACCGCGTCACAGCATTTTCACGCTCAATTTCA
The DNA here is from genome assembly GCA_963891755.1 of Pyrrhia umbra. NCBI lineage: Eukaryota > Metazoa > Arthropoda > Insecta > Lepidoptera > Noctuidae > Pyrrhia > Pyrrhia umbra. The sequence goes on along the minus strand of OY982922.1, from coordinate 9,111,953 downwards.
GCATTATGAAGATATCTGAATGACTTTAATATTATACATTATTCTAATACTTACAAAGTGATGACATGTCTAATTAAAAACTAGTCAGTTGTCGGTTGCTATAGGGACTAGTAAATTAATATAATTTATAAAAAACTATTTCTTACTTACCATGGTGCACCAGAACTACTCCTGGAGTTGGTACTGGAACTATTTAAAAACTGCAATTCATTGTATGATGATAGCCGTTGAATGCTCTTTTACGATAGAAATAACCTACTCGACTATTCTAAAAAGATTATTGTAGACGAAAATCAACCCATACATTACCTACAACTCAACTAAAACAAAATTATTATTACTCAAATCAATGTATACTGCTTTTCCTCATGCAGCATTCGGCACATGCAGCAGGTGAATTCGGTGGAACTTATCAACTCCCTAATCAACACAAAAATAGCCAAAGAAACCATTGGCATCCTGCAGCGCCTCCGCATACCCTCTATTCTATTTGTTGCATGAGCAAATGGTTAGATTTCGTGTTGCATCCATTGCTGCAACACTTATAGGATGAGAAATACCATCTGGCCTTGGCTACGCTATCATCCAGGAGTAAATATATATAATTCTACAGTTTTTACTTTTGAATTAAAATCATTGTCATTATAAATGGATATTTCGGAAAGTTCGAAAATTAATAGTTATTCCGCCTTCGGAATGGAGCTCCATTGTTTCTGAAGTCGCGTCTACCATATCCCCCCCCTCGTCCACCTCTCCCTCCAGAGTTATTCCCAGAGAACCTTCCATTATTATTTAGTCTTGAGCTGTATTTGCCTGATGGTGGGGTATACATTTTGATATTCCTATCGCCACTTCGTGATCTTTTCTCAGGAGATTCTTTGTCATTTTCATTGTCAAATGTTATAGGGCGATGTCGTTTGTGTATTGGTGATTGTTTCGTATCATCAGAGTCAACAGTGTGTTTTACCTGAAATAATAATTATAATTATTAATTCTGAGTACCTAACTTGCCAGTAAGTAGGTAAATACCTACTTGGGTACAACATTATAGATGTAGAACTTTCATTATCTCTTGAACATTACCTCTTTTTCAGCTTTCTTGGATTGGAACGACAGTTGAACTTTGCTCTTAAAGCTGGGTGGAGTGCGGAACAAATCTCTTATAAGTGTATTGATATTAGATGTGGTCTTCAGAGCAGCTATTTTTAACTTGTTTTCTTCTGAATTAGCATCTTCACCTTTTTGACCCTACAAAATAATATATATCTTGTTTTAGATAGTGCAAGAAAATGTGACCTAATAATAATGATTTTTAAATGTATTATAATGCATACTTGTGTAACCTCCTTCAATTTTTTAATGTATCCTTGTGTAAGACGTGCAGTATATTGTAAACGCAGACGTAAGGTTTTTAGTTTTGTTGCATCTGCAACCAGCGCCTCAGGGGCCTTACGACACAGTGAGTGTAGGGCAAACAATGCACATTCAACATGGGAAAATTGAAGTGATGGTGTGGTCTTTGAGTCTTCTGTTTTCTCTTCAGGTTTTTCACCCTCATTTCCTTCAGTTTCAATTGGTGCCTCCGGCAAATATTTCTATGTGACAAAATATTGTTTTATTTTACACAAACTACTGTTGTAAAAATCTTGTAATTAAATTAGACACATCCTTAACACAAGTAACTTAATATATATTAAAAATGCATAAGTCAGTTTGCTTGTTACACATCCAGGGTACAATGGTTGAATGAATTCAGATGAAATTTGGTATGGGGCTTGAAAACACTGGGGAAAGTCACAGGATACATTTTAACCAGGTGCATCAAGTAGATCCCTCAGGATGCAACTGCGGTATAGTTGGTTGCTTATAATCTATACTAATATAATAAAGCTGAAGAGTTTGTTTGTTTGTTTGAACGCTCTAATCTCAGAAACTACTGGTACGATTTGAAAAAGTCTTTCAGTGTTACATAGCCCATTTATTGAGGAAGGGTATAGGCTATATATCATCACGGTAAAACCAATAGGAGCAGAGCACCACTATTCCATGCGGACGAAGTCGTGGGCAGAAGCTAGTTTTTTATATGCAGAGCAATAAAATAGTTCTTGAAGTGTTAAGGTCATTCACAATAGCAATCAAACATAAATATATTCCTTCCTGTAGTTTTATATTAGTGAAATAATCTAACCTCTGATATCAAAGTAAATAATAATAGTATAAAAAGTGTTATTAATGATTTTGAAATCCATTTTAAAACTAATAAATATGTAATTAGACTTACCATTAGCAAATCATACACTGCATTAATTTTTTGCTGTGGATTTTCAAGTTCTCCACAATGCTCTGTGATCTCTGCAAATATCTTTAATAATTCCAGTTTAGTATCTGTACCTCCCTCTGGTGTTGTAATGTTGTTCCATCCTTGAAGCACATGGTCACAGAAAAAGTTGACAAATTGGGTGGAGTCCACTAGTGCCTGTAGACATTAAAATTAAATTATTGTTTTTGTTTATAAATAAATTTAATAATTATAAATAATAATAATTAAAAAAATGTAAATAATATGGTAAATAAATGAACTAGAATATATTTGAATCTTGTTTTGGAAAAAAAAATCAGAACTGTTACCTATATCTTATACTGCCAAAATGATGACTTGGGTTGGACTACTAATATACATAAGCAAAAAAATGAAAAAACTTACAGAGAATAACGGCAATGCATGTTGGGAGCACTGTATTACTCGGTCTACATATTCAGGATCTTCCGGATGCCAGTCATCAGGTGTAAATGCAAGAGCAGCCACAATTTGTACTAGTTCCTTTTTACCAGCCGGTGTCTTTCCTAACTTTGACCATGTTAATAATTCCATTATATGTTCAAATTCTTCAGCTACAACATCTTGGAGCTGAAAAAGATATAACTTGTTTACCCTGTTTGGATACTAATAGACAATGATGTTCTACATAATTATATCAGTTTAGTACAACTATTATTGCTTATAATTTACCTCCAAAAGTTTCTTGCATTCAGCAATAATCAGTTCTTCAGCTTCTTGAGTAATTACTTCTCTGCCAAGTTGTTTCACTTTAGTTGCTAAAAACTTTATACATCTCTCTCTAACAATTTCATTAGTAACTTCACTGTCCGCATTCTGATGTATTTGTGAAAACATACCCGTAAGTGCACCTTTAGGGTCTATCTTCAGAATAGTTAATAATGAGTTAGATACTACATTTATCTCAGTAGTGTCATCGGACTGCAGTAGCTGTGCTAATATGTCTGCAATTCTTTGAGTATGCTCCTTATGATCCTTGCATAATGTTGGGAGATCCTTGATAGCTTGTTTACGGATCTGTAAGTGATGTGTAATCCTTAATACATTCATATTGAAATAAGGTAGTCACAGAACTGTGACATGTGCAGTGTTTGGGCACAATGCTAGATTTCAAGATATTTGAAGGAATAAATATACAGAAATTTACACTTACAGCAACGTCATCATCCTCACACAAATCAAATTGAGCTTCAATGGCTTGATCAGCCAAATTAGGAAAGCTGTTAAAAAATTTCGCAATAAACTGTGACGCCAAACGTTTTTCCTTGTCTGATCCTTTGACTGCGGCTAATATTTCCAAGTATTCTTTTTCGTGCTAGAATTATAACAAAAAATAAAATGAAATAGCTAGTCAATCTTAAGAATAGTCAAAAATAAGATAACAACCAGGGAGAAAAATATTATTGGGCGTACAAATTAGGTTACCTTAGAAATGTCATCCTTAGCGTCGGCTAATATACCATAATTTTGATACAGTTTTTCAATATTATCTGTCGACATATTTACTCTCAATGAAGCCTGCTTTACACAATATTATCAAGATTAATGTTTTATTCAGTATTGCACTGGATTAACTAAAATAAAAATGTAAATCACACGAGACGAAATCACGAAACACCGCGTACCAAAAGTCCGAAACCATAGATAATTATAACTATACCAGTGTTGCCAGGGCCCTTGAGTCATAAGTTACGTTTCGTTTCCTGAAATGTTACATTTTTGCTGCAAAAGTTACATTATTGTTTTTTTTTTATTATTTTTTTTTATTTGTGTTTCTAGGTGCCCCGTATCAACTTCTGCTAGGGGACCTTGTATCAGACTGGGGCGAAGCTCAAATGGAGGATAGACTTTTCACAAAACCTTTCGCATTTTAATAAAACAAACACTATGTTGCTAGAAAATCTATGTTTTTTTTAGATAGATAACAATTTGATGTTAGCTAAACATTATTCACCTATGTTTATATCGGTTCACTTATCAATGCCTCACCTTACGTATAGAATATTGCCCTGTACTCGTCTTGACATATTCAACTTCGGCCGCAGTCCGTCTATCTGCTGCAGATAGTCACTTCACTCTATCTTTCTAAAAGGCTTCTACACGTTTGCGTAGCTGTGGCCTCCACTGAACTGATAAATTCGTTTTGCCCAAAGGTCTTGGGTATTTTGACAAATAAAGCCCAGGCACGGATCCGGGTTAGTAGAATATATGCAGCGCGAGCGAAGCGAGCGCGAATTTTTTTAAAGATTTTAATGTCTTCCGGACTTCTTACAATGTTTTTTTTTTGACAATCCTTAACCACATTTGCCATCGTTTGCATTTTACCATGGCATATATCAGATAACCAATAGGCCCTACTTAAGTAGAAAGCGCGAGCGAAGCGAGCGCAAATTTTTTTTACCATGATAATTATAGGGAATAATATTTTTCAATAAATTGTAACTAAGAAATAAGAATACGTAATTAAAAGCGCAAATTTCTTTTTTAGTAAGATAATTATGGAGAATAATATTTTTTTTATGAGTTGCCATGATTGTTGATGTTGCAACCTATTTAGGGTCCGAAGGTGGGAGAATTTTTCGCTAGTTCAATAAGAGGTTAGCTAATCAGGTTTTGGGGGCCCCCCAAGCTTGAGGGCCCCGGGGCACTGCCCCGTCTAGCCCCTGGGTAGCTACGCCTCTGCTGACTGCTCATGGTTTTATTTTAGTGATAACTGTAACAAATTAAAGTATGTGTTGCTTTTCCGCGAAAACAATGAAAAATTCTTCGAGATCCAGGCTTACATTCTTTGTAGGTTTATGTAAATATAAATATTTAGGAGAGCTAGCCTAAGCCTAGATAATCTTTCCTGTCCTATTGAGGCTACTCAAAATTTTTACTTTGTGCAGAACAGTAAACAAGCGTTCCACGGACGGAACCGTTATAAAAATGTTGAATCTAGTTTGAAAGAGACAAACATATGTAATAAGTACGAAACGTGCACACGCTCAAGCAAAATCAAGCTTTAATCCGTCTAAAATACGTATTATTTTGTCATGGCGCATTCCATTCAGAGCCATCTCTGAGAGTGTGGAGTGAAATAATTTTAGGCGCGCCAGTTTTAGGAGTGTTCAATTTGTATTATTTTGGATGCGTTGGCGTTTGTAAACGGCTTACAATAAAAATCTAGTACTACACATTTCATTGTTCTCAAAAGTTACGAAAATAGTCCTAAATATAAAAATTACTTACATGTTACGCGAGGTCGTCAAAAGTTACGAAAAATTTAAGAAATGTAACCTTCTGGCAACGCTGAACTATACATCCGCCGAAACCAATGCCAAACCACAGATAAATTAATATTTTTAATTAATATGGCTATAGACTATAGACAGGGTTAGATTAGGGCAGATAAAAAAATATCATTACTACTTTTCGGTCAAGAAGATTTATATTCATCGTAAAAAGATCTTACACCGTCGTACGTTTCTTAAACAAAGAGTATATATAGCTTTAGAATAACAAAAAACAGACTTTTAACTAATGAAAATAAAGCGTACAATAATATGCTTTAGTTAGACCTTACTCTCCAGTGGCGCCGACTGACCACTCACTCGCGTATCAAAAATGAAAAAAAAAATCATTCATTCATTTGGGATAATGAGGGACCGTTGATACATTTTGGGGAAGTCCCGAATCTAGTTTACTTTAATCTTAGTGTTGTTATGTGTACCCCGTATATATTAATTGATTCGTAGATAAGTTCGAATTATAAGTTCGTAGAATAGCGTGGGAAGCTGAATGTCGATTCTTTTTGTACTACCTAGGTATTTTTATACTAAAAAAAACCATATCGCCTACCTTATGATTTCAAAACACATACCTTTCCATTTCAGAGTAGGTAGATGTAGGCCTACCTAAATACCTAATAGAGATCCTGGTGTACCTACCTAAACATCACTGTTTAATTAGTAGATAGTTAGCAAACGACAAGATCAAAGTGGTAAGAATTTAAAAGTCTGGTAGGTACAAAGATGACCTATGAGGATGATCAATAAATCCTATATTCTCAAGCAGTACCTGTAGAACCTTCAGGTCCAGGCTCTACGACAGCCATACTCAACCTTCTTTTTTAGATTTTAATAATTAATAAAAAACTTATTAAGTTTTCCTCAGAAATGTTGATACGGTCCTCTTTACTAGTTGCCTATTTTATTACTTACATGAAGTAGTTACCTATTTTACCTACACGGTGGACCCACAGTTTATCTGATGGACGCGAAATTTTAAATGGCTTACAATTTTGTAACTCAATGCGGGCCAATCACAAAGGCCCGGCGGGCCGCAGGTTGAGTATAGCTGCTCTAAGGTATATGTATTCATGAAGAGTTAACAGGTATTCAATATTCAACGCGCATTATTACTAGGTTACACTTAGGTACTATCAGCTGACCATCGTCGTTCGTTTCAAGTAGCAACAGCAGACATCTAGCTATTACTACTACTTACGAAGAAAACACACCACCTCCTATTTATTTAATAGGAGGTGGTGTGTTTTCTTCAGATTTACTTCACGAATACATCATATTTCGAAAGGAGGAGATTTTTTTACCTATTTTAATTTTCTAGGTATTAATATCAAAAAAAAAAGTTTGTTCAAATTTTCAAGCAAGTCTATGGCAAGGCAAGAGAGAGAGTAGTAGGTAGGTATACCTATGTACCTATATATTTTTACTATTAAATTGAATTTGCACGGTACCCTAAAAGTCTGGTGCAGGTAACCCAATTAATGTTGAGTACAATATATGAAATAAGGATGTAGGACCCCAAAATAGTTGCGAAAAAGCTAGGGAGATGATGATTAGGATAGTAGGTTTAAGTATTTTTTAACTCTCATTGATAGGTATAATACAGTGGCGACTGTTGAGCATGATAGTTCCTGAACTATTTTCCTTAATTTAATTCCTGGGCTGGGCATTGTAACTGGATTTTAGGATATGTGATTTTTTTACGGACTGAGATCTGGATTAGTATTCGGACTGCCAAACCTTCGGGAAACACACGTACCTAATAATCAGTTTTATTAATCTTGTTAGATAAATGTAATAATAGAGTAGAGGTATACCTAAGCATGGAGTTTCTTGAAGAACTTTTTGTCACCTTAGTTTAATGTTATTAATTTTAATTCGAATAAATAATGATTGGTAATCGTTATTAATATCATATTTTATATGTAAAAGTAACTCCGTCTGTCACCTCGATACGCTTTTACGGGTAATAGTTCCCTTAGGATACGGGTAAAACCGCGGGAAACAGCTATTAGGTACAAGAACATTTTCGAGCCGTTTCGCTTCCCGTGAACCAAAGGCTTATGTTATAGTTTATAAATTTATTTCTGCCAGCGGCTTCGCCCGCCTGGGCTATACAAATTTCTATTTAAAATAACCGAGTTTCATACAAACTTTAATCCCCTATTGCACCCCTTTCAGCAGTGCCGGATCCAGGGTGGGGGGCTAAGGAGCTCAAGTCCCCCCCAAAAGCTAAGCAAGGAGACTTATGCGTTAAGTAAAATAAAATGTTCTGTGCTTTTTTAGTGTTTCGCTTGATAAAACCTACCCTCACCAGAATCAAGCCCCCCCCCCAAACCAAAATCCTGGATCCGCCACTGCCTTTCAGGGGTATTGCGGATAATCCTTTCTTATCACCCTCCAAGTTTCAGGTTTCTAAAATCAGCGGTTTAGCTGTGCCTTAATCCGTCAGTCAGCCAGTCATTCAGGACAAAGCATTTTATAGGTGTATATATAGACATTAAACGATTTTTTTTAGTTTCAACTGATTCTACAAATTTATTTTTATTTTTATTATTTTATTACATATGATTTATGAAATTAAATATTGAAAAATAAGGTGACTGGAATAATTCGTAAGGGACTCATTAGTTTATTTTATTAATATTAATTTTCATACACTATAGTATATATGTATATTGCACCAGAAGGCAGAAAACGTGTATAGCACTGCAGTTGCACATCATACAAGTAATATAATAAACTAGTCGTTTCCCATGGACCCGCATCCTGAGGAAACTATATGTTAAACTATGTGTTAATACATGTTATAAACTATGTGTGTACCAAATTTCATTAAGATCCGTTCAGTATTTTTTGCGTGAAAGAGCACATACATACATACATCCACGCAAACTCTCGCATTTATAAATATTAGAAGGATTAAGCGAAAAATACACTTAGGTATCAGGGCATTGAACCTGTGACCATCTAAAGGTGATAACAAATATAATGGTTTTTTATTGATTCGAATTGCACCTGAGCCTGAGTTATTAATTATACCTATCTACGCAATACCTACTTAAATATAAACAAAACACTGAAGAAGATCTCAATTATGCCACTAGAAATAAAAATAGAAAAAATAAAATACAGTGTTTGAATGTCTACGAAGCGACACAGTCTATTGCTACGAGATTGCTACGCGCCTACGACATCAATGATTGTTGTCTTTGAAAACATTTTTGTGGTTATGCTTTTGGTAAAACGCTGTAAGTACACTTAGCTTAAAAAAATCATTACTGTTTGTTTAGGATAATTAAGATTAAATGATTATTACATAATTTAATTGAAAATTTATATGTACAAAATTAACTTTTGAGTGTAAGTTAAGTAGTTTAAGTGTATTTACAAGATAAAAAAAATAGAAAAAAAATCATAATTAGATAACCAATTTTTTTAAATTCTATGTACCTACTTACTAAATTGGCAAAATGCAAGAACTTTCATGGACACTGCTGAGAAAACAAACACAATAACACGGTAATTTTAAAAGGTAATTTTTTACCTACCTGGTTGGTTTAACTCGTCCATTTTTATGTAAATCTACCAATACCTACCTAACGTTTTAGAATAGAGGCCATATCCGCGGGACCTACATCTGTTCTTTAGTAGGATAAGAAAACAATACATAACAATAACTTCTTCTTCTTTTAGAAGCCGCCGCCGACGGTGTGTTCGCTAATACAATTTCTTAGAAAAATATTTAGATTATTGTTTAAAAAACAATAAGTATAGCTTAAGTTTTACCTAATGCATGTATGGTACTCATGGTTACTACTCTTGAAATGAATAGTGCCGAAAAATCGAATCCTTTGTTTATTATTGTAAAGCTGTAAGCTATTGTTTTTTTCAATAACAGGTGGGTATTCCATATGAACCGGCATAAAAAACCATTCACTGTTTCAGGATAGAATTAGCCGAATAATTATTGTTATAATAGTTAATAGGTACCTGAAATGAAATGAGGTATCTACCTTATAATATCTTCACCAAAATTATTAGAATACCATATTTAAATATCTACCAATAAAATTAAAAATGATCTAAAATTGTAAGTATGTTGTATGTTATGTACCTTTTTAAATTAAATAAATACCCATAGGTAGTTTCAAATTTTGTTGCCTCTTTTTGTTTATTATACAAAGTCTGATGACTAGTAGTGATAGGTCAATATTGTTGTGAGATAAACAAAAAAAATTGTAAAAAGGTAAAGGTACTTTAAAATTTATTAGCCTTGTGTTATACCTTGATATTAAATAGTTATGCTGTTATACTAAGAACACAACTATACCTGAAATGGAGATGTAACCGGGTATTTTCTTTGATTTAATTGCAGACAGATTAGATTGATCACTCATGCATAAAACTGTTCAGTGATGAAAAATAAAATATAATCCTAAAGGAATTCCTCACAATAGGCACACTTCATTATGGCAATGTTCATTATTTTTGTAGTAATTAGGCAAATGAAACGTGAATGCGGCAGAGTGCGGCGGCGGCGGCGGCGCTGCGGAGTGCGGCCGGCGGGCGGCCGGGCCGGGCGCCGGGGCGGGCCGGGCCGCATGGCCGCGCTCATTGGCCGCGCTTGACGCCGCCCTCCGATACCGTCATTGTCCCTCCCGTTTTCTACACTGCCGGCCTCGCTTACCTCCTTCGTTTCGCTCAGTCGCGTTCGCTACGTCGCGTGTGGTGTATCTGAATTCTCGTGCCGGCACCTGTTAACAGAACGGTGGTGTTGTGACAGCGAGTGTATGTGCGATGCTCGGACGGTGATCGAAGCATGGTGAATTACGTTAATCCGCTCGCCATGTACCAAGGCAAGGGCGGGCAATACGGTAGCGGCTGGTATGGCTGGCAGCACCAGAATTTCGAGGAGCAACAGTGGTGCGCGTGGAACGGTGCTCCCGCGGGTGGAGAATGGGCACCGGATCCTCACCACTTTCCTAAGCGAGAGCCTGGAGAAAGGGAGATAGCCGATATGCCTTCCCCGGCGCGAGGCGACCTCGCCAGCCCCAGCGAGAGCTCCCCGGGCTCACGGCCTGCACAACCACCAGCCCCGCCGCGTTCCCCTTACGAATGGATGAAGAAACCCAACTACCAGACACAGCCCAATCCAGGTTTTTATCTTTTTCAATTTATATAAACTTAAGAGAATACCAATCACTCATTGAGCATTGATTCATTATTTTAATTAGCGTACCTTCCTACTAAAAAAGTAAACAGATGTCTGTAGACATACCCACTAATTAGTGCAATAAATTATATGCAATTATAATCCTTTAATGTCAGAAATAAAACATGATAGATATATTTGAGAACATTGACTCCTTCAGCGTTCAATAAGCCTTTTTCAGCAGTGACATATAATTAGGTGAATGCGTGCGTGATGCATATATTTATGTCATAATAAACTAATACATTCTTTGGGTGGGTTACGTGTATTTTTATTAAAATATTACTTACATTACATCTCTCATACTCTTTTTGGCAATCACTTTAATTATTTAATTAAATATCCTTAAATTAATAAAAAAAAAAATGAGTGTCCGCAACGCAGGTATCTTTTGTTCGGTGGATCATCTTGGGACTAATCAAATTAAATATTTTTTTACATTATGATACCTAAATAGAGACTTAGTTTATTCCGTGTGTTAATCAATCAATTGCTTTAAATCTTTACTGCTTGATTATTTATGTATATCTACTAGTGAACACCTATGTACCTATATGTTTCAATTCACTGATATCGATAAGGAATAAAGAATTTTATTGATTTCCATATTGTTACTGTCTCACTCTTATGTAGTGACTCATTATCTATAATATAATGAAATAATATTTACTGTCATAAATCTGATTATGAGCTAAGAGAAGATATGTTTTGTTTGTTGACTGACACTAGGGATATAATGTTAACTTGACGTTTATAGTTTCGTTAGAAAGAAATGTCGTAAAATATAATCTCAAAATTAATCGTCGGTATAGGGGCCGTACCACCACGTATTTTTACAATCACTATGCACGTGTAAAAGCAAGGCACAGCTACGAACGTTGTATAGTACTGTCTCTTTTTCACAACGAAACTATTCCTACTTTGTCACGTCATGGTGAGGTCGCTGTTTACAAAGAACTCAAAGGTCGGCTTTTGTCCGTAAATCTACCTTAACTACCTACATTGTGTAGGTAATCGTAGGTGTTTCTTACTAATTATTATTAATAGACTTGCATTTTGGAACGACTATTCGGCTACTATTCGATATTCGTCATATTCGGCTAGTTTTTCTCTATTCGGCCGCATACCGAATAGCTGGGCACTATTAATATGCCCAGATATAGGATACACAACATTATTCGGGTCATTTTCGTAACAACACACAACATAATATGTGTAACAAGGGGTCCATCTCAGTATATGCTGCGCTAGAGCATAGCACTGATTTTCAGATGGCCCCTGACTATTGAAATAACATAAATTTGATTTTGCGCGCTCATGAAACTTAAAAAAAAACGCTTAAAACTTTTCGCTTCTAAAAACAAAATAAAACAATCAAATTAAATTAAAAATCATCATATTATTTAAGGGTGTATGTGTAATATCTATGTAACATGGCTGACAGAATTAAGGTTGCTACGCTGACTTTTATACCTATATATCTGCTGCTCATCTCTAACTCACTCCAGCTTATTGTACCTACAAGTACGTAAGTTTTTTTAAACACCATTTAATGTACTAGACACGTGAGATGTATTTATCCATAAAGTAGTAATGATAATTGTTAGTTAGACCGCTTACAATTCCATTTACAAGATCAAAATGTTAAGGTAATAGTAACTGAGCTTGCTTAAGTAACTATGTTACAAATTATACATGCAGCACTGTAGCAATAGAGCGCACGGGACCACAATAAATGTAAATTTAGTTCGCAAAACTATGTTCGTGATACACGCGTTAGTCGAATATTTTTGCCTAATATTCGGCATTTCAGCCAGGAAGCGCGCAGGATATTCGGTATTCATCGTTTGGCCGAAGTAACTATTCCTGTCATGTCTAATTATATATTATTACATTGTATTTATGCCTATACGATGCACGGGACTACCTTTTTAATATCCTTATCCTTATTGTTTTCCAGTAAAACGGCTAAACCCATTTTAATGAAGTTTGGTATCGAGATAGCGTGCCACGCGGTTTTATCGCGGTTAATACCCACAGCTTGAGAGAATTACTTCACGCCCCTGTGCCAGGATAAAAGCCATGCCATATCCTTCCCAATGTGTTAATGTATTACAGGAATTAGTCAAACATCAGTATCTGGCTTTATGTTTAGTCCATTAAAAAAAATACTAGCGATATAGTTACTACAGTGAGTGTAAGCTATAAAAGGTTAGCTAAATAAATGTGGCTTGCGTAAGGCATATTCAACATTAACATTAGATGTATTTTGATGTGAAATAATTAGTCAGGAATGGTATTAGTAAATAGGAGAATAATTAAATGTAATGCGCTGAACAATTTTAAAACAATAAACAAATGCCAATGATTTCACACATAATATATTATATATAATAGTTTATGTTTTCGATAATTATTTATCGAAAAAACATTTCAACCAATTTTTATTCAGAGACTTAACTTACCGAATTTCATTATTCAGTCATTAGAATAACCTACCTACGGAATTGGCATTCGCAAAGTATAAATGTCAGACCTCCACTAAATAAAAACATGTTGACGTGCAATAAACATAAAACACTTTTAATAAATTTTATTAAGCATCAATAAGATAAAAAATAAATAAAAGACAAAGGTGTAAAATCAAAGTGCAAAACTTGTTTAACGAGTTTTTAAAAACATTTAATTATTTAAGGAAAGTCAAGACGGACGGTAAGGATAACGTAACAATAAATAATTCATACAGATCACAAAAAAAGGAAAACTCCTAATGAATTTTTATTCTACTAAAGAACTGCCAATTTAGAAGAGGATAAGCCTATATTTTGAAACTGAAACATTTAATTGCCTTATTTATAATATAGTTTCTTTTGTTTCAAAAAATGTTCACAATCGCGGTAAATAGTGATAGGCGCAGGGCAAACTCAATTATCTGCATGTATTTTTTTTGAGTCTTAAATAAACACATTTAAAAAAATACCATTTAATTTACAAACAAGACAGCCTAAATAAGTGCACTATCCTTACATTTTAGTGCCGAAGTAATTTTGCCAGTTATAGTCTGTTCGTTACTCTTTTGCAACTAAACAGCTACACCAATTTGAATAAAAGATATATTAAAATCTGAGATTAGACATGGGGTATATTCTACAAAATTATGTAGAAAGGCTGTCGTTGTAAGTCAATAAAAATGCCATGGGTTATACTTATACATAATACATTCAATAATAAGTCTAACTAATATTATAAATGTGGAAGTTGGTGAGGATCTATGTTTGTTTGTTTTGTTTCACAAAAAAGCTACTAAATGGATTTGGCTGAAATGTGGTACACACATACTTTTTATCCGGATGCCCGGTTATAAGGTATCCAGCATGCAGCATAGTCATCTAACTTTCGCCCAACAGGTACCAAAGGAAATACAAAAGAAAGGTAAACAGTAATTAACAATATCTACAAATAAATAAAAGTAATTATAATAGGTAGGTATTAAGGGGGATATTTATCTCGCGGATAGGTAAATTGGGTTTCCATCATCGTCATTACATTAGGGTAATTATTTTAGCTGTCTATTTTGGTATCGACACAACATTATAATTATGTTTGTTTATTTTTTCCACACACATTTCCTTCCATCTTATACATATTATCCTGCAGCGAATCCATCCATCTCTTCTTTGACTGCCTTTCTCTCTACATATATCTTGAATGAAATCTTCTCATAAAATGGTTATACCGCAATAGCTCTCAGCTTTTCTGTGCCAGGCTCCAATATCAACCCCTTCAAAAAGATTTTCTCGTTTCTTATCCTACAAATTCTTGTAACATATCTTAACACTCTCATCTCACTCTGATTCAATTATTTATCATTCATTCGCCCACTTTTCTCTCTGTCCAACATTCCACTAGGTAATGATAGTAAGCTATTTTTAAAAGAACCATTTTATCTAAGGTAAAAGTTTTGTTTAAAGAACAATTTCCATAGATAGATATATAAATAATATATAAATTTAAATACATACCTCATGTACAACATAGGAGTAGGTAACTATATTCAGTTCAAAATTGCTTACCCACATTACCATTAAGATTACATTAGTACGGTCGTGCTAGGATTAGATAATAATTCAAATTCTTTGAATTTATTAAAATATATTTAAGCCAAGAATAACTGACAGATCAGGCTGACATTTTATTACCGATGCACGATGTACTAACAAAGCACGTTTTTCATTGGTGTGGTGGCGGTGGGTTGTAGAAATCTATTCTTTCGCAAACACTAAACCTAGGTTAAAAATATTCTAAAGTATTTTTTTATATTGTTAATTATTTTGGTACACGATACGATAGAAGTATTTACTTCAATGCGAGCGATTAATATTACCTACAAGTTTTACGAATATGAATTTACTTAGTTATTTATAGGTTTTGTTTTTATAGAGGCAATTAATTAATGAAATTGTGTGTTTTTACGATATTGAAGTTGGCAGCCCATTTTATGCGAAGCATAATAGTTGCTACGACTTCCTAGCCTCTGCGATAGGCTTCAAAGTTAAATTTTCCATTCCTTACTGAAACTTACAGCTAGAGATAAAAAAAAGGCTGCTTACTGCCAGCAGAAATGAAAGTTGATTTTAGTATGTTCTTTTAAGCACAAAAAGTGTTTTAAATCCAGAAAATCGCATGGTTTAGTAGATATTTATTAATTATATTTTTTTATTTAAAAAAATATAATTATTTTACTAATAAAATATGTATCATTATGCAGTTTGTAACTTCTGCAGAAATAATCTGTTTCCAAGATGGCGTCATTGCGTGCGCATGCAACGCGTTTCCTTATTTGCGGAGTGATGCATCAATGTAGGTTGGGCAGGCAGGTAGTGAGGAACCTTTCAACATAACCATCTTCGCAGCAAATTAGTAGTACATTTCGTTATACCAATCAGGAGGATCCAATTAGTTCTATTTATCGGCATTTATTTTAAAAAGTTAATTTATTATAATATCTACGTATAAAAGAGATAGTTAGGTATCTACCTATTTAGAACCTATCTATATGCTTAATCAAGAAAAAAATGGTCATCTTAGGGGCCGATTATACGTATCTCATTGAATTAGTATGTATTAAAGTAATTGATTTTTAAAGAGTCAGTGAATGTAATTGATATTAAGATTTTGGTTTAGAAACTTTAAGGTGATCGTTAATATAATTATTTAGCTAAGCAGCCATAAAACGCAAAAAAACAGTAGGTCGTTTAGATAAATTTAGCATAAGCATAGTTAACGTTTTAAAAGAATAAACATAATTTCATAAAGAAATCTGTGAAAAATATGATAGTTTAAAACAGATTTTAGCTGTCTTCCTATCTCCTGAAAATCTATAGTACTGCTCAGAATAAGAATCGAAAAGCTGGAAACAATAATTTGTAATAATAACAATAAGGTATTATAGGTTACAATAGCTTAGGAGTATGCAATACATATAACACAATAAATGGTCAGTGACTTATGACTATTCGGCCTATGAAATGTTAAATTAAACATCTTATTATTTTTTAAGTATATTTTTTTTTCTTTTCATCACAAGTAGCATCTAATGCGTTATTTTGGTGCCGATCAACTTTGAATGCTTGTATTGCACATGGGCTATGCATCTGCATCGTCAGTACCCTTGAAAGTTTAAGTTGGACATGGAGCCGGCACGTAACTTGGCAAGAGTCGTTAGTAGTTTCTCTGCTTTTTATAATTATCTTCTATAAATAAATAATTAAAAGTAAATAGCCATAGTAAAATGAAAAGCAATGAGAGCGTTAAATGTTTGTTGCACTGAGTGTACATGCGCAAACTTGCTCCAACTACGCCAACACCAATATAGGCATCTACGTGCCGGCGAATATACTAACACTACGTCAATTGCCGACATGAAATAAATAAGAAAAATATAAAAGGTATTAGGTGTTTCCTGCGTTTTCATAAGCATTGTAAGGAAACAACTTATTGACCCCGGATAAAAACTGCTATGCCCTTCTCCGAGTTTTGAATTAATTTAACTATTAGGTTCATGGCAGCCTTACAATCACCGGACGAGACATTCTTGTGGTTTAATTATTTTTCAAACTTTTGCTTTTATTATACACACTCGTACCTTTATCTATACTTATAATAAATCTGTAGAGAGGTCAATTCTGTACATTAAATATATTTCCAAAATAACTATCAGGGGGTGATTAGGGATCGATACTGATGCCAAAAATGCAATCAGTAAATTTTAATTGTCTGTCTGTCTGTCTGTCTGTCTGTCTGTCTGTCTGTCTGTCTGTCTGTCTGTCTGTCTGTCTGTCTGTATAAACTCTATAGAAACAAAAACTACTCGACGGATTTTAACGAAACTTGGTACAATTATTTGTCATACCCTTGAGCTGGTTATAGTATACTTTTCATCACGCTACAATCAATAGGAGCAGAGCAGTGAAGGGAAATGTTGTCATTTTGTTTAAACGCGCTAATCTCAGGAACCGCTGGTCCGATTTTAAAAATTCTTTCAGTGTTAGATAGTCCATTTATCGAGGAAGGCTATAGGCTATATATCATCACGCTAAGACCAATAGGAGCGGAGCACCACTATTCCACGCGGACGGAGTCGCTGGCAGAAGCTAGTGCCTACATAAATGTAAATTACAAAAAATTAAAACCGACTTCCAAAAAAAAAAACTGAAAAGTAAAAAATAATTTTTATTTAAACGCTTTACGACCAAAACATCGCTTTCGAAGTCGGTGTCTTGTAAGTTACTATTGTTAGTATTTTGCCACCGACTTCGAAAGCGATGTTTTGGTCGTAAAGCGTTTAAATAAAAATTATTTTTTACTTTTCAGTTTTTTTTTTTGGAAGTCGGTTTTAATTTTTTTGTAAAAAGCTTTTTTATTTTTTCGCTTTTCAGTGTCTCGGTCTTGCTATCTTAACAAAAAAATAAACACCACTTTTTTAAGTTGTAATAAGCGTAAATAACCAAATCATCTAAGTATTTGGCATATCAGCAAGTAGAGATAAATCGTTATTTTTGATATATTTATAAAACGGCTGAACCGGTAGTGATAAAATTTAAATGGGACCACACGGGAAGCACCAGCTTTCAAATAAAAAAAGAATCATGAAAATCGGTTCACCCAGTCGCAAGTTATGAGGTAACAAACATAAAAAAAAAAAAAAAAAAAAAAAAAATACAGTCGAATTGATAACCTCCTCCTTTTTTTGAAGTCGGTTAAAAATTTAACCAAACCGAAATCACCCAACCAATACCTATGTTTTATATTTGTTTAAAATTAAGCCAATGTTAACAATTATTTTCTTTTTTGAACTTCTTTATTTTTCTTTAAAAAAAGTTTTTACTACGTCCATTGATAACAAATAACTATTAAGAAAATAGAAGGTTATTTCAGGTAGATACTACCATTTTTAGTACGACGTAAAATTGGCGTGTTACAAAAAAAAATGTATATTACACCAGACTATGTAGGTAATTCATTGCGAGATAACTGACTTAACCCTGGCAATTACACTTTTTTTAAAAACTTGAAATATATATATACCTACGACATTTTTTTTAAAATGTTCTTAAAATTAAAACCACATCTACAACAATTTTAATTTTAGAATTTAATGTGCAACGGTACAATCAACATTTTATTCTTGTCACCCTTCCCGGCTCGTAATTTTGTCAAGTTGTCGCAATTATCACTGGGCATAAAATTAGATATGTTATTTTGCGTTTACTGGAATGGTTGTGTGTTAACGCGTGCCCAGGGAGCGAGTGCATGGAGCGAGCAATTAATCCCGGGCGCTGTGGCGCGGGATGCCCCGGCTCCCGACTCCCGGCGACAATCACCGGCAACGGTGCCCCCGGGACCCAACTGAACAAGTTAAATCTTTGCCAACTTGCTCCTCGCGACAGCTCGACCGCAATTCGATATTGTCGGTACCTATTGCTAACTTGCTGCAATGCCAAAAAACATTTTTCTATTGTAAATAACTAAATGTTTCGAGTATCTTTAAAGGCTTCAAGAATTAAATTGCTTGAATTCCTTTTAATGTTGAATAACTAATATAGAAAACGATACAAAAAACGAGGAACATGGTACATATGTTCCTAATATGCATCTGTTCACTCATAATTTCTGAATATAAGTTTTTATGGTTTTTATATATGCTCGTACATACAAATATAAGTACCGGTAAAATTATAACCCTAAACCTAATCTTTTTGCTTCGCCGTAGTCGGGTAAAATAATATACATATTATGAATGCGATGATAAAGAATTTCACGCAGATTTAGAGCAAATGTTACATACAGCGTTGTAAGTATTATGTTACGTTACATCAATACCGTGTCAAGTTTACACATGTAATACGTGTTTATATTGTAGTCATGTCAACAATGTCCTTTCCGACCGGCTTTCTGTGTACAAAACCTTCTGCCTCTATTTGTCTCCGAGTCGTGTTTGCACAAACCTGGGGACATTCGACGAAATAAATCTCTATTTGTCTACATTCACCAATCCCAATTCTCGGCGGGAGATTACTGTCGACTGTCGACACTTCACGCTCGTCGAGATAAATATATCGAGGCTGACAAATGGCTTTCCAAACACAATACATGAATGGATGTCGAGAAATTATTTCGGATAGTGTTGAAGGCTCTCTTTTGTTTATGCGGTAGTCGCGCGCCAGGGAGCTTGAAACGCCAGGAGCGGACAGTAGGTGTGGATTATGTGTCATTATCTTTTATTTGCTAAATAATGTGCATTTTTTGCGTCCTTCCAGATACAACAATTGACTTTTACACAATATCGTTTTCGTGGCGTGCGAGATTAACACAGTTTATTTACAGCGAGTTCATCACATGCCATACGTGTAATGTCTGACGTCTATCATCGATCATGTAGATTCGGTAATTAGCGTGACTATGCGTACCGATTAATTATTGTGTTGTAGGATTATAAGTACATTTGCGTTGTTTTGACGTTAGCAACAATAAACATGTCAAGATTAATCGGATAATGGAAGGCAAGAAAGCTGTCAATTTGGACATCCAATGCACCATTGAGTTATCGATTTTAATTTAATAGTGTTATTTAATTTGTTTTAAATATATGAAATTATTAATTCATTCAGCACTTTATCATCATATTAGGTGGCGCCATTGATATTGGGCTTTAGGCGTTTCGAGCCCCAAATTGAAGTAAAACTGGATATAAAGTTAGCTCGAGCCACTTTATGTTCCGCCCTCTGCGAGCCCTTCTACACAAACAACGACGCGCCTCCCGAGGGAGTGTGCAGGATTACCGGGATCATGTTAATTCACCCTCGCTTTATATACTTCGAGGATATAGTAGATAAACACATTGATAAAATGCTAAATCTCTGAAATCAAATCTGTGAGCTATCAAAGCATCATTCATCTCAACTCAAGTATCAAAATAATTCTTTTTGCTGTATCGGTGTAATAGCCGATAGCGGCCGCGCCCTCGTCCATCAAAAACGCATTACAGGCGCTTACAAGAAGGTAACCGCGCGATATGACAAGCGATTGAGTCAACATGATCAAAGACACCGCTATCAGGGCCGAGTCGCGATTATCGCGCGTTAACTGAAAGCGGGATTTCGGCAGGCCGACAAAGCCGCGGGCGACGCTGATAACTCACCGATTAATAGTTTTCCTTTCATAATTAAACTGAACTATATGTTTGACAAGCAATTGGTAATGTTTGATAATTTATACACGTATAATCTTGTACATCAATTCGATGAGTTACTATACGTTTTGTTCGTAGCAACTATTTTTGCATCATAGGCTGTAAACATACTATGTGCTACGGGCTACGAGCTACGTCAGATTTTTCATTTTACTTTAAAGTGGAAGATAAATTAAACTCGTAATTTTTCAGAAAATAAAAGGTAAATACTTCCTTATTAGTAATCATGGTCACACTTCCGTGTGGGTATGAGTATATTACAAAACGTTCTTATTCCTAATAGGATTGTTGGTATTCTTGCTTTCATGAATCAAATTCATGAATTGTCGAGTGCGCGATATAGGTTTATCTTCAAGTAAATGAGCGACATGCCTTATCATAATTCCTATATTGTAATAGTAATAAGTTGTATACTATAATTTTATTCACTACATTCACAAATACTTTTACAGTACCTAATTATATCATTATTATGGTTTACTGAAGTGATTTACCGTAAGACAATAGGTGACGAAATGATCGATAACATGTGTACAACTAGTAAAGCACTACCACAGAATACATAATAGTACAAGTACAGAAGAGCCACTTTGAAAAGTCATCTAAAGAAATATAGACTTTAGCGACTATACGATTAAGTTCAATTCAGATCGCGCAGCGCGTAATTACCTACGCTTATAGTTGCCTAGAAGTTGCGTCTCTTTCTAGCGCGTAACGCTTACCTTTTCTAACGAAAACAGGGTTGTCTCCTTTTAAAAAATAAATTAATCTAAATACTGAATTACCATTTTTGTAGTACTCTAGAAAACAAATGACTTTCAAAATAAAAACATAAGGTAGGTGTTAACAGTACTTTAATTCTAATACATTTGTGCATACATACCTACTTACGTTTTCGATACCTTCACGAAAAGAGACACAGGCCTTATATTACTCAAATAATGTTGAATTACGCCGCCTTACTATTAATACCTTTGTCAACAAAAGACGTTTCAAATCGTATCACACGGTCACCGGAATGACTTACGATGCAAACAGATTAGTCCGGGAGCCCGTTCCTAAAAACTTACGAATAATTGAAACGAACAAATGAAGTAGATACGTATATAATCAAAGGAACAAATCTTGCGCGTACGTCACTCACGGCTCGCGCGTGAGGCCCCAGTGACTAGCCGTCTCGGATAGGCCGCTGTGCGTAGATACATTTTTGATACCTACACGGGGAGTGGGACAGGCCTGGCACTACAGGGTCTCATGTAGTGCAAATTAAGGTTTAGGTGTTTATGATAAAATGTCAAGGGCGAAAAGCTACTTCATGCTTACAGTATTTATTTATTTATTACTTCATGGTACAAGAAACAAGCCTTATTTTTGAATAGGTGAATACAGAATATGGAAAATAGCATTCAATCTTAAGCTCAATCAGCATGACCAATATTTTTTTATTTTTATGAAAAAAACATTTGTTTCATACTCGTTATGACAATAGTGAACTGGCATAAATTAAAATTTAAAAGCTGTTTCATACTTCAGGGATCACATACGATTAGGATGATGAAGGTCTCTCCAATCTATTCTACAATTATTTTTTCAAAAATACGCGTAATCTTGAGGTTCTGTATAGGCCCCGCCTGGCTTGGCCCGGTTTATCTGTCAGTTGGGCTATCTGGCCTATGCACCTATTTGTCCATGATAACCGCTGACTAAACAGAATTCGCCGCCGCCCTCCGGCGCGCCCGCCCGCAATGTTTGCCTATCACAAACAACCAAGTATTTTTTGGTTAAATCTTACAATGATAATGCACCTATTTACTTTATTACTTGTACCATAAATTTAGTAATTTTAACATTGACGTTTTAGTAGCTGGAGTGGAAGAATTTAGTCATATAAATTAGTATTTCAACAAATAATTTCAAGATGATTAAATCACATTTTGGTAACGTGTTAAACAAAATACCGTTATATTTTTATACTCGTAGTAGTATGTCAATAACATTTAAAGTAAAACAATGGAAGTAAATGAAAACAATACGATAATAAGGGGTGACCTTCAATACTACTTATCTATAGGAGTAGGGACGTTACGAATTGATAAAATTCATGCTTGTAATTAATAATTTAGTAAGTATTTGAAATGTAGCATTTCATCCAAAAAATATGTTGATATAAAAGCTGAAAAACTGATTTCGTAGCAGTTTGCCGTAGCAGTTAGCGCCTGCTATCAAACGCCACATTGACTGTATCGCCTATGCTATGGATGGAGCTGTTTGTTCTACTAGTTATCTACCATCCCCTTTTTGTTTGCTCCCTTAACCGGAAATTTATTTAAGTTATAATTTTCTGTCATTCGAGCACTCTAAAGAGTTATCTTAGTAGACTTCGAAGTGGTGTCTGAAAACATGTCACCGCGTTGTCTTTTGACCCCTTGTGGTAACGACAATATTATCGCTTTTATTATGTTGTAAATATTATAAAATCTTGCTTGTCGGCTTGTATATTGCACCTATAATAACTTGTCAAGCGATAATAATCGAATTTACTGTAGTTCAAACTTTGAGGTTAGTTACCTTTTTTGTTATTGTTTACTAAATACCGATAATTCATAATATTAGTACATTTCTGTTTCATAATTTTATAAATGTTGGAGACATAATACGCGTATTATATTCGGGCCTAAGTACTTTGGACTTGGCATCCACCAAAAATGTTTAACTATTATACATATCAGTAGGTCTGTACGCGCACTTCCCTAATGGACCGTCCTATCTGCTTTTTTTCAAGTTTAACATTTAAGTGTTGCGCATTGTAAGAACCAGGATAGCTTCTCATAATTATAACAATAATTTTAGTCTGATCGTTACGTAAATGTCTAATTCTACACCGATTCTCTCGACTGACAAACATAATTTATGAAGTTCTTAATACCGAGATAAGGAATATTTACACACTCCGAGGAGTAGGCACACAAGCAGACACCTCACCTCTGTCTTAGTGTTATGTACACAGATATACGTATCTTGGTAATTTTACTCGTTGAGACATCTACACTACAGATAAAAATTGTAAACAAAATTTACATTTTCGACACTACGAAAAATCCCACAGAATTCCCCATTCCATACAGATTTAATGTCTAATCTGTGTGTCTACATATGTGTTGTAAAGTTCAAACGTAAATATCACTCAAAATCCTATGTGATAGTGGGTTTTCAAGTTTGTTTCAATACTCTTTACGCACTTAAGCACACATAGATACAACGCTTGTGATTGTTACGCAATGAATTTTTTTTAGCTTAATTCAGCATACGAAACATTGCTTTTTTCTATAAAGATTATTATTATTCTCTAGTCGTCAACTTTTCCAATCGTATTTGTAGTTAAGTAGCACAAAGAAACACACAAATTGCCACACTCTCTAAAATTACTCTCTAATTTAATTTAATATTATCTTTTGCAGTATTTGCTATGGTCTTATGCAAATATGAAACGAATCGCATACCCGACTTTATCTTATAATTCTCTCGTACAATTTATCATTCTGAAACAATAACGTTTCAATACACAATCTCGTTTGTGCATTTTATGTAAACCATTTAATTAATATTAATACGGAAAATATATAACATAAAAAAATTAAGTCCTATCGTAGCGCATGCATTAAGAAAAATAATCCAAAGCATCTCTTCAAAATAGTGTAAATGTTTAAATTTATAAAGGTAAAATATTAGTCTGAATATCAAAAATGAAAAACTGCAAATGACAGTGTTGTAGTGTTCGGGCAGTGTGTTTGTCAGCGGTCGCAAGGTGTGGTCCTCCGTAGATCCGCGGTAAGCCGCGAGCGCGCGGCGTCCCTTGATCCCGCCGCCTGGATTTACCTTATCGAGCCCTCGGGATTTGTTCCCTCACAACTCTCCCTACATTACGCTGTGCGGCTGCGTACCTCGGTAACGGGAATATAAAAGACTTTTCATGGAGTATATCGAGGAATGATGTTCCACTAAAGTTTTAGTTGAACATTCATGAGTTAAATATACGATTATTTATTTTGCGTAATCATGTTGTAATAATTATCTTAATATTTTTAGTGCACCTTAGCATTGTTTCTGCATCGATTCCCAGATGTTTGCACATAATTATGGCATAAGTCCGTGTCTGAATATTTTTATCGATAAAGAACTAGACAAATGTAGGTCCCTAATCATTGACTTGTCGTGACATATAATTTCTTTAAAGAAGATTAATACTGATTAATAACACACTGTGGGACTAACACGAGCTACTTTCCAAATACTATTCGCAACGTAGATGCCTAGGTGAATTGAATTGATATTAAAATACAACTAAACTTAAGAACAAAAAGTATTCAAATGCAAAGAGAAAAAAATGTAGCATTCTCCTGTGTGTGCTATGAGTTTTTCTTACAATTTTACAAAAGTGGTTCGTTCTAGGCCCACAGAACTATTTTATTTAAGGCCAGGAAGTTAGTTCAGTTAAAGATGGCATACTATAGGTTTGCAATAAAAAGATTCTAAAGAGAAGACTATATAATATTTAATAGAAGATGACATTGTTGCAGGTAAAACGCGGACGAAGGACAAGTACCGCGTGGTGTACAGTGATCACCAGCGTCTGGAGTTGGAGAAGGAGTTCCACTACAGCCGGTACATCACCATCCGACGCAAGGCCGAACTCGCTGTCAGCCTTGGGCTCTCGGAGCGACAGGTAAATTAAAAAAGAGAATATCTTCAACTATAGGCATAGTCAACCGAAATGCTTGTACCTAATATTCG
The DNA here is from genome assembly GCA_963891755.1 of Pyrrhia umbra. Taxonomy (NCBI): domain Eukaryota; kingdom Metazoa; phylum Arthropoda; class Insecta; order Lepidoptera; family Noctuidae; genus Pyrrhia; species Pyrrhia umbra. The sequence continues at coordinate 9,086,571 of OY982922.1, read as the reverse complement.
ACGCAAGCACTCACATAAGAAGGATTGACAGGGATTGTTTTCTGTGTTACGTACCTCAAAAATTCATGTTTCGTCATAGACGCACATTCAAAACTGTGTTTAGAATAACCGGGTAATCTCAGTAATAAAGCGTCATGATTATTGCCCCCTTATTGCAATAGAGTGACTTTTTTTTTGTATGTATGGCATCTCGCAGGTCAACCTAGAAGGTTGTCGACTGCTTAACCGGGCTTGCCTGTGAAGTGCCTTAAATGAATTTAGGGCCTCCAGCCAGGGCTTAACTTACAAAACTAAGCGACTACACGCTAAGGGCATCCCCTAGTGCGGTACGGGCCTCGGCTTAGGGCGTCGCTGGGGGAGGGCAGCAAGGGACAGGGCAATTGAGTGTGACTGTTTCTGAGGTAATGTTAGTAAGCCTGCGAGTCTCCGCCTGCCATTTTTACATGAATATATTACATTGTTTCGGCAAGCGCCATAGGTTTGCATAGTTCTCCATGTAATAGTCACATTAGTCACTATCATCCCATCACAATAACTCAAGTTGTATCTGTTTTGCAATCGTTCTGCACAAACCGGGGATTGTTCCTGGTTGCATTTATATAGTGTATACAGTGGTAATCGCCGGTTGTGTCTTCATTACATTACATTAAAGATGTTACAAAGGGCTTCGGCCTAACGTTCGCCTCCCAAAGTTCCGGGACTTTGTAATCCCGTGTATGGTAAAGAATTGTGATAAAAATAATAGACTGGATTTTCCAAAATGTTTCCGACATAAAACCATGTGCTTCTTCCATAAAATTCTAGACTGTAGTGTATTTGGAAGTACCCTATTCTGAATCGCAATGTTAGATTGCAAGAGAGTGACAAATTTTTGAAAAATACATCTTCATCATGTTCCATAAAAAGAGGAACTCTGTTAACAATGACATGCAATTGGTATACACTATACTGCCTACGAGTTCCAAGAGCTACAATCAATATTAACGATATCCTCATTGTTGTAGGTAAAAATCTGGTTCCAAAACCGACGCGCTAAGGAGCGCAAACAGGTGAAAAAACGCGAGGAAGTTGTAATGAAGGAGAAAGGGGACCACGCGTCATTACAACACGCGCAACTGCACCACGCCACGATGTTACACCACCAGCAGATGATGAACGGCATGATGCACCACCACCACTACCAGGGGGTGCTGCAGGGCGTGCCCGAGCCGCTCGTGCCCGGCGTGCCGCCCGTGCCGCTGCTGTGACCTCACCAGCAACACTACTGTGCTCACAGTGACAACTTCGCGTACTGACATTCCTCGGTGTTCCGTGACACCGCCGCTCCTGACACTGAACAATGGCCCCGCCAGGGCGTCGCAGTGCATCCACAATATCGACGAATGTGTGATAAATTCAGTGCAATCTTGTGGGATATGAATAATGCGTGTCGGACTTCAACATCAATGTTAAAACTTTAAAATTAATACTCCTGGGTACTACTCGGTTAGTTACCTGACGGCTGTAAGCGGAGACACTTAACCAACTTTCTGGAGTTAAGGCTTTTTCTTTAATGAGATACTTGCTATAATAGTTATGTACGTTTGATTCCTTTTGTAAAACCTACCATTACTGGAAAAGTCATTACATCAGAAAAGATTACCCTACGTTTTGATTTTAGTCGTAATTCTAGTTAACTAAGTGTTCACGCCTTATAGTTATTTCAGTACCTTTTCTTTTTAAACGGTACAGATTAATCTAATGTATTGAATTTTGTCACTTGACTGTAAATATAGACTAACTATATTTTTATATTATAATTAAGATTAAGTATTATTAAATGATTATTTTTAAACGGTTTATTTATTTCTCAATGCTGCAAGTGCCTTCCCAGTGATTTAAATGAAGAAGCTTGTATATTACTAAAGTGATTGATTAGTTGATTAAAAAGTTTAATTTGTATTTGTATAATAACCATATAATAATTAATTCAATTTAATGTATTGTTTTCCATAGATAACAATGCAATGTTTTTATTTTTTTTATTTGAGTTAAGTAATTAACTTTCATTGCGAATCTCATATGAGTACGAAGTTACGTACGGCAGTGAAATGTGATTTTTTATGTGCTTATAGTGTGATACCATCACCGCATTTGTGGCCTTGAGAAGTAGGTGCAAATAGTTTTTACGTTGAATGAGATTATTCCTAGTTTTAATTGTTCTGTAAATAATAGCTTAAATTTTAGAATAATTTATTCTTATGCCAATTTCTATAGCATTACACGATAAAGGATTATCACTCAATTCACAAACGACAATGTTTTGGGAAATAATAAGATGTGTATGGGGTAAATCATCGTGAAGGGATTTTATTATAATTTTGACAGAATTAATATTACGATTGAGTTGATTTGTTAAATGCTGAGTTGCGATATATTATTTATTGATTGATACATGCCCAGTTCGAGGAAGTAACGTGATCGTTTATCGTTTTGTTTTGTGGTAATAGTTATAATATTGTGGTGCTAACAATATTCATTTTCGTATATATCATTGTAATTCTCTGTTGGACATCAGTTTATAAATATTGTGTAACGTAAATAAATTGGTAACATTTGTGCTTGTTGTATTAAAGGTTGATGTTTGAGAATCGTTTGTGGACACATGATTTGTTAGAATTTACGCAGCACTATCACGAAACACATTTGATAAACTAAATAAATTCATGTTAATCTATACTGTGTTGTATCTTTTCCTGATCCGAGTTTACATTAACAAAGAAGAACTTGACTTGTTTAATTTTACTTGAATAATTGCGATTAGTTTCGCAACGTTACGGCGCACGTTTTCCAAACGAGCAAAGCAAACGCTTTGTTTTAAAAGAAGCTTACGTAACAACGGACTTTGTTCGCCGACGGCTCCGAGCTTGCAGTGTGTGAATTGTGCCTCAGTCAGATATGATATAGGTAGAAAATAATATATTCAACATACCTGAATATCTGTATATTTATGTATATCTATCTAACTAACTAGGTTCTCTAAAAATACATAAAATGTGTAGTTAACCGTGTATACCTTTTTGTAGTTTCAAAGCTCACTCGAAACCTCCATACCTTTCGGATTTTTAGAACACATAAGTTTAGAAGTTTAGACTACGAGGCTAGGTATGTGTAGGCACTTCTATAGGTATACCATATACTCAGTGCATACACCGAGTGTCTTTGTGTGAACCGCAAGAGCTGCAAAAGCGGCCTAACTAACAATTATCTATTGAAGTGTGAATAGTACCAACACATAGAAATTTATATCTCTATTACTAGTGGCCCGCCCCAGCTTCGCATGGGTAGGTAGTCTTTGTTTTTTAACCGACTTCAAAAAGGTGATTCTGTATTTGACCCGTAAGTATGTGTTTGTTTGTCCGCGATTTTCTCAAAAACTATTGATCCGAATTGGATAGGGGGAGTCGCCATTTCTGTCAAACACTTTTACACTACATTATACATGCAATTTAATTTATTGCGCCAATTTAACGAATTCTCGTAAAAAGTGTCTCACTATTAGGAAAATTGTCACGTTTCATCCCGATTTACAGTCAAGTTTCAGTCGTTTAAATAATTCGCTATGTTCGTGGTATAACATATTTCTTCTGAGAATCATCTAATTTTCGTCCTTTGAGCTTTATGATAATTCTGTACATATACATGTTGTAGATTATTACTTATTTACGAACACGAAGGGGTAGCCAGGGTGTAGCTTTACCTTACGCTCTTTTTGCCATCAATTAGGCACAAATCGATCGAAATTGAGAGGTAATAGTGATAATTTATATTTGGAAAATAGCAATAACATTGCCTTACTTCGTTGATCGCCAACTGTTTTCATCAATGCTATCCAAGATTCCATGCTCAGAAATCACTACTATAGGCCAGTGCTTTTAGCCACTAAAAACGGTAAAAAGTGAATTAAATAATAGTAGGATGAAACCCATTGGAAAAGGAGGAGAATACAATAAAAATGATAGGAAAAATAAATTACGGGCGATCTGAGGTCGGGAAGTGGGGGGGAGGGGGGGTTAAAGTTAAAAAAACGGTTTATCTAAATTTCCGACAAAACTACAAGTCCTATGAAAAAAAGTTAAATAGCAAAGTTGTAGGTAATAAAAAGATCTACAACTTTTGGATTGACACTTTTTCACATAACCTCAAAATTTATGTGAAAAATTCAAAAAACCAAGTTTTTGGTTTTCTATTTTTATCTTTTACAATAATTAATTTTTTATCACGAAATTTGGTGAAAACTTACCTTTTTATGTCCCAAACACACTGTAATTTATTTGATTTATAATAATTATTTTTTCACCCTTATTTTGACTTAATATCGAAAAAACACCCTAATTTTCAATCGAAAATTCTCGTGTCAAAATATCACTTTTTTTTTAAAAGTCGGTAGTCTTTTTGTTCTTTGAAATCTCTACTTTCAGATGGTATAAAAAAATATTTACATTGCTATGGTAAATGTTCTCAGAAAATATAAAGAAACGCTACGAAATAACAGTTAGCAAGGCCAAGATCTTTCTAGCAACTCCCCACTTCTCTATGAAATACCTTTTGATCAGCTAAAAGGTATTTCATAGAGAGGTCCGAGGTTCCGTAGGTCACTCAGATACATAAGTTATCTTAAAATAGCAATAAATAGGCATCTACGCAAAAAAATTAAGCCGGTCTAGGCCTTACTACCTGTTATTTTGTAGCGTTTCTTTATATTTTCTGAGAACATTTACCATAGCAATGTAAATATTTTTTTATACCATCTGAAAGTAGAGATTTCAAAGAACAAAAAGACTACCGACTTTTAAAAAAAAAGTGATATTTTGACACGAGAATTTTCGATTGAAAATTAGGGTGTTTTTTCGATATTAAGTCAAAATAAGGGTGAAAAAATAATTATTATAAATCAAATAAATTACAGTGTGTTTGGGACATAAAAAGGTAAGTTTTCACCAAATTTCGTGATAAAAAATTAATTATTGTAAAATATAAAAATAAAAAACCAAAAGCTTGGTTTTTTGAATTTTTCACATAAATTTTGAGGTTATGTGAAAAAAGTGTCAATCCAAAAGTTGTAGATCTTTTTATTACCTACAACTTTGCCATTTAACTTTTTTTCATAGGACTTGTAGTTTTGCCGGAAATTGAGATAAACCGTTTTTTTAACTTTAACCCCCCTTCCCCCCACTTCCCGACCACAGATCGCCCGTAATTTATTTTTCCTATCATTTTTATTGTATTCTCCTCCTTTTCCAATGGGTTTCATCCTACTATTATTTTTATTGTTTTCAAAAGTTAAAAGCACTGGTCTACTAGGGCAGCCAAGCATTAAAAGCATAGGTAGGTAAGACTTAAGACATCAAACAGTCGCCATAGTAGCGTGAATGGAACATTCAAATGTTTTCAGTATAGATCTGAGTCTAATGGAAGTGTGCAGATTTTTTTAAAGATGAGAAAAAATATATATTACATAACTCATCTCGCTCTGGGTGGAGTTGGAGGTAGTGTCAGCCTCTTACTGACTAAAACCTGACCGTGTTCCTTTAATTGCTGTTAGCGTTCCAGGGCGCGGTTACTCTTTCGAAAGACCCCGCAGCCCTGGCAGACGGAAGTGTGCAGCCTCGCGTTAGATAAACGCTTACTTTTAAATTAGACCCATAATACTGACTTAACATCACTGTCAATATTGAGAATGATTGGGCCTATAGGGCTGTACCCATACCTATAGGCGCTATTTGATTTTTTAACCGACGTCAAAAAGAATTACGATTTAATCATCGTTATCATTTCGAAAAGTATAAATGCAATATTATTGCAACGATAATGCAATGCAATATATTCACATTATGAATATGTATTAGGGCTTTCAAATAGATATAGATAGAGAATATTTTATAGGTGTATGTGTATGATATGTTTGTTCACGTATTTGTCCGAAAGTATTACTAATATTGTGACTTTTTTTTACTTTAGTATTATTATACTGTATCAGCAAGTTACATGAAAGTTAGTTCATAAGTTTTTATATAGACAGTTAAGTGGGTATCGATCAACAATTAGTTCGTTTTGTTAGCGCAAAAGTGGTGTGAAAATATATGAATTCATTTAGATATTCGACCGAAACACTGAAAAGGGAAAAATATATGAAAAGTGAGCTCCTCCTGGCATGCTTGTGGACCAACATCGTTCTAGAAGTCAAACGTAATAAACGAAAGTGTATTTCATTACTTAGATAGTTTTTGCGTTGGTTATCTTCTATACTTATAATAAATCTGTAGAGAGGTCAATTCTGTACATGAAATATATTTCCAAAATAATTATCAGGGGGTGATTAGGGATCGATACTGATGCCAAAAATGCAATCAGTAAAATTTTTGTCTGTCTGTCTGTCTGTATAAACTCTATAGAAACAAAAACTACTCGACGGATTTTAACGAAACTTGGTACAATTATTTGTCATACTCCTGAGATGGTTATAGTATACTTTTCATCACGCTACAATCAATAGGAGCAGAGCAGTGAAGGGAAATGTTGTCATTTTGTTTAAACGCGCTAATCTCAGGAACCGCTGGTCCGATTTAAATAATTCTTTCAGTGTTAGATAGTCCATTTATCGAAGAAGGCTATAAGCTATATATCATCACGCTAAGACCAATAGGAGCGGAGCACCACTATTCTACGCGGACGAAGTCGCTGGCAGAAGCTAGTAGGTAATATAATTTTATTAGAATTGGATATTTTATCAAAATAAGACAGCATCCCAAACAACTTTTTATTTATTTATATTTTTATTAATTCAGTATGTTTGATATTTGTTGTTATGTTAAATCGTTTTAGCGTATAAACAACAATAAATATTTGTTGTTGTGTTGGAATTATTTATACGATACGTCATTAGTCATTACAAATAGGTCTGTCGTGTGTTGTGCATAGGTAACAATCACGAGATGAAAGGAACAGCTATATCGTTTTACGTTGACTTGCCTGTAATTTTGAAATATAGCCTTATTTACGTTACTTTCAGTTAACGTTCAAATACTGTGTCTTACAATGGGTTGTTTCAAACCCTCCCTGAAATGTGTCAAAAAGTCGCATGAATAAATGATAAATTTATTTTTTTAATTAGGTAATTAAATAAATAATAATAAAAACTAAACCATATTATAATGATATGAGTCAATCTTTAACTTTGAATCAAATTCTGATTTGTCCGATATTCATGCTCAACTCTTTTTATTTTCAACAATACTTTATAATTATTTTAATAATCATAGGCATTTGTCCGGTTAAGTCAACCCTAGAGCATACAGCATCGCGGTAGGAATGTGAACGCGCTAAATGTTGAGTAAACCGATGCTTATTGAGGGCATTTTGTGAGCAGTATCAAAGACGCCGACGCGTCGTATCTTACCGCCCACTGACCGCCCCGCCTGACCTGTGACTTCCGACTGACTAGGCAAGGAATAGCGGGCATTCCAATAACGGAAATTCCATTTTAATTTAGGTATGGTTTTTTATTAATAGTTCGGCATTAAATAAAGAAAAACAATAAACAAATATGTTGGTGTCTATGTGCCCGTTTAGCTAACTCAGTCCAAGAGTGAAAAGAACACCAGCATAACTTACGTTTTATGCGCATGCAGTAAGTTTTGAAGATAAACTTTATTACATACTAGCTGTTTCCCGCGGTTTCACCCGCATCCTGAGGTAATTACTTCATGCATCTGTAATTCATATGAACTAATTAAAATTAAATTATTTGATTGCAGTAAGTGACACGAGATTTTGCTACTATTTTGATAGTTTCAGGAAAAAGTAGGTAACTTAATAGTATTCATCACTCAATAATATAACTTATTTGAGAATTTGATTACTGCTAAATGCCATATTTTAAATATGTTGTTTTATTGTATAAATGTTTGCTGTACATCACTCTGGATTTATCAACTTTAATGTACGTAGAAAGTAGTCAATGCAGACGCAGCGGTACTGAAAAAACATGAACTTTACAACTTGCCTCCGTCGGTTATGATTTATGATAGACAAGTTCAAGGAGTGTTGTTACTTCCAATAACACAGGAAACTTAGATGATAACCCTATAGTAGTTTACCAAGTCTTAAACGAGAAAAGATTGTGTTTTCTGGGTGTGGTTTCAACATGATTTTAGGTGGATTCCGTTGCACTGCGTGAGATGACGAATGATGATTACATAAGAAGTGGGTAATAATATGTATTATGGTGACAGGGGCAAGTTCATGTCATCTCTTTTGGACTCTACGTATAAAGATACACCAATTATCTGCCTAGGGCCTAGCCTGTTCCCGACTATGTTGCGCCCACGTGCGAGAAGCGACACCGGGGTGGTTTTAGCCGGTAAGAGTCCGGCACTGTTCCCGGCCTCCCCAGGCCGGGTTCGTCCATGAGGATTTCCCCCCGACAAAAAAAAAAGGCTGCTACTCGAACTGAATGCAACTAAGTATTAGTGTTTGACGTGGAACGACTGCCTGATGGACTTCCACAAAAATATTACCGCGGTACCAAGATACCCCTTGGTACGAATAGTGTTTTCCGACGTGCGGAGAAGATGAGCTGTCTTGACCCACGAACTCCTCGAATGATTGCACCAGTGTGGTATATTACATACGCTGAATACTTATGGACTGCGGCCCGCTCCCTTTCAGCGAGGGAAGATCTGCGTCTCCACGTATTAAGTAAAGTTGAGCTTTTCGTGATTACTCCATAGAAGGGTGACCATTCTTACCGTAGGATTCATAACAGATGCCCGAAACCTAGACGACTGTTCTAAACTTATAATCGTATACTATCATTTATTTAATAAGCATTACATTATCATTTATTTGATAAGCATTGGTAAAAATGTTCTATCGAACGTATTTAAAAGAGTATTAATTAAGCCTTAAACTAGAACAGAATTAAAGTCTTACAGCATGTTATGTGGAATCTAAATGATGGTAGACCGCATTATAATACTAAATTGATGATGCAGCGGTGCTTTAGGTAATATTAGACTGTCAACTTCCTTTCTATATTGTAGTGACAAAAACTATTTTAAAAAGACGAAGTGGCGTTATGAGTATTTCATTGTGGCTATGACATTGAAATAGTTAATATTGTAAAGTTAGGTTTACACTACGACACCATACATCTCACACTCAGTGTAGGTGTGTAGTTGTGGGACATAAATTGTGATAAGAAAAAAGTGTCACGACAGCGGTACGGTATCACAAAGAAACTCTTAAATTGAAGTGTGAACAGCATTGACATTTATGTCTGACATTTGTGTTACAATTTCGGTCGTAGTCTAAAAAGCTTGTTTGGCTGAGTCATTAATATCTTGCTTTATACGTGAATGCTAATGTTTATAACATCTTATGTACAAGTACCCGACCACCGCGAGGTACAGTGTTCTCCACACAGAGGCCGTTCTTCAAACAGAGCTTCATCGTGTTTGCGCTCACCCTGCGCTTGTTTGCCCTTTGACAGCAGTCTCACAGGTCGTTAACACGTCACGCCTAACTGGAGGTACCGTGAACGTGAAGCTGTAATCATTGTATTAAATCATAACAAACGTCATTAAGCTGTACAAATAGACAGACAGGAAATAGTCGAAAAACAACATCAGTGCGTGTCATATTCAACAGTCACTCAGAAATGTAGACTCGTAGACGTAAATTAGTAATAACCTTGACGCGAAAATTACAAGACTCGCAGCTCGTATTAGAATTAATTGATGCGGATCAACGATGAAACGTGATTTCCTTGTACCTATATTATAGAAAAAATAACACATACAACTTATAACACGTAAGTAGATAAATAATCAGTTGTTATCGTGTGCATTACATTTAACTAGGTGGGTTTAATCCTCATGATTTGATATCTTGATAATGTCTGGATTATCGGCGAACATGAAAGCGCCTAAATTAATTTTTAATCCAGCTTTCCCTCGGTGACTTGGCCATATCTTGTCGACGTAGGCACACAAGTCGTTGATACGAATCGTATGATATCAAGCGTACCGCCGCCCGCGCCGCTCGCTGTCGCGCTCCACTGCCATAAACTACGTTCAAGACATGTTCATTAATTAAAAATCTTACACAGCTTTATGGCATCTGTATTTTCTTTATTGTTAGGCACGCACTAGATACAATATACTGTTTTCAATTTTAATTCACTATGAAAATATTATAGTGAAGTAAAGATTTTCTACTACAAAATTCATTGCGTGAGTTTTAAGTCAATTGACAAATTGATTAGTATATTATGTGACATTAGATTTATATAGAAGGTATTTCTGTTAGATAAAGCATTGTCAGATTTAAAACTTTACTGCACTAGTGATACTCGGATTATAATTATTATACGACTACCATATATGTAGGTAGTATCGATACAAAATTAGAATTATTTTTGATACTTAAACTGATACCAGAGATCCACACTTCCCGTGCGATATGATAAAACAATTAGCTAGTGCCTACGTATGACAAACATGCTGAAAATTGAAAACCGATCAACGTTATTGTGACCAATTTGTGCTAAAATGTATTTTAATGCTTTTTAGTGGATATTATCCGCGTAACTGTAATAAAAAAATAATATGTATTTTATATGCTCATATTTATACGCTTACATTTAGAAGTAGGTAGGTAGGTACATATTAATGCTTGGCTACTAACATACCCGATGACGTGTCGATCGCAGCGCTATCTACCGGGTCTAAATAATCTAAACCACCTCGTAGGAAGCTATAAGAAGACAAACAAATAATTCAAAATTATAAACATACAACATATATACTTACTCCTACATAGAATTGAAGTGCTTTATTATACACCGAAAGAGTTCAAACAGCGGTAAGAATAAACGGCAGTTTTATCGCTAAAAGTGATAACTAGTAGACAATCTTTGGATGAACATTGGACAGGAAAGACAAAATATTTAGTTAATTATAATATGCTTCATCTATATTTTCTTATATATAAAAATGAGTCCCTATTTCCCTTGATCACGGCATCAAGCGTGAAGGGCTAGACTGATTTCTATGAAATTTGGTACGGTGATAGAAGGGACCCTGGAGAAGGTTTTAGGCAAATTTTTATCCGGGCGCGTTAAGGTAGTTCCGTCGGCACGCCGGTGAAACCGCGGGCAACAGCTAGTCCATTGTATAAAAATGAATCCCCATTTCCCTTTGTCATCGCATCACGCGTAAACGGCTAGATCAATTAGACTGAAATTTGGTACGGAGATAGAAGGGACTCTGGAAAAGGTTTTAGGCTACTTTTTATCCGGGTGAACGCGGGTGAAACCGCGGGAAACAGCTAGGTGTTTATATAAGCTACTGTAAAAGCACTGGATAATGTTTCTGCCTTTAGTAAAATCGCGATATCCTTACTCTGTCTGTCACATTTTCCCGGCAAAATGTCTGAACTGATTGAGATGGAGATAGTTTGAAACCTGGGGAAGAACAAAAGATAGTTATGGATAATATCTGGGTATTATGGGAACGCAAATTAGTTCTCTCAGAATACGGGTGAAGTCGTAGTTTTCAATTTGATGGCTTAGGCTTGGATTATGTCGTAGGTATATGAGTTACTAAACAATAGATATTTTCTTTGTCAGCCTTATCTTTTTATCAAACGAATTTTGTTATCATTTACAAAACGATTTTTAGTTTAATAACTAATAGGACTTTAGATATGCTAGATATCCTTGGTTTTCTGTAAACTCTAATTAGAAAAGCTTGTCCATTTTCTTAGGCTAAAAGTTTTTATTCTAAGAATGTGCAACCATGGCATGTTTAAAAAGCGCCGCCGCTTTAAATTTAGCTTTGCGTTTTCGCATACCTACAACCATTAGTCAGGTTAGGTAGTACCTATACATTTGGTTCTTTAGACTAGCTTGGCTTTAATTATTATCCTAGTTAAAATTATGTATGCTTCCGGCAAATCGATTAATCTGTGATAGATGCATTTTAAGATTTGGTATTATGAAAGCTAACATTTTCACAAAAGACAGGTAAAAAAACTGACAATTGAGAAAATTTTATAAGTACCTAGTGGTAAATAGTAGATTGTTACACAAGGGATGAAAGTGACTTATGTAGGTACGAGATGGTTTGGCGCACGAGCGTAGCGAGGGCGCTAATAGTTCGAGAGCCTACATAGGTCTTTCACCCGAGCTAAACACTAACTATATTCGAAATGAAAAGAAGAGTGTTTACCTCGGGAGAAAGACCTATGTAGGCCCTCGAACTATTAGCGCTCTCGCTACGCTCGTGCGCCAAACCATCTCAGGCCTAAATAGGTCTCTTGTGTAACAAAGTAGATTGGAAGCTTAGATTTTACTTGAAGAAAAAAAGATAGATGTACTTACAGTATAAAAGCTAAACCATTACCTTTAAATTAATTCTCGAAATGCGCCAGCTTTTCTAAACCAAAATACTAATGTTATGCGTTGGCTTTGGTACTTTGACTTGTTGGTCAAAGTTTCCTTGTGAAGTTGAGACATCTGCAATTCACACTGAATTTAAATGAAGCGCTGTAGGCAAGTTTGAAATGAAGTGTAGCTTAATAAAAAACACGTTATTTCTATCTTGTTGTTTTCGAAACCATATGAGAGGAGGACATGACATTCAACTATATTTGGTCACGATGTTCTAACTTTTCATTTTATTTTTTAAATAAAAAAACATACATAAAATTATCACACTTTAATAAAAGAACACAAAATAAAAGAAATGGATTTTTTAACCGACTTCAAAAAAAAGGAGGAGGTTCTCAATTCGTCGGGATCTTTTTTTTTTATTTTTTATGTATGTTCACCGATTACTCGAAGACGCCTGGACCGATTTGCAAAATTGTTTTTTTATTTGGTAGGGTATACTTTCCAGATAGTCCCATATAAATTTTATCACTACCGGTTCAGCCGTTTTATAAATATATCAAAAATAACGATTTATCTCTACCTGCTGATATGCCAAATACTTAGATGATTTGGTTGTTTACGCTTATTACAACCTAAAAAAAAGTGGTGTGTTTATTTTGTTAAGATAGCAAGACCGAGACACTGAAAAGCGAAAAAATAAAAAACTTTTTACAAAAAAATAAAACCGACTTCCAAAAAAAACTGAAAAGTAAAAAATAATTTTATTTAAACGCTTTACGACCAAAACATCGCTTTCGAAGTCGGTGGCGAAATACTAACAATAGTAACTTACAAGACACCGACTTCTAGAGCGATGTTTTGGTCGTAAAGCGTTTAAATAAAATTATTTTTTACTTTTCAGTTTTTTTTGGAAGTCGGTTTTATTTTTTTGTAAAAAGTTTTTTTATTTATTGAAATAACATTTTATTAATTTGCTTTAATGTGCTTTAATGTGCTTAAAACAAATATGTTAATAAGGTGCCTGCCGTAATGTTTTATTATTATGTATTTCAGTGCGTTTGGCATCACCTCACCTGATGTTGAGTGACGATGTAGCAAAGGATGGATCATGGAAACTTTTTATCGGACACGAAAGTTCACGACAAGAAAATTCACTTTAGATCTAAATCTAAACGAAGTTATGGGACATATGATATTATAACAATGTAGCATTTTACGTATAGCCTTAAGAAATGTAGTTACTATTTAAATTATTTGATGCATACCGTGCGCGTCGGATCTTCAAGATCAGATTTTATTTGAGGTACCAAATGCGGGTCACTTTTAAAGTGGCATCGGTTATTTAGGTTTTTAATAACACAAGGCATGAATATGTGATGCGATTTGACGCGGACCAAGATTTATATTTATAGCACTTTTAATTTACGACCGGCTATAAAATACGTCGAAACTCCGTCGATCAATAGTTGTGTAGGTGCCTACCTGACGTGGTTATATCAAAAATACAGGTCCCTAACACGTAAAAATATATTCCATTTATATCTTTTTTGGACATCAGTCTATGTATAGATACACTGAAACACGATATGACAATAATTTTTGCTCCAGAAATTGTTTCAGGATATTTCATTACAAATACTTTTATAGGCAGACGAGGTTTCCTCCAGCGGCTTAGCCCGCGTGAGCTTTACGAATTCAAATTAAAAATGACAGAGTGTCATACAAACTTTCCAAACAAAATGACAACATTTCCCTTCACTGCTCTGCTCCTATTGATTGTAGCGTGATGAAAAGTATACTATAACCATCTCAGGAGTATGACAAATAATTGTACCAAGTTTCGTTAAAATCCGTCGAGTAGTTTTTGTTTCTATAGAGTTTATACAGACAGACAGACAGACAGACGGACAGACAGACAGACAGACAAAAATTTTACTTATTGCATTTTTGGCATCAGTATCGATCCCTAATCACCCCCTGATAGTTATTTTGGAAATATATTTAATGTACAGAATTATCCTCTCTACAGATTTATTATAAGTATAGATATAGATATAGATAGATAGATAGAAGATAGATATAGAAGATATAGAAGATTTAAATATAAGGCTAGCTCTTATTACATAAATATTCTCTATTTAGATTGTTGCAGCAAATAAATGTATCCTTACCTTAAACTTTTCAGTTATAGCAGAGACTAGTCTCTGGTACAGACACCAAACATATACAATTTCATAAATAACTCCTTTTTTCAGACACCAAAAATTGGGACGTGTACGGACTACGAATATTTAGTCATGTTATGACTTGTTCTATAAACTTCATAGTTAGAAAAGTGGTTCCGAAGTTAATTTTGAGAAAGTAACTGATAAGGCAAGGTATACCGTCATGTTTAACGGTTCATTTTAAACTATTGTTGCAATTATGCTTAATGGTTAAACGCCGAAAGTAAACAATGTCGGCACGTTAGAAAAAGCATCGATGAAAACTAGGCGCAACATTTTAGCACGTGATCATTTGCAAAAACTAAGAAGGCGGGCGGCATCTCAAAAGGGAAATCATCCTAAAAGGGCGTCCGAGTCAAAATATGTACAAACGCAGACCGTAATGGTCTAAACAATAAAAAATGGATATCTTATTTAAGTATTAACAATAAGCGGGCCTGCGTTTCTTGCGGAGTTGCCCTGAACAATGGTGAGTTTTACGAGGTCGTAAAAGCAGCGTCTTTGTCCACGATTCGGTCAATAAACGTAGCTGAGCGGAGCCGGGCTGCGCGCCTGTAGGCACATAATTGTTTAGTTGAATTTCAAATAGATCTCACGGAACATCTAAGCTGCTTTAAGTTCTACTCGATATAATTCAACCCATTATTATGATTCAGGTTATTTATTATACTTAACACATTCCGAACCATTCATCGATTGAGGCATCATGTGGAATATTTAAATCCTATTCCAATTTCAGACTTACAGCCGGTCGTTTTAAACTTTTTATCATTTATACTTTTACGAAAATCAAAAAACATGATTTCAGTAATAAGAACACTTTTAATATGTTAATCAATACATAGATATAGTAATGAAGTAAATATATATCATAAATATTAAGACGAGAAACATAAAATAATAGCAAAATTATTCAATTTTATCCTCCATTTTGACAGATCTCGTATGACAGTTCTTCCGTTTCACGTATAAGTAACCTGGGGGGTTAGACAAGTGGCAAAACGCTAACGCTAACGCTAACGCTCAATGTATGGGAATGACATATAGCTAGTCGTAAATGAATGTCATTCCCATACATTGAGCGTTAGCGTTAGCGTTAGCGTTTTGCCACTTGTCTAACCCCCCTGATATTTTTTTGATGCAACCGGCTGTAATTCTTATATACATAGGCAACTCTAGCAATATTTATGTTATTAGTGACAACGGCAATGTTATAAGTAAACGAGTTACAGGATCGGTTATATATTAGATTAACAAGATTTTAGAAAATTAACCAGTCCAAGATGCAAGTCGAATTGGTTTTCTCTTTTCATCTTGATAACTCAGTTGGAGGTGATAACGTTCTAGGAGTTTTCCATATTGGTGCTCTGTTTTCAGAATATCGGATAATTTGCTCTGAGTAAAATAGTATTCAGACCCTTAACTAATATAACTTGTGTATTTGTCTTAAACTTGAGAAATGATGGACATAGGTAAAAAGTGTAAGTTTTAACAAAATATGGAGAGTGTCTTTATGTATTTCAAAATACAATTAAAAAATAATGTCACCGTATGGTGCAAAATTATGACTTTGAGGCATGAGGTAGATAATAATAATGTGGCCAATTTCCTGATGGCCCAGAGCTTCGATCAACATCTCAGGAAGCTCTCGTTAGGGCAGTTCTCCTTTATACAGCACGTCTTGTAAAGAGGTTCCTGTCTCTTGAGTCCTAACGTCCGGTAGTTTCGACCCTGTTCCCTATTTTTGCTTTGCTGGACCCCTATTTTTATAAAAAATATTTTTAAAAGATGTATTAAATCAATGAAATAAAGATAATAACAATGAGGCCAATTGAAATTCTTCCTGAATGTGACTTTATACTTCTTCCATATTTCACAATTAAACGTTTAGTATATAGACTTCATGTGTTCATGTGTTTATAATTTTGCTTAACTTTAGTTTTCATGTCAAGTAGGTACGAGTATTTAGAGCATATATAAATACTTAGGCGGTAAGGGAACAAAGCTGGCTACCTGCATTACCCGCTTTGCCGCTTAGGTAAATTGTGTGCACCATTTGTAGAGTCAGATCCAAACCTATTGTCTAAAGCTGCGAACTGCGGGAAAATCCCTCATAATGTAAAAAAACCTATTGTATTAATTCCTTAAAGTAAGCCGACACAATGCAGTGCGGAGGAGTCGGAACGTTATCGACACTGGAACAGATAATTGAATTATTTGTTATGTATATTCAAGTGAAATAATCTTTTTACTGGGCGTTCAAAGAAGGCGGAATTCGGCAGAGGTTACAGTTGTTTGTTTGTAAGCTTAATTGTCCGTAAAATAATGCTTATAGGATTAACTGGAAGAGTTGAGCAACTGTTGGAACTGCACATGGAAATTGGGTACTTTTAAGAATTTATAATTTTCAAATGTTCTGAAATTTGATCATGAGTTTGTTTTTTAAATACTTACATGGAATAAAATGTACATACTTACGTATGTAGGTATGAACTTTATCTTCTCATTGTTGGTTTGGCAAAATAGATTTCATATGAAATTAGATTGTTAGAATTTTTATTTTTATTTTTATTAACTTTCTTTTTTTTGTAAACATTAGTAATGATTAATAAATAATCAGAATGTTTACTGTTATCCTGTGTAGGTAGTCGAATATTATCAATTTCAGAAGTAGGTACCTAGGCATTGCTTACTAAGTTGTTTGACGCCTGTACTATAAATTACAGTTTATCAACATAACCTTACGATATACATTTTATGACGCATGATAAAAAATATTTTAATTTTGCCTTGGTGTAACATTGATTTTAGGTAACTCATTACGAGTATAGTTAGATTGTTTTGTTGGCACGTCACGACGCTAAAGGTTTGCGGTACCTATTTACATGCACTTTACAACTATACGTACAGATTCTCGTATACATAAGTACACGGTTACGTTAGGAAAGGAAACCACTTATATTTTAATAAGAGCAGCGATTATGCGCCATAAAATGCTGTAAATATGTAGTTAGCCAGGTTCCCTGACGGTGGGCAATTTGCGGCGCTCCGCCCCGCGTGAGCCAACTACCAGTATCAATGCCTATAATTGCATTTCAAAGCGAGCCCTTACAATACATGTATATATCCAGACAGAGTAATAAAACAACAACGCCAGTCGCTTTGAGAAAATCATTGAAAGCGCTTAAGTTTTATATGCTTATTATATTGTAAAAATAGCACTGCGTGTAGTAACGTAGATTATATACTCAGAGAATACAATAGAAATGTCTTTGACGTACTGACGCTTAAGGAAAATATAAAAACAAGTTTTTCAAATCAGTAAATAGTATTGCTATGAAAATATTTTGTTTCTTAATAGTAGCACTATTGGCTGAATAAAAAACTGAAGAAAATATTTAGGTTTGGCAATAGACTGAAACCGCACTCAGTAAGCATATGATGATGATGCATGCTGTGGATGAAGAAGTTACAATCAAAGGTAGTGAAATACTAAGTGATACACGACTCATTTGACACGACTCTATTTATATAACGACAAGATTTCTTTATACTAGTTGTTGTTTCGGACAACTTTCTGATGAATCGAGCATTTTCGACTTATTCGAGAGTGGTTTAAGCGCACACGGGTCTTCAAAACCCTCTGTATACAATCTCAGTTTTCTAAGGCATCAAATATGTAGTATCTACGTACCTACTGTCTTGTTCAGAAGTGACGTTTTAATATATTTTCTATCGTTGTATTTTTTCGTGTAATATTTTTGAAAAGAAATGTAGTAGGTATGTATTACGGTAAATGATATCCTGTATTGATTGCCTTCAAACTTAAATAATAGGAACAGTAGAATAATGTAATGAATAATGTAATGGAGGAGCTCGTGGCTAAGTAACAGCCGCACGGTTCGATCGATCAAAGGTTAAGCTGCGCTTAGCGCGGTCGGTCCGTGGATGGGTGACCATCTTTGTCATAGCGAGACTCCTCCGTGCCTCGGAAAGCACGTTAACCTGTTGGTCCCGGCTGTCATTTGTAGATCTTTGACAGTCGTTACGGGTAGTCAGAAGCCAGAAAGTCTGACAACCAGTCTTACCAAGGGGTACCGTGTTACCCGGTAACTGGGTTGTGGAGGTCAGATAGGCAGTCGCTCCATGTAAAACACTGGTACTCAGCTGCATCCGGTTTAGAATGGAAGCCGACCCCAACATAGTTGGGAAAAGGCTACGCAGATGATGATGAGTAGAATAATGTAACTGCAATTAATTTTGTATTTCTGTTTATTTTCATTCGCTCAATTGCCTTTATGCGCACATCTTCTGGATAACAAGCAATTTACTACCATTGTTTCATGGGTTTTCAGTTGTTGTTTTTTGTTTTCTACATCGTTGAGGATTAATTTTCAGCAAAACAGCAACTGATATAATGAACTACATAAATGCTACAAAGACCTTACTAGTAGGTACACAAAACTACTTTCTCTCTCTATTTAGGGTTTCGTAGAAACCCTTATAGTTTCGCCATGTCCGTCTATCTGTCAGTTTGTCGGTCTGCGACATATCTTATTACGAGAAAGTTGTTTGGTACAGATGTGTATTTTGATTACGCCGACGAAGTGGCATTAATTTTAGGGTACTTTCCATATGTATCTACATGAAAATAGGAATGAATATTTTTCTTCTTATGTATCCCGTCACGTGGGGTATCATCGGATAAGTCTTTCAAAAATATTGCAGGTGTGTGACCCTTGAAATCATGTACCAACCTTTAAACTGCTAATTTTTGTTAGATTCGAGCGTCCCCTCATCTTCTGAATGGCTGTTCCTAGACACCTATCTAGAAAACAGATTACGTATACATATAACAAACTTAAAAGAAAAACTATCACGGCTATGTAGGGTTTACCGGTTACAGAGTTATAGTCAACCAACTAAAAATTATTAAGGAACCCTATCGCTCGTGGCCCGACACGCATTCTGCTGGTTTTTTTAGATTTAATTATTCAAACCAAAAAACTAGATAAATGAAGCCGAGATATGTATTAATCAGTTGGATTGTCGGTGACGTAACAGGCAGACAGATGATCATGAAGCTACCAACTTAATTACGAGATTAACAGTACAATTACCATGCAACATTGTGTCTAACTAGGCAACTTAGAAATCTTACAAATTACCTCTCATCTCTATTCCTATAAAACAATTAATATATATTATGTTCCTTAACTTCAATAAAAGATCAGCGAACAGTTTAGCGTGTTTTATTGTTCTTTAATATTTTATATAACAATGTTTACTGAAATCGTTGACAAGTTCAACTTTGTCCCGAGAAGTTCTTTAACATTTTTGTAAATATTTAGACAAGGGTGTGAAATATTTATACTGTCTTTTAAACAAGAAATCCGGTTTAGCATAAAGGAAACAGCTTATGGTAATAGATTCAATAAATCATTACTAGTAATTTCTGGACTTTTCTAGATCAATATTTATTAAGGAATCGAGAACACTTGAATATAATAATTAGTATTAACGTAGCCACTCGGGCAGGAGAGTGGTAATACCTACTCCAAGTTTATCGTTACATAAACACACACGCGCACGTATGATATAATATATGAACGCTGTCCACGTGAACGCTGATATATAGAGGGCGATATTACAGCGAGCGGCCAACAAACAATAAGGTGTGATAAGCAGATTCGGCGGCGCTTTTCATGTGTCGCCTTTGTCCGAGTTTAATCCGCCGCCCGAGGCGCGCCGCCCCGCGCAAGCGCGCGCGCACCTCGCTGCGCCCCGCCTACGCGCTACGATCCGTAGCCTGTAGACCTTCTCTATGCAAACGAATTTAAGTTATAAAATTCTTCTATCGACTTATTGGTGACCAGCAATGGAAAACTGGTTTTAGTCAGGTATGTAGCTTAATTTAAATTATTATATTGATTAATATCAGTTATAGGTTTATTGTGTTCAATGTAAATGATAAATAAAAAAAACTATGAATAATTTAATTATATCACTTTAGCTGTGAAATCGCACTTGTACAACTCCTAACCCAGAAGCTGCGTTGTGGCAATTCCTTCAATTAACATTTACTACTTTATTGTTTTACAACATGCCCTAAACTGCAGCAAAATATAAATATATACACATAAGTATATAGATATTTTTCATAACAAAACCCGCAGTTACATAAGATATTAAAGGTGGATAACATATCTTTTGGTATATCAATATATGTATGATATCACGTATGTGCCTAACACAATAAAACTTTCGTATGCTTCTGAGAATAATTAGTAATAATGTAAATACAAACTCTATCTGTCTGTTACAACACACAGCTGATACGGTAAAATGGCCGAACTGATTAAGATAAAATTTATTATTGAGATAGATTTAAACCTGGGGTAGGACATAGAATAGTTTATATCCGGTTAAGTAGTTCGGATTAGTAAGGATAGTATACTACTGTCTGGACTACCAGCAGTGTCTCAACATTATATGTAAAATAATTTGCATTGAAGTTTGATTTAGCTGCCAATTAGTGAGGGCAGTTCCTATCCGTAGTTTGAAAGGTTGCCCAGGACAAGGTAAAGCTATGAATTTCCATAAAGTTTTAAAGTATAAAGTTTATTTTAAGCTTATTGGCTACACTAAAATATAAATAATATATCCCGAATCAACAACGGACTAATAAATCACTTATGAATCTTGCTCTATCACTTACAGTACGACAATTTAATGTCACATCAAAGTTTAACTTTATTATATTGCTACATTAATTTTGTAACTTTGACTCGTAAATGTACGTACTAAAGCGTTCATATACCTATTTGGTCATTTAATAAAGTTTTTATTGGTGTTTAATTAGCGCTGGTACGTGAATGCGACCGCTCATAGATACAGCGAGACAAGTCATGTGTGTCAAGGCGAATCTCTGCTTACGGTGTTTACCTCGAGGCTAATCGACCACAATATTGAGTCGCTAAATCCCAATAAAGTTGGTCATTCACCAATTTTACACAGCGTAATTAGCTGCGACGCCGCGCCGGCTGATTGTTTTAACTAGCCGAGTTTTACGTGGAACAATGATTGGTGCGTTTAGTGCGCGTACGGCAGTCCATAAAACGAGGTGACGCCGTTTTGTTCCGAGCTGCCTTTTTATTGTGCACTGTATAAATTTATGGAATCATCATCGAGTTGTATGGACTCCTCTATTCGTTCGCAGCGTGGGTCCATAACCATTACGGATTGTATTTTGATACACATTTATTTACACTTGTTAACGTTCCGTAGTCACGAGACTTTTTTTCTGGAACTTGTTTTGGATTCTGAAGTTCATTCATCCTGGTGTGTTCCAAGTAAACTGGGTAAGTTAGGTTAGCTATCTGTTTAGGGATCTAGCAGCATACATTCTTTTAATTTAGAGTTCATTATCTTATCATCTGCTTAATCATTTTCCAACTATGTTGGGATTGGCTTTTAGTCCTACTGAATGCAGCTGAGTAGATAGGTGTTTTGATTGGAGCCGGGACCAACAGTTTAACGTGCTTTCCGAGAAACTGAGGAGTCTCGATATGGCATATGTAGATGATCACCCATCCACGGACCGACTGCGCCAAGCCCAGATTAACCTTTGGTCGATTGAATCGTGTGACTGCTACTTGCCACGAGCTCCTCAATTTTAATCTAGAGGAGTTAGTAAAATAACATCACTATCTATCACTCCCTGCTTATTTGCTGTCCCTTTGCTGAAATAAAGCTCTTCTGACACAGAATAGGCAAGAATATTTTACATGCTTGCTGAAAGCGGGTGGACCTTTCAGACTTATTTAGCGTTACTTCTTAAGCCATATATACTTTGAAAAAATTGCTGAGTTGATTATGAGGGTTATTATATCCTGAGTCTGAGAATGAAATGATAATACTAATGTGCTATATCAATTACTAGCTGTTTTCCTCAGTTTCACCCACATGCCGAGATAACTCTTTACGCACTTAGATAAAAAGTATTCTATGTCATTCCCCGGGTTTTAATATAGCCTATAACTGTCTCCAGAGTCTCATCTATCTCCGGACTAAATTACATGTAAATAATTTTCAGCCGTTTTATCCTGAAAGCATAACAAACAAACTCACTCAATTCTGCATCTATGCATTTATAAAAGGATGAGGATTTGTAGAAGTTGTCCATGATTTAGCTACGATCGTAGCATTGCCTCCATCAGCTTAGTATGTATATCATTCATCTACTTTTTTTATAGCTGCTTCCAGCTTTTTTTTAGCGACAGCTGCTTCCCGTGGGTTCAGTCTCATCCTGAGGGTTAAAACTATCCTATGACCATCCTCAGGGTTTAAGCTGTCTCTACCTGTAACAAATTTTGTCCTGTTCGATTCAGTCACTTTACCGTGAAAGCATTACAAAAAGACTGAGTAACTTTAATATTATTTAGAATAAGTATAGATAGTTAGGACGATTATTATATTCAAATAATCTTAAAACAAAAATCCTTAAGATGGTGTAATTAAAATGGTTTAAGTTTACGACACATTGTCGTAGCAGGCTAGGACAGTCGACAGTCATTCTATCGAGTAGATGAAATGGTTTTTCAGTATTTTTGGATTTTCTATCTCTAAGGTACGAGGGACATCGTGGGATACGTGGTTTGAAATCAAAGAAAGGAATTAAACAAAGCTTGACTTGACAAAGAGAATGACGAATTCAGATCATGGTTGATCATGAAATGGCTAAAAATACATAGCTATGTAATATTGCTCTGCACGTGCCAGTTTAAATTTGATTTGCGCAATTGTATTTAATACCGAAAGTCCCGAAAAATCTTCCTGATGAAGGGAATGCAGTCTCAAATCCAGGTTTTCAAGCTCGCCCAAGATAAAGACATCTTACACACCATATCTCCAAGGAGAACTCTCTACGTATACAGTTTTAACATTTTCCTGTCTGAAATAATATAAGTTTGCATGCAACTTGTAGCGATTATGAATAACTGCAAAAATGGGAGTACCCGGTACCCGTTACGTCTATTATACCAATGATGGTAGCATATATTGCAAATTATATAGGAAACAATTATAATGTGCTCATCTTGTCCAGTATAACTTTTTTTTATTACACCCTAGTGAAATATATAAGTTTATATTCTAATGCGAATGAGTTTGTCTAGTTATTACGCTTGCTCGGTAAAATGAATGAAATTTGGCGTGCAGATAGATTGAAACCTGAGGAAGGTTGGGAGAGTTTGGTTTTATCCGGGTGCTTGACGTAATTCCCTCAAGGCGAGAGTTAAACTGCGGGAAACAGTAAGTATTTTATAAATTTAAAATTAAATTTATATGATTTCATAAAAGATAAAAGTGAACAATATTTTTGAAATAATTAAGAATGGCAAGTTATCCACCTGCGAAAAGGGGAACGTGTGAGTATTTTTTTTAATAAATGTAGTAACTAAATGCGCGTAGTAGTAAAAAATTTTTTCGGAGAACAATAAATACGTTGGCACACGGCAGCTGTATATAAGAGACATATGTGCCTATAAGTATAGCCGCGGGCGAGGGCTCGTTATTTTCTGGTCAATTGCCGCTTTACGGCGCCCGCGCATCCTCGCTTCCAATTACTGCCCAGCCGCCAACGCAATAAAACTGATCTTCATACAAAAACAGCCTACACAACAATTAACTGCATACTATCTTCAACCTTCAACCTTAAGAGATTAGTCACAAAACTGAACAGCAGCGCTTTCAGATACAGTATATGTGAACACGACAGATGCAAATTATGCTTAGGTAAAACGTGTTTGTTGTCCGTCCCGAGTTTTATTTTTTACAATTATATCGGCTTGGTTACTTGGAAATGCATTCACGAGAAATCGGAGAGGGTTTCGTGATGTTTAATAGGCTTAGATTAGAAGTTAAAAGCCGGGCCGTGGGTTGAGGGGCCATTAAATGGTTCTCAGGATACGGCTACATGACTTAGCTCTCATTAGGTGAATAGTGAGACGAGGGCAAAAAACACGCTCACTTATATAATCTTCCTTTAACATTGTGAAACGAATATATGTACATTTTTATATAATTTAATTTCCCTTATTGTTTAACCTACGTGATTTGTATAACGATTGGTGTGAGTGAGTCTGGACGTGCACCATTCTATGTGGAAATTGTTTAGACAATATCGTTGAATATATTCCTCTGCAAATTGCTGCTAAAAACTGAATCAGGCTTACAGTACCTGAACGTGCACGTATTTTGCCGAGAACTTTACCTACTTCATTACGGAGTATAAAGTTGGGTAGTTTTGCAAGAGCAATTAAGATGAAATGCCGACAAAGGTCTTCGGCACTTTGAAGTCACCGCCGACGGTGTGCAGTGCATCCGCTTTCTCCTGTAGATAAGGCCGGATGTGACGTGGCCTTGCGCCTGCACTCCGACGGGACCGGGACATAGCTTTTCACGATTACTTGATACATTCCAAAGTGAGGATAAAAAATGCCTCACTTATAAGTTTGTACAACGG
Source organism: Pyrrhia umbra (assembly GCA_963891755.1). Taxonomy (NCBI): domain Eukaryota; kingdom Metazoa; phylum Arthropoda; class Insecta; order Lepidoptera; family Noctuidae; genus Pyrrhia; species Pyrrhia umbra. The sequence continues at coordinate 9,061,385 of OY982922.1, read as the reverse complement.
ATAAGTGCATGAGTCATCTAATGAAAGTCATAGACTGGTCACTAGGTTTATCTTTACACTTTGACTCTGTTTACTAGCGACAACGCGACGTGATGATTACCAACATAAAATCTAATTAGCGGCAAATATAAGTGTTTTATTTATTTGCCGTCTGATTCATACTTCTGTGCTTTTATTCCATGCTACTGAATCCGTACGGTATTTATGAGTTAGGTAGTTTGAATTCGCTTTAAGTTTTAGAGGCATTAAATTATGCAGTTTTAACTATATGCACTTTTCGACCAGAAGTTCGTCGTACAAGGAGGGAAACAGTCAAAAGTGGGGGAGGCAGAAGGGCGGGAGTAGCGGGGGCGTTCGGAGCGGGCCAATAAAGGCGCGCAGTAAATCCACGTAATTTAGAGCGGTCGTAAATTAAAGTTCCGCTATAAAGTCGGGCCGGCCGCGTACCTGCCGCGCCCGCGACGCGCCGCCGCCGCGTCACGCCACCGAGCCGCGCCGACTCCGACTCGTAAATCAGCCGCCGTGTGAACTCTGCACATGTCCGACCGAATCCTGCCTCCACAAATAAATTAACATTCTACTATCGTTGCATAACGACTTAGTACCTACTATTAACCAACACCAATTGCATATTTAATGGTGGTCAAAATCCAGGCTGATTAATCGGTTGCAGACCAAGCTCGAACTGTTAGTGAATAGGTACGAAATATCTACCTAAAGCACTGACTAACATCTGTAACAAACTACAACTGTAAGTTCAATTTTAAGCGGCGGTGCGTAGAATTCATGTAGGTATTTTAATTAGACTAAAATTTAAGTGGTAATTAAGTTTTCAACAGTAGATCTATTGATGGCCCTGACTGACCCTGAGCTTGAGGACCTTTGTTCCATTCCCAGTTCGGGCAATGTCATTAGCGGCCAGGAGTCTAAATTTGTACCAGCCCACGTGACGACTAAACGACAGTAAACTCGCACTATAAGATTTAATGTGGGTATATGCTATCTGCACACTCCTACCTAACCCTTCGAGAAATATGTGATTTAAATTTTTTTCTTCTTTCATTTGCTATACTGAAATCTATATATTAATACGTGGAGCGCAAACTTTGGATACCTGTTATTGGCCGGTTAAGCAGTTGAATGCTACTAGAAGCACCCCACAAGAGGTCATGTAGAAAAATAAATAAAGTTTTGGCATTTTGCATACAGGAGAACAGCAGAGAATTAATTGAAAAAAATATGGTCGAATTTCGACCAGTAGGTGAACACCAGTTCTAATTATTGCTCATATATAACTACCAGCGCCGTCTCAGGCTAAGCCCGAGCCCTGGGACATACTAGAATTTTGGGCCCTATTGGAAAGTAAAAAAAAACTAATAACTTATTGCTTCCCTGACTTTCCCTGATTTTCCAGATAGGGGACACACCCTGTTTTAGCTTGACCATTCTGTACACATACAATGAAAATAAATATATTGAATATCTACCTAAATATAAAAGTAATTATATGCTTAGTGTTTTTTTCATTTTTAGGGGCCCCCGTGACGATGGGGGCCCTGCGCACGGGCTCCGAGTGCTCTTATGGTAAAGACGGTACTTATTATTATTATTAATTCATTTAAATCAGGCAACATGGCCCATATAATATAATAATACAATATAATAACTATCATAAAAATACTATACATATACAATATTAATAAAAATTACAAACTAAGATACACGAACTGACGGCGTCGTGTTGCGCTGCGCGGTGTCATGTAGCCTGCCGCGAAAACGTCGGTAGACTACACCCTGCGGCCAAAACTCTTCCTTTAGGAACGTGTCGAGATGTTGTGTTGGAACCCGCACCACAAACGACTTAAAGTTGGTGATGTGACGCGTCTCCAGCTTCTCGACCCTCAGGTTCCAGTTGGTCTTCACCTTCATGTACTCCACGATCTCCTCAACCTTCGTGGAGTGATGCAGTCGGGACACATACAGCAACGTCGTAGGTATCGCTGGACGTAGCAGCATATTTGGTCCTGTCAGTCCAGTTCCACACTGATTGCGACTTATAACTACGTTTATAATCAGCTCAAACTAATACTTACTAGAGAGTTGACGGTTGTTCATTGTTTGTTTGTCATCATTTTTTGTTGAGTTGGTAATAGGTAGCATTCTGAAACGGACCAATACTGCACGGACAATTTTTGACGACGCGTTAAAATACGCAAGAGAAAAAATATTGCTATTGCTACGGTTTGCTACGAAGTCTCCAGTTTAAAAAATATATTATAATACTCAATTTTAAAGATATCATAATATGCCTTGTTTGTGTGTGTGGTAAAGTATTGTATTTTTATGTAAATGTATATACAAGTAGTAAATTAATATAATATTCTAGTTTTGTAGTATTTATCGCTACGATTTGCAATTGCTACGAAATCTGTAGCCCGGCTGAAGACTCGATACATTTGATTTCTGAAATTTAACTGAATCGATATAGCATTTTATAATCTGGTTGTGTTCTTTACTGACATTAAAGTAAACTGAAACTGATATTTTTTTTGTATTATTCATCGTATAAATTCCCCATTCAAACTGACACTGCGATTTGGTATGCAATAAAATGAAACCGTATACATTTCTAGCTTATTTCTTTGGATGATTAAAGTGTAACAGTCTTAGCTATACCTATGACATTTTCAGTAAGTTACTTAACTGTTTAATAGCTATTATGTAGAGCGATAGGTATGAAAAACAAGTAAGAGCGCGCAAGTATAAATCCACATAGTTATCTCTGTTATCAATGATCTACGTAGCTATGAGTTCTAAGCGTTTTATTATCTTGATAAAGACATTCTTCACGATTATCTGTCAATGTTATAAACACTAGGAAAACTTTAACAACTGTAGGTACACGTGTGGCGTGTAATTCTATACGGATTTAGTGAGTCGTTTCAATACCCTTATTGGTATAAACCCCATGAGGCCGTGACGGGGCGGACATCACTTTACGATTACTCACATAAAGGAACACATTATCTGTTTTATCTTACCTAAAACTCCCCAACAAAGAGATAAAGGGCCTAAGTTTACCCGTCGCGTGTAAATAAATTATCCAAAGTATTGTGCAGGGCGCGCTCGGATAGTCTAAAGTAAACTTGGGATATATTGTGGTCCGATCGGCGCAGTAAATCACTCACGTCTACATCACGTGTTTGTTACGTAGAAGGGTTTTATAGTGGGACTTGCATCCAAGACGAGATAACACATTCAAATGTCACTAGGTAATCATTATATGGCTGTTCTGTACAATGTAAATAAACTGAGCTAATGTAAACAAAAGCGTGATCTAATAGCGATTTTTGATGTTTACTAGCGTTACGTTTAGATGTTTTATTGCATTTTGCTTAAGACAATATGTGATACGGAAAGATTAGTTGAGTTTAAGTCGGAACGTTTTGACATGTAAAATTCCTCTACTTTATGTAGGTACGTAGCTTTTAGCCAATATGTTATAGCCGCCAAACATACATCGCATAACAATAGCTAGGTAAATACATAAGTGTATCGGGTGCAGGTACACTTGACGGGTGACGTGACAGCGGCGGCGGTGGCGGGCGCGGGCGGCCGGTCCGCGCGGCGTGTGCATCGCGTTCGTGCGGAGCTTTGTTATCTGCGATCAGGCCCCGCCCTGGCGGCGCGGCGCGCTCAGCCTGCCGCGGACAACATGGCGGCCGCGCGCCGGCCCGCACTCCCGCGGTCCTCTCGTCCCGCACGCCGGACTGCCGCCACTCGCATTTATGGTCCTAATGAAAACCACTTTAATTAATTCACAGCAATCACATGCGCCGTGCACGTCGCAGCTTTTATGTTTATTGTTTCCATATCATTTTAAAGCACCACATTTTGATTTCTCAAGAGTGTCACCGTCATAATGTTTTGTTTGCCGAATGACTGCTATATTTATTAACACTGTAAGTATTATTACGATTGTTCAATTGTTATTAGCTACGCAAGTTTTCACTTAATGTTATTAGAAGCATGTTAATAGCCCAGCTGTTTCAATTATAACTAGTTATTTTAATTACGGGACAATTACGGCCCACCTATTTTTTCTATTCATAGGTAAGAATACTGTGTCGGCTCATTATAACATTATGTGTATAATCTATACATATAAAATGATTAGTCCTGAATGACTGACGGATCAACGCACAGCCTGACAACCGCTGATCGTAGAGCCCTGAAACTTGGAGGGTGTGTTCTTTGTATGACGTAGGCATCTGATAAGAAAGAAATTCTACCCCTAAGGAGGCAATTAATGACATCATGAAACAAATTAATTGTCAAATCAAATTACAATCTATCAATTAATCTTCTTTCAACACATAGCCAGCAGTCATTGTTGTATTCAGATTTGAGTTGGTCTGAAGCTTGAAGGAAGTGTGACTTTCCCTATTTTCCTAAGTAGGAAGGTACTTACCAATATTCATATCATATCTAGCTACTTAGGTAATAGGGATTTCACTATCTCACAAGTACGGACCGACGTGCTTATAGCAAGTCCAAAGTCAAAATTTATAATGTACCAAACTAAATTGTACCTATTCTAATGTCATCTATTGTATTATCTACCTATTTTGGTTGACAATCTTCAAAAACCCTAATGAGGAGGTCTGCCGAATTTATCAAATCTTTAGGTGATCAACCTACCCACCCCAGAATTTAAGGATCAAGGTAGAGTTACCTACTTACTTAATTAGTTACCTACTGTGTGTAAACTAAAAGTTAGTAGCAGGATTTTTATAATTATTAAACCTTGATCCATTGAACCTTTTTAAGAAATAGTGCCATTTATCAAAAGTAATTTTGCAGTCTCAAATTATTTGCTGAAGCATAGAACATAGTTTTCACCTCAAGGACTGCTCTAAGAGCCACGTCACTTAAGGTTGCTCATTATGTATGAGCATAGCAGTAATTTCATGAAAACTCTGCTTATTTTGATGAGTTTTTAAGTTAAGTTCTGTGGCTAAATATCATGTTGAAGTAAGTGAAAGAGCGAGAGATCTAAGCACCACTAAATAGTGAGTGACATTTACCCAAGTGTTCGTTCCATAGGATTTTATTAATAGAATACTTGGAGTTTTTAGTTGTTACTGTTATTGTATACTTTGTGTCAGCCAACATGGGGCAAAATTACTGACTTAAATATTTGTAATATTTACAAAAATAAATGTAAATTAATATTGTATAAAAGCTGGTTCCTCAAACCTTACAGACAGTTATGTGTTGCTGGGGAGTTCTTTTGCGCCACAGTAGTAAATTTTTCGGTAGTTGGTGTTATTTTCATTTGCATAGGTTCTCGCATAACTTTTAAAAAATACAGCTATAGGGTTCCTATTAAAAAAAAAATTGTAGGGTATGCAGTTTGTTCACGATGATGATTGTGATTTTATGATGGTACTACGGTAATAACAATCGGCACGAATATTTTTATTGGTTAGCTACCTACTCGTGATTACTTACACTAAATCGTGAGCTATTAACTATCTATTATATTATTATTGAAATAAATATTAGTTTGCGAGAAGGTACCTTCAGAAAATAGATAAGATGTTACCTATATAATTACCTACGTGTATTCATTGAAAAGTAAATCTTTTCTATAGGTTGCGGCCGAGATAGATGCTCCAGGGTATTCATAGATTGGTGTAGTTGTTCCCGAGCGCACGATTGTAATAACTCTAGTTTAGTGGATGAAAAGCGTGCTAATTTATAATTTACTAGTTGCACCGTTACTTGCATTGCAATGCCACGTTTTTGGGCCAGAGACCTTCGCGGGATGACACAGATGAACCCACCAAAGTTTCGTCACAATCGGTTGAATGGATTGGGAACCCATAAAGGACAAAAATACAAACATTCGTTTCTATTTGTGCAGATAGATCTATCTAGAAATTCTCTAACTACCAATAAGTTGACCGTATTGCATATCTCCGTGCGATTGCTTAGGAAGGTAAGGTGCAATCATTTTTTTTTTCAGTTTTTACAGGTTCATCTGTCCCAAACATAATTTATATTATAAATTAGTGGCCCGCCCCGATGGGTATTCCTAAACATTAAGATTACCTGCGCAATGGTGATCTTGGTAATTAGGAATAGCACGACAACGACAGGATAAGTTTTTCACGTTTAAAAGTGAAATATGTCCAAATTTAGGTATGTACTTTGCGTAGGTAATTACTATCTAAAATAAGTCGGTCGCAACTCATATTACTTAAAAAATTGGACATTAATAAATTTAAGAATGTTTCAACGAAGGCATAAAACTTAAATAAAAAGCATTAATTAAGCTTACTTTTACAATGGTAACGAAAATCTTGGCTATTATGAATACTTAACAATCTTAAAGGCGAATTAATGTCGGTATAAAAAAGGAAAAAGTAAACTCGAGCTGGGGATCACAGTGAATTAATAATAATCTACAGATCGACTTCGGTAACGGCGGCCAATCTAAGAGAAGACAAGCCAGGTACGTAGGAGATAGTTTAGTGCACAAGCGTTTGCGCAGACACAGGTGCACTATCTATTCCCTCACTCTCAAGAATTGGTCACCCATCCATGGACTGACCGCGGCCAGCGAAGCTTTACCTTGCTAATCTATAGATCCTCACGGTTGTAACTTAAGACACAACAGCTGCACGGCTGTTAATAAACAGTAAATTCGTGTCTGTAGACAGACGAAAGACTGTGGGCGAAGAAAAATAGTGACAAATGCAGAAGACAGAAATGCTCTCATCTTAATAGTAGGGTGGAGTCGTTTCTGGCATAGTAGACATAGTCCAAACCTAAACCTAACCTAGAGAAGTCGGAATTCAATATTATAAATGTCCCAAAATGCATCCCGGTTGGTTTTATCCAATTTTATATTCTAGGGAGTTGTATTTGAGATATAGCTTCTACGATTTAACTTCACGCCTAAATAATCTAGTTTATTTTAAAATAAAATCTTTATGTTTGCTGTAATAATTTGCATTGAGAAATATAATTAAACAACCGGCAGCCGAATCAAATTTCAAATTGCTATCAAAACGGGACGCATTCATGTTATGTAGGGTGACCACGATAGCTAACGAAAGATTAATTAACCTTTCATAAAAAAATTGCATTTCGCGATTAGGGTGTAGAGTGAGATATAATATTATGTGTGTGTCTGATATCTATAACTTTGGATAATCGACGAGTAATTTTCTTAAAGCATCAATTATGTATTAAAAGCCTCCTGAATTTAAGACCTCATGGACTACATATAATTTAATCTGGTCTCGTTCTCGCTAGCAGCACATCCTTGCAAAAAATAAATCATGGTTATCGTAGTCGGTGTTGTAATGGTGTACGGGTTGTGAGACAAGACATCTCCCTGGCGGCCATTTGTCGCGGGCGACAGCGCGGCAGCTCTCCCCTAGGGCTCGTTAGCGACACCACCCGTCACCGCGACTACACTGATTTATTCGGCTTTATTCGCGCATTTTCGCGCTTATTCGCCTTCACATTTATTCGAGCCGTACCCGAGCTCCCAGAACTGACACATAAATGTCGCTTTTGTTTCTCTTTACGAAACGATTTAGATGCTCTGTACGCTGGGGAGGATTCGATGTGTGAACCTTGAACCTTTAGCGAATTGTGAGAATATGTAAGTCGAATGAAGATGGGAAAGTAAAGTACCTACTACATAAGTATTATTCTATAGTATCTACTACATAAAATTAGCACCGTATTACAAAAGCTGACTCTAGACATATGAGTTTTGAGTGCACTACTTAAAATAAAATTCAACCAATCAAATGGCTTGAAATATATGCTCAAGATAAGATTTATGCTTGAGTTCCTACCGTTCTGTAATATGGACCTAAGTGTACCTACCTACTATTATTTATTCGGTGCCTAAGCGTCTATTACTATTGTTATAGGTTAGCAATGATTGTCTAGGTCTGCACAAAAAGTTAACAATGTCTCACCAATGAAGGTACCTATACTATAATGCCTAGGTATCGCTATTTTTTAATTCTCAGCATTTCATTCATAATCCTTCAGACATTTCTGCATACTTATTGCTTCCACGAACAATAGACTTTTAAGGCAACTTTGTCGCTGCTTGAACGGTTGGTAGATGATATTCCCAGTATCTACCTAACTATCACGGATGAAGTTTTCAATTCCCGGGAATAGCACACACCTATTTGGTTATGACAGGTGGGGTAGATATTACGATTGGGAAAACCTTGAATAGTTTAGGGCAGAGTAAATAAACACAAGTGGTTGGAACGCGAACCACGTCCAGATTATAATTCAAGCCATCCATAATCTTCGATCTCAAAGTTTCGGTTCGGATCAGAAAGGTACACAGTCTCTTTCCCGTGACTAGCAAATATCAGTACAAAATTGTTTGGCATACTAACAATCAACGTCATTTGTTGGTATAGTGCGTTCTCTGTCTATCAAGACATTAAAACGTTTACATTTAGTTCACATTTTAATTCTATCAGCTATTGATATACTTAAGTTACTAAAAATCTTAGTCCGGAAGCTGGTAGGTAGTATTACAGGGTAGCCATCCTTCAAAAAGGCAAAAAATAGCGCTGCGAAACATAATATAGATGGTCAATGGTCAAATCAATAGTCAATCGCGGACTACCAAACATACGTACATACCATATACGTACATATTCGACCCGTATGTACTGATGTACTTACATCTTAATACAGAACCTCCTTTTTAGGGTTCCGTAGTCGACAAGGAACTTTTTTGGTTTCGCCATGTCTGTCTGTCTGGCCGCGGCATAGGTCAGAGGTTCTTAAGACTAGAAAGCTAAAATTCGGTATGGATATGCATATTGATCACGCCGACAAAGTGGTAAAATAATATTTTAAAAATTAAAAGTTTTTAGGTACCACCCATACACGTAAAGTGGAAATGAATATTTATTTTCTCGTGTATTCCTTTGCGTAGGGTATCGTTAGATAGGCATTTTTAGGTTAAGAGAGCCATTTGCGAAATATAGCATATACCTATAGCACCTATAGCCTATTTTGAAGACAGTTAAAAATACATAGAAAAATATTATTAGGTACCTAATGACTTAAAAATATTTGTTTAGTAAGTAGCAAACACATCAAAATATTTGACATCAGTTGATCTCGTAATGACCTGTAACTACGTCGGCTGATAAAATAACAGATAATACAGTTGTCCGGCGTTTGTTGTGACGCGTCTACGTAGCCCTTACAAATGGCGTCTTTTACTCTGCCATTAAGTATTTCTGAAGTAAATTCTCTAAGTGACGAACAGTTTAAGTCGATATTTGGAAATGTTATCGAACTATGCACGGATGCTGCTGTTGAAGTAAAGAAGAAGAGACCTTTCCAGGACGTAACAGCGCTTTGCGATGCGTTTCAAACGTATTTGGAAAATATTAGTTTAGCAGGTGAGAATACATTTTAGAGCTAATAAAGTTTATTATATATATAAGTAGGTTAAGACATCTTACTTATGCTCCTACATACATAGATTGCGATGGGTGATTGTTTGCAATAAGTAGATTCATAATTAGGTAAGAGTGGCCCATAGTATATTTCATGAAACCTTAGGAAGGTAAAATTCTTTCAAATCATGAGAGACCGGAGTAGTCTTATAATGATGTAAGTAAAGATCAATGTATCATACAACAACACTTATATGCCAAGGGTATATTAAACCTGACTTGATATTTAATTGTTGCTCATCTCATAGGTAAGTGTTTTGGTAACTAGTCAACTTGCTACGATTGTTGACATTTCTCGTAAGTCGTAACTATATTCGGCTTCAGCATTAGGTACGTAGGTATGTGTTATCGCATTAGACTTGTAAGCCAACAATCACAGTTAAACTGTTCCTTTGAGTGTCATGATATTTCTGTAAAAATACCTGCTTCGGTGCCTGAGCTGTAAAAAAAGTATTTACGTACCCATTAGTTATACAGTAGACATTTTACTAATTACTAAACGTACCTTATATGTCTTCAATGCCACTTTATAAACCTTAAGTTAAAAACATGGCGCTGAGTGCATGGAAGTGCTTCACATGAGGATTTTCTCCTGAAGTGTCACACACAATCTCAAGCCTTAAAAAACAGATGAGGAACACACCTTTAGACCTTTAGATCATACCTAGTAGGTACTCTACAGGAAAAATCCAAAGTTCGATTAACCCACTGACGCTGTGCAGCGTAGAAAAGCCAATCATAAGATCTATAATTTTATCAATCACTAGCTTCTGCCCGCGACTTCGTCCGCGTGGAATAGTGGTGCTCCGCTCCTATTGGTTTTAGCGTGATGATATATAGCCTATAGTCTTCCTCAATAAATGGGCTATCTAACACTGAAAGAATTCTTCAAATCGTACCAGTAGTTCCTGAGATTAGCACGTTCAAACAAACTCTTAAGCTTTATTGTATTAGTATAGATGTATCTAATACCTACGGTAATAGGTCGAGATATTAGTTTATCAAAGTTTTTTATTGCAGATAAAGTTGTAGTTTTGAAGCTGCACCCCGACCTAGCGGGCAAGTTGGCAGCGCGAGGCGAACTAACTCCGGAATCAGCCGGGGAGCAGCGAGCGGCAGGGCTGGATGGACTTACGATAGAACAGAAGCGAGTTATGGATGAAAGTAACCAACGGTATATTATCTAACTGTTAAATACCTATCTCAGATAATAAATTTTATCAGCCCCTGAAATACGAAATGCACTAAAGCAGCCCAGAATATCCAGCGAAAAAGGATCACGTACCTACTTAGATTATTTCAATGATCATCGTTTCGCTTCCACTGACGAGTTGACTTTCTGGTTGGCAGTCTGTGGAGAATAGGAGCTTGCTACTTTAGGGCAGTAACCGAGTGAGTTCAGTTCAGCAGGCCTGGCATGGGGTTGTTGGATAAACAAGTTTTCTGGTTGTTTAATACGTACCTGCCTTTACTAGAAATAAAAGGGACAAAATGCGTTTATCCACCATTCTTGCCAGGCCCACATGATTGTGGAGAACACGTCATTATTAGAAAAAAAAAACAAAATTCAATTTAACAGCACCTATATGGATTTAAGACATGCCAGTTTTGTACCGTAGTACCTATATAATTAAAAGCAATAGCAAGGCTAGTGACAAAGAGTTATGAAATAGCTATTGCAGCAGTCTATCTTAAAAGCATACGCTACTGCTTTTTTCATGCATGTGGGTAGGTAGTTTTTATAACAAAATCAAAACGAGTTTTTGAGGTGACTAACGCCATCTAGTTGATCATCTAGCAAATGATTTTGTTGTAAACTACTTGTGATGACTCCAATGCTGCCATCTATTGACTAATAAACTAATTACTGTGTGGACGCGTTTACAGAGTACCTTAGCGCGTTACTCAGTGACAAGCAAGAAGACTCGTTCTTGAGGAACATTGTAGTATTACACATGCGTTCAATATAATATATTTTATGGCATAATGATGACAATGTACGTTGTTAACACCTTTTTCCAGATACAAAGCTAAGTTTGGCTTTCCCTTCATTATTTGCGCGCGGGAGAACAAGGTGCAATCCATAATTGAGGGTTTACAACGTCGGTATAATAATTCTCAAGAACAAGAAATAACGACTGGCATCAATGAAGTGAAAAAAATATGCAAACTTAGAATACTTGATATAGTAAACAACTAACCCACTATTGAATGTTTAATTAAGGAATTAACAAGATATATGTTTGATTAAACATAAAACTCAAACCCAATTGTATTTCTTATTTTCTCTAGTAATAGCTAAGTTCAACCTACAGGTTGTGTAAATATTATCTTAAAAGGTGAATAAACAAAAAGATATCAGCATAACCTTTTATTAAAAATCAGTAGTACATTACACAAACCTACACTAACTAGCTCACAGTATTCCGAGCGACCTTTCCACCATGGCATGAGGCTGTCCAGCCACTTCACAGAGCTCTGGAGTGTTCAGAATGTCCTCAAATCCAATGTCCAAATGTTTTGCAGTCAACACATCATGTTGAAAGTTGGATCTCTGAAGGAATGGAAGATGTCCTATCTGAAATATAGAATTTGATGAGAGTTAGACATTGTACTTTCACCTGCATCTTGAGGGAAAATTCTTCAAGCTATTTAGATTAAAGATATCTTATGTCCTCTGACAAGTTTTAATGTAACTCCATACCAAATTAATTTAAAATTGATTCGGCTGTATTGGTGAGAAAGCATAACAGACAGTTTTTTTTATTTACTACATATTTTTACTAGAACTCATAAAATGAGTTTGATTAATTTGACTTTTCCTACCTAACTGATTATTCGTCAAGGGTTGGAATGTCATCTCACAATTTATTTAGATTCCTCTACAAAGTATGCAATGTCATCTTAAACAACTGCTAAGCCCATACAATTTTAAAAATGATAGGAGGTTTAAGTAAAATCCCTATTCATTCCTATACTGCCATCATAAGAAAAAAGGGTGTAAATTACTTTTTTTACAATATTGAGTTGATAATAAAGTTCATATTTGAAATCAGAAATAAATCTAAGTACTTAATATAAAAAATAATAATATAAGTTACACCCTTTTTTTATGACGGCAGTATATGATCCTTGCGCACGCAAAACCGTGAAAGAGCAGTTTGTAAACACTGCATATCTGATTTTTCACAATATTGCAGGGGGCAGAGAAAACTTAATGTTTTAGCCATTTAACTGTATTTTCATTGACTAAACTTTATAGCAACTACATTGCGACAACTTTATTATACTACTAATATTAATTCTACAAAGTTTAAATTAACGTCATTCAGGTAAAAAAAAATATTTGTGCTATGTGTAATTTTTGCAGCTTTTTCTGTTATGCGGTATTTACAAATTGTTCTTTAGAGGTATTGCATGTGCAAGAATGATATGTAACTGTAAAATAAACTTGTTTTAATGTGTGTTTCAGTACAATAAACCCACCTTGCTAGTGAATTTCATTTCCATGGTGAGTTTGAGGGGAGCATGAAGTCCTTGGATGTTGCGGAGCATAGCCATGTTCATTTTCTCCTGATTTAAATGATACTGAAAACAAAATAGTAATGTTTTAATTTTTTAGTAGAATACATTTAGTACCATCAAATTTGGTATATTGAATGTTATATCCAAAAAGAACCAGTAATATAAATTAGAACTTAAAGACTTTACAATGGTAGCAAAGCTCTCGAGGGAAGCTTTAGTTTCTAATACAAAATTGACTAGTCATGGCTTCATTACTCATAGCAAATTGTTATTAAAATGCAACTATTTTGAATGATCACCGCCCCTAAGATGACCCACCGACCGGATTTACCTTATTGGCATATGAAATCAAGTAATCCAAAGCTTTGGATACTTATTACTTACTACATACTTTGATATTTTACATTTGACCATTCAACCCTGCACCAAACTGAAAACAACGTAGCATAATTTACTACAGAAATAGCAAGGTACTTCATTAAAAACTTACACTCCTTTCAGATATTTCTATTGGATGTGACATGCCAAGTTTTGACTTCGTAGCAGCCAGACCCGCCACGAGCGGGTTAGGCACACCGAACGGACCTTCCTGTGGCTTGATATTGCTGACATGTTCAGGCTTTACTTTCAGTGGAGGCAGTCCGAAACTCTGAAATCATAAAGACACTCATTATGTTTAATCTTTTGTTAAAAACAATAACCATACTAGTGAATCTTTAATTAACTTACCATTTTGATTGAGTGTAGTACACAAATTAGCTAAATATTACGTAGATTTAGTCAATTTTCTATCGATTGATGCAGTATTAAAAGCGACAAAAACGTTTTGGAAATATCAAGCTAAGTTAGAAATTAATATGCCGACGATTCTGTCAAATATTTAATGTCAAAAACTGTTAATTCACGATCACAGATTAAAAATGTAGCGTGTTTGTTTCATTGACTTTAAGGTTAGTACCTACAGTCATTTATGAATATGGCAACATAATTAAAGATTGTAATGGGGGCTATCATCTTTGCGGTCACCAGTTGGCACCACTGTTGAGGAAGCTCCTGTGAGTCAACAGTCAAAACAGCTCAAAACTCTGCAATACATACTTTTAATAGACAGATACGCTGTAGGAAAAACACTGGCACATGTAGATAGTGACTACTACAACTAACTTTGAATTAGCTGTTAAGGCCCACTTATTTAGGACCTATTGTTAGCTTTTCTTGCAAAGCACTAACATTTATTGAATTATAAAGTATATCTGCCATAATTCATCAGGAATAGCGCAGTATTTGCAATAAACATCAATAATTTGCATTTAGAAATCCGCGATAAAATTGAACACAGTAAAAGATCTCTTTCATTTGACATTTCTTGAGACCTTACTCTACACTAGCGCCTCTAGCGGCTAGTTCAAGCGCAGTAGCCCTCATGCCCTATGCCTTCTACTCGCTAAAGTTTAAATGTTCTCCCACTAGAGTGCAGCACTAGCAATAACCGTAAACTGATATAGTCCGACATGGCTATTTATGAACGTGGCTCACAGGTGAATTATCGCTAGCCACCATCTTGAAATGTCATTTTCAGTGATAACGATACCAATTAATGGAAATTTCCATTTTTTTAAGTTAATCATGACATGATAAATAGCAATTTATTAATTCATCATTTACGTTTTAATAATAATCTTAAATTGAAAACAATAAAATGCAATATTTAAACATTTAACACACATTTGGATGTTAGTAGGTGGCTCACAAGCCGAAACTCTCCTAATTATTAAGTAGTCACCGCAGCCGATGGATATCTACAACATCAGAGGCATCGCAGATCATCATTGCCCTTTCTAAACTATTTCAAGGACAAAATCTAGTCTTATTGAATACTATATTTTTACTTATAGTTGGGAAATAATTTTTCCTTGGCCGGTATCACCAAAATGACATTTCAAGATGGTGGCTAGCGTTAGTTCACCTTTCAACCACGTTCATAAATAGCCATGTCAGACTATAATTATCATAGTCGTTCAAAGCATGATTAAAATTACAAAATTTCAATTGACTTTAAAATAGAAAAGAGAGTTTTTTGATACAATAATATATCAGTAGTGCGTAGTTAGATATGTGACAAAAATATTCAAAAACATGTTGCAAGGACTTTATAGTAAAAAAATCTAAACCTTATTTTACATCACTTAGTTCAACTTAATTTTAAGCAAAAATGCTTATAAGTACATGAGCAATCAATATTATTTGACGAATTTTACCGTTAAATAAGCATGATGCGACAGTGGTATCGATACGAAAAATAATTAACTATAGGTATTGCTTACAGGTTCTGCTAAATACTCATATTGTTCCGAGGTTAAATTTAAAAGCCATCATTTATATATTATTATTAGGCGCTCCTAGTTTTGGTGGATCAAAACCAATCTGGCATTGTTTTAGGAACAACTTTGTCAAATACAACCTACTTCAAGAACACTGCAAACTGAAATATTTTTCCTGTATCAAAGCGCCTATGAACATAACATAACATTGACTTACATCATTACAGAAGTCGATGTTATTACATTACACAAATTACAGACTTTCAAAAACCGGCCAAGTGCGTGTCGGGCCACGCGCAGTAGGGTTCCGTAGTAGGTCTTAGTTAGTCGACTATAACTCTGTAACCGGTTAAGCCTACTTAGCCGTGATAGTTTTCCTTGTAAGTTCATTACATGTGCTACGTCTGTGATTTTTTTCAGATTTCTAGGTATAGATTTCTAGTATAGGTTCAAAAGTTAGAGGGGGGGGGGGGGGGGATGCTCGTATCGAACAAAAATTTGCACTTAAAAGTTAGATAATTCGTAAAAGGCTCTCTTAACCGAAAAATGGTTTTCACACACCCATAATATTTTCAAAAGACCTATCCAACGATACCCCACACGAAGGGGTACGAGAGAAAAAAAATATTCATCCCCACTTTACGTGTATGGGAGCTACCCTAAAAAAATATATTTTTCAAAATTTTATTTTACCACTTTCTTGGCGTGATCAATATTCATATCCATACCAAATCTCAGCTTCCTAGTAACAAGAACCTCGGCGTTATGCCGCGGACAGACAGACAGACGGACATTGCGAAACTATAAGGGTTCCTTGTCGGACTACGGAACCCTAAAAAGTCACATTAGTATTTGCCAGGTTTCGGACCCGCATACTCGTACACGAAATGCAGGTGTCTTAACCACTAGGCCAAGGCTAAAAACGTCAGTGAAGTATCTAATACTAGAAATTTTGATCTTCAATTTTATATTTTGACCAAAACGAACGTGAGGAGTGGCTTGAAGTCACGCCTCGTCGTACAAATCCAGTAGGTTCTTTATATTACATATACTTATATACATATTTACTTATATACATACTTATACTTATATACTTTTCATCGTAGCAGCACTAAGGCGGTTTACCAATAAGCCTCCTTGCTCATAAAAAGTCATCTCTGATAGATAGAGTTATAGTAATCTGTGAATTATAGCTTGATGGCAGAAGGATGGCAGCAAGATGGCAGTTGATGGCAGAATCGCTAGAATAGAGGCTATGCTTTTATTATGTTTCCGTTGTAAACCTCGGAGTTTCTTGGTGCTGACATCGTATTGAGAGACCCACTCCACGCCCTAAGCTGGAGCAGACCTTGATGAGAGACCGACATCGATAATTATGTGAAATAGAGGAAGAAATCCGGTGAGCGTACACATTAAGTCAACATTGAGAAGAAATAAAAAAAAGTTAAAAACTATTTCCTTCTCATTGCTACTTAACTTCTAGAACTTGGTATCCTATAACAACTTAATACTGCGCTGCGCTGCGAACATTACAATGAAGTGAAGCACGCAAAACTACGCTAAGTACCGATACTACACTGCACCTAACCCTGCGCTTACACAGTCTCACGCACTTAGCTAATATATATCTATATTATATAAGCCAAACTACACCTTACTGATTTCTTCGAGTTAGTAGCCATGTCTGGACCTAACAGACAGGCGCGGTTGCAGCCGAATATTTTGAGAGCGGTCACTAACGACACAAATTGGCCGAAATGTTGGGTCAAGCCAAAGGATTGAATCATGGTCCAAAATTGAACGATCTACTTATTACGATTAACGACGAACCAATGCCTAATTAGATTTAAAATTTTCGCAAATTGTTTATTTTTAGGAGTTTTGTCAATTACCCGTGTACGATTTTGGGGGGCTTATGTCTCCTGTGACCCCCCTTCCCTCGGACCGCCACTGCTTACGGACTATAAGGAGCACACTCTCATACGATCGTCCAACTATTTATAGTCCAACAATATTAGTTTTTTGCACTATCTTGTAGGAATATGCATATTAACCTACTTATTTGCTTGCCCAGTAACCCTGCAAGTCTCTAAGCTAAATACATATTAGGGTGAGTACGTCGTGTGGATTTTCAAAAATAAGATTTGAAACCTATTTTCCTGGTAACTTTTTTCAAACATAAAACGACACCCAGATTCCCAATGGTTTTAAAATTCATTGTGACATTGACAACGGACAGATTGTGATTTTTCTACAATTCTACATAGTTATCTTAAATTATTATTTATAGTTATTTTCGTAAAATTATTTCTAAGTAATTTACAAATATGGCGTCTTCTACCAGAGCTGCAAGGGACAAAAAGGAGCTGGTAAAAAAAACAGAATTTATATTTAATATAGTTATGTACTAGCCAGCTTTACTAAGCATCAATTGCGCCAACGTTAATTCTTTGGGCCAGGATTGGAACCATCGCTGAAAAATCCAACAAGTTTCATCGTAATCGGATCATTAGTTTAGGAACGCATAGATGCACGACAAACAAACAAATCTACTTTTTATTTTTGTAGACAGATAGATTATAATGTTCTTTCCAAGACTAAAATATACCAGAAACCTAGTTAAATATTTATTTGTATATTTTGCTATATTTTTATTTTAGGATCCTGAAGAGATAATGAAACGTAAGTTCCGCGCTAAATGCCGGTTTCGAGCACTAGGGCGCATGGTGATGGCCAACTGCTACTGGCTGATAGAAGCAGCCGAGCAGTACGAGGGCGTAGAAGATGTAAAGAGAAGAGTCGCTCAGGCTGTCCGCGGGAAGGCCAAGAAGAAACGCCTGTTGACCATCACTGTTAGACAATATACTATTTCACATAATTTGACTATTGAGAGCTAAGCATCATGATTATTTTATTTTTTAAATAATTATTCAAAACGAGTATCAAAATTCTTATATATAAACTTTTATTTCAAAAAGAACCTATAGCCGTTGTGGTTCGTCAAATATACCAGAGCTCATTCAAGCTTATAAAACCGATTCGTTATTATAAGTATCTAGTCTAGTTTAATAATATATTTATGAATATTATTTACTAATAACCAAAATAATTCTAGGATAAAGCGCTTCTGAATAAGCCTAACAGCGAAAGGACAGACCAAGAGAAAAAGTATATTTACCGCATCATTGGCGGACTGAAATGTTTCAAGCGGTACCCTAATGTAAGAATCGCTAAAGGTTTAAGTAGTACCTACTGTAACACGTAGACTTTTTAGACATTGTAATAATATTATCTTTAATGGCTGTCTATAGAACAAGGATGTAGAAAATCTATATATACTTCGTTTGTCAAATAGAGTTTTTGAAACTGCTCACCTTGCCTAGGATTTGAACACCCTGTGTGTTTGGTTAACAATATAATAATGCGGTCTATAAGACTAGGTAATTCTTATTTTCTCGATTTTATGTCTAAAACAAGTTACCTGCATTAGTGTCAGTAAATTTAGTCTCCAGCAGACCTAATAAAATAAATTTTCAATCACCTTCTCAGCACGTTAAAAAGAAGTTGGCAGCAGTAACGTACTTCAAGTACTACGGGCCAAATCGTGTGATAGTCCGTCAGCATCATGAGGCTTCTGCGCTGTACTTCATAGTGACGGGTGACGTCATCGTCAGCCAGATGATCTTCGACGAGTTGCTGCAACAGAATGTCTCAGTGGACATCGGTATCATGCACCCGGGCGACATGTTTGGCGAGGTTTCGTTGTTGCATAACATCCCTAGGACTGCTACGTGCACAACAGTTGGTTAGAATTATAAGTTTACATAACTAGTGTAGTGTAGCTTCGACGATTGTAGCAGCAATTTCCGTCGAATTCATTTGACTCTTCATACAAAATAGTTTCATAATATTTTTTTTATATATAAATGGTTTCGAAACTTAAAGAACTTTCAGTTTCAAAAAGTTTATTTAACTTAAAGACAATGACTTTATTATCTTCAGACGTCGCCAAAGATTATTAAATAAGGGTACATAAAAAATGTGCCCATACCATGACAGCGTTGCCACTCAAAGTTTCTCTTATAAACTCGTTTCTCATTATA
Source organism: Pyrrhia umbra (assembly GCA_963891755.1). Lineage (NCBI taxonomy): Eukaryota > Metazoa > Arthropoda > Insecta > Lepidoptera > Noctuidae > Pyrrhia > Pyrrhia umbra. The sequence goes on along the minus strand of OY982922.1, from coordinate 9,041,906 downwards.
CTATCCATTCGCGTAACACCACACATCTCTCTTAAAATTTTCACCTCAGCTGCATGTGATTGTTGATTCATCTCTTTTGTGGCCCAACATTCTGATCTGTACAAGATAGCAGAACAGGTCTGACTCTGACCAGGGTCTTATAGACCTTCTCCTTAAATTTAAGCGGAATGCGGGGTCGCAAATTGTCAATTAAAATTATTGAGTAATACCTATGAACGATAATTCGAAATATCTTTTACAAAAACGCTACACTTTGCGATATTTATCCTTCTTTTGCTGAAGATACAATTTGACTGAAATATAATGTTTTGAAAAACTGTTATGCATTTTTTTCGTTGTTGCTGATACCGTACAATTAAACATGAAAATTCAAATATCTTAAAAAAATAGGTAGGATTATGTATGAAGATCTGACGACAGACCCACCTCACTACTCAAACTGTTATCGAACAAACTCTGTTACTTGGTAACAATCGACCTATGGTATGTAAGATTTGCCCGCTTCAGTTCTCCGTGTGTGTTATCCAAATAACTGCATATCGTCACTAGGTCACTGCGAACTGCTGGCGTTAATGAAGGAAGACTTCAAAAATGTGCTCCAAGCATCTGTGCAGAAGCAATGGGATGAAGTTCGACGTGCTATGTCTGCATTTACCTACTTTGATGCACTTGACGAGGTAAATAGTGTCATCAAAGAGTTATTTACCTCATAAACATTAGATCATCATAAGTTCCACGGAGACAGCTATTCGTATGGTATTAAGCTCGACTTTGTACAAAAGTTTATTTTCTGATACGTAACAAAAGGTCATATTATAAGTCTCGACTTCATATCAAGATCAATATCTTACAAAAATTTTAAAGAAAAGCTTTTCGAATTTTAGACTTTTAATAAAGTTAATAAAATAATCTTATGTTATATCACTGGTGAATGTTTTTATCCTTGCTCATTCCACGATTAATTAGTACCTAAATTTGTCTTATTTTATTTGTTTGATCTCATCTATCATACTAATATTGTAATCATCTTTCTTCTTCAGGTGGCTCGACGTGAAGGGTGCATAGTCGCAAAAATGAAAACATATAATGCAAATGACATTATATTGGGAGACGGTTGTGGCATACCCAATTTTATTTACTTCATCCTATCAGGTCAATGTCAGATGATTGAGACCCTTCAAGTTTCGGTCCACACACGATGTGGACATACTTCTTACGCACTATATGATCCTTATGTACGGTCTATTTGAATTTCAGTATTACAATTTTTAATATTATCTTCTTCTAAACATACGTATTTTGCAGACACTTGTCATTGGCGATCTTTCGGTGTTAATAACAAACTTTTTATAGGTCCCAAAACAAGAAAGTGAACAGGATTTAGATACAAAATATTTCGGTGCTTATAAAGAAAAAGCTAAAGAAAAAGATATGCAGCAAGCATCCACTGAGAACGTCGAAGCATCCGCGAGTCGATCAGGATCCAAACGTTTAGAAAGTATTTTGAGATATTCAGACACTAAAAACCGGTCCGCTTCTGCGACTAAACGAGAGAGTATACAAATGATACCTGAGGATAGAGTGGTGACTGAAGATCCTGCAGCTGCAACATCACACGCGGTCGTACCTGAAACAATAACTGAAATTGAAACAAATGATGCGGGAGAACATCGTCATTCTGTTAAATCTGAAGTATTATTGCAGCCTTCTGAACAACATCGCGAATCCGTAAGGTAGATATTTAAATCTTTTGTAGGTATACAAACTAACTGGCTCCAATTATTTAGCTAACCTATAATAAATGAATGCATCAATTAGCATTATTGGTATGTACATATTTTTTAATATAAATATATTACAACGAATGTTTATGTTGTCCATTAAGTCCGTTTTATATTGCAGGTTTAGCGTGCAACACCCTATAAGACTTAATATTCGGACCTACTTCATGCAGGTTTATGCTTTTCTTCCATTCTTATATTCGTAGAATAATTTGCCGATGCCACTTACTCCACTATCCTTGTTCCACTTCAAATCTTAAGTACTTCTTCAATGCGTCCTTTTGAATTTTATGGAGTGATGTAATTGAGTTCATTATATAAGTTTTTTTTACAATCAGGTCTGCAAATATTATCCTGGCTCAACATTTGGTTTCGGCGAGAATATGCGAGATCGTCGGATCATTGCAGTGACTCCAGTCGACTGTATGTTGATGCCCAAGATGTGGCTGTTGCAACGGAACACTGCCAACATTTGGTCACGTATACAACACTTCCTGGAAAAGAAGGTAATAAAAAAGTGATTGTTAAGCATACATTGGATGGAGTAAAGGTTTTCTCAAGAAAACCTTAAAGTAAGGGATTGTAAGTAGCGCCAGGCGAATGGGTATGGGATATTTCTGTATAACCTATATATGCAGGACGAGCCACTAGTATATGTATATAAAATTGAACTGGCGTAAGTACCGTTATCGGCCTTTGCGTTAACTGTGAAAGGCGAATCATTATCGATGCGGCACCTGGGGAAAAGCATGTACGTAAATCGCAAGGAGGGATTTGCATTGAAGAAAGTGAAGTCGACATCGTTCAGGCCACCATAAAATTTATTAACACAGACAAGGCCATTTGATAGGTTTTTTTTTATTGTTATAGATACCAACAAAGCGGCAATTATTTCAAGATTTCGTCGCAGAACGTCGCTGGCAAGAATTCCGCGAACAGCTGGTGGGTGACATAGTGGCGCGGTCCAACACCATTAATTGGACTTCCTTGCATGATGTGCCCTATTCTATACGCATGGAAGAGATGCTTGATATTTGAAGTTTATTGAATTGAGTCTCGGTAATAAAGTCGTAGAAACGAATATGGTTTCTTTTTTTTTCTGGGTTTGCAAAGGCTTTGGCTAGTTGGGTTATTATATAGCTACGTCTAATTAATAATAGGAGATGATTCCATTTCCAACTATTCAACAACATAATATTCTTTAGCGTAATATAGTATAATTAGCGTCAAATAATGACGAGTTCGAAATAAATAAGTAGCGCCCTTTAAAATTAAGTTACGATAGAGCGGTAAAAAACTACGAACTTAAGAAGGCTTTATGTGATTGTCATTTTTTTTGTACACCTACATATTTAGAGTACGGGGGCGGAGGCCCTCGTTGATTCATCTATATGCTATCAATGTCCATAAATGTACGAAACCGAATAGGAAAACTTACAGTTCGGTGACTGATCTATAATAGTTATATTTGTTAAAGAATATTACAAATTACTTTCGGTTGGAGTGATGATAGGTACTCGTGTTTGGTTTAGCACGAGAGCTTAGCGTAGAGACTGTGGAGACGAAGGGTTTATACGACGCTTAATTAATTGGACTTGATTAATCTAGATTTACGGAGAACATAACAAGAACAGTCACCCATTCAAGGGCGGACGGCGGTAAAGGTGTGTCAGTACATTGGTAAGGCAGCTATTTAGTCACCATCTTTTTTATATAAAACTGTGAATGTAGTCTTGTTTTTGTAAAGAACGAGAAAGTTTATCGCCTAATTAACCTATGTTGGAAGATTGAGAAACGACCGCATTTTTGCTTTTGTTTTCCAATACCCACAAAGATTCAACCTATTGCGTAGGATACATTGAGATATGTTAGTAACATTATATTTATGGTAGGATAGGTTAAATCTTTTGTTGGCGTTTTTCATGTTAAAAGCGCATGCGTGAATTGGGACGCTGTGATGGCGTCTGGTAACCTAGGCAACCGGTTTTGGCGGGAAGCGCCTACGCTTGGTCTCGCGGCTATGGCTGCTAATCCAGCGGAGACATACATCAAACGGCTTACGGCGATAACTAAACACATTCGACCGCAGTGCACCGCCACGAGCGACCGCCGCGCTATCCGACGACAGCCTCGGCTGATCGAAAATTCGCGACTGTTAACAGATGTCTAACGTAAATAAATAAACTAGCTTAGATATAGGCACGAACGTACAAAGTTAACGATTAAAGTCAGATATCAATAGCGGACTGTCTGATCAGATTCTTATTCTACTTGTTTCAATCACAGCCGTGTTAAGCAGGTGAGTCAACTCCTATTTTATTTATTATTCAGATTGGAACAACGTTATATTTATATGCTGAAGATAATTCAATGACTTATTTTTAATTGATTTTATGATAAAATAAAAATCTCACTTTTATTATAAATATCAATCAAATGGAATCGATTTTGTAAATATTTTTTGCTGTGAGCTCTTTTATATTTTAGATAAACAGGCGAAGTTTAAATTTATCTTACGTAACAAACAATGCGTTTTTCAATATCTTGTGTTATCATTTTTCAAAAAAGATAACACGCCGCTTGCATGCAAGATATGGTCCATGTTTCTTCTCGAGGAATGTACGATATGAGTACCATTCAAGTACTTGGGAAACTGGTTACATACTAGTGTTAGAAAAGCCATATATATCCTAAATGACTATGAAGTGTAGGCCTACAAGTCACGGCAGTTGGTGATTATTATGCGTAAGTACATAGGTAGTGCATAGCTACTAATGGTCAACACCTTCAGCTAAGCAAGGTTTATTATGCTTGGCGTGTCAGAAGTTGATTTGAGATCAGCAATGACAAGACTTGCGGAGGTACCAACAAAAATTATCTGGACATAGGTATGAAGATAAAAATTATGCTAGGAAATGTGGAAAATAGGTACCAAAAGAAAGAAAGCCACGTATGAGTTTACAATTTTTTGGATTAATCTGTTAATGTGTACTAAGACTGTAGTAAAGTAACTAAAAAATCTTCTTCTTCTGCTTCTTAATGAGATAAAGGAAAATCTGCTGTTTTCCTCTATTAAAAGTTTGTTGTTTAAAAAACAGTATTTTAGCCAAATTTTTTACAGTTTAAATGGTCGTTAGCTCAATATCCACACACTTAACTCAATTGACAGTCAGTTGTTCTAATGGAATAATCTTCCTATTGTGATACAAGGCTGGCCGGTGTGCAAAACATTTTAGTGCCTTCCATTCGTAAATATTGAATTTACTGAAGTAATATTTACATGTAAGAACATTGCGTGTGTCACGCGTCCGTTTTGTTTTTTTCGTAGAATAATAGTTTCAAGGATTGTGTGAGGTGTTACATATTTTTTTATTATTTTTGTTTTAAATTATTCCTGCCCAATAATCTAGTGGTTAGTGATCTAGCGGTGGCTAAAGGAAAAGATCAGGTTAAAGACATTATAAATTCATTCTTCCATTTAATATGATGTGTGAATGATTGGATGAATAGATACTTAAATGACAGAAGATTAATGTATTAGTTCGACTACTAGAATCTAGTGGATTTCAGGGCCATAGCATTTTTACAAATATGACAAGATACTTAACAAAGGTATGTTATTATATTTGTGTTGATGAAATAGGTTTATTATACGATGTTAGTAGGTGAATTATACTGGGTAAAGTAGTATGACGGTAGCACTACATATGTAAATTCCATAGTCGTAGATTACCGATATGGCGAAGTGTTATAGTCTAATATTGCAGCAAGTAGCTAAGATTAGAACTTATGTAGCTCTTATCTTACGTTATACACATAAACGTGATTGCGTTTCGTCTTAACGTTGATGGACATTACAAGTATTTGCATACACATGCCAATCAGTTCACGAGTATTGTTATAATGTTGGTCAATCAATTAACACGTATTATTGAAGATCTCAGAGTAAAGTGATAAAAGCCCCTTCGTGTGTCACACAAATATTACTAGAACATAACTTATTTGTCTATTGATTCCCGAGTGACTTTGTTGTTGTTGGCTTTGGCACGCGAAATGACCTAATATTCAAATAGATACTATCAAAGGATCCGTGTTTAGCATCATAGGCTTGATTGTAATAACGACCTTAACATTTTGACCTCACAGTTAAAATATTTCCTGATGGTGTTATAATGAAATGCATGCGCTCGTCGCGAACGAAATGGTCGATGACGACATGCTCGGCCCCAGCTAACTACCGGACAGGCTATCGGCAAATGAGCTCAATTGAGACAACACTCGTGTTCTGATAAAAGGCTGTTATTGGATAACTGAAGCTAGACAACCGTATGCACTCAATGTCAAATTAATTAATACTAAGTTATTAACTAAACGTCTATAATTATTATGTTAAACTACATTCTATAATACAATTATAATACCATATAGGTGTAGTTCTGAAATAAATAACTGTGGTTACTATTTACCTACATAATATATCTATAAGACCGGCCTTGTAGCATTTGTCATCGTTTATATCAAGGACTGAAAAAAGGCAACAAAGTAAAGCATCGTAAATATAAATACATTGCTGTATAATGTATCATGACAGAAATAGCATTCATGTAAAAGTTTGAATATTCGCGAAGGCTTCAGGACGCAACGGATGGCCCAAATACGATTTTATTCATTTTTCACGGCGACAGTGACTCGCACGAGCTGGCACTGAATTAGCTTTTCTTTCAGCCCGTGACGCGTTCAATATATGTACTTTTGCTTTTATTCATTATAGTTCTTATAGTTACATGTATCTACGTATGTAGGAAATATTATATTGTTTTGATTGTAGAAATATTGACATTTGTCTCTTTATTTGTTAGATAAAGCCAACAATCTTAGGAGGTGTATGGTGTGGTACCTATTGAAATGATAACACCTTTCTATGTTAATAAGTACCAAAAATAACTCATTTCGAATTTTATTTTTAGTCTATTCAAATTATATTATCGTACGATTTTTTTGTATTGAAGATTTAATGGAATATCAACACGAACTAACCACATATTTAGGACGTTTTTTTTTTTTTTTTGTGTATGGCATCTCGCAGGTCAACCTAGAAGGTTGTCGACTGCTTAACCGGGCTTGCCTGTGAAGTGATATTTAGGACACAGTTAATTGATAATATAGGAAGCCGATTTGCTTATAACTACAGTGCATCGCCTTATCGACTACTTATCTTATCGAGGAAGGTAGGTACTAGCATAATGGAAAGAAGACCTAAAAATTGAATCTACGTTTAAATATGGAAAAACTTGTATGTTACCTTTAACGCAATCGGCCTTAATAAAATTCGAAGGAGACTGACCTCTAGTCAAACAGGTTCAGGCCCATTCAACAAAAAAACGAATTACAGATATGGAAAATATATTTTTTCAAGTTGATCTTGAAATCGTTGAAGCCGTTGTATCACACATCACACTTCAGCGTCAATGAGAGAAGAGTTTGTAAGTATGTAAGTGAATTAGATACTTACTTAAACAAATTTTCTGGATACAATAGGTTTCACTGCATATATTAAACACAACATGTATTTCCTAGCCTGTGATACGTAGGAACAAAATAAATCAGTACTTAACAAACCTGTCACTCAGGCTTAGGGATGTGGGCGACGAACGAAGGCGTTCAATGAGCAACCCAACTAGTTTTACCTTATAGATAATGTATGACGGTAATTGATTTAGCGATATCATACATTATGATCACCATTGTTTTCTAAACGAAACTCGTATACTTCGAAGATCACACATTCAACAATATTACCTCATTTGTATTTATTATTCAGCAAACAATATGACGTCATTCAGGGTTTTATCCATAAAGACTAAGTATTACGTAACTACTTTCAACTTTTATTCTTGGTATATCAACGCTTTCTCCGAATTAATTATTGAATTCCCATTATTATTGTTTTATAACATTAGTGATAGTGGAGAAGAAAGGTACCTTCTTAAAATGCAAATCACTAAATAAAAATAAAGTCAACACCAAGATAATTTTACTTAAAATGAATGTGACCCTGATAACTTTATGTATACCCTGATAAATTGATAAGTTTCAGATACAATGCTGGAAGGCTAACTGATAAATCATTTAAAATTGATGGCTTTTGTATCCGAAAGGCTAGCTATCCTGAAGACAATAGCTAGCAACCAGACTAAATCCCATAAGCTTCATATAAAACAAAAGAACTGGAATATTTAATTCAGGGTTAATTAGCTTTGCATCATTTAAATTAAAATTTTGGATTAGCCTAGGAATAAGGCATTATAAAACTATACTTTCAAGATATTCCAAATATTAAGTTACAGTCGTGCGATAAAAAAAACTTAATAAGGCTTTATGTTCTGGTCATCTACAATTATAAAAGGAGTTTGTTAGTTTTATTGCTTCCATTTCTGATGTTGTTTGGTAGTTTTTTCGATTCAGAATTTGATGATCTTATTTTCCTTAAAAAATCAAGAGGTTTTTGCTGCTATTAGTTGTATTAAAATAAAAACTGTTTTGATAGGACCAAGTGTTATTAATTGTTTTTTTTTTGAAGATGATTAGGTAGGTATTGTATATAAAGGCTAAGCATTGTCATCCAACGTGGCAATGCTGCCAGCCTCTTGGGTATACTTCCAGTTGATGGCGATGAGAAAGAATTTTTTGTCGCCATATTTTAGTTTAATTTATATTAGAATATTTATACTTACTTTTTTCATTTTCCTAATATAAATAATGTAAATACTTTCTGTAAATACAGTTAATGTAAATACTTTCTGTACAGTTTTGATATGTTGAGGAGCTAGTGGCTAAGTAACAGCCGCACGGTCCGACCGATCAAAGGTTAAGCTGCGCTTGGCGCGGTCGGTCCGTGGATGGGTGACCATCTTTGACATAGCGAGACTCCCCCGTGCCTCGGAAAGCACGTTAAGCTGTTGGTCCCGGTTGTCATTTGTACATCTTTGACAGTCGTTACGGGTAGTCAGAAGCCAGAAAGTCTGACAACCAGTCTTACCAAGGGTACAGTATTACCCGGTAACTGGATTGTGGAGGTCAGATAGGCAGTCGCTCCATGTAAAACACTGGTACTCAGCTGCATCCGGTTAAGACTGGAAGCCGACCCCAACATAGTTGAGAAAAGGCTAGGCAGACAGTTTTGATATGCTATCTACATACCTATAGATTATTCTATCATCTATATGTAGATGATAGCATGATGATACCTGTAATACGGCCTGTTACCTATAGTTTTATTACTGTAAGAAATGTTTTTTGTTGAATATGTAGATCCGCCATGGATACGACACGCATTCTAACTTATGTCACGTAGGTAAGCTGTAAAAGGAGTTACAACTTTCTAATATACCTACCTAGATTTTTGCGAAACGATAGAATTCATCCATATAAAGGTGTATCTGGAGAAAATTATGTTCTTTTCAAAGTAATTATAGGTAATATGTAATATTCTTTTTAATTTAGCCATTTGTACCTCAAATTCGTACCGCGTTTTTTGTTATTATGCCTAGGTATGTGCCTAATTTTAGTATGGTGCTGCTGATGTAGAACACAATTTTCGTATGTGAATAAAATTATAATAACGACTCTTTAATTGCTCTGATATTTTAGTGTCGGTAAGTTTAATGACTTTCAAATGATTGTGTTTTAGATATAATTAATTATATGCTCGGCTTGTGTTAGTGTAGGTTACACCTGCGAATATTTGACTCATAAAATGATTAAGGCAAAACCCTTCATTTGTCTTAAGCCTGTTTTAAGACTTAGGTAGGACGTCAGCCTAGGCCCCAGGTTTTTTAAGAAATGGATGCATGACGCCACCGCGACACGTGAGTTGTCAAGTAAATCAACAAAAGTTAAACGTGTAAGATTCTGGTAAAATAATACCTAGCTACATTGTTTGTATTATTATTAATTTATCAATACGAAGTCAGAGCAAGACGACCTCATTAATGTAAATGCAAAAAATTATAAAAAACAACACTTTACGTGTCAAATTTTGACACATTTTATACATAATATAATAATTTTATTGGGAATTGATTAATTCGATTTTTTACTTATTTATTCATGGCTTGTGCTTTATAAATCAAAATCATATTTTCATACACGTATTTAAGATTTTAATTAATATTTTCTGATTTATGCTGTTGTGGTGAAATATAATAAGAAATGAGTAAAACAATGCAGCAAACGAATCCGGCAACCCCAGCGATTCCAGTAATCTTCAGCTTTTATTTTAAGTTTTGATTAGTGGCTCGGTTAGCTTACATTAGTAAATTCGGAATTGATATCCTTGTATAGTATTTATAAGTCATTTATGAACTCATGCTATGTGTTCTGCATTGAGATTTATCTGAGTATTTCATTAATGTATCCATGTATAGGCACACAATTGTCTCAAATTTTTACCTACATTGACAAATAAATAATATCTATTACTACGGCAAGCAGTGACCATAAAACCTGATCATCTTCCTTTAGAATTTCGTCACCGTGAGTAGAAATTGGTAGCCGTAATGGTGATTGATATTTTAGGGGTATTTAAGACCTGTGAAGCCTGTACGCACATCATCGTCGCTATCGAGGAGTATTTATCCGTGTGAGAGTCCAATGGGCGTTCGGCAGAACCCGTGGACTCCTACAACACGCCGTGGCCCCATCGCAGCTGAGGCCTCCAGTCCTGGTCCAGCAGTCGTATCACTTCCTACACTTATAGGTAAAATTATACACACAGCATGCATTTTCGTAGCAGTGAAAAGAAAATAGTCGTAGTGGTATTGTGTAGTATTCAAGAACACATTTGAACGTTTAGTTTAGAATATTGAGTTAAGAACAAGGTAGTATTCACGAAACTAGTTTTTAATAAAAAATAGTCGCTGGTTCTTAATTCCTATTTATGACGATAGTGGACAAGATCGATTGACAAAACTTGCATAATAATTATGGAAGATACCGCTTGTACAAAAAAATGATTTATGTCGAACGAAATATGAAATTCTAATGAGTTGATCAACAACGATAATGTGTAGTTCAAATATGTATCCGAATTTAATAAAATGTTGGAAAATACATTATTTTCTTATGCAAAACAGCGATTGTTTATAATGTAACGTGAAGTTGTTACAATGGTAATGTAGTATTTACTTTATTATATATGTATATGTTCGCGTGGTGTTAGTATGGTCATTTCTTTCGTCGCATTATTTCGACCGTATTGTTCACGTTCTGTCGGCTCTCGTGCGCTCGCGCTTACGTCACCCATCCCACTCCAATAGAGGTTGTGTTTTGAGTTGTGAGATTATCGCGCACCGCAAGTACCGGCCTTGCTCGTCCGCTGTGTTGATATACAAAGTGAGATCATACTTATAATGTTATTCGCCAAATAACTTCGCACACTTATTTATAGTTTTATTAGTAAGTAAATTAGATTGATTGAAATTGTGTTTAGCACTTGTTTGTACGGATTTTTTAGTATGTAAGTATTTTATATAGCACCTTCAAGTTTATTTGCACCTTATACAGTAGTAATAGCTAACGTCAAGTTGATAAGTGATAGTTTTCTATAAAATAAGTTTTAAGGCATTTCTAGGAAGCTTCATCGTCACTGCTATAATAAGTGTTTTGGTAAGAGCGTAGGCGAAAACATTGACCCTGTCCAAGGTAAGCTCTATCAGTGCGTGCGGTACACAATATGGTGTGACATTGACCAAGCGGCTCGCAATTACTTAGTATGTTATACATCGCGCATTCTGTAAATTATTCTTAAAAATATATATAAATTTAAAAACTATAAAGAATTCGTCATTTACGATTCAGTCTCTCTTTTAAATAAGTCTGAATGTATTCTGAGACATTTTATTTTTAATGCTCGACACTGTTAACATATGTACGTCTGGAGATATTCTATATTCGTTTCCTAAATAAAGCCGTAAAGGTGTTCTTAATTAATGGATTTCTAACATGGCTTTTCTAACTAAAGCATGGTGACAAAAAATTACAAACCAACCTTACTTATGGTGAATCTATGGAAAACACTACTGAATTTCATCATAATTATAAGCAGTGCAAGCTGACAATACATTTTTCTATACCTATAACAATATCTTCCAGTGTTCTGTTTATAGTTTTTAACTGTGGTGTGGAATTAATTCATTGTTGTAATGCAGGTAAACCACCTCAAGAATCACGCAGACCTCGTGCTCCAGCTTTCACCTTCGGTCACAAGCTTGATCCACCTGGCACCAACTCTAGAGCTGGCCCTGGACCTGCGACATACAATACAGAAGGAATGACGGCAAAAGGTGAGTTATACCTTATGACCTCTTTTCTCCACAAAAGCACAAAAGAGAAATTTTTGTGTTGTCACAATTGTGCCGGTTAAAGTGAATCGATGGCATCAAATCCATAAAGGAGTTGCGTGTTCAGTGGATATTTTGCCGAAACTACTTACCAAATCGCCTGCCTACGACAGTCACATGATTTGGGCGTCAAAGCGGTCGTTTAGAACCTATAAAATTTGGTTGATATTGATTAGAATAGTCTGTTAAGGAAACTCAACGAAACTATCAGCACATATGCTATAACTTTACTTCCTAATAGAGGTATTATAATGGAAGGCCTAGGTCACAAAGCTTGACCGCTTAATTGGTATTATATTGATTTTAAATTGCTGACCTCGCCCATTTGCCGGATACCACGTAACTAGTAGAGCACATCCAGCCTGACGACTGTAACGTATGTAGCAATCGAATTTACTTGTTCTTGTCTCGTATAATAGAATCGTGGGTAGCCGTCCGCAATTGTCGTTTACTGGATAATTGCCCGGGTTGCCTATAGTTGAGCAAAACCGTTTATCTTCCTATAGACAATTATACAGTCTGCCGCCCACGAATTATACGCAGTATTTAGTCTGTTTGTCTAACTTGCCTGCTTGTTATATGAAGTGTCAGTCATTATGTATGGAATATGGAAGTAACATATATGCATGCAGGTCTCAAAAAAATTTTGCCTATTAAAATGGTCTTGTGGGTTAAATGAAATAAATATTTCTTCCAGAAACTTCAGTTTTATATTTGTTTATATTGTGATTCATGCTGCGACACATAATCTGTAAGTGGGCCATGACTGCAGTCTAATTTGCATAAGCGATGTCGTCTGCAGTATTGTTTCATTCCAGTTAACTTAGGCATTTAAAGTATTTTAACTAGTTACGTGACTATTTTCATTTTCTCAATTTATACTTGCCTCAGATAACTCAGCTATTAGCTTTATTGTAAAAGTATAATCTGCATAAATAATTATATTTTTAGTAATTCAATGAAAAGGTAAAAATTTTTTTTTTTAAACTTTGCCCCACACTGGGAATTACTAATGTATCGTGGGTGCGTTTACAAACATACATGACACATGCACAAACACCCAGACCCGGAACAATTTTAGTTGTCCCGTGCGGGAATTGAACCCGCGACACGCTGCGTAGCAGCCAGTTGCTCAGCCACTACGCCAAACGTGCCGTCAAATTACGCTTGGGGCAGTTTTTTCAAGATCACCCGTCACGACGATCACGGTCGATCATGATTCGACATATACGTTGTCATTGAATTTTGCTTGCTATTTAGGATGTCATTGACTCAAAACACAATGCGTAGGTGCAAAATAAATTCAATGGTTTTGATTTATTTATTTTATTATACGCCTAGCGCTATTCATGTAATTGATTTGGCCCAATTTTGCCCTTCACTCATTCATCAGTCATGACCATTGTTAATGGAAAATTAGCAATGTTAAATAATAAAAATAAAACCAGTATTTATCGAATCAAGAATGAATGTACCATACGTAGATAATATCGCAGTCGTATATGTTTATGTTCTTAATTGGAGAATTACTGTGGCATTGGATGATCGAACAGTTGCTAAGTTTCTCCGGCTGCGACTGCATTTGGCCGATGTCGCCAAATAAGTCCGTATGTGCGAAGGTGATCGGCTGACGGTGAGTCAGAGCCTTCGTGTAGGTGCTCAGCACGGACCCTGACTGTGTCGGTCCTATACAGGCTCAGTCGCGCATCCAAGCTTCACTCGTCACTACACCGTACCTAGGGCTTGTTCAAACAAGTTGTGTTTAGGCTATCAGTGCTAGATTTTCGAGTGCAGTGCTTCAGTATTAGCTGTGTGGATTTATTTGGTAAAATATTTTTTATTTATTTTGTGTTACTTGTTGTCCTTTGAAATAATTTATGTTTTAATTAGGATTTATGTATTTCTTTAATGGTTGGAAAGTGTAGGGTACCTATGCATAGTTCTTATTATCTAAGTAACACAGGTATTTTAATGATATAAGTCAAAATTTATGGTCTTGTATCAACAAGTATTATATTTAGCAATGAAGAGGTTTCTTTTTTATTTCAATTAATGGTAACTGCAAACGATAACTTCAGTTATTAAAAATAAAACATTTATAGTAGGTAGTAGCTACCTATAGTTATTACAGCAAAGATACTTTGGAATACAGGCTTGACTACAGCTTATTTCTTCGTGCTACGTTCGCGTAAGTCAGCTAAAGAGCCTATTATGTTTTCTTTATTGGTAAAAGTTGTAGGTAGGTAAATACTGCAACATTATCTACCTAAACTGGGTTACTACAGTCTAGCTACGTTTCCCAGTAGGTACATTTAATTTCAGTCCATCCAAAGGTAACCAGGAAGAAATCGCTGATCGCGATAGGGCCGGCCATTGTATCGCACTGTTACTGTATGATACTTGTATTTTTGTCCTGTATTTGGTATAGAATAATAAATATTTTATTCGATTCTATTCCCATTGCATCTTTCGATAGTTTTTCTTTTGTGGATAAATTGAAACTAGCACTTTTTTAAGCTTATTTTAGTAAAACAATATACTTTACGCGAAAAGAAAGAGTATGTGTATTCTATTGATATAAACTACTTTTATAGAAAAACCAACTTATGTTTGAAAAATAACAATTTTCCTGAATACAGTGCTAGTACATACATGTGTCCAAAATGTACTAAAATAAGTAATTTTCAACCCTTTATCTTATCACTGTTCAATACCTTGATTAAACTATTTAGGCCAGCTTACACCACTGCTCACCAATACCACCATTATCCATCATATTCAAACATCACTCTGTCTCTGTAAACTTGAACTGAAGGTTACAATATTGTCAAGACGTAAATAATACATATTGTACATATCATATCATCATATGTGATATTGTTACAATAGTTATGTACAACGTTTCGCTTGACCGAACAAGCAGGACGCTCTGGGGCGCCGGCGGCGTCTCTGCACGGTCGCTGGCCGCCGCCACGCGTGGCGCCGACTCCTGCGCCGTGTGACTACGAGCCAATCAAGGCGGTCCGTGCCGTCTACGATCACGCTCCGGCCTTCTCCATCGGCCTGCGTGTGAACCCCCCTCAGCCAGGCGGCAAAACGCCAGGTGTCCTCACGACCTTTTCGTAGCATGCTCTGCCTCTGCCTTTGGGCATGTAGTTGAACTTGAAATCCTCAATGCAACTTCATTAAGCTTTATCTTAAATTACTGTTTTTGTAACTGTAGGTCAGAGGAGCATGCAAGTATCGTATAGTTGCACACATGAGTTTATATTTGTTTACATTTGGTACCTACTTATATTTTGCTTGTATTTAGATATGAATTTGCGTCGCTGACTTTATTTTTAACTTGAGTTTGTTTTCGTGTAGCGTTGAGCTCATTCAAAGATTGCTATAGTCTTGTAATGCTGTTCATTGTATTTGTCATCGTTTATTTTGAACCGTTGTGTTTTCTTACTATTGCATTAATTTGAAGCCTGACGCTGTTCAAGGACCCGGCACTATCTAGCTCTCCTGACATTCATTGTTATTCGATGCCTGATGTCATTTTTATTTTTTTTCATTAGATGTTCTAGTGACACATTGTTTTGTTCAGTTATGATTTATTACTTTGCTTTGTAATGCTAACATTAATCATGCAGAGTATAAAGTTAATAACAAGTTATTTAGAACATAATTGTTTCAAAATTGGCACTGTCTTTAGAATTCTTATTGATTAGGATTTTCATTGAGTCATGTTATAAACTTTAGATTGTTTTGTTTTCAGCGCCGAACACATACTCCATGCCCCCGGTGCTTGGAGAAGCAAAAGAGGGTGGTAAACGTGCAGCGCCAGCGTTCAGCATCACGGGACGTGGTAAGACATCGGAGTCGAAGATCCCGCTACCGGGACCAGGCACCTACACCACCGATAAAGCATCTGCAGTGCTCACTAAGCGCCCCCCTGCATACACCATTGCGCCGAGGCGAGAGCCGAAACCACCGACAGCTATCGTACCCGGACCCGGAGTCTATTGCCCCGAAAAGGTAATAAAAAAGCTTTTTTCATTACCCACTAATGTAACAATAAGTTGTGGATTTGAATGTCTGTTAAATTTTAATAATCATGCAAAAAGATTTTTAAAAATCTCTCTAGTAGGCATTTTTATTCATTTGCGTTTGAGACCTTGTTAAAACCGCTGGGAAAAGCTAGTTGGTTTTAAAACGTGGTAAAATGATAAACCAATGATGATGTCATCTTCTACCTCATAGTATCCTTGAATGTTTTATATTCTTATACTACATATTATTTCAAATGATTAAACTTACCTATATAGTGAAAAATAACCATAACCATTATTATGTTGTCCTGTCTTTATTTTATTGCTTAAATTAATCATTATCTGTATTATCTATGTGAAATAGTCCGAGTCGTCGGCGAGGTGAATGATGTCAGCGCGCTCGTAAATGTTGTGCATATATTAATGTCAGAATTGAATGCTTCCTAAATTCACTCCACGCGGAAGCATACTTCAGTGCCGGTTACGCCCGCACAGAGGGGTTGTATTGCGTAGTGGGCGCGCATTTGCAACTAACAATCTGACGCCATGAGCCTTCCGCCTATTAATATCGACTTTGATTAATGTCTCAACAAGCGATCCATCCTTATTGTTACGTAGAACATATAAACTGGAGACAAAATGCTGCCCTGTCTCTTTGCATCTACAGTAAAAAATTGGGATATTTTATAATTTACCTCCTTCTTTATATGTTCTACAAGAGATGTGTTCTTCCTTACATCATCGCACGTACTAACATTGGGGGTGGGTGGCAGGTGTGCGTGAACTTGCCGTGGGCGCCTGCGCATACGTTCGGCATCCGGCACTCGCAGTACGCGGGTCAAGCCGTACTCCATTCTGCACCTGAAGGAATCGCCGCCATCTAACCAACATCTATCTGTAACAAGAATTACTCATCCACTTCACCATTCGCCGCTATGCTTTGTGGGAGTTAAGAACTTTACATCGTTCTAGTGTATTTATTTATTTTGTGATGTATATAAAATTGGTTATTAAAATATTCTTCTAAAAAATCAGTTTAACAATAAAATTATGTATTATCAGAAAACTATACCTTTAACATAACCTACATTTAGCCATTTATTATATTTATTTATGCCTGGAATTTATAGGGCATTTAATATTTTTTGCATGTTATCGCTGCTTCTAGTGATCGTCTATTAACCAGGTACTTATTCAAGTATTTAAATATCATTTACATGCTATTGTTTCACCTTTAAAGTAATTATTTCTGCAATTTCAGGGTAAAAGAACAGTGCGTGACAAACCAGCAAGAAACACTTTTTCAAGAAAAATGAAGCTCGAAAAGTCTGAACAAGTTCCTGCACCTAATGCTTATAGTCCCGAAAAGGCAGATAGATTACTCAGGGAAAAATCACCGGCATTCTCATTCGGGACTAAATCCGAAATTATTAAAATACATAATGCACCTGCTCCTAACATTTATTCACCAGAAAAATCTATTAATTCGCTCAAAAATGGACCTAAGTATACATTGGCAGGTAAAGGTGTGGCCGAAAAGCATGATGTGACTCCTGGGCCAAACTACTATAGCCCCCAAAAGGCTGATAAGATTCTTCACGAAAGTTCCCCTTCGTATACAATGCGTTCCAAAGAAGTAGTTGAAAAGTTTGAGCAAACACCAGCCCCAAATAACTACTCGCCAGAAAAGTCTATACATATGTTAAATGGTGGACCTAAGTATACTATTTTAGGCAAAGGAGTGTGTTCTAAATTAGCTGAAACTCCAGCACCAAACAGTTACTGTCCTGAGAAGGCTGACAAAGTTCTGCACGAAAGCTCACCTGCTTATACATTCAGGATTAAAGATCAAACCGTTCTGCGTAGTGAATCACCAGCTCCTAATGTTTACGCTCCTGAAAAATCGATTCATATGTTAGATGGTACACCTAAATTCACTATAAGCGGAAAAGGTCACAGTGATAAAATTGAAAATACTCCAGCTCCTAATGCTTACTGTCCAGATAAGGCAGATAAAATCTTGCACGAGTCTTCACCAGCATACACGTTTAGAGTAAAAGATCAGATCGTGAAAACTGATAATACTCCAGCACCTAACGTGTATGCACCAGAGAATTCTGTGCTAATGTATCATAGTTCACCTAAATTTAGCATGGCGGGAAAAGGCCAGACACTTAAAACAGATAACGTACCGGCACCCAATACGTACAGTCTCGATAGGTCTGATAAACTTCTTCATGAGTCATCACCCTCATACACTTTCAGACCAAAGATTGCTACAAATAAGCCAAGTGATACACCAGCGCCGAACAATTATGACCCGCACTTATTAGACGGAACTCCTAAATTTAGCTTATATGGCAGAGGCCACGATGCGAAACCTTCAGATACTCCTGGCCCCAATGTTTATGATCCTCATTTATCTGATGGAACTCCCAAATATACTATGGCAGGAAGAGTTCCTGAAAAGAAAGTGTCTGATGTGCCAGCTCCTAATGCATATGATCCCCACCTGCCCGATGGTACTCCAAAATTCTCTTTAACTGGCAGAGGACATGATGCGAAACCATCTGATACCCCGGGGCCGACCAGCTATGATCCTCATTTACCTGATAATTCTCCGAGATATACGATTTCTGGAAAAGGGCAATCTGGCAAGCCTTCTGATACGCCAGGTCCAAATGTGTATGATCCACATTTATTTTCCAATACTCCTAAATATACCATATCAGGCAAAGGACCGGATTCTAAGATTTCTGATTATCCTGCACCTAATAAATACGATCCCCATATTTTAAATGGTACCCCAAAATTCACCATGGCTGGTAAAGGACACCCTGAAAAGATTGATAACTATCCAGCTCCAAATGCATACAACCCTGAGAAAGGTGATAAGGTATTGTTGGAGAATTCTCCTGCATATTCATTTAGAGTTAAACATCCAGATCATAAGCCAGAAGACACGCCTGGACCCAATACATATGACCCTAGTAAGTATGACTACATGTTAGATGGTGCGCCTAAGTACACTTTTGGAACAAAAGGTCCGGCTGATAAACCATCGAACAATCCTGCTCCTAATGCTTACAATCCAGATAAAGCTGACAAAATGCTCTATGAGCATGTGCCATCGTATACGTTCCGACCAAGAATAGATACTGATAAAATACTGAATACCCCAAGTCCGAATGCTTATAATCCTGAAAAAGCAGACAACGTTACTCATGGCCATTCCCCTGCCTACTCTTTAGCCCCAAGAGGCAAAGAAGGTAAAATAAACGATACGCCCGGTCCTAATGTATACAATCCTCAGAAAGCTGATAAGATTCTGTTAGACAGTGCACCTAGATACTCGTTTAGAATAAAGACGAATCCTCACAAGCCGGACGATGTACCTGCACCGAACAGCTACAATCCTGACAAAGCAGACAAAGTATTATTGCATTCGGCTCCTCAATACTCTTTTAGAATCAAAACTGATACCGTGAAAGCCGCTGATACTCCAGGTAAATAAAAAAAAACTTATGACTTTAATTTAAAATTGTTATCATGATCAGCATTATTTATTCGTAAATATATTCTAGCTCCGAATTCCTACAATATCCCAACGCCCGTTGAAACTCCGTTATACACGATTTCGGGTAGACATAAGGAACCGATAGATGAGCGGTTGAAGGTGCCGGCTCCGGGTACTTACAACCCCGAGAAGGGTTACAAGTTTATGTTGACTTACTCTCCACAGCACACTTTTGGTATTAAAATACATACAAATAAATTCGCTGATACCCCTGGTGAGTTAAATAGTTACCCTGGACATAGTGGTGATCCTAATCATAGTAACAAAGCATGGCGGATTAAAAACTAATATTAATAATTGGAATTTTGGAATTTAACAAAACTTTGAAGTGGGCTTAACATTTAATATTATAGGCCGAGAGGATTACCTGATAATTATACTAATAACAAGAGAATTAGAAAAAAATGCCGACAAAAGTGTTTAGGTTGTTTCTTAATGAATTTAATTATTTTCAGCTCCGAATTCATACCGCATTCCGTCTGTGTTGGACACTCCAGTGTACACAATGTCGGGACGCCACAAGGTGCCTGTGGACGATCGCACGCGAGTGCCCGCGCCTGGCACCTACTCCCCCGAAAAGGTAAATCAAATTCGTATTGCATTAAATACCTCCAGCTCTATCTAGTACCGCTATATGTACTCATAGCGGTATGTTACTGTAAAAGCCCAAAATACGGTCAATCTTAAGATATATCAGTAAAGCCTAAGATTTACCATAGGGTTAAAATCCGAAATCTTCCGTGATCAATGTGATCATAGTTAATTTACAATTATTCATTTTGACTTGGTAAATATAAGTTTTTACCTTATTGACATGATAAAAATTAAAAATAAATATGTTTCACTCCTAGACATTTCTAAAAAAATCGTTGGTAAAACCTAAGATTTACCGAGTGGGTGATTTACAGACAAAAGACATTTATGTCATTTGTTTTAGTATATTGCGAGTATTACCAAATATACATATTATATTTGTAAGTAGTTGTTGTCTTAACTAAATAATCCAATATTAAAGAGGCACAAAATATCATATTTTATATTACTAAGTTAGTTATGTAATTCATAGTTCATCCCAGGCGTAAAGGTTGCTTGTAATTTTTTATGTGTACAAAGATTTATTTTCGGGTATACAAAAAATAACGTTATAGACACATGCGTAAAGACTAAATAGCATCTCCAAAATGTATGTTTTAATACTATAATTATATTTAAGGTATTGAAAACAAAATTTTTGTGGTTTCAGGTGCAGGTCAATAGAACGCCGCAAATAACCTTCGGTATCAAACACTCACCTATGTTAGGACAGCTGAAACAATTAGAGCCACAACGTCCAGCTGAGAGAACAATCACATCATCTACCGATAACTCCAGGGAAGTCACTCATGTGCAAAGGACTGTAATCAACCAGAATAGGGAGCAGCTTGATGATATCAGAAATGTTAATCAACAAATAGCGGATTCAAACGAAACGAATGAAATACACACTCGCGCGCACGTCACTCAATTGAAACACGACAGTGACATTCGAAGCTCCACAGTTTCTCCAGATCCAGTTCAGCACCAAGAATCTCTAACACAAGATATCGTGTGGATTCCAGAGAAACCGATACGTCGTGGTTCCTACACTATCGAAACGAACGACGGCAACGGATATTCTGAGCACTACCAAAACAGTGAGATTATTCCTGTAGAGAATGGAATTATTAGGACCGCAGAACAAGGGGAAAGAGGTGGCCGGTGCACTGAGGAAAGGAGTAACGAAGTTATTAGCAGGGAAGGTTTTGAACAGAATGTTGAAAGGAATGTGAGAAATGCAAGTGCTCATGAGAAGAAGCAGGCAGCTACTGAAGAAGTGCGTTCCAACACTGATGTCCAAAAACTTGCCAACGGTGGTATTTCTAAGACAACGACCACGACTACTATAAGAAAGGTAGGGACCGCGGCCAGGACAGCTAATGAATCCACTGCAGTTACCCGTACTGCTACCGTGGTGACGTCACGCGACATTGGCGTCAAGTAACTCGAGCCGATTGAACATAAGCTGTAGCATTGATCCTACCAACATGACCTAATAATCATTATAAATATTTTTGAATAATTAACTATTATAAGTCGCCTTTGATATTTTTATGATTATAAAAGCTTTACTCTACTATTAATGCAAGCTATATTTATTAATTTATTTACTTATATTATTTCGATTCGTTTTTCTATGCATATTATAGAAAAATGAAATTTCTTGATTTACAATTTTAATGATTTCTTTAAAACTTTTTTGAAATTTAATAATAAGTAAAATGTTTTGTTTTACTATATATTAACATTAAGTACTAATATTGTTATACCATGAAAATTTTATTAATAAAGTTACTATTACGTACTAAGTTTTTTTTTGAGAATATTTCTATTCTATAGTTGGTTTATTATGTTTTTTATAGTGACTTTAGTTTATCATATTAAATGTTTGAATTCGTAGTAAAAGAATATGGTTAGACACACTGCTGGACGAAATACTTCCTATAGTATATATTATATTACGAACTGGGCTAACTTTTTATATTTGTGTGTACCTAAAACTTACATAAAAATTACAGTAGGAAAAAGCTTTTGTTGTTGATGTTTCTGAGAATTATTAAATTAACAGTCGGGAAAAAATGTAGATATTTTTTCCCCTTATCATTCAAAATATTTTACATTGTGTAGTTGTTATTTTTTTTATCTGACTCACGCATAATCACGGCGGATGTGTGGCCACGGCCGTACTCACTTCAGAGCGGAAATTTTACGAATGTAGTACTGGATAACTGGACAGTGAACCGAACTGTGCGCCCACGCTACTCCCTGCAACAATAGCGCGACACAATGACGCCTAGATAAACTGACGTGAACTGTAGGAATGTAACAAAAAAACGTTCAAATGTCGTATGTTTTTGGGATCCTAAGCGATAATTAAATATAAAGAAAGATAACATGAATTATGCTTTTTCGGAATATTGTTATCTTTAAATGAACACGGACAGTTTGTCATTTTTGTTTCTTCGATAACAATATTGAGTATAACAATATTGGCTTTGTCTGATGATCGAAAATTGAAACATGAAACAATCATTAATAAGGCTATAGAAAATCGTGGGAAGAGAGAGCTCTTTTAATTACTCGTAGCTTACTTACAGCTAACTAGGTATTCCCTACGATTTTACTTTTTTTTTGTATGGCCTCTCGTAGGTCAAACTAAAAAGTTGTCGACTGCTTAACCGGGCTTGCCTGTGAAGTGCCTTAAATAAATTTAGGGCCTCCAGCTAGGGCTTAACTTACAAAACTAAGCGACTACACGCTAAGGGCACCCCCTAGTGTGGTACGGGCCTCGCCTTAGGGCGTCGCTGGGGGAGGACAGCAAGGGACAGGCTGGATCAGAATATTATTATAATCGAGAATTTTAAAGCCATTAGCTCAGCTCGCGGGCTGGCTCGTTGAGCTAGGTCGTCGCGGCGGACCTCGGTGGCGAGGTCGATACGAAGGCGGTACCTAATACGATTTTACGTCCTCAGGGAACTACTTCAAGCATCCATCAAATCATTCCTTAGTGGATGTAACAACATTCAACAGGCAACAACTGCCAAAATTTAAGCCCCAACGGTTAGGGCTCGATGTCAAGAGAAGTAATTATAAATGCTAAAACAGCTTGTACCTAACAAGCTGTAAACTGCAGTTTCACCCTCCAGATTATCTCGGAAACAGGAAACAGAGGGTTAGAGTGGGCCAGTACACAAGTGTAGACGCAAACACGTTATACGGTGTCCCTCAAGGAAGCGTACTGGGACCTACATTGTTCCTTGTTTATATAAATGATCTTTGTAACATCAATATTCTAAACACACGTGTATTCTCTTACGCAGATGACACTGCTATAATCTTTACTGGAGACACTTGGCAGCATGCTAAACTTAGTGCCGAGTCTGGCTTGGCTAAAATCGCCAAATGGCTAAGAGTGAGTCTGCTTACACTTAACATCACAAAAACAAACTACATTTGTTTTAGTGCCTCTCAACGTACACAACCAGAGAGTGAGTTCAATATAAAAATTCACACTTGCGATAACGGTCAGAGGTCAAGCTGTGGCTGCTTAACCATCAACAAAGTATCCCACACTAAGTATCTCGGTGTTATAGTGGACCAGAGATTATCTTGGTACCCACACATTGAGCACGTTGCCAACCGAGTCAGGAAATTAAGTTGGGTGTTCCGGACTCTTAGACACGTGGTTCCCACGAGTACTAGTGGTTGTTTAGGCCACCAAAAGGATTTTCTGAGGATGATTTATGTTGCGCTTGTCCAGTCAGTACTCTCTTATTGTATACCTGTCTGGGGTGGTGCAGCGAAAACTAAATTCTTAGTGGTTGAGCGAGCACAACGCGCTCTTATCAAGTGCATGTACTTTAAAAAGAAGAGATATCCTACCGAAGATTTATACAAAACAAGTAACTTGCTCTCGGTGAGAAAATTGTATGTTACACAAATTGTATTAAAAAAACATATGCATCTTTCATATGACCCTAGCATGATGTCTAAGAGAAGAAAATACATGATTATAAACATGCCTAGAACAAGGACCTCACTTGCCAGTATGCAATTTGGTAAACGATCTGCTACGCTGTACAACAAGATCAATAAATATATTTACATTTATCCTAAAAACTATTATATTAGTAGAAAAATGATTATGGAATGGATAAAAACACTTACCTACAATGACACCGAATTACTTCTGAAAATTTAACACATACACACCCCGACACTCATGTAATCACCCACATTTACAGACTACACTCTCACTCACATACACTCACACATACTCTTACACCCACTAATACACACACTTCATTTAATTTAATTTCTTAGTTTTAGTATAAAAACATACGTCTTGTTTGGCTTTATGACATGTATTGTTACGGAAGAGCGGAGTCTTCTAACACAGGCATAACCTGCCTAAAAGAAGACTCCAACCATAAATATTGTAAAAACTTAAATTGCCTTACCAATAAAGTATTATTATATTATTATATTATTACCCGCGTCCCCAGGGAACTACTTGACGCCCCGGATAAAAAGTTTCCCATAACCTTCTCTAGTGTTCAAGCTATTTCGATAATACTCGTAAATATCGTTTAAATCGGTTGAAGCGTTTTACTAATGAAAACGTAAAAAAACACTCATTTTCTCGGGATAGATTAAACCATAGTCAAAATCAGACTGATAAAACAAAAAAAATCTAAATAAGATTATATCAAAATTAACTGAGGTGCCTGAAAAGAAGCGCCTTTCTTTTATTTATTTTCGGATGAGATATTATCAAATGATTCCTACCGCCATGGGTGGAGTGGGAGGAAGTGTCTGATTGTTACTGACTAAAACCCATGTTCCTTATTCCTCAGCCCTTTTTATTCCTATTTTTTGTAACTCTTCTGAACATCCCGCAGAGTCCGAGAGGCGCCTGACTTACGGTCAAGGTCTGGTTTAAAATATGTACCTACCATAAAAAGGTAATGATTATTAAATAGTAATGCAGGATCCAGTTTAAAAAAAAGCTTCTGTTTAGTACGCAGTGCGCAGAGAGCGAGTAAACTTTTTTGTTAAGAATCGCACCATAGTGTCGCCATGACGCCACCGAAAAACAGTGGTGCTAAATTAATTTCCTATGACGACAATGCGGCATTGAACACTCCAAGGCTGAAAACAAAGTTTTCTTACTGGGTACGATTATGTTTAATAATAAACAATCATGAAATACGTTTCCATGACCTTTTGTAAGCACCCTTAATTTCAATATCGTAATTTTGTCGTTGAACACCACGGTGAAATATACATCATTTTCACATTTATAACATGCTATATAAGAAGGTGCCAATAAAATAGTGTAAAATACAGAAACCTCTATAATTCTCGCGCATATATTTTTTTAAAATTAAAACACTCCTTTATCTTAATACTTTAGTTACTTGCAAACACGCGATAATATAAAAATATAACTCATGAATTATATACAATATTTTAATTCATGTCGAACATGTTTTAACATTTTCAGGTAGGTATGTATTTTCCCAAGTAAAGTTGAATGACATGAAAAGTGTAATCTAAATACACAAAAGATATTTAAATATGAGCCTCTATATTTTTCCCTATTTAGATATTTTTGCTTATTGCCGCCCTAAAGAATCCGCTCTGTCTCTCTCTCATGAGCATTAAATACCGGTTGCGTTCTCAGCTTGTGATTTAGCCCCGGGGTCCACTATACGGAACATACGAATCCGGGGCCAGACGTTTCCAAATTGACCTGAAATCGTCAATTTGGAAACGCTTTTGTGTTTCCATATTGTATTATTCTGCTATTTAAGATTCTTGCACAAATCCATTATGTAATCGTGAACATTTACGAATATAACCATTGTTTGTATGTTGACGTGCCTTGGAAAGAGCAACGTTTAAATATTCAACACTGAGAAAGCAAACACTGCTCCAAACATGTAATACATCTGGACGTAGCAATAAACAAATCATAACTAAATGTGGTCATGTTTGAACGTGGCCTATTGGTCTATTTTCTTGTTGTGTAACAGAAGCATTTGCAAAATTATAAACATATTAAAAGTTTAAGCATGAGATTTTTTCGATAGTATATATAATGATAATAATCTGCCTTTTTAGGGTTCCCCCATGTCTGACTGTTCCCGGCATAGCTCAGAGGTTCTTGGCACTAGAAAGCTGAAATTTAGTTTAGATATGTATATTGATCATACCGACAGTGGTGAAATAAAATTGCGAAATATCTAGCTTTTAAGTGCAAATTTTTGTGCGATACGAGCATCCCCATGTGATAAAACATAGAAGTAGCACATGTGATGAACTTATAAGAAAAACTATCGCGGCTAAACAGGCTTAACCGGTTACAGAATTATAGTCGACTAACTAAGACCTACTACGGAACCCTACTGCGCGTGGCCTGACACGCACTTGGCCGGTTTTTCCAACTATGTTATGGTCTGCTTCTATACTTACCAACTAAACTAATTACTAACTAAGCTTCTAAACTAATATTATAAAGAGAAAGGATTTTAATACAGTTGCTTCACACAAACGGATAGGTAAGGTTAGTGTGGCAACTGCCTATCTGACTACATAACACAACCCTGTTAGTGGGTAAAACCATTCATATCAGCAGTCAATAGTCAGCAGTCTTACGGCTTATCGTGATTTTGGAGGACGAAGGGGTTTCGCTATGACAAAGATGGGCACTCATCCTCTCCAAGCGTAAACTAACTTTAATCGATAGATCCGTGCGTCTGTTACTGAGCCCTAAATATTATGGGATATTATATTAACTCAAAATAAATATTAAATTATTATCCTGCACTGGACGTCTTTCAATTTATTGAGATTAGAACGAAGCTGATAAGGTTAAATTTCATCCCAGACGCTTAAAATCCATTTTATTCGTTCGCTACAATACGTCTTCATTACTTTAGAATGGAACGGATGAAAACAATTTTCGCTACCTTGACTTCTATTGAAAATTTTCACAATCCATTTAATAAAACACCCCTTTGACGTAGGTAAGAAATGCGGCCATGACGTAATTGCATTTATGGTTTATCGACACTCTTTTAACACCTCAATATATATAGGTATAGTAGATAGGTATGTAGGTAAGTGATTAAGTTTTCAACACGGAATGTAAAACCAGAAGTAACTATAAATATTTGTGTGTAGAAATAGTACGCGTATGAAGCGTACGCAAGTGGTTGATTCGATAAATAAAAGATATGGATGTTTTTATGACCTAAATAGTTCAGTAGGTACATTGTCGAATTGGGGACTTAAGCTGTTATGATTCAATGTTAGTTTATGATACTTTTATCTACATACAATATGTAAGCTGACTATTTATTTTGTGTGTATTCTTCAATTAACATTTAATTAATTTGTGAATGGTATCACAAAAAAAACCCAGTAAAGTGCGTGTCGGGCCCCGTGCAATAGGGTTCCGTAGTAGGATTTAGTTAGCCGACTATAATTTTGTAACTAATTAAGCCTACGAACCTATGAACTTAAAAAGAAAACTACGTCTACTGTGCTACGTGTGTCATTTTCAGGGACAGCCATTGAAAAGTACGAGGAGGGGGGACCGTCGTATCGAACAAAAATTAACTAGATATTTCGCAAATGTATTCCTAAATCTAATAATGGTCTTCACACACTTGTTCTATTTTTGAAAGACCTATCCGATGATAAATCACACGACGGGAGACAAAAATGATAGTTTTGGATATCCGTGTCTATGATTAACGAAAATTTCTGATTCATGCAAATGCTTTTATAAATTTCAGTAGGTACTTTGCAGGGTGTATTTGAGAAAAAAATACTGCGTATCTTTTTTGCAGCACATGTTTTTTTGCCTTATTTTATCGCAAACAATAGTCCCTGGTGATATCCATATTCAAATCTCAAAAAAACAGGAAACACTCGTAACTTGATTGTGGGTCGTTCGATTTTTAATTGGAATACATAATTTATTGGTTCGGTAAGTTTTGCTTGAGGAAATAACAGCGTTCCTAAGTCTGTAGGCCGTTTCGTTTCTAATTAAAAGCAGGGGAAAATGTCGTATTTATTCTTACAGTACTCAAGTTTTATACTGTTGGGCTAATTAACTGTTAACGTAAACAGACGCTAGCATTATTTTATTAAATAATAATATTAGGTATGTTTAATAACAAAGCAACTAGCAAGAGAGAATAACATCAAAGTGAGATGCAATGATCTATTATATGAATATGAATGCTGATAGATAACGTAGATCCCGGTTATTTAATACGACTAATATTTAATGTGTGTGTCTGCATTGCTGATCTAGTGCTCAACTATTGAGCATGAGATCCATCGGGTTATTTTCATGTTGGGTAAAGTTTCTCGAATTTGTTAAATTAAGGTGTTTTCATCAGCAGCCCGGGGTTTGAATTTGTGGGTAAGATCGTCCCCTGGGACATATGGGACTTAAACATAACGGCTGAATTAAGTGTACATACCTCTGCTATGGATACCCTTAAGGAACAACAGGGATGTTGTGTATTGTAAATCATCTGTTATATAGTTTTTCTATGTTGGAATATTTTTTATTTTTATTTATAACACGCTGGGCCGACGAACTTCGTACCGCCCCGTCATTAATTGTTTTTTGTAAATTATTGCGATATTTTTATAGTTATTCTGCTATTCGGGACGGAGAGAAATACAACAAATCAAAAACCATGAAAATCGGTCCAGCTGTTCTCGAGTTAAAAGTGTTCGAACTAACCCGACTTTGTTTTATATATAGATAGATTAAATCAAATTAATTCTTCACCTTTTGACTGACTATCCCGGACTGATCAACTGGTTTTGTGTAAGGTGAAAAAAGAAGTTATTCTCGCGTTTTCACCGACTTATGGTATCCAAACTATACTGAATCTATGTAGGTACCTGACTATGTAGCAGAATCGAATAACATTTCTAGTAGTAGTAGTAACACAGTTTATAAGGTATTTAGATTACAGATTTAGATAACACATATCTCTATGTAAATAATAATATATTTCGAATTTACAATTCTTACAATTTATATGAATTTATTGTATGGAAACTTGTGCTTTCGACCACGCGGCAGTGATAAGCTCGAAGTTCGACAATATTGCCATTCAGTGCACTTTGCACATCCAACACCGCAGGTAATGTATCTTACTAACCCCATTCATTTCCCATTATGTAATTTTATTTTTCTGGTCACGGAGGAAAGCAAAGAAAACTCTAATGCACTATTTGCTGGACAGCCAGTAAGTGCGGAGCTAATGAAGTAGGTACAATCACGCAACACAGCCGGCTGATTGACGTAATACTACCAACACAACCCGCACCCCGCGCCCCTACTGCCTGCCACCCCACAATAAACCAAATTAATGTTTGTCCCCGATAAGCATGTGTAGGTTCGACACCGCACACTACTAAGCTTATCGCAGAATCTTACTTGTGCATTTACATTTCATTGTCATAATAAAAGCCCGATATCTTTAACTAGCTTCTGCCCGCGACTTCGTCCGCGTGGAATAGTGGTGCTCCGCTCCTTTTGACCTTAGCGTGATGATATATAGCCTTTCTCGATAAATTTACTATCCAACACTGAAAGAATTTTTCAAATCGGACCAGCGGTTCCTGAGATTAGCGCGTTCAAACAAACAAACAAACTCTTCAGCTTTATAATATTATTAGTATAGATGATTTTAACCCAATAAATAGAAAGTTTTGATGTGATGTTTTTTTCATTATACAATCGAATCGATTTGAATTCATAGTTATTAGGTAGGTACATTTAGTGCATTAAAAACGTGCCTTATGCAAATACATAAGGATAGTTCCAGCTACTTGCCACCAGAGTAAGGTCATAAAACATCACTTATCAAAGACTCAAAGATAAGGTTTTTCATAGACAAAGACAATTGGACAATTTGGACATCCTGCCTTCAATTATATTTGTCGGTTCTGCTCGAGTCAGACAAACAATCAGTCTGTACCCGCCGCTGCGTTTTGTACAAGTTATTTTACCCGATTTGTTTCTCGGAATAACTACAACACTTTAAAGTTCCATGAATTGACAGCATAATGTACATATATTCGCAGGTTGGACATACATAAAGTAGGTGATATTTTAAGATCATTTAAGCAATAATGATCTTAAAATATCACCTACTGAGATTCCATGCAGTTTTGAAAAACTTTATTGAAATTACAACTTTTTACTGACCAGATAAAAAGTAGCCTAAAACCTTCTCCAGAGTCCCTTCTATCTCCGTACCAAATTTCAGCCTAATTGATCTAGCTGTTCACGTGTGATGCGATGACCAAGGGAAATAGAGATTAATTTTTATTTAATAGATAGAATAGAAGATAGATTACAACCGTTAGTGGTGCATGTTAACAAAAGACAGAAATTTAATAAACCTAAAATATTACCCATTATTTACATATACTTCGAGTTCATAACATTGGATGTCAATTGACTTTTGTAAAGGACAGAATATAATTATTAATGTTATATTAGCCTACCATTTACTCTATAAAGCGATCAATAATGACTTAATTAGGCATAGTTGTGTAATTGTTGAATATTTACATAGCCGTGGATAGCACCAACCTATGATTACATTGCTACGCGTGTTGCTAATGTATCGTAATTATTTTACTGCGTCAATGTACAGGTTTGTACGTTGTTATTAAACGGCAACAAACTTACACCTTATACTTTACTTGTTCAACTTGTAACGTTATACTGTACTGACTATAAGATAGAAACCTAAAAACAATGAAAAGCGACAAAGTGCGTGTCGGGCCTCACGCAATACGGTTCTGTAGTAGGTTTTAGTTGGTCGACTATAACTCTGTAACTGGTTAAGCCTACTTAGCCGTGATAGCTTTTCTTACAAGTTAGTTATATATGCTAAGTCCGTGAATTTTTCATAAGTCTAGGACCAGCCATTGAAAAGTTAGAGGGGAGGGGATGCTCGAATCGAACAAAAATATTTACTTAAAAGGACTTGATTTTTGAAAGACCTATCTAACGATACCCCACACAACAGGATTAGGGTTCCTTGTCGACTACGAAATCCTAAAATCATCGGGCACACTGCTTGAAGTCATCGGATGGGACGGCTATGTTACACGTGGCAAGAAATACTGATACTTCTAATCACGACCGGTAATTTGAATTTAGTGAAATCCACTGGGGTATGTTTCCAAGGATCATTTGTACTGCTTCATTGTAAGGTGTAACTTTTTCTTAACATCAGCTTCTTGGCAGCGACCTAAGACCTCGTATATGGCACCTGACCTTGGTGAAAGCTGGGCAGCCTGCAGACCTACAGTCAGGGTTTAGGCCAGTGTCCATCTGTATATATCTAGGTCGTAACTAGACGTGAGGCAACAGAAGTACAAGCACAAAATAAACAGTTACATATAAATTTACAAAAACTGAGTCGTTATTTTAGTCCCTACCAGCAAGCCCCTTTTTTATCGGTTAGGAAATCATCAAATGACTCCTGAATCAGGTCTGCCGCTCCCTCATGCGACCCGCTTCCTCCTTCTCAAGTCATACTTTCAACTCACCTCTTAAGTATTTGAGTTCTCTAAGTACCTACTACGGAATACGTGTATTAATCTGAAAAAAAAACAGTAAAACATAAATATTATATGTATAATTATAATCTGTAAAAAGTACTTGTCGAAAAACACAAGGTTGACATTATGTTCTTTTGCGTTCAATTAATATTAAGTATAATATTTGGACATTATGAGGACGTGTGGTTTTTACTGAAAAATGCTAACGGCGAGTTTCAGGCGGCATTTGAGTTAGCACGCGACAGGTCAAGGTTATGGCTAAGCTAACAGCAGTGGCGGCGGGCGACGCGACCGGCCGCGACCGCCGCGGAGGCAATTGTCATTTAGACCAATTTGTGGAATTAATGCCCGATGGTGCCACTACTATACATATATGATTTAATTAGTGTGATGTTTCATAAGTAATATTTTCACGTAAAATTTAACAGTGCCACGGCGGGCATTGTTCAACGTAGGAAATATTGTGAATTGGATACTATTTTATTTGTTTATTTAAATACTACCTGTTTCCCGCGGTTTCACCCGCATCCCGAGGGAACTACTTCGCGCACCCGGGTAAAAAGTCCGTTTAGTAGTTTTTGCATGAAAGAGTAACAAACATACATCCATACATTCTTACAAACTTTCGCGCTTATAATATAAGTAGGATTTATGGAAGGTTAAATACCACCGATCGAAGCAATCGATAGTAAAAATGATTATTGTTTTTACTACATAGTTGTTTCAGGCGTCCCATGTAGTTCGATAAGTATAAACCTACCTAAGCCACGACCGGACACCATTTTCAAGCAGGGACCAATCAGGGACAAAACGTACGGTTACCTTAATCGTTGAGATTATCAATTTATTGTATTGTAACCACTGCTATCAATTAATTTTATTGGACCCAAGGGATATTATTGGCATAATGTTCTTTAGCTCAGTGGGTATACCCAGCAGTTTAAGTCAAATACATTTAATTTGTAGGTAATTAATCGAAGTGACATAGTATCGCAGCTGGAGGACTGAATACTGTATATGAACTGAAAGTGCAATATAAAATGTTAAGCCACGTAACAAGCATGCACTAAAAATAATTACAAATCCCAACGGTTTTATCAGTTATCGTTATCGTAGCGTAAACACAAATGAGGAGATAGCAAGCAGCATTTTGCGAGATGTCATATCATGTGGACTCTACAAAGTATATTTATTTCTGATTGCACTATCTAACAACGATAACACTCTGAACATAACATCTAAATTATACGCTGCCTAAATGTGTATTGTATAGTTTTTTTTATATTGCATTTCGTTTGAAGATAGGCGTAGGCAAACGATGACAGCTGGCTATTTGCAAGTAGCGTATTTTCCCCGATTGCCTTCTACAAATTGCGTGGGGAGATAGGAGCTGATAGAGCTTTGTTTTCCTTTTAGGCAATATATTATCTAAATTGATCTTCGGATTTCGAAGTATCTTAGGTGAGTGGAAAGTAAAATGCAAATATTTTCTCAAACCTCTGTACTGTTCCGTGTTTATTAGTTAGTTTGGGAGCGGTCAAGTTACTTCGCTCAGTTTGCCACTCCTTCAACCTACCTAGCGTTTTAGGTTTTATTTTTAAGTACATTCCATTTAAATTATTCTTTTGTTTCTATATTCATAAATTATTTAATGGATCGGTGACCGTAAAATGTTTTTAGTCTGTTCCAGTAAAAGTAACGTATTCTACTTGTATAATTGCAAGCACATGGATTATAATAAATTTTACATTACCAATAATAATTAATTATATCACGGCATTGTGTCAGAGTTTTTAAATCCACCTGACGCTCTGGCAAGGAATTGTAACATCGATTGCTATCAGTCTTGGACGACGCCTTAACTTCTTCTTGTCCTTCTTAGCTTTTCTCCCGTTTGTCCCAGGGCTATAACACAGCCAACTTTCTGACTCCGAGCTGCTTTGTGATTTTTAAAAAAATCTGAAAAGCAATTACGGCGCCATCTGGGAACTGAACCCAAGACCCCGTTCACAGCAGACGCGTTGGCGACCAACGAGGCAGTTAAGTGAATATTAATATGAGTGATGGAGAGTTTTTATAAAAGTCCTAAATTGTAAGTTAAACGTCTTCTTTACATAAGTTAACATCGGCATACTATGTTCACCCTTGATAATTTATTAGTATTCTACACTATTTTCGTAATTGACCTTCAAAAGCAGGTTTTACTATGCGACACTGGTGTGGCTAGTGTTTGTGCGTGCCAGAGCGCCTCGTCGTAAAATCATAACCTATTTTGTTCTTTTTTTCACATATACATATAAATAAATTAGCAATAATGAATGAATTTATGTTTAGAGCCTGAAATTGACATAAATGCGTCATCCTTACGGCATTTTGTTATTTTCGGTGGCAGAATTAGAACAAAATTGGCCTTTGTTTATTTTTTTATTAAAAATATTGGTATAGTAGGCGGCACGTAACTTGGCCAAAATTGTAACTAGTTTTTCTCTTTTCTCTGACTATTTACTACATATAAATGTTTAAAAGTAAATTAATAAAATAGACGATAGTGTAATGACAAGCGTTGAAAGTGTTACTTTTGGATTACACTGGGTGCACAGGCGCAAACTTGTTTCAACTATGTTAAAATCTGGCCAAGTTATTTGCCGGCAACTATACCGACTATAACGTCGTTATTTTTGAGGTGTAGTTTGGTAGGTACCTATTATACTTTGGATCAGTTTATTTTTAGTTTGGGTAGTTGTGTTTGTGTTTCTGAATGAATTATATCGTTTACTTATCTTACATGTCATATAAAATGCTTTGTCCTAAATGACTGAGGAATCAACGCACAGCCTAGACCGCTGATTGTAGAGACGAGTAGAGATACGATAAGAAAGGATTTTCCGAAATTTTATCCTTAGGGGAGTGAAAAGGAGGGGTGGGGGGCAAAGTTTGTATGAAACTCTTGACAGATTGACGAAGACAGAAACTTGAAAGATTTGTCTTGTTTATGTATGTTATGTTAAGAGTACACCTTAATTGCATGAATTTATTTATTTTGTATGATTTTCCTGGTATGACACCAGTTTTCTGTAAGAAGCAGTTTACTATAATTAACAATTGTTGATGCTGCATAGAACGTTAAACACAGTGTTTACAATTTAT
This sequence comes from Pyrrhia umbra, assembly GCA_963891755.1. Taxonomy (NCBI): domain Eukaryota; kingdom Metazoa; phylum Arthropoda; class Insecta; order Lepidoptera; family Noctuidae; genus Pyrrhia; species Pyrrhia umbra. Next base: position 9,006,769 of record OY982922.1, on the reverse strand, counting down.
CATCAATTTAACTTCGGTTACGTATGTTCTGACTGATAACGCCATTTCCAACTAATGGTGAATCAGTACGATTGATAACTTATATTCAATGAAATATTATAGTATATTCGTGACATAGATATGTCTTATGCAGTAGAATACTTGCAGTTATAATGTCAGCATTTTATTACAAATTCAAAACACATCAAATTCTTGATTTTAATTGAATTCACATCTAACAAGTTTTAGTTTTCTTTTTCTAGCCAGCTTTTCCAGCTCAATTCTAACATTGGCAGAATGGTCGACATCGGCATATCTTGTCATTAATAAAATAGAATAGAATAGAACAAAACATGCATTATAATCTACCCGAAAATCTCAAGTTTTTCATGGCATGGTTGGTTGGGACATGTCAGTCAGACATATTTACTCGCAGCAATATTTCACTTTTTAAAATTCGACAACGTGTTCGTAATGAGATAATCTTTATTTTCATTTCACTTTCATTCATCAACCAGACCAGTGCAAGTTACTATAGTATCGATTTACCTGTTTATACCTGCCAACCCAAGAGATGGGACAGGAAAAAATAGACAATCTGATGTTTGCATATTCTATGGACTTTATTATACGTTCGATTGGTATGGAATTTGTCTATTAACGACACCGGTAAAATATTAAAAAAAAAATATTTTTAAATTATTAATTAACTAGCTTCTGCCAGCGACTTCGTCCGCGTGGAATAGTGGTGCTCCGCTCATATTGGTCTTAGCGTGATGATATATAGCCTATAGCCTTCCTCGATAAATGGACTATCTAACACTGAAAGAATTTTTCAAATCGGACCAGCGGTTCCTGAGATTAGCGCGTTTAAACAAAATGACAACATTTCCCTTCACTGCTCTGCTCCTATTGATTGTAGCGTGATGAAAAGTATACTATAACCATCTCAGGAGTATGACAAATAATTGTACCAAGTTTCGTTAAAATCCGTCGAGTAGTTTTTGTTTCTATAGAGTTTATACAGACAGACAGACAGTCAGACAGACAGACAAAAAATTTACTGATTGCATTTTTGGCATCAGTATCGATCCCTTATCACCCCCTGATAGTTATTTTGGAAATATATTTCATGTACAGAATTGACCTCTCTACAGATTTATTATAAGTATAGATATATAGATGATATCCTGGAATGAATTTTTTTAGACAACCCATCTATATATTAATCTATACTTATAATAAATCTGTAGAGAGGTCAATTCTGTACATGAAATATATTTCCAAAATAACTATCAGGGGGTGATTAGGGATCGATACTGATGCTGCTGATTTTTGTCTGTCTGTCTGTCTGTATAAACTCTATAGAAACAATAACTACTGGACGGATTTTAACGAAACTTGGTACAATTATTTGTCATACTCCTGAGATGGTTATAGTATACTTTTCATCACGCTACAATCAATAGGAGCAGAGCAGTGAAGGGAAATGTTGTCATTTTGTTTAAACGCGCCAATCTCAGGAACCGCTGGTCCGATTTAAATAATTATTTCAGTGTTAGATAGTCCATTTATCGAGGAAGGCTATAGGCTATATATCATCACGCTAAGACCAATAGGAGCGAAGCACTATTCCACGCGGACGAAGTCGCTGGCAGAAGCTAGTATACAATATGTTTGTTGACATTTTAAATTTAATATAAAATACGTTTCATCCACTAACTAGCTCGGTGAGGGTCGTTCTATACCGGGATCTTAGACTATACTGATTTGATACTTAGTTTCTAGAAGGCTCCTATAGACGGATATACTTTAAATACTTAAACAATATACCTATACTAGCTCATATATGTTTTTACTTTTGTGATTATGAAAATATGCACCTGCAGTAATAATTATATTTTATTTTTGCATAACGTTGACAAGGGAATATTTAGTTATTACCTTATTACACATTAGGTACTGTTCAAAAGTAATATAGAATATAACATTATTAGCACATGATCTCATTACACTTCAAAATCGAATATGTGCAGACAATCCCAGGAATTTTAGTCCATTTATTGCTGGAAAAAAAAAAACATGTTTACCTTCCTAAACGGAAAACATTTTTCAAAGATACATTCGAATTCATGTATTGATATGGATCTTATTTGCATCGTGGTGTGAATGTAATCTGCGCGTGTCTTTGTAAGCACTACAATATAATCCCAATAACTGCACTCAGAACGCTTTTTAGGGTTCCGTAGTCCGACAAGGAACCCTTATAGTTTCGCTCTGTCCGTCTGTCTGTCTGTCTGTCTGTCTGTCCGCAGCATAGCTCCGTGGTTTTTGTTATTAGAAAGCTGAAATTTGGTATGAATATGTATATTGATCACGCCGAGAAAGTGGTAAAATAAAATTTTGAAAAATATTTTTTTTTAGGGTAGCTCCCAAACATGTAAAGTAGGGATGAATATTTTTTTTCTCGCGTACCCCTTCGTGTGAGATATCGTTAGATAGATCTTTCAAAAATATGATGGGTGTGTAAAGACCATTTTTCAGTTAAGCGAGCCATTTGCGAAATATCTAGATTTTAAGTGAAATTTTTTGTTCGATACGAGTTACCCCCCCCTCTAACTTTTGAATGACTGTACCTAGAAATGTGAAAAAAATCACAGACGTAGTACATGTAATGTAATTACAAGGAAAACTATCACGGCTAAGTAGGCTTAACCGGTTACAGAGCTATAGTCGACTAACTAACTCCTACTACGGAACCCTACTGCGCGTGGCCCGACACGCACTTGGCCGGTTTTTTTGGTATTGTACACTAAGGCTATGGAGAAAGAATTAAGTACAGGCAAATAAAAAGTTAAAAATGCTATCCTATTATTATTAAACTAGATTTTAGCGGATAATCCAGTTTATTTCGAAATGGTCCTATTTAAATTTCATATCTAGATCTGATGATGAGTTTGGGGCGATGCTTAGTCTTTTCATTTGCGAAATATCCAGCTTTGCACGTACTGCGCGTGGACCTTCACGCACTTAGCCGTTTTTTAGGGTTCCGTAGTCCGACAAGGAACCCTTATAGTTTCTGTCTGTCTGTCTGTCTGTCTGTCTGTCCGCGGCATAGCTCCGTGGTTTTTGTCATTAGAAAGCTGAAATTTGGTATGAATATGTATATTGATCACGCCGAGAAAATGGTAAAATAAAATTTTGAAAAAAATTTTTTTTAGTGTAGCTCCCAAACATGTAAAGTAGGGATAAATATTTTTTTTCTCGCGTACCCCTTCGTGTGGGGTATTGTTAGATAGGTCTTTCAAAAATATTATGGGTGTGTGAAGATCATTTTTCGGTTAAGCGAGTCATTTGCGAAATATCTAGATTTTAAGTGAAATTTTTTGATCGATGCGAGTTACCCCCCCTCTAACTTTTGAATGGCTGTACCTAGAAATGTGAAAAAAATCACAGACGTAGTAAATGTAATGAACTTACAAGGAAAACTATCACGGCTAAGTAGGCTTAACCGGTTACAGAGTTATAGTCGACTAACTGAGACCTACTACGGAACCCTACTGCGCGTGGCCCGACACGCACTTGGCCGGTTTTGTTATTTATTATGATGGCAAATAATTATTTTGCATTCAAAATGATTAATATTTTTCAATTTTCCAATGGAAGATACAAGTGCAGTGTAACATCGTTAAGATACTAAGTTGCAGGGTATTTATTATTATAGATTTATATATTATTAAACTTTTGGCCTGTTTCAGCCGGCTATATCATGAAGTGAAAAAATCTAATATCTGGCCAGGACAGATGGTCATCATATTCGAATATTTTAATAGTTAACACCAAAAAAGACGGGTATGTTTACGCTGTAGATCAAATTTCCCAGAATTAAATAAAAAAAATGTACGTCATAGTTTTATCAATAAGGTCATTTACGTCACGAGTTCTCCTAAGTTCGACGTCATGACTGTCCGTGTATTCATTAGCACAACCGGATCGACGATGACTCATAAACTTCTACTTTCACTTAATGAGAAATAACCAGAATATTGCAACGACCAAAGTGCAGTTCTGTAATCAAAGATGGAGTCTATAAATAAATATAAGTTATATTACTTTTCTTGGTGGATTTTTAGATCTTTATTCCATCTTCAAATATTTGTTTTTCTCAATTTACACAGTAAATTGAGACGTTGAGCTTAGTCGCTATAAAAATACATTTCGTAAACTAGCCGAATCATTACCTACCTACTAGCATATCAAAGACTTCACAAACTTGGAAACAACGAATGTGGGTCCAGTATATATTATAAACGCGAAAGTATGTAAGAATGTATGGGTGTATGTTTGTTACCCTTTCACGCATAAACTACTGAATGGATCTTGATGTGTATGGATGAAATTTGATACACAGATAGTTTATAACCTGGATTAACACATAGAATACTTTTTATCCGGGTAAGCGAAGTAGTTCCTTCGGGACGCGGGTCAAACCGCGGGAAAAGCTAGTAAATTATACCAATATCTCCAAATGTATGTATGTGTAGTGTGTTGACTCAGTAAAATAAAAGACGTTAAATATTTTTTTTATAAATTTTATTAACACTAAATTTTAATTATGTTATATTTTGATTTTTATATAAAGATAATAGGTTCAGTATTTGTATTTTCCATTAGGTACATGGAATGCAGCCATAAAAATGCCAATTTTGCGATCTGGCAGCGACATATACATAATTATATATATCGTCTCATACAGTAGAACATAAGTTCACGGTATAAAGTTTATGGCATTCTATCAAATTAGAAATTAATTCCGTAAGGTAAAGCGTGACAGTTAGTAGCTCGTCTAGACAATGTTTTCAGTGTGCATATTAGCAATTATGCATTTAATAGCACGATATTAATGTCCAGTGCACCTGTGTTGTCTCTATAATTCACACACCATGGGGTTTCAACATTCTCCCGGGACCTCGTAAATTAATTAGATTGTAACACTTTAATAAATTAAAATTATTTTTCCCGTTGTTACTAATAGACACGGCCATTGTTAACGTTATGGTTTTTTATTTGTTATCCTTCTATTCACCTGTTTTTGCTTGTTATCTTTGAAAAGTTTAAAAGGTTTATTTTAAACTGAAGTGCAATACATTTGCAGTGAAGACTGATGGAAAGGAAAATATAATAAATACCTATGTTGCTTAGGTAAAATATTCTATACGGTTCTTTAAAAATACTGCACTTTTATGAATTTATGTAGTTTAACGAGCCTTTTATTATTTCGAAGATAATAATAATTTACTAATGATACAAGATAGAACAGAACTTGTAATCGACAATAGAAGTTAATCGTCTGGGTGTTTACGGCGATATAGCGTATTTAAATTTCAAATTATGCTAAGTTCTTACGAATAAATTTTTGTATTGTCATGTAGCTGCATACATACTGAATATTTCGAACAAATAGTACGTTTAGTGTTGTTTTATGTTTCATAAGAATTAATAAGGTACAAAATCTTAAAATTTCAAGTAATTTTATTTCGTTTTTGTTGTGTTTTGATCAGTTTACCTTAAAATAATTAAATGTCAAGTTAATATCTTTTAAGTTAGAAAATTATGATAATGAACGAATAATGTAAAGGTGACGTAGGTATTGTACCTTTAAGGAAAATATTGTATGTATAACCTAGCGTGGTTTGAAGTAAAGTAAATGTGCTGTTGCCATGCTCAGCAGAAATTGTGTTAGCAAATGGGCGTTTGGTAGACTGTAGCAATTTTAATAACCGACAAGTTTAATACTATGGACAAACATTGTACCTCATTGATATGAGAAACAATGGAACGTTCACCAAAATAATTTATTAATTATCGTTTCTTTATTGCCCAAGAACGTGTCACTTTTAATTTAGAATTCCATGAGTACACTACATGTTATATTGTGGCAATGTGGGTGTCTCCTTCTTCGCGCATGGTTTTTATCTCTTTGCTTGTAGGATGGAGCGAGCGCGCGAACTCGCCAGCTCTACTCTACGCCCGCTTGATTTGTATGACATTCCGTCGGAGTAGATGGCGCGAAACGGCCGCGTCATACACCGTGCTTTAAACATTAAAACGTTTCACGTAATACAAATAGTTTGTTAACTTTCGTTGTAACCTAACCGTGCCTCTGTGCACAGTTCTCGTCTACGAAGAAAGTTTGCATAACAACAGCGATCTATCAGCTTCACTATGTGATAATGATGGAAATGTTTTACTCCATACACAATTACCACGCGTATTTAAGCTACAAAATGACTCAGTGTTTTAAAAAATTGAAGTGTTTGCAGCTATAGTGTACCAAACTGATAATCAGTGGAATGTGCGCTTAATAGATCTGTTCAAACCAGATACGGAGCATAAAAATAGAACTATTTTAAGATCCCATGTTTTAGATCAGAGAGTTTAGTTAGTATTATGGGAGACTCTGTTCGCATCTAATTGTTATAAGTTGCAGTGTAAATAATCGTGAGCAATATGTCGTACAGCTGGGGATGTCGGCTGTGTACTGCCGTGATTACGGTTATGTACATGATCTCGGGTATGAACGCAGGCAGCAATTGCACAGGTTAGATTCTTATTTTCTTTGGACATCAAGTGGGTCTTTTTTCAGACACAAAAACACTTGTTAATGGCGTTTAATGATTAACTACCAGGTTATGATAAATATGCACAATTAATAGTGGCCGTCTGGTCACGTTTGCAACTTATTCGAATAACTCATTTCATACTTATCGGACTGAAGATTGTTACGCATGATATTCTACGAATTATAAAATACTTTTCAATACACGTACATAAAACCCTTTTGCACTGTTTCCTTATCTTAGTGGTCAGAGTCTTCACCAACTTGTGGATTCCAAAATGATTTAAGTCGTCAGCCTAACTCCTAACTACCTTATAATGGGATTCTTTGGACGCCAGTGTCGATATGAAGAACATTTGCTTTTGTTCCTTTTTATTTCGGCAGATTTTTTTGGAACTTGTTGTTTTAATAAACCATTCATTGATTTTACATTTCTGACTCGAGTATAAACAAAGAATAATATTTTATAATTAACCACAAGTTGGAGCAGGCTTCTGTGAGGTAGCAATCTCACTAAATAGAAAGCTAATGTTAAACGAATGATCTAACCGCATTCTGTACTTTGTCACTTTTCCGCGAACCTAATACCTACTGGCAAATTGAAATTGTTTCATTATGGTCACTAATTTGTAACTAAGGCTTGCTACTGACTTATAATAGCTCCAACTGAGGACTGCTGGATGTATATAGAAGATAGCTTTGCAAGGGTATGTATAGAAATAATGGATAACGTATCAAGCTTTATGGATGCCGTGTGGATACCGATAGTGCTAACAAAATGCGCACAGTTGTTAAACCAGATGTTATTAATATTAAACCAGATGTTATTAATATTAAACCAGTCACTAATACCCAAACCATACACCGATTTAATAATAAAAAGGCGTTCGCATTATACTTTGCTTAAAAAATCTTAGTAAATGGAACGGAATTATTATCATCACATTCAAACCTTTTTATGATTGACTTATGACCATTTTTAAGACATCAACTAATAGATGGATTAAACGAACTTACCAAGTGAAGTTCAATCCTTATTATATGAAGAAATTAGTCCGAGGTATTTATACTAGCAGCAGCCGCCTTCTCTTTACTCTTCGACGCGATTTTTTAGATTCTATAAGAAAAATAAAAAGCGGCACCTGGCAACACCGCTGTCACTTGTCATTCAGTTTAGAGCAGTGGTACAAGGTACCCACATATGGGAAGATTAATCCACTGTTAATCTTGGGAGGGTGGGAAACTAATACCTCGGACTAATTTCTTCATATAATAAGGATTGAACTTCACTTGGTAAGTTCGTTTAATCCATCTATTATATTCGAAATTAGTCCGAGGTATTTATACTAGCAGATGTTTAGAGAACATGAATTCATAAACTTTTATATAAAAGAAACAAGTTGTTTATTATTTAAACAAACTTTCTACATGCTAATCATTAGTGTTCTTAATGGAGTAAATATAGGTATCTATATAGGAACAATTTTAAACCAGACTTAGGTACTCAATAATTGCTAATTATCATATACATGTACCATAACATTTGAGTATTTCAACTTTAAGTATAATGTTTGAGTATAAACATTCCACACTCCCTTATGAATGTAGTAACCAAAAAATTAAAAACTTAATCTTCTTTTTAATAAGAGACTATAAACATCAATCTTTATAATCACAGCATTTATAGATAATCAACATAGCTACTTAAATCAGATAGATACATCACTATATATATGAAGATATATAATATGAACATAGAAGTTGTAGTATTAATTAGCTACAACTGCCCTAGCAAAGATATCTTGAGTATCATTCATTCTATTATAATGATTTGCAAAAGTGGATGATCTCGAATACCACCCACTGCCTGCAGTATGGAGTCCATAGTTAAGCCCTATCTGTGTGCTCTAAAGGAAGATGCATGTCCAGTAGAATGTGCAGAGAATACGGATGTACCAATAACAAATTCGTGCATTGCTTATCTAAGCCATCTACTAATAATTTGAGTAGTTGCATGTTTGTGAGGTATACGAAAAGTAACGAATAATCATGCTATAATTTTTTTTTTTTTTTTTTTTTTAAATATACTATGATAATATTCGGATTTATCGTTTAAAAGAAAAAAAGGTAATATGAATCTGAGGCACCTTCTACTTGGACATGAATTTATTAGGATATCTGTAATCATCATTATAATTACGCCCTCATTATATATTTTTTATATTAATGGTATATATGCAAAACAAGGTTTGGACACGTCCTGTAGCTAGCGCAATCAGCATAGCTAGCTTCTTTGTGAGATTTTCTGAACTTAAGCTATCGAGAGGAAACAAGGATTTTAAATATTCTAATATCCCATCTCACACATTATTGTATCTGGCTTTAGTTGGACGTAATTCGAAGAAACCCTTAAACAAACGCTTAATTCTATCGTCTGGACCTACGTGGCTACCTATTATGAGAGAGAGTGCCGATCTGTGACAGTTTGATAATTGATCAAAAGACCCCTTATCGAAGATCTTAGCGAGATAAGAAATTATTATAGGAATTGAAGCATTATACATATCTATGTTGAATTCCTTTGCATAGGAACACCATCGTCGCAGGCAACTGTTGTATTGTTTATCCAGTTTTCTGATAATGGGGCTATCATAGTGTCCATTACTTTTTCTGCTATCATTCTCCTCTTGAAGGTTTGACTGATAATATGCACACCCCCAGAGTAAGGTGTACGCGGGATTCTGAAAGGAGACGTTAAAATAACGTCTGATGGTCCTGTTGTCATAATATCTGAAACTAATAGAGATTTCAAATCCGGGCACTATGGTTACACTGGCCATCTTGGACAGACTATAATGCCTGTAGCCTGGTCTATTCTAATTTTATGTAGAGCTTTAAGCAGCATACTAAAGGGGGGTGCATAGAAAGATAAATGATTCTATTTAATTATAATGGCATTGATGTTCCAGGCATAGGGGTCGCTATGTCAAGATACATACTTTGGACACTTATGATTTAGACGTAATGCAATAAAGATCTATATCTGGTTGGCCAAATTGATGAACAATATACAATTAAATAACTTATGTGACAGTTCCCAGTATGTTTATTTATATTGAAATTATGGGACTCGAAAGTCAGCTTCCTTATTTTCTTTAGATTTTATGCAAGAAACAAAAATCCAAATATTCTTCTCTTTGCACCATTGCCAAATTTGTATTGCAATTTTATTTAGCTTGGGATATTGCACTCCTCCCATACGGTTTATATATGCTATGGCCATAGTATTTTGTAAATCCTAAGTAATATCTTACAGTTTTCTACTGCAAAACTTTGTAATGCAAAGTTTGCAGCTAACAACTCCAAATAGTTTATATGTTGTTGTTTTTCCCAGTTCGACCAACTGGAGGTAGCCCAGTGCTCTTCCCATCACAATGAACTCTACAACCATTTAGTGAACAATTTGAAAAAAATTTTAGAGTGAAGTTATATTGTTTAATATTGCTACTTCTATTGAAAATGTTCTTTTTCCCCACTGTAGTTCTATTTTTATTTCATTATTAATCTCTAATCTATGATCCTAGTTGCCATTTGAAACTTCAAAGGCTAAATTTATTTTTCTCTTTCTCAAGTAACCTTGTGTAAACAAAACTCTATGATATAGCCGTGCAATTTGATACTAGATTTCCTAGTCACATAGCAAAATCTCTAATTGAGTGCAACTTTAATTTTAAGTATTTATTAATCAATTATTATTATTATTATTTTTTTTTTTTTAAATTGGGCTTAAGGTTATAACTTCAGGATTGATTACAAATCCTAAGTATTCACAGCATTGTGAGGGGACATTTTAACTATTTTCTTTGTTATAACAAAGCCTTCATTTTACAATAATTTTCATACTACTTTTGTACATATTATGAACATTCTTCATATACTGCGCCAAGACAAATTATGTCATTGAGGTGGACTACCATTCTTTCCCTAGCTGATTTCTCAGATACTCTACTAATGGCTTTAACAATTTGGTAAATATAAAGGTGGCAGTGGGCAGACCAAAAGGTAAGTAGTTAAATTCGAATAATTTGTTATTAAATTTGAATTGTGTAATTGGTACCAGAAGTATGCATTTTTGAGGTCTATAACAGACCAGCACATGAAGTCTCCCTGTATGACTAATTTACATAAAGGCCTAATATCCTCTAGTATCTAGTTAGTCATAATGATTTAATTTAATTTTTTAAGATTTAAATTAAATAAGATTAATCTGTGTGATCCATCCTTTTAGGAATTGAAAATATTGAACATAGATAAAAATTTATCAGATGTAGGTTGGCATAGACTGATAGCACCTAGAACTAACAGTTTATTTACTTGTTGTATGAGAATCTATCTCTCCGTTCTATTGAAATAATTATTATACGCAATCTGATCTTGCACAGATTGATTGAAAAAAGGGATAGAGTATCCTCTTACCCCATGTAATATGACAGAGTCTTTGGCAAAAGATACCCAGTGGGAATAAAAATATTTGAGACGAGCAGCAAACTTTACCTCAAAGGGTACTTGGCTCGGAGTCTGCTAGAGGATGACTGTTGTTGCTTATGGTACTTCTGTGGCTGGTGGGGCGGGTATCTCCTGTTGTGCGTTTGTTGTTACTTCTCCCTCGATGTGTGTTGATTCCTCTGATTGCTGGAGGTGGGTAGGGACATCTGAACTACTGGTAGTTTTTTGGCATTGACATATTTGTATTTACTGCAATGTTCTTTGGTTTGAGTACATTGCCCGCTATCTTCATGACTGTGGTAGTTTTCACTGTCTCTTTTAATTTTAAATACAGATGTTCAGTTTGTTGTGAGTTTTGGTGCATCTAGTAATTTTACATTAGCTGTTATGACTGCAGACTTGTGTATGATCTCTCACTGATCCTTTTGTCAAAACAAAATATTTTTGATAATATTAAATATGCTAGGTTCATCATATAGTCCTTTTGGATGCCAAACACCTCACCTAATACCGAAACCATGTCGCTGGATAGTTCCATATCTCTGTATGTGCAACAGCGACTGGCACACTTTCTGGTTCCCCGGCATGTACTTGAGCTGTCACCTCTAACTGTTTTATGAGAGACTCAGTCTCTAGTTCACTCTGTTGCTCGGGTCCTTGTGCTAGGCCAAAAATTATGGAGTTTTTATCATAACTGACCACAACTCATATTAGGTACTTATCTGATACCCCAACCGTTCAGAGTAATTAGGTACAGGAGTATGTGTAATGTATATAATCTATACTTGTAGAGGTTATTTATTTATTAAAGTGCTATGAAACTGAAATGAGTGGCCTACTTGTCACTAGTTTTCATATATCTGTGAGACAGGCACCTATGTATAGTATTGTGCGTATTGTTTTCATTAAAATTAATGGAACGCCTCAGTTTCTTCTTGAATATTTTGTATTTAGCACCAAGACACATTACAGACTGAGTGCCATCCTCTCAACAAGAGGTAAGTAAAATGTAACAAATACCATTGTCCTCTAATTTTCAATTGAACTGTAGAATAGTTGTTGGGAGCCTTGTCTATCAATGGCAATCCAGAGCATAACCTTCTCAACGAGAAGGAGGCAAAATGTAACACATAATGCCGTTATTTGTCGTCCTGCCATGCAAGGACATGCTCTACCTTCACAATGTAATAACATCTGTCGGTGGGTCACCTTAGATCAACTAAGGGTTGCATCCTCTATAAACATGTATGCACTTCTCAACGAGAAGTAGGTAATATGTAACACATAGTACAGTTATTCACTGTGATATTAAGTTCTTCAAAGAAAACTAGCACATAATGCCTTGTATATCGATGGCAATCCAGAGCATAACCTTCTCAACGAGAAGGAGGCAAAATGTAACACATAATGCCATTATTTGTCGTCCTGACATGCAAGGACATGCTCTCCTTTCACGATGTAAAAACATCAGTAAAACAAGGGTTGATACCTCTAAAAACAATGTGAGTATAAACTTCTCAACGAGAAGTGGGTAAAATGTAACCCATAGTACCATAATTCACTGTATTAATAAGTTTTTCAAAGAATAAAACTTACGATTAAGTTCCGCCATTTTAGCTTTGTAATTTTCTATCTTTTTTGCCAATATCCCTCCTTTCCTTATCCTCCTCGTATTCCTTATCTTCCCTGTTGCGTTTTAGCATCTTTGGATAATATTAATCACTTTACACTACTAGAAATTAAGCTTTTAATAAACTTTTTTGGAAGTTAAAACTTTTTACGATGCGTCATGCGAGCGCGAAGAAAACGAATGACAAGTGACAGCGGTGTTGCCAGGTGCCGCTTTTTATTTTTCTTATAGAATCTAAAAAATCGCGTCGAAGAGTAAAGAGAAGGCGGCTGCTGCTAGTATAAATACCTCGGACTAATTTCGAATATAATATAATTTTGTATCGCATAATGGACAGTTCTGGATAAATTAATATAATATTACATGAATTTTACGACACTTTTACAGTACCTACAATAGGTAGGTAGGTGCAGGTAAAATTAGCAATAGGTAATGGAAAGAATAATGACAATGTTGACAATGGATTTGACGTGTTTTAAATAGGTACCTACCGGTTGTTTCGTAAATAAAAACATCTCTGTATTAATTATACACAAACCAAAATCTATGGTAATTTGTTCAAGTTTAAGACATCCATGTTTTGGTATGTGGGTGTCGAATATCAAAATAATAATATAAAAAAATGCTCTTTGTTGATAACTGATTTGAACGTCGGTCAGGAACAACTCTGCTTCATACCTAATGGAAATCAATCGCCCACGTCACTCTATTCCTAAGATCACATCACAAAAGGATGTCATCATGATATCATACCTAATTGTTGTGCAGCCTAGATGTCCTAAAAATCACCATCGAGGCAAGTAATGAAATAAAAACAACTATATACATCGATATTGTTAATGTAAATGCAATATTCTGGTTCAATCGAATGAATCAACCTAGTAATAGTGTTTATCATTAGTGATTGAAGCTCATGTTGATATACGAAACGAAAACACATGAGGCGGTGACACATATTATGACCTTTATACTTTACTAGCTATTTGCCGCGGTTTCACCCGCGTCCCTAGGAAACTATTTAACGCACCTGGATCCTTCTATCTCCGTACCGAGTTCATCCAAATCGGTTGACCCGTTTTCCTCTGGAGCGTTACAAACAAACAAACTTTCTTGTGCATATATACTATGAACTAGTTAGGAGGTGTTCTCCAGTCTGTCCCTTGCTGTCCTCCCCTAGCGACGCCCTAAGCCGAGGCCCGTACCCCACTAGGGGGTGCCCTTAGCGTGTAGTCGCTTAGTTTTGTAAGTTAAGCCCTGGCTGTAGGCCCTAAATTCATTTAAGGCACTTCACAGGCAAGCCCGGTTAAGCAGTCGACAACCTCCTAGGTTGACCAGCGAGATGCCACACAAAAAAAAATAGGAGGTGAAGATACCTACTTGAGAAGAGCACCAATATTTTGTAACGAACCGTAACACGGCAAAGTGTAACCACCGCATACGCACCCAGTGTTAGTACAGACAGTTTGGCACTTGCAAATTATCAAGCTGCATCATCTCAATTGACTCAATATTATTATAATTACGTCAAATATATAATAGCCTTTTATATTTAGTAAAGCATTTAGTAGTGGCGTTACTTATGATCTAGTTAGTGCACAAAATCGGCTACTATTCGGCGATTGGTATTTAGAAATTAGAACTGCCCCTAATTACGTAAGCCAAAATCTTTCAATTTCGGTTGCAATAACTTTCAATTTAAGTTGAATACCTTTCAATTTCAGTTGCAATACCTTTCGTTTTTACAGTTCAATGATATACATTGCTTAATTGGAAGAATCAATGAGATAAAAGTATATAAAACTCCTTTTGAAGGGTATGTCAATCGGATACCCATTTTTTACGTAATTAGGGGACAGGCTGGAGGTAATCATAATCTCAAAGTCATAATCAAACTATATGGAATATATTTTCGATAAGCATATGGTCGATCTATTAACGGTAACAATTTTCCTTGTGGTGGTTCTTGGCTATGTTTGGTTAATATCGGTCCAACAGAGTAAGAGTATCAGCTCTTTTCCAAAATGATGTAAGGCATTTTAGGCGTATGATTACTCGATAAAGTGCTTCACGCGTGCCAGTATAATCGTTAACATTATCTCACCTCCAGAAGCCGACTCCAATTTGGGAAAAGGCTAGGAAGATGATGATGATCACATATATTTTTGCTCAAATTCTAACTTCAACCTAAGTCAGATAAAAGCGCCTACAATTAGGACAGATCCAAAAGAACAAATAAATTATCAAACCATATTTTGCACAATATTTTTTGATTTGATTGAGTGAAAAATTTTGGTACTGAATCTGTTCATACTTTTATACCCAAGCGTTGCTCACGCTGAAATTTAATGCGGGCGTTATCTCCCTCATATGAATATCTGGCTTGTGAAATCGTTCTTTGTTTACGTAGAGTTATAAATAACTCAATTCATCTACATCTTGATGAGGTAAATAAAGAAATTCTATGGAATACAGTGCAGATCAGATGGCGATAATATCAACATCCGCTCTTGCAGGATTTCCTTGGCGCAATTAGCCAAGGAAATCCTGCAACTAGTCTTATAATTTTATTTTAAAATATCGAAGTGATTTCTTAAATGGACCTAGTAAATAAACTTATCTATGAATGATTGACGCGCTATAGGCATATTAGATTTGCTTTAAATGTAAATAAATGGCATTTCTTGTAACGTTCGGTTGTGGCTAATATCAACGGAAAATAGCTAAACAAATAGTCTATTATACCACTTAATAGGCTTAAAAAGTCTGAAATCGCCAATCCACCTTGAGCAAGCGTGGTGAGCAATGCTCAAGCCTTCTCTGTACGAGATGAGGCCTGTGCCCAGCAGTGGGACAATATATAGGCTGATGATGATGAAATAGTCTATTGAGAACAAGAGTATATAGAGCACTTGTATTAGGGGGTTTCATTTTTCCAAAAGATTGATTTTCATGTAACTTTGGTTTTCCCCTGAGTCTCACTGGCACAAAAGACATATAGGACAACAACAACAATAGACATATAGACTATTATATCTACACCAAATTTCATAAGATTGAAGATTATTTAGAGGCTGCACATGTTGAACACTATCTCACTACTACACAAATGAAATCTATACTAATATTATAAAAAGGTAAAGTTTGTGAGTAGTAGTAGTAGTGTAATCTCTGGATCTACTGAACCAATTTAGATAAAATTGGTACGGAGGTAGAGGGGAACCTGAAGAAGGTTATAGGCTACATTTTATCCGGGTGCTTGAAGTGAGTTTCCTCGGGACGCGGGTGAAACCGCGGTACATAGCTAGTACGTAATACATAATTATGTTTTAGTGCCGATTTTCATGTGTATTTCTTTAATTTTACACTTAATAGGCTGCCATTTATTCAGCAATGCTAGAATCCGGTTGATGGTGAACGACAATATTTAACGACATCCAAAACATCCTAAAAATGTTAGTCACGCAGATTAGTTATCTTTTGAGTGACTGGATGAAAGAGTAATTTAACAGCTGCGACTCCTTTAGAATGAAGCAACTATCAGTCGACGGCTCGGTCGGAGGCTCCAAATGTTGGGAGTTGCTACAGCTTTTGAGCACATACCCCGATGCCGTCAACTCCAATGCCAATGTCAATAAAAGTATTCCCCTGTTGCCTTAAGACATCTTCGGTATTTATCAGAAACAGACGTAGGATTTGCTTTTTAGTTGAATGTGGGTACTTCGGTTATCAAGGAATGTATAATTTTCAAAAATCCAGAGACTAAACCCGCAAGCAAAAGTAACTGAAATGATAAGACGACCAAAATCTAATCTTTCGAGGAAAAGTGAGTAGTTTCCACACTAAGATTTTTTTCATTTTCATAACGACGACAATCTGACTTTTGATTACATTTTTTTTAACTTTAGATAAATTAAAAACACTAAAGAAAAAAAACAATGCTGAGTCAGACTCAGACTTCCGTATTTGTTTGTCAGCAAATAACTGTATGAATTTGTCGGAGAGAGGTGTCGGACTAGGGTTACCACATTTTTCTGAGAAAGTTAAATAAATGTCTTAACAACATTTTTGTTTATAGTTCGATATAAGTTTATTTCGACATTTATTCGCTACAAGCAGCAAGAGAATAAACCTCTCTGAACAGACACCGCGATTCGAAAGTTTTTAAGTATGTATTTAAAGTGTTCTGGATAGGTCATATCATTCTACAAAGTTAGGTACTAATTAGGT
Source organism: Pyrrhia umbra (assembly GCA_963891755.1). Taxonomy (NCBI): domain Eukaryota; kingdom Metazoa; phylum Arthropoda; class Insecta; order Lepidoptera; family Noctuidae; genus Pyrrhia; species Pyrrhia umbra. Next base: position 8,989,808 of record OY982922.1, on the reverse strand, counting down.
GATTAGGTAACCTAATCATCGAAATATCTCTAACTATACAGAATTTCTATGTAACTTTAATATTTATGGTGCAATACGAGATGCATGAGCCACACGTTATGCCAAAAAATATGACGTTACTTATACGTGAAGAGCATTAGCAGCATAGAAGCTGAAGAGTTTGTTAGTTTGCACGCCTTTACATAGATACGGATCTACTAGTCAGATTTGAAAATATGTTTTGCATTTGATAGCCTTATTTTTGAAAGAAGTTATATGGTTTTTAAAAATCAGGCTGTGACCCTTAGGAGTCGAGTGAAAAACTTGTACAGGCGGTTGACATCGTGGAAGATATAAGGCTTTTTTGCTATTACTTTATAATATGCTATAATTTTATAATAGTAAAATTATAATTTTGCTTTTATTTTACAATAATTATACTTTCGTCTGATGATGTATGATACGTATATGTACCTACGTTTACATAATTATTATAATACCTACGCTTGATAACATAAAAAAACCTTAAAGTTGGCGTAGAAATAATAATAGATATTAGGTTATAATATATGCCACAAGTAAGAATTTAAAGTAGGCAGGTAGGTATAATCGTATATCACGTGAATTTTGATATCCTTTGTATTTGTATAAAATTAACATTTTCATCATAAACCTACATAAATAAAACTGTATTCACCTATTTAAACTATGAGACTTTTTCATACAGGAAGCCCTATTCCTTATACATGCCTAGGTAGGAAAATCTATCAATGGTTTTTACCATCGTTGCTACTACAATAACAATAGTAGGTCCTTTATCCCAATACGGCACAACTAGTATAATATTTCTCCTATATGTGGCAGCCTTCCATAACCGTACCGTGACTCACAGGTCATCAATGGCGTCTCAGATGAATTCACGATATTTTACAAGAAACGTGTGCAGTGACTCATTCTCTGTCTGTACCTAAAGACTTAATCATTCCATTGATATTTCATCTGAGTAATTTTTTATAAATGTTGTAGTAGATATTCCACACTATACTCATTCATAAAGTAAGAAGTAGGAGGCGGCTTGGCTACTCGCGACATTCTCTGTTCCTTTGAATACGTAAGGATATGTCTATGTTGTAATGTAAATTATTTTAAAGTTCTTAGTGGCAAAAACGTATTTACAATATAAATGAGTTCTTAAATAATACCTGAAATTATGACATTTCGCCAGAACAACTAAATATTTTGTACGCCGATTATAGGCAAAACATGTAAGGTCCATACTATGTTCTTTAACACCATACTTTGCAAACCATGATTTTGTACTGTACACCCATGTTTTTACAAATAAATGATCTTTATCTTTATAAAATCAATCTTGTGGATAAAATAACAAAAAAAATGCTATAAATACTGATATTAATTTAGGAGCGAATTTTAAAGGTGTGGTATTGTATTGATGCTGTATAGCCTCTCCATAGTGAGAAACTGCTTGGGCTCATCCTAACATTTGATTAATGGCAGAACATGAAATAAACTCATTTTCACATTATTTATTAAACACCAAAAGATGTACAAAAGCAATGACAGTGATAAAGCTATCACATTTTACACACAGTCTTCGATAAGATAACTCCAAACACATGTATGGCTAAATATAAGACTGACATCATAATCACACTTAAATGGACATTTTCAATTACTTCTGCTCAGTTTCATCTAGAACTGGTAGATACTGGTAGGAACTAATCTAAAATGAATACTAATTATAAAGAATCGGGAGAGGCAATCAAGACAATGACTAATCATTGATCATGGTATTTGATTTTTCACAATGATCTGCAGGCCGACGCCCTCTGGCATTAAGACGATTGTAAGTTTAGCTATACCGGTTCTACTCAAGGCAATCGATGTTTGGCGAACGTGAGAGACTCTGTCTTTAAAACGTAATAAGTTATCAATAGAATGGTAAAAAATGTTAATAAGAAAACAGTAAATATTAATAAACAAATAATATAAAAAGACGCGGGATTTGGATTGAATTGATTGCCTTGCCTTGCCTCAATTACGTCGCTTGTAATTTTTGCTATCTGACCTTAAACATTCATCAAGGTCGTCTCGACCTGTACTTTATTTAGCTAAATACATAGAGACGCAAGCAAATGATGCATAGTAATCGTACTCACACGATAAATACCTACTAGTCTTATACGAAAATATTGACCAAACAGTCATTGTAATGTGAAAGGGCTGATAGCGAAATGACGTCATGTGCTATGATATAGTACTAAAATATTTCGGAGATAATTGTAAGTTAAGTGAGTGTAATTATTGATAAACATTTGGAGTAATTATTATCTGTTTTCCTTAGCGACCATACTAATGAGGTTGAGGTCGGTGCACACACTGGTATTTTAAATTCCTAACAAGGGGTAAATACGTATCAGCATATTGTTCCTACTACATTTAGCAATGTGTTCTCTGCCTAATCACGAAGATTTATATTATGTGTAAGTGTTATTTAATGGATGGATTACGACACGCTACAAAGATGATTCAAAATTTATTTATGAGTGTATCCAAAAATACTAAACATAGACGTGTTTTGAATTATAAAATTATAAAAATGTTAGCGATAATAATTTATTATAATAAGCCTAGCTTATACGTAACAGCGTTTTAAGGTTGTTAATAAGAAAAATAATTTCATAAAAGGAAATAAAAAGTTAAATCAAGGATGAAATCTAGTTAAACAGAATTCAAATTACCTAAAAACTTCGTACCTAGGTACATTTGATTGAAAAATACCCTTATTGTAGAGATGTAGCTGTATAGTTACCTACTTATTGTATAAGATAAGTGGAAAATAGATTATCGTTCAAGTGTCGAGTCGTGGTAAATACCAATGTTAGAGTTGTGTAAGCCTATAATTTGTCAATGTCCCTTTTACAGATATTCTTATTCACCTGTGCTTGGAAAACCCCATTGTGTTTGAAGTATTTAGTTGTTACTTGCAGTTCTCTACGCATTAATCTACACTGTCACTTTATAATAGTTATTTATTTCTATTTACTTATTTATCATCGTTAACAACGACCTCGTTGATTTTACACTTAGGTACATTACGCTTTAATTTTATTAGACTTATAACTGGGTGGTCTTTAATTACTTATAGCATTTCCAAGGACTAAAATACGTTTACGTGACATTGCAAAATACAGTTTACCGTTTAGTTTGTCAATTTTCGAACACTTGACAATACTTTATGAAATCAGGCCATCCGTTGAGGTTAAAGTAAAAATTAAAAAAGTTCACAATGCGCCGTGTCGCCGGCCTTATTGCCTGTAGCCGTCAAGGATAATGTAGTTTTCATTTAGGAAAATATTTTAATTATTTCCTCTAATCACAGATTCAGACTTCTAATTATTAGTTAACCCTTCTTCTTATTATTAGTACAGATATAAAGATTATTATATTATTATTACTGCACATATTGAGGTATGTTGGTTAGAAGAAATCTTTATTAGACGTTAAAGTTTCTTACTGGTAATTTAGGATATAGGATCTCTATGACACATGCAGCAAATATGTTATCATACCTATATAGTAGGTAATATAGAATTGAAATCACTACGTTTATGTATTTATATTTATAGTGTAGGTACCATAAAACCTGTATGGACAGTTTTATCGCCGCGTGTTATTTCTTATCGTACATCTCTATCTATTCGAGATTGCACTTAATACTCGTAACACGTCTATTGTCATTCTATCTTAATACAGCTACCAATCTGTTTTGAGATGATATTTTAGATAACAGAATAGAGGTGGTGCTTGTCGATAAAGTTGTAAGTGCTACTACATTGGTTCCGGGTGCGTTTCTCAGGTCGGGAAAATTATTTAGTTTTGAAATGGATTTTATCAGTGGCAGCCTAAACATAACTAGCAAAATATGTGTACCATAGTTGTGTTTATTTTAACCTCTGCATAAGTTTTGTTACAAAATAGGCAGAAAAATACTTATTATTAAAAAACAATGCGATTCTTATTGCTGATAAAGTCAAAGTCAATGTCAAAGTCAAAAGGTTTTTATTTATGTAGACCAATTAAAGGTTCTTATAAAACGTCAAAACTAGAAACTAGGTGTACTGTTCCAAAAAGTGGGTCCTATGGAGGCAGAGATATTTTCCAGAAAAATAAACTATATTGATTGCTAAACTAATTAAGCCGGTGTGGTAGTGAAAGGTGTGGTGTTAGAACGTAAGAATAAAAACCGGCCAGGTGTAAATTGCGAGTCCGATTTGCACTCGGCACTGAGGGTTGCAAGCCAGAAAGAAAAACATACGTAGATAACTACGCAATAAACTCCATATTTTGTTTTATAATGTCTATCAACCCTTATTATTTCCGGATTTACGCTTTGCAAACTTTGAAGGTAGGAGGTTTGAAGGTTTGAGTGATAAGTTTAAAAACTTTTAATAAAAACAAAAAATGGAGCACAAGTGCAACATTACGCAAAAAAATCTAAAAGTAAAAAGGAAACTGAAGTGTTTTTAGTGTTTCCAATTTTCAATGTCAGTGTTGCAAACTAGAATAAAAAATTATCAACACACTACAAATATATATTCATTTAGTATTGAATAATCAGTATCTGTTGCTCCTATCAGTTACGTTCAGAAAGGTTAAGGGATACTGAAGAAACTTTTAATTATTTTCATACCAAGAAATTATAATTTTGAAAAGGTTTTTTTTCTTACAATTTGGTGCTAGAATTAAAATAATCAATTAAATCAACAAAAAAATATATCCATGTGCGTAGTGCGGACGTTCATAGCAAGTATAGTTAGTTAGATATGTCCTGAGTCAAGTTTATTTGTAGTCTGCTTAAAACAATAAATGGATGTGTAGTTTCTGTTTTATTAAATTGTTGACCTGAACTGAAATGACGCATCTTCGAGGGAGCTGCAAACGCTGATTCACCTACTATTTACTATGTGTATCCTTAGTTAGACTTCGTTTTATTATTGTAGTTATTACTATGATTATTTAGGGTTCCAAACAAAAACGGTTATTATATTATAGGGATTATTACAGGAACTACTAATGCAGTATAGTGCCTTTGGAACAGATATAATGATTATACGTATTGCAAATGAGACAAGATAACAAAACTAATGGGACATGTGGGGTTTTAAATTTTAAATGTGGAGTACTTGGTCATGTGGACTATCCTTTATGAATTTTCTTTTTGTTATAATTTTCTTGTTTTTTTAATTGTGTAATATTTGTAATAATTTTCTTGTTATTTAGGAATTATAATGAAAATTGCACGAGAATAGACCACCCCTTAACCTGTCAAGTGAAAAATCTGAAATAAATAGGGTCGATAGACATTTAAAGTATGTATTAAGTAATTAAAACTTAATCACACACACTCAAAAAATTATGTTCCCAAAACTCGTCATCGTCGAAGAGCTGATTTTTTTGAAAGTGAATAAGTAAATAAGTTCTTAAAAATTTTCGTCAATTTGTTTACTGTTATTTTACAGTTTCATTGTTTAATGCATGAAATTAGCTGACGACGTAACTAACTGCATAATTTCAGCCAAGGTTGACTCACAATAGTGTACTGCAAGTAGGTAGGTAGGTACTCGTAAATGCACTACGCGTGTAATATTAGTGTTTATAGATTTCAGGACTAATGGGAATCCTTGCGTCATACCAGAACTAGCGTAGGTGTTAACATTTATATTAATAATATCGTGTTGTAGATGACATTATTAGGCCAGTGTGGGAGTAGATAACCTAGTAAATATTTGACGGTGGAAGCCACTGCTTGATGAAATTACTAATTACAATTAGCAGTAGCTGGAAAAAGTATAAATGTTTTAGCTAAGAGATACACCAGAAAACAATGAACTCGGATCATTTATACACATATTCATCTTCAAAAATGTTTTAATAAGTAGAACAAAAGAAACCCTTAAGATTTTGTTGGAGAGTTGGAATAAACCATTTATTTCAATTGGTTACTTAAGTTAGTTTGAAAGCACTGAATGGTTTTATCCTTTTAACCTGTAGAACACTCCATTCGTTTCAGGAAAATTATTAAAAAAAATATTATGTTTGTGACAAAGGAAGTGTAGGTGTATAATATGTATGTAGGTAAACGATAACAATTTGTTTTACAAAAACATATAATTATCTAAACAACAAAAAATGTACCTACATAAAAACACCCCATAAAATTTGGTCTTTTAATTATTATTTTTTATCAGTTCCTGAACAAAAACCTACGTTCAGTGAATACAGAGATCAACGAATTGGAGTAGGCATGGTTCCATGACACCAACTTTAATTAAGTAATTACTCAAATTGTAGGAATTCTTAATAAAACTACCTTCGGGAAGGGAAAATAAACATCCCCGCAGAACGTGGACAAAATTACGTTCGCTAATGGCTAATAAAATTGATTGTCGTTACTTTTATTACACAAAATCAATGGACGAATTCTGCAGATGTCGTAAATGGGCAGTTATCAAGCTTATTATATCATTGAATTTATTACTACACGTGTTTATTATAATAATGTCAATAACATTAAAATATCAGTAATTGCTCACTACAGAGATGTCCTGTTAAATTAATATCTAAATTTTATACAATATGAAGTACCGTTCATTATTAAAAGGCGTTGGATTGTCATTATTTCCATGCGCACTAAAACATTGTTCCTAGAAAAAAACTCATCATAATTCTTCAAGTCCTAGTACCTACTTTACATAGACAAAAACAACCATATGCGCAAAACTGTTCATCAAATCAACACATGCAAAACAGATTTAAAAAAAAATGGATACCTACATATTTTGTACTTATCACGTATGGGTTTTTATGATCTGTAACTTTGGTATCTAGCGATCGGATGATTAACCACTCTACACAATAAAAAACATGATGGTATTTACTCATGAATTAGCTGAGAGATATGTAATTTTTATCTACATAATAACAAAATGTCAAAATTCTGATGCGGATAGGTACCCCAAAATTCGAAAGATGTTGAATATTTGTCGATAGGTTTATCATGTAGCGATGGATTAAAATGCAAATATTAAACGCGTATTTTTTTTAGTTTTCCTAATGTAAATACTTCTGAAAATAAATAATATCTTATCGTCTATAAACGCATAAAGGTTATTTTAATGTATGTTCAAATAAAATTAATGATTGAGACCACAATGGTCTCAATTCTACTATGAGTTATTGGTATGTACATAATTGAATTTCCTCCTCATACATACACTCCGAGGTAAGGACCTTACAATAGTAGATTTGACTATTTATGTATGTCAATGGCCCTTGTACGATTGTACGTCCAACCGTCGATTTACGCGTGACCAAGTGCGTAATCTCGATCCACACTAGCTGAGAACATTACGTTGTATTGTGTAATTCGAACGCGAGATATTTGTGTATGCTTGACCAGTTCAAAACTGTTTTTGATGGTCCGTTTGAATAAACCATTAACGTATTTTAGTAGGTTCCTGGAGCCTGGGCTCATTAAAATTTAATGGTCCGGCAATAAGTTTGATTATGTGCGTAGGAACTTTTGTCTAAGTGTTGTCATCGTGCCTTTTGCGTCTAGTTCAATATTACATTAAATGATAATATTTTTTTTATCTTTTACCTTCCGTAAGGCAAGATTTGAACGCATAAAAATCCAAATGACACAGAGGGATAATTTTATTACGACATTTGCGATATTTTGCATCAAGTTTTAGTATACTTTCTTTAATTAAAATAATATTTATATAAACACATTTCGATATTATTTAAAATTAAGATAAGTATATATATAAACACCTATGGTTTACTAATAAGGGAAACTTAAATTGAGTGCTGGGGTAAGTTAAATCTCATCATCCGACACCGTACCTATTGGTTAAATAATTCTCAATAAATGTAGTCAAAGGGATGGATTTAAATTCGATAAAGAAAATATACATGAAGATTTTACTCACTAGCAAAAAAAAGTAATAAGCTATAACATAATTATAATATTTTTTCTCATCATAATCTGCCAGAGTGGCGCTCTGCAAACGTTGATTGTTCTATTTAATACAAATAAAATAATATTTGGCGGATGCACTATGAAACTACGATAAAACTATTTATAATTATCATTCTTTACTATAGTACTAAAATTCATCCGTTAAAATTATCTTTGATTATTATGAAAGAAAATATTATCATTTCAAGTCACCAATGTCAGCCAAAAAAATTTCACTCACTACTGGACATAGGTTTCCTCGAGCGTTGCCACAACGACCGGTCCTGTCAAGTCCTGTGATTTCTATAAACCCACTAGTATATGTATCATCTACACACGATACAAATATATATTTCCAAAATACCGAGAAAGGAAAATTTAAATAACATTTTATTAAGGTTACATGCAAAGTTGTCGACACCCTCGATAGATGGCGTTGGTGTCGAAATAGAAGTCGCTATGGTTTCGTTCACAAAACGAGTATAAGTACGCCCAAGGATTTTCCATTTAAACCGCTATTGCTTATAATGGATGCACGAGCATTCTGAATTTTTGTGTGGGCTGAACTTGGTATGTTAGAATAAGGATACCTTGGTCGGCTCTTATTAGTACAAAGACCAGCACATATTACTGACACCCTATCTATTAATTCAGGGGCAGTATTTATTTTATTTCCTGTGATTATTTTTTATAGTGTGGAACTTCCTAGTTGTAGTAATGTAGTCCTAGTCAATTTAGAAAGAAATCTGCTTGCTGTAACCATGAGCTGTAAACGAGAAGTCGCAATTTTCTAATCATGTACTTTTTACTACAAGAATTACTTACATCCACACTATAAATATAGGAAAATAAACGTCATTATTTTAAGAATAATTATGTATTTATCTAATCTGTTTCCACTGAAGTTAGTAAAGTGACTTATCGACGATTAGAATATCACTTAAAATATATTTTTAATAAAGTCTACCGTATATTGTGGTTAACATATTTTCATTTGAGTTACCTATTCATAGTAAACACCTGTCATTGTCACTGTCACTTATTAAAACAAAAAAAACAATTAATTAATATTTATATTATTTAATAATTAATTAGTATTTATTTATAGATTTATATTCTTTAGACAACAATAATTCTTCTCTAAAAAATATAAATCACAATACCAACGGGAGCCATCTTTCAGTAGGGATTAGCGATCAAACTCTATATGGGCCGATTTGCTTTACCTAATTCTGAACCGAATCGCGTGACTAGATATCATCGATGATAGTTATTAGTAAACAAACCACGTGCAGGCTAAACCAATTTGACAAAGTCGGTAATCACAACATCGAACGTGAAACGTTGTAACACAAAGTCCTCACGTACAATGTGAGATTATTATATTGTCTAAAATGTCTTCGCGGCTTCACACACTTTACTCATAATGAAACAGAAGGAAGTATCTTGTTTTACAATAATTTTAGCGACAGGATGCACATTCTGATATCTTAACGCAGACTTCCTGCGTAAGTTTGTTGTACGTACTGTTTTACCTACTGTTTGTATGACCGGACGTCAACTGCTGTGCGTGTATTATTATAAATATAATAAATAAATAATAAAACATTATTAGAACAACGCTGTAGGCACCAATGATTGTGGTTATTAATAAACACTGCAGCTGATTATGTATGTATGTATTGCTTTCGTCTGTGAGCACAACCTGTACAACTCTAACCGACCGGCAACGTTTATCCTTTACTTATACACTCAGCTAAACCGATTTTCTATCGATTCCGGTCTAATTATGACCAGTAAAATAAATGAATAAAGTGCACTGTTGATTCGGTTTGTCATGCGAACCATTAGAACTACGTAACAATTGAAAAGAGGAACGATTTGATTGTTTTTTGTTTGTAGGGTTTTAACTCAAAAACTACAGGACCGATTTTAAAAATTCTTTCATCGTTAGAAAGCTACATCTTTAGGAAGTGTCATAGGCTATATTTATTTCCAGAAATAATTAGGGATCCCTTGAATCCCTCCCTCCCCTCCTTGAAAAATCAATCAAATCAATTAATCCATCCAAAAAATCAATTAATCCCTTAAAACTTGAATAATGTAACCCAAGGTGTAAAAAAATGTCCACGTGGGCGAAGCCACGGGCGGAAAGCTATATTTTATAACTTTGCTTTAGATGAAGTTTTTTTACCATTTTCACATTCATACTCAATAGTATTTTCTATCAAAGTAGCATTTTTTTGTAAAATCAGAGACGGTCGGCCTAAATAAGTAAGTGGCTTCGATACAGTGATCGTGACATAAGGAAATACATTTATCCCTTTGGTCAATAATTTACTATTCCACGTCGTAGTCGCTTTTTTGGCAGAGCATTTTCCAGACAAAACCTTATATGTAATTATACGAAAATTGAAATACATAAGAAGTGCTTCAGTTATTATAAAGTTTAATTCAATATTTTTAACATATGTAATAACTATTTATAAAATTATTAACAAAATAAGATTGCTTTATAACAAATATTTCCAAAATTCGTGTGTAAGTTTGCTAAAGACAGTTATTTAATGGCATTTTCTAAAGGAAAACACGGTATTTTTCATTTGTCTTAATTCACACACAGTTCACATGCGTCTGAGCTAATGATAATAGAAGGTGAAACTCTTATCTTCTTTATTGACTCAGAGAGTATAATGCTATTATTCCATGCAGAATCATAGCTATATCGTAGGAACTATATCCACAATTTACATACTTACACGTGAACACTCATCTATCTCAAACTATGATATTTAATAAATTATTTTCTAAAATATATTTTCTAAGATAGGAAATATGTTTCTAAAATTGGCACTTCACAACATAAGTTGCTGTAAGTCTTTTTGTTTCTAGTTAACCGTGAATTTGTAGACTAACTAAGCTTAATTTATTAAAAAAACTTTTTTTCGACAAATAAAACCTAAAATAAATTCAAAAACACATTGTGTAGAATTAAGCTTAGAGTCACCAAAATACTAATATCGCCCATTAAATTAAATTGAAGATTTAATTTTCATTTGGACTGATAAAAGAATGCTTGTCTCATTTCAAAGCAGCATTTATGATTTAGGCTAGTTGTAATATTTTTTATTTTAACATTACGTTTACATTACTATGTATTTTCGTACTAGACTCACATTTTTCTTATATTTACTACGTCGGCTTTGAGACTAATGGGTATCACGTTTTAAGAGATTATAAGATACATTAGACCAAGTATATTACCTTGCGGGATTCCAATATTGTTCGGTAGTTATCAATTCAAATGTATTAAACCTAATGGGAATATTTGAACAAAACACGACATTTTTAACGGATCGTAATTAAGCTAGCTCTAAAATCTGAATCTAAAACCTACTTTCGCGAAGATTGGTATTAAGATGGTGTCAAACGTTACACATCAAATATTAAGCAATTTTCAAATCATGTGCTTAAGCATTTGTCGAACCTAAAAAATAATAGTTCAATTGCTAAGATTTTGTGGTTGTAGAAGAAATATTTTCAAACAAAAAAATTAGAGCATACATTATTCATACTAGATGTTATTGTGTATGCGGTTAACTTTGTGCCCCGGGACTAACAATTAGTGTGTGAATTCAATGTGAAACGTAATTTGAATTTGGCTACTCTTTTGCCCACATGGGAGGTACCTAAATACTTTTTTAGCTCTAAACCATGAACAATTAGTATTGTAACTATATAATAACTCGTAGTGGCTGAAAGTCGTCATCACTTGCACTTAACGTGATGAGATGACCATTAATATATTGATAAGTAAGCTGCGGGGTCCTAATCACTTAATTGGCCACCGTTTCCAGGGTTTAATACGATCAATTGTTATCGGCGAGGGACATGACGTTGTGGTTCATTTTGCTATCTTACTGGTAGGATTAATTTTCCGAATGTTGACCACACCTGTGTCACGCCCTGGACGTGAACACTGCTAATTAATAGTGTTTTCGATAGGTGTGCAGTAGGAGGCGCGCGCCCGCCGCTCCGCTGCCGCGTCGTTGTGGTGGCTCACGTTACAAACGCCATTAGTATGATGATAAGCTCGTCAAGTTGCTAGAGCTCCGTTGTCGTCACTCACCTACTCCATGATATATTACCCTTCGATTAGCTCGTTGTAATTCTAAACTCACCCTTGTAAAGCCATCAATACTTGCTAATGCGTCAAAATTAATAAGTGTTATGTCTCTTCGACGATGATAAATTGACAGTTCGTTGTGCAATTTACTAGGTATTCATTAATCTTCAGGATGTTTTTAATAGATTAACTGTAATGGTTTATAATTCAACCAGTTTAGTTACAAAGCCGCATTCTATTTAATTAGTTACCATTAAACATATGATTAGTTAAATTAAAAATAAAACATTTACACAATATAAAAGCAAAATCTATTCGTAAAAAATGCATTGTCGCTTTCAGATGATCTACGACAGAATGGCCCGATTATTAGTCCATGTCAAAGCGAAATCATATTGCAGAAGGGACAAAACTATACCCTAACGTGTAAAGGAAAAACACATGTACAGTTTAAGCAACAAGAAGTACCCGAAGAAGTAATCGGACCATTTCGTATGGTACAGAGGAATGTGTCTAGACTGGTCGACGAGTACATGTTCGAAACAGTCCTAGATCTGTTTAACGTTGACCAGTTTGCGATTGGCTATTACGCTTGTTTCGATGACACGGTCAACGGTACCAAAATACTAAATAACCTAATTGAAGAACCAAATAACACAGAACATATAACTTTTATTTATATATACGTCGCTGGTGAGATTGGTATTATACTGAAATTCAATAATTTGTTTTACGTTTGTGTCTGTATCTCATGATTAATAAAACTTTTAGGCTCTGATAGCTTGTTTGCGCCCATGAGAGAGGTAATCGTTCCAAGACAACAATCTAGAGTTGTAATTGAATGTAGACCAACGACACCAGATATTGAAGTTACCCTGATTTCGGTACGTATTATATAAAAGTTAATATCAACAATATCCTAATTACGATTATGCCAACATTTTTTTAATAGAGTGAATATTTGTATAAAGGAATGTAAATTAAAAATAAATTGATGAATCAATTAAATTTGTAATATCTAAAATATGCGCAAGCGCTAAACAACCGCTTATTGCATCTGCATGAAATTAATTTACAAAAAGTAATAACACAATGAAGCAAAGTTAATTTTACTGGCTACTTTGTCGACTGTTCTAGGAAAAAAATAACTTTGTCTATTACTGTAATAATAAAATTCACAAATGTCAACGTTGTCACACCTAAAGCTTTAAATAACTAATGCTTATTGCTAAAGACGAAGCTGATACTAAAGCATGATATATTTGAATAAATTTATTTCTTAATAGCATTCTTAATATTCAGATTCAGGACATTGCAGACATAATTTATCAGCAATACAGTCCCAAAATCGGGTTCGTCATCGATAGCGACTTGCTCTCGGATCCTCTCGGATCGATTATGATGTATCGCACAATCATCTGTGAATTTACTCAGGGACCAGATCGGATAGAAAAAGAAGTTGTTTTCCAACGTAGGTGAATAGCAGATGTGTGCGTTTTAACATTTTTATTATACAATTTATTCCACATTCATGAGAAAGGGTGTGTCGTTTGCCGTGCTCATTGCAAAATTCAAATTATTACATTATCAGTCGTAATTAATTACTTTTTCTGAATGTGGTTTGTTGTGTTTTTCAATTGAATACGATTACAACAACATAAATTGAAAGACATAACTATTATATCTTATACTCATACTAACCATTATTTATTTGGCTATACTACAATAGTCGCGGAGTAACAAGACACCAGAACAAATAAAGTATTCTCCAAAGATTGGGTTTTTAATGAGAACGTGTAGTAGGTCTGCTTACAAATGCGAAGGACAACGCGGAAATCAAAGCGAACGGAAACTTATACGTAGTAAGTAGTACTACACTCCTTGATGTCACCTAACAAGGTAGCGTGGTGTGATGGTTTCATTCACAGAAAAGAGTATTGTGATACTCAGTGCTCTACTAGATGAAATGTAATACTTAATGTTTTGTGTACTGGCTTGAAGCTTACTACCTACTCTTTTTTCATTTCTACTTCTTTGGTGTGTTGCTCTGCGTAACTCCTCTATGCATGTACACGTAGTATGATAAAATCTACTAACACTATTAATTCAATTGATGTTAATTTATGTGGTTGTTGTTATGTTGCACTTATATTCTAATGTTTTCACGTGGGTTGATTGAGATTTTTTCTTTTATTACTGGATTTTTGTGAACGATTTTTTTGCCTGCTGTGAGAGATAAGGTTTTTTTTATTATTTATCACCACTAAATATTTTAAGTTACTTAATGCTGCTTGAGTTTTAGTGAGCAAATACTATTTTGAATGATATTAATGAATTAATTGAACCGTATATTATTATTAATTGAATCGCTTTATTTTATTTTGTAGTAACTATAGTGAATTGAACTGAAGTATTTACTTTAAAGCAGCATCCAATTTTATGTATCGTTTGCCATTTTTAATATTATTTGTTTGAATTTAAAGTTTAAAAGTTCAGTTTTTTTTTAATTTTATTTTCTATAAGTAAATATGTTTTTGGGAGTATCTTTTAAATAACGAATATAATTAAAATAAAACTAGTTTACAATGCTTGATCAACGATTTGTTTTAAAACGATCAAACATTGTATGTATCAAACGATTATCTCGTTTGCAGAGAGATACATTGTAAAGTTGGTATAATTGAACATATTAATATAGAATATCTTACATCTTTTTCAGACGGTAGGGTACCACAAATTCCTACAGTAAAGGGCAGTCATTTATACTTTTTGAAAGGTGAATCATTTACCATCAATTGTACCGTTAAATATGAACCCGATTCTGTTGTAAATTTATATTGGAAGTATCCTCCGAATGTCGGAAAGGTAAGGCTATACCTAAAACTTTGTGTGTTTGCATTATTATATTACCTACCTACTTACGTCATATTTAAGTAAAAACACAACAGGTTAATTGTTTAAAAAGTAACAATGTAGTGTTGTTTTGTACCAGGATAAGTAAATGAAAATCGGTACTATTTCATATTATGATTGTAACAATAATGAAATGAAAGCCTTAAATAAAGAGCTCTATTGAATTAGAATATTAATTTATATTTTATTTCTAGGAATCCATAGTAGAAAAATCTAACGAATTTGAAGTTGGTACAATTTTGTACAAATATATAACCGTCGTAAATGCAACAGAAGCGCATAATGGAAATTATACGTGCGTCGCCAGTAATAATTGTGGAGAAAAAGAAAAATCCTACACAAAAACATATTTAGGTAACTTTAGTAAATAATTCCTTTTGACAGACATTTTAGGTGGTAAATTTCTTTTTGGAAAAGTGGTAGCATATTACTGACTCTCTTATCTTGCTGTTCAGTGTTCGTACTCGCCAATTGCTGGGAAAAAGGTCTCGGGTTCGATTCCCGGTTCGACATCGTTTTGTCCGTTTTAAAAAAACCATAAAGCAGTCCAGAATCGGTATTGGCTTTCGTAGTTGGCGGTGTTAGGAACATCTGCTAGGGACCTTGCTTGCTTGCTTGCTTGCCTGCTTGGGCTTCAAGTGCTAGCCCTTAACTACCTTGGCAACAGTCGTTGCTACAATTCCATGTCAAAAGTCGTCAGGCGGATTTAAGAAAACTCTAACACTAGGCTGTAACAATCTGAGTTAAAATAAGAATTTAGATCAGATAAGAGGAAGAAGTAAAGTGTAATATTACTGTGTATGAAGGACATCAAAGCTAGGGAAATTATTGAGCATTAATGAAGACAGAAATAATATTTAGTCATAAAAATACATCGAAACAAGTTGCAGAATTGAAGAGAAAAATGCACCTACCCTTCAATGTGTTTAGGTTTATGAATTTATGTAGTTCTAAAAAGCTATAGTAATCTGTTGTTTTTTTGTAAATTTTAGCTGAACCTCTGCTCGATCTAATTCCGGATTCAAAGTCCCATCGTTCAGAGCACAACCTGAAGACGATAAGGAAAATTATCGAGATAAGAGATTACCCACCTGCAACATTTCAAGTGTAAGTATTGAATATTGTTTACCAATTTGAGAGAATGCAATATTCATCAATGGATATTATATTTACATACTGTCTATTTTTAAAGCTTATCACGATTAAGATCTTCACCCTAATTACGTAACACGCGCCATTGCAATAGCCTTCAAACAACGCATCATTACAAGTGAAGTGATGTAATTGACATGTTACTCAATAAGGATGTTTGCATTTTATTATCCATTTATAATAATTTCAGCTTACGGAATTATAAACCTCTGCCTCGAAACGCATCTAAATACAATGTGACCAGACACCCGTCTACTGGTGATGGCATTTTGACCATATTCAACGCAAATGTTACAGACTCTGCAAATTATACATTTGTTGCGTCCAATGGATACTTGAATAAAAGTTATACATATGATATTCGAGTCATAGGTAAGTTAAGTAATTTCGTCAGCGTATACGTGTCAACGTTCCAAAATATTGCTCAATTGTCCGCCCTCAACCAAAAACTGATGATATTGATGATATTTAATAATCTACCTATTTTATAAATATGTTTAGTGTAAAAATACTTGCATCTATACTAGGGGGTTACTCATGTTAGAGATCAAATAGGTACTGCTGAATAATACAAAAAATATGTGCAAATAATTTATAGCACACGTACGGGTTACGGTACAGTTCATTAAGTCTATTATCATTGATTAAAGTTTCATTATATCAACATTCTATCATTTATACATCTAAGAATTTAAAAAAAAAAAGGTTACCTACATTAAGAACAAATTATAACAAAAAATGTGTTTAGATATCTTAAACCGAGGTCTAAAATGAATGTTGTCTTTGTTCCACAGCACGACCAACTGTCGACTTTGGACCCAACACTGATAAGAAATACATGAAGAATTCAATGGCGTCGTTAAAATGTGTAGTAACAGGGTATCCCTTGCCCGACGTAACATGGATATTCTCTAACGGCGTGAATCAATCAATGGTAGCTTTCATTACTTATTTGTATGAAAAAGTATTCGTAAATTAAGAAGTAGAGTTTTATTAATACTTGTACTATATTTATGGCTTCTAGCACTTCCGTCATCAAACATAGGCACAATGTTTGATGACACATTGACACTACTTTCTACCTCGCTTTTTACCTGCGTCTGGACGCTCTATGCTGCTCTCCTCATCGCTGCTACTGTGGTGAAGCTGTCAACAGCCTCGGACACCACGGCTTTTTTCGTATTGGAAGTCATCCAATTACTCCGCCCGCCGTAGATGGTACGGAAGGACTATAACCCATCCATGTTCCTTAACGGCGCGGTAACTCTTTCGAATATCCCGCAGCCTCGGCAGGCTATGGCCCTGTGGTCCGTCATCTATGCTGACATCTCTTTGAGGCGCGCATTGAACTCGAAAGCGCCGATGACACGGGCCTAGTCCTTACTGGATGTCGAGCTTCACATAGCTCGCATCCTCAGGCCCACGCGGAGTCTCCCGTGGCGGCTGGGGTGTGAGGTCTGTCGCTCCCTCACGCGTTTCACCACCAGTCATGCGACTGCTTCGCAGAAGGAGGTGACGGCCTCCCATTCCCCTCACTTTGCACCATGGCCTGAAGTAGGGCCGGACGCGAGAGGTCGCCGCCGCCGATCGGACTCTATGGCCTGTCATGCAGCCGAAGTGCGGACCGCATTGTGCGTCATACAAATATAAATAACATCATCCGTCGCGCTCTTGTTGCAGTTGGCATTCCAGCCGTATTAGACCCAAATGGCTTGGCACGTGATGATGGCAAAAGACCAGACGGTATGCCATTATTTTCAAGGGAGATGGGTAGGCCTTTAGTATGGGATGTTACCTGTGTCGACACTCTTGCGCCATCTCACGTTACTAGCTCTGCGAGCTGCGCTGGCTCCGCTGCTGCGTATACGGAGAACCTCAAGCGCTACAAGTATATATTGGCCTTATTGGCAACTATATTTTAGAACAGTTTGGTGTTAAAACTTTCAGGTTGAGGGGTACTAGTGCCCACCTTCTTTTTAAAAAAATTGCGAAGCGGCGCACAGTGGGCTGAAACGGGCCGGTAAAGGACTTAGCATTTAAAAAAAAAAAGTTTCTTTTTCTGAAATTTTAAATATTGTGTTGGATTTATCTATCAATTATAAGTAATTATTTCTATGAGGGTCATTCAGATAACTTAGTATTTTCGGAGTTAAAAATATCCAAAGTAATTTTTGTATGAAGCAAAAGAAAAAAATGTGAAAATCTCGGAATTCTCAAATTTTCTCAAAGAATTGACTCTACGTATGCATAGTACGTATATTTGTCCTATTTTAGCGCCTATTCTCGGGTTGCGATTTTCTGCGATTTGGTCGCAATTTCAAATTTTGTTCTCTATTCCACACCACCATAGAGGTTAAGAACTAGGCGCGTTTTTTTTATGTAGTGGTCTCCCCTTTAGGCCTAATCCACTAAGGACTAATAAAATAAATAAATAAATAAGTAAAATCACAATCACTACTGGCCACTGCACTGTTTTAATTTAATCACTGTCAAGGGTATCCACATTAACGAATGCAAAATTTTCGTATTCGTCATCATCAAATGACTTGAGCATATTCGTGAAATTTCCCTGTGTCAATGTGGTAACCTGATGAAATTGCCTCTAAAATGATTGCAAATCGCCTTATTAATTCTTCACTAACACCAGTTATCTCAGCAGTCATGTTTGGATTTGCAAAAAATCTTCTAGCAGTATTTCCGTCATTCGTGGAGCCGTGCCCTTGTTTAACAACATCAATCAGAAGTCCCATTCTATTTTTAAAAGCGTCTTGTATGTCTTTCTTTCTTCTTTCCATGATGCACTTGTTGTCTCCCTTTACTGTCCATGTCTGTATCGTTAATCTGTAGGCTATATGCAGAATGCATTCCATCATTCGTATCCAGGTATGCAATGATGACAATCCGTATTTACAGAGATCTGGATCAGTCGGTTTTGATGCAATTAAGGGCAAATTATTCATCTCTGTTGGAGTGGCTTTACAAATGTCGCATCTCTGAGATGAAGTATCACATAAAATTGATGTTGCTTTTCCGTCTATCATAGTCATTAATAAAGAGTGTGAAATTTTTATTTCTCCAACTTCTGTTTTCACTAAATTTACAATCTCTTCCTCAATAGCACTTTTTTCCCGCAATATCGTTATTTTATTTTCTTTCACAAATTCGAAAAAGATTGGACGACACCAGTAAGATGAATTTGGTGAATCGTTTTGCCAGATAACTTGTTCGCCGCACACTAATTTTATTGGAACTAAACTACCCATAAATATGCTTGAATCGTCAAGTTGACTTTCTTGTTCATCGTCTGTTTGCATTTTTTGTTTGTAATTGGCTTGATTAGAAGCGCCGTCAAATCCCCACTTACTGATTAGTGTAAATTCTTTATAACCACTATCTATGACGAGTGACGTCATTATTCTTGTTGTCGTTATATCCAATAGAGCTTGTAACTTTATTTTAGCTGAGGTTTCTGTCACTGTAATAGCATCTTTTGGTGGATAGCATTTCTGTTTCGCATGTTGCACTTGATAATAAGATGGAAATATATTACTGTCTTTTTCGTTAACACTTGTTCTTAAAGTATTGTATTGCCACTTGGTCAGCTTAAGTGATAAAAATAACCCTAAAGCCTCATCCGGAGAAAACACAGGTTTTGTTTCTTTAACAGATATGCACTTTTTAACTTTTTTTACATCTTGGGGATTCTTTAGTAAATGTTCTAGTATTTTAGCAACCTCCTCATTCCCATCCGCTTTCAACTGCTCAAAATATGCATATTTTATTTCGTCCGAAGATAAATGAAAGTTTTCTGCACGTCTTTTTTTCTGTTTAGGCGCTAATTCACAAAAAGGTTTTCTTGGGCTTTGTTCGGTGGAAACACCGACAGAAACTTTTGATGGTGATACATACTGAGTTGATGTACTCGGTGCTGGTTGATCTTCATTACTGCCTATTAAACACTTAATAAAGTCTGGCCATATTATGTTTTCTTGTAACCATTCAATATTTTTAGTTCTGAATATATTTTCTTTACGATAAGCGTTTTCCCATCTTCTATTTAAATTATAACAAAATTTTGCACAAAACAACTTTAAGGTCTTTTCATGATCATCACTTAATTCGACTAAAAATTTACACCTTATCTCACTACACAAACTGTCATTATTTTTAATACTGCCACTGTTTTTTAAAATAATGAAAATATCAAGGTTTGTCACTAAATTTTCAAACATTTTCACAAATACAAAATAACAAATAAGTAAGTAATGAATGTGTGGGGGTAGTGCGTCTATTATGGTGGGTAATAGAACACTGAAGTGCGTTTGAATGCAACCGAACATTCCGTAGGTACCCTATCGTTGCACCAATCACGTTACGACACGTCATAACTTGTTGTTGCGCTCGCGCACTCTTATCCCTTGATTCCCGGAAATAAGTCTCAAAACAAATTACGTCATACCTACCTATGGTGGTGGAAAATGTCGAACATTGTTTTTTTTTAAGAACTAAGTAGGTATTGAGGTTTTCAGGTCGTTTAGTATACATTATTTTCAATTTCAATTTAATTGGTATAAATTGCTTAACTAAAATAACTTGACTCTTCATACAAATTTGATATGGCTATATCTCCGAAAGTACTCGTTAAATCAAAAAAAGTCCCAGAATAAAAACGTTTTAAATTTATGCCTAGATACCAAAAAAATACATTTGATCTCTTAAGACCCAACCTTGTAATCCCAGCCCACTGTGCGGCGTGTTGACACTTCCCGTCACCAAAAGGCTGGCTTTTATTTTGGCCAAAGGCTAGGCATTGCCATCCAACGTGGCAATGCTGCCAGCCTTTTGGGTACACTTCCAGTGACGGCGATGAGGAAGAATTCTTTGACGCCATAATATTTAAGTTGGATTTTTATTTTATGTTTCATATTATGTTTAGAGGTAGCCAAAGTTTTAAATTAGCAACAGTGAGTTGAAAATAACATACTAACATTATAAATAAGCTGACGTTTATATTTGAAAGCATTAATTTTGAATAAAAGATAACCATTAAAATGTTGGTACTATACAAACTTATTCTTTCAGAAAAGCAGTTCTTTAGACGTGGAATCAATTTATAAAGAAACGGCAATCTTGAACGTACCAGTCCATGCTTCTGGGAACATTTCATGTAAAGCATCGAATAAATACGAAGCTATCCAAACGAGAAGACTTCTCGTTTACGAGATGCCAAACGGTTTCGGCATTGAAGATCCAACAAACACATGGTTTTGGCAAAACCAGGATGTAACTATTACTTGCATTGCGTCCAAATATGACTTTGAAAGTGTAACTTGGATGGGCTCTGACGACGAAGAGTTGAACGGAACTGGTTAGTAATCAAAAATAAATCAAAAAGATATCTAAATTCATATTTATGTATTTTTTATCTCTTAACGTATTTTTTGTTAATAACAGCAGCAGTGGAGTACACCATGAACACGTTCTCACTTATTGCAAAATTAAAATTTCCGCACATCTCTATAAACCAGAGTGGTTCATATGTTTGTCGTGGTGTGAGGCTAAACGGTGTCTATGAAACGGAATTGATTAATATATCAGTTGCATGTAAGTTGCAATTTTTAAGTATTAGTACCTAGTGCAAGATAAATTACTGAAGTTAGTTGTATTCTAATATTATATTTTTTTTATATATAGCTCTTCAAGCGCCGGTAATAAACGATCCTATTGCTGACCAGAGCATAAACGTGGTTCTATATCAACCGGTACAGCTGAGTTGTCAAGCTGAAGGAGTACCGCCACCCAAACTGGAGTGGTACAAGGTAACGTTAAACTTAGTGTGTAACACAATGTGTAGGACAATGACATTTTTGTTCCCATTCGCACATCTAATTTGGATTTTAATTTTTTTTACAGGATGACGTTTTAATGGGAAACGATACGAATGCTAAAATTATTAGGAACGATATAAGTCGCACTATCGTCAACTCAACAATTGTAATAAATCAAATGGTAGACGAAAATAAGGGTGTTTATGAATGCGTAGCTAGCAGCAATGCGTTGGTGGCCAGTCGAATTTACACTATTGCACTCAAAGGTATTCTTCATGTGAAGTATTTGTTCGTATTTTCCTCATAAAAAGTGGCAAACATCTATTTTGTTACATTAAAATAAAAAATATATATTACCTATAAACAATAAAAGAATTACGATCGGGGTCGGCTCGATGGAACATGATGTCCCAACTCTATCAAACACAATTCAGGACACTAATTCCGTCCAAAATGACGTAGCACTTGAAAACTGCTTTAGTCGCATTGTGCCTAATATGGCATACCTAATTCCATTTATTACTTTCTACAGAACCGACATACGCGGTATATTTAAGCGGGATTTTAGTAGTGATCTTCATTTTAATCCTGGTGGTATTGTATCTGACGTGGAAGGTACGAAAAGAGAAGCGATTTAGAAAAGAATTGGCAGCGGCAGGTCTTCTGTATTTCAAAGAAGGCGTTACTAAATCTCTTAATCCCGAGTTGGGTATTGACGAACAAGCTGAATTGTTGCCGTATAACGAAAAGTTCGAATTTCCTATGGAAAAGTTAAAACTAGGTAAGAAATATATATATTTAACTTATTATGTGAACTAACTCTTTTCTCTTTAATCAGTAGGGACTATAATTAAATAAAGACTTTAATATCCTAATGTTATAAATGACAGTTCACCAGTTCAGTGATCACTATGATAAATATTCTCTGTTGTGTTATTGTTTACAAAAATAACTGCTTCAGTACAAAATAGTGTAAAAAAAACTTGAGTGTATGTATTCAGAAAAAAGATACACATATTGAAGTTTTCAAAACGAGATTCTTTTAATCTATAAATACATATAAAATGCTTTGTCCTGAATGACTGACTGATCAACGCACTGCCTAAACCGCTAATCGTAGAGACCTGAAAATTGATGGTGTGTTCTTTGTATGACGCAGGCATCCGGTAAGAAAATATTTTCCGAAATTTACCCATACGGGGGTGAAAAGGGGAGGTAATGTTTGTATACAACTCTGTCATTTTTTATTTGAATTCGTATAGCCAACGCGGGCGAAGGCGCTGGCGGAAAACTAGTAGTAATTAAAAAAGAGTATATAAATCTTGATATTTGTTTGAAGGTATACAGCTGGGTGCGGGTGCATTTGGTGTCGTATACAAGGCGGAAGCACGTGGCATCATAAATGCTGAAGAAACAACCGAGGTGGCCGTGAAAATGGTGAAGAAAACAGCAGACAATATGTATATCAAAGCGTTGGCCTCAGAACTAAAAATAATGGTGCACTTGGGGAAACACATAAACATCGTGAACTTGCTCGGAGCGAGCACGAAAAATGTTGGGAAACGTAAGACGACGCTTTTGCTATTTATTAAGGAAATTTTTCTCTCAAGTGTAGTGCGATCTATGCAGTTGTGCCATCATTTTTTTAAATTGGTATTGCAATTGTATTTTCCCAATATTGTTTTAGTCTTCTTTTTATATTATTATTTTGTTTTACAAAATATTGTAATCACAATATTTCACTATTGTATAGAAAACTACATATCTCTGAGTGCCATTTCCCGTTTGTACCTATTACGCGTCAGAAGCTAAGAATTAAGGCTTAACAAGGTACATTGTAAAACTAGAATAAAAAATATCTATACATACTGTACAGATATTTCTTTTCGTAAAGGTCTGTTACATACCATATCTTGATTCACATTTTATGTTCAAAGTGCTGTTGTTATTACTGGTCACTCGTATATGAGTACAAAATCAATACAGTGTTAATTTTACTAATTGAATGTAAATTACGCTTTCAGGGGAGTTGGCAGTTATTGTTGAATATTGCAAGTTTGGTAATATACACAATTATATGCTGAGGCACCGAGAAGTTTTCATAGATCAATTGACTGATAATAAGGAGAAAAATCTAGGGAGAGTTAATAGAGGATTCTCTTACAGCAGTGGCAGTACTGGGTAAGTAATTATTAAGGAAGACAATAACTAATTCTTTAGTAAATCTTTATTAAGGCCATAATTACTGGAGCACCAACAGAAACCAACAGAACTCATTTAAGTTGATGATAGCATACGTTTTAAGTATAGGATGCTATTCCAGTTTTAGCGTCTCGTGGTTTCTACGAAAGACACTACTCCTTCATAAAAATATCAACTAACATATTTTTATTTTTTTCAGTGCACAGTCGGATTATTTTGGTTCGAGTACTCAAGATACCGACCACACATTCGTGAATACTTCCAACACCAATAGGTCTACGAGAAATGGTAAGTTACTACTTGTGTAATTTTTCAAGGACTCGTTACAAGATAGGTCACAACTAAGTAGGTTATTGAGCATATTTTTTGTGTGATACATTATTGTATGATATATGATTGATATATCACAGAATAATGTATGATCGAACTGTAGGTGGTATTTAAAAAAAAGTCTTTTTCGCAGCAACACAAACGGAACGTTCAACTATTATAAAAAATACTCATATGGTGAATAATTAAGAATCGTGACTTGTAAAATCTTAACATTTTGGTTACGATCAGTTTTCAATAACATGAACTTTAAATTATTTAACTAACAAAAGTAATTCATGGTAATTCTTAATACAGAGAACATTTTCCGGAATAAAAATTATCTTCGAATTTATTTCACACCACATATAGCTAAATATAGGTATTATAATGAACCCCTTATAAAATATTAGAAGTAAAATATATATTTCGGTAGTCATATCAGTCACATCATGCTTATCCTTATTTTACCAGACAATCCTAAACACCAAGTGGAATTCCTTGAAGGTATGTTTTGGGGCACTGCAGTTATTTTGCATAAACGCCGAGTTTTTGTGTCTGAGTCAGAATAATTGTATAAACAATAAACATGCACATCTGTTGTTCGCTGTTGTCTGATTCATTATTGTGATACTGGTTGATTGCATTTGCCTTTTACATTATTTAAAAACCATTTTGTGAAAGTTATACATATTATCTCCCATTCTCTTGGCTTTAACATGACATGTGTCCAACACTACCCCGGTATATATTATATTTTAGACTTTATCAACTCTTCTTTTCGGTTCATAATTGATAGCTGGTCGAGTGTTGGTGGACTTTGAACTTTGCAGGGCTAAAAGCTACTTACAATGTGTTTCGTTCACCCTATTTTATTATGTTTGCCTGGCATTGTATGTAAGTCGATGTGTTATCATCACTGCTTAATAAGGATAATGTACACTCTACTAGCTGCACGTGCGTTGATGTATCTCATTTATTTAATAGAGCAATTCTTGTATAAACATAAACTTGTTTTCATATCCAAAAAACGGTTCTAAAGTAAGGACACAAATGCCTGAATATTTTTTGTAATGTTTCAACTTCACCAGTTTTTTTGTGCTGCCGCCTTCGCGACAATTTTATCGTGTCACAATAACTATCCTGCACCTGTTTACACACAAACACCCACTGTAGACACTGAGTGTACGGTGTATGGTGTCTTAGTGTAAACCTAGCTTAAAAAATTGTATATTCACACACCTGTAATATTTTTAAAAGACCTATCTAACGATACCCCGTAGAGACACGCGATAAAAAAATCATCCCTAGTTTAAGTGTAAGGGAGGTACCCTAAAAATAATAATTTTCATAAATTTATTCTATCTCTTTGCCGGCGTGATCAATATGCACATCCATACAAAAATTCAGTTTGCTAGTACTAAGAACCTCTGAGCTATGCCGTGGACAGACAGACAGACATGTTGACATGACATGGTTCCTTGTCGCCTACGGAACTCTAAAAAAGAGTGGTTCAACGTTTGTGCAAGTGATTATAATATGCTTTCATGTTATTTAATCTTTGTATACTAACGAATTGTCGATTATAGCAAAATCACTCGCTTAATGTTTTCGAGTAGTTGGCCATGAAAAATCCAATATAGGCGAACTGGTCGAGATTAACAAATGTAAATGAAATGCTTATTGGAGCAGAAGGTACATTGTATGTTGGCATTTTATAGGTCTGGCAATTTAATCACACGTATTCATTAATTATTCCAGCATCAGAGAGCTACATACAACCGGAGTGGCGTTCAAACTACGAGAGTGACTACTGCTATGATGGCCGTAATCCGAGACCTCTAACCTCTCGAGATCTGCTCGTTTGGGCCTTCCAGATCGCAAGAGGCATGGAGTATCTTGCTAGTAGGAAGGTTAGTACATTTCTAAGTAACAACGATGTCCGTTAGTATGGGTGGATACGTGCCAGTTTATTGTAACGCAAAATCACTTTTAAAAAGAATCTAAATTTATTAATGGTATTTTATTCTTTAAAGTATTTACAAATCAATTTATAAATCTGATTATCCAGGTTCGACATGGAGATTTAGCAGCAAGAAATGTGTTGTTAGCTGACGACAATATTGTGAAGATTTGTGACTTCGGTCTCGCTACGAGCGTTTACAAAAACGACGAATATCAACAAAAAGAAAACGTGAGTAACAGATGTTTCTTAACAATTACCTTTTATTCGGAAACGTATTGTGAAAGTAAACACTTCTCTTAACATGTCGATTTGCAGAAATAGCAACACAAAGTTATACCTAGAACTATTTTAATAATTTTAAATAAATAAGTTTATAGAAATATCTTCACCACGTTAATTTTCCGAGTCGTCTTGAAAATGTCCAATATAAGTTTAGCGGTTTCAGTTCCTAGCCCATTTATCATATTTATTTCATTTTCATTTGTTTATTTTCCCGCCAGTGCACAATTAGATAAAGGTCGTAAAACCTGAATATGACTGTTAATTTCAGTCGCATTTCGGCAGTTTTTAACGTATTTTAACTCGTTAGGCTGGATGATTTTTAAAGGTGTTTTTGCAAGTAATTTTATTTAATTTCCAGTGCCCTCTTCCCTTCAAATGGTTGGCGATCGAGTGCATGGAGTCTCACATATTCTCGACACAGTCGGACGTGTGGTCGTTCGGTATCGTCCTATGGGAGCTTTTCTCTCTCGCCAAGACACCCTACCCGAACATGGGCCCTGCCGATCTGCTGGCCTGGCTCTCTGGAGGGTATGTACACTATGAGTTATTGGCAGTAGTGTTCATTTTAAATACCTACAACTTCCTGTATAGAGATACCGATATCAATCTCTTAGGATTGGGTCTATGTAGGTCTTCCCTACATAATTTGAGATAAAACTAAGTCATGATATCGATATACCAATCAGTCATATTTATACATTGAAGCTCTTTGTGGTCATCATAATAGGAACATTCTTAGTCACATTTTTGACCGGTAGAATTTAAGTAACAAAAATGTGAGTGACATAAATTGCTATGTTCATGTTTGGTTTGAACTGATCCTCCCCATTGTTTTGCGACAAATAAAAAAAAAAACTTAAATGTGTTCTATATTTTTTTATAACGATGATTTGCTCAACATTGCAGGAATCGCCTGGCCAAACCAACGTATGCTGACCAGCGTCTACACGACGTGATGCTGAGGTGTTGGGATCAGAAGCCTACAAACAGGCCTAGCTTCAGTGAGTTGCAGGAAATTCTAGGTGGCTTCTTAGAGGATAATGTGCGAAATGTGAGTATACCCAACAATTGCAACAAAAAAGATCCACAAAAAATATCAGCATAGTATATAGGAATAAGTTATAAAAAATCGAGCACTTGTTTATCATGATTTTTGGGACTGTTTAGTATGTTTTGAAGGGTTACATTGATTGGAACATGTTAATATGTTAAGCCAAAAACCCTTAACCCTTATTATTTTTTAAGAAAACTTATAAACAATCAATCAAATATTAATAACGTTAATTCTTATTTTATAACATTTATGAAAGTTAATTCCTGTCGGCAAAATTTTCAATTCGTCTTAAGATTCCTTAGTAAAAATTACTTAATGATGAGTGTCATTGTGGTCAGAGTGGGAGAGAGGAGTATACCCTTTGAAATATACAAATAGCTCTCGATTACTTTTTGGATCATTTATGTGGTTCATATATTAAGTTATTGTCTGTTCTATGAACTAGCTGACCCGCTTATCCTTACTTAATATTATAAATGCGAAAGTAACTCTGTCTGTCTGTCTGTCTGTCTGTTACGGTTTCACGCCAAAACTACTGGACCGATATAAATGAAGATAGATAGAAAGATAAAATAGACCCTGAGGAACAACATAGGCTACTTTTTACCCGGGTGCGCTAAGTAGTTCCCTCGGGATGCGTTCGTCTTATAAGCCTCTTTTAGCTATCGAACTGACTTGTCCCTTCCCAAACTTCATTTTAACTTGACAGGTAAGGCCAAAACACTGATAGCTAAATTAGTTTAATCTTTATTATGAATAAGACGGTATAAAGTTTGTAGTGTTTTTTGTTTGGAGAATGCGTTTCGAGCGTGACGTAGCGTCCTCGCGATGAAACTAATGCCCAATGTTGTAACCACGTCCGTTTGTAATTTAAACGCGATTTCATAGATGGCGCCGATAGCCTTGTTAATAAGTGGGTTTAAGTTTCAGCTGTATAGACTCCAAACCTTTGGATATAAAGATCTAGCAGCTATTTTAGGAAACCTATAGATTTTATTAACCTTTAATGCATGAGTACACGTGCATTGAAAAATATGCGAGTAATACTTAGGTACCTACTCATATTGAAACTAGCTACAAAATAAATTTAAGATCGGAAATAGTTAAACTGTAGTGATTGCTACCATTGATATGATGGCTGAAGATATTATCGTCTACCAAAAAGACAAAGGTATAAGTCTCCAAGTTACAGATCTCATAATATAATAAATTGATTAACCATTTATAAAGCTGACTTGACAGATAATAGGATAACACAGCGCTGTTTACTATACTGAAAAATCAACCTCCAAAATGATGGAGGTATTGCACGAAGTCACTGTCCCCGACTCTGTAGCATCTATGTATTTTTTGTAGATCTAACCAGTTATAACGTATAATCCGGTAACTGGGTTGTTGAGATTAGATTATATACCTACCTATATCACTGGTCCTAAGCTGCATCCAGTTAAACTGAAAGCTGATCCCAATATAGTTGGGGAGAAGCTATGTAGATGATGACGCTGTTGAACAATATTATTTGTTAAATGTTCATTATTCACTTTTCTGTTTTAGCACTATGTGGACCTGAATACGGCGTACACTAACATGAACGCTAACCCGGGAGGAGAGGACTACCTCGCGATGGTGATGGCGCCCGACTACAATAACCTGACGACGCCTAGTCCACGTCACGAGTACGCCAACGACATGAACTTCTTCCCTAACACACCCAAACAGCTAGGTGAGACATAATTTCAATAAGTATTAGTTGGAACAGACAGAAAGAGCACGTACTATTTTGTTTTTGTCTCACAAAAGTTGGTCTAGGAAGCTTTAAAGTAAGTAAGTTTAGGAGCATTATGTAGTAGAAACCACGTACTCGTAGGTAAAAAGTTAGTTAAAAGTAGAAGAATATCAGTATCAGTATTTTGTACCTTAGGGTACATAGAATAGGTATTACAATAATTTCTTCTCACAACCCATCTTTGAATTTTCAAGCTGCCGAAGTTATAAAGAAAGGTAAAGTATTTAATTTAGGAGCGACTACATATATCAACAAATATAAATTAAACAACAAACATTACCTAGGAAACAACTTCACTTTTTGTTTTGTTAAAACTTAATTTAATTTCCTTTTATCAGACGGATCGGATAAACCTATATTCTGACTATCTACACAAAACTACTCCGGACGGTAAATCAACGCATGATTTTATTGTAACTAACATTGAGTTGTGTTAGTACTTTTCTTTTGCACTTGTACACTCTACACATATAAACTAAAATAGTTAACTCGAGTGGCATATTGGCTGACTTAGGGTCATGTTACACTGAAAGAGAAGTGGCGCGTAATGTCACGCAGTGGCCGGAGAAGCACTTTCGGTGCCAAAGTATTGCCTAGTATGTATTTTGAACATATCCTAGATACAATACCATACACGGTGATAAGAATAACAATTAATATCTAAGTGACATTTGGCACCAAAAACGCGCCTCTTGTCGCTGGTGGCAGTGTGCTTTGACCTTTTCTATTAGTTAGAAAACATTTCTTTGTGTGGCATGGTGTTCTTTCATCAACTTAAATAGCGCTGTATTAAGCTTGATTCACAATTTCAGATGAGGAAGGCTACCTGCAAATGAGTCCAGCAACAAGGCAAAACAGCTTCAATCCTCGAGCTCAGGACTCCAAATTTGACTTCGACGCTCGCAAATTCATTCCGAAGGTATCTGAAGCAAGTAGCTGCGGTTCAGAGTTAACTCCAATGCTTACCTTGAACAACTTACCAGCCAGAAGCGGCTCAGAGTCCGACCACGAAGGTAACTCATCGCCGTATCTCAATATGTGTCCTAGAATAGAGGAAGAAACCGATGATGTATTCGAAACCAACAAAAAGAATGCGTTGAACACAGCGGTCACTAACCCGACGTACATATCGCTAGGTATCGACGACGAGAAGAAGCCGAAAGATATTATTAATTCGTATATTAACATACCGAACGGTCTAGTCAAATAATAATTTCATTTGGTGTAACAGAATAAGCTAATCTCATTTACTAACATAGTATCTACTGTATTACATAATATATTGTTCTCATAATCTGCATGTATGTCAAATTTTATTACTGTTAATTTTGATCTCTATACGTATTCTTGTTTAAAGAAAATAATTTCCTCTTTTTATACTTTCTTTGATGTGAGTGTCCTTTTCTTTAATTTTCTTGCGTAAATAATTGTTACTATTTCTGAAATTGTTTCATCCATTTAGTGGGCTTATTTGTTGTATCTTCATTCATGTTAATAGGTTTGTATCTTAGGTGTACTGCGTGTAGATATGTTAACTCTTTGTGTAGACTGATTGGCTCAGGTGGTCCACTAGTTTGTGGTAACGTGGCGTGGCCGCCTCGATGAAGGTTTCACTTTTGCAGGGTGTCAGGTTCGCTCAGATTTATAATTTTCGACAAATTATAACTAAAAATAATGCTGTCGTAGTATTGTACACTGACGTATGGACCTGATTACACCATGTGACAGTGTAGTAAGCGTGGGGACGTTGTTTGATGTGATATTTTGTTATAGGGCAGTGTAAATGAACCCAACCGTATGAATGTAGTCGGTATTTATGTTATGCAAAACCCACCAGGAATATAATTGTGAATATGTTTTTAATATTCGTATTTGTACAGAAAACATTCCTATATTGTATTTTTTTCGAATAGAGACAGTCTTATGATTTAGTTTGCATTATACTTGTTACTGTTTTATTATTTTATGTGAGTTGTAAATAATATTGATTGGAAACTTCCACCAAATACTACATTTATAATTAATATATGAATGTTTTATGACTGCAGCATCTATTGGCTGTTCAGATCGTTTAGTTTGCTTTGATTTAGTAAGTACCTACATATTAAGGCTTACTGTAGGTAGCCTTAATGTAAGATTTTTATGCAATTAATGTTTACTTTGCATATTGTGTATATTTTCAAGTACCTAATCTAAGAAATGGTATGTATTCTAGAATTATTATATGTCTTCATAATTAAAATGCATTATTATATCAAATCAGATCCGATTATATTATTTATATTAATAAAAGTGAGCCTTATTATTGCTATGAAAAAAAAAATGCTTCACTTGAAATCAAGATTATTTTGTCTACTTTGAATTTCAGTTGCTGTGAACATTTTGTCCCTATGTATATTTTAAAAATTAAGTAGAAAACTGATGTTTTTGATCAAAGCCTGTTTTTGTTGTACAAATTGTGTAGATTTATAATGTATGTAGGTAATATCAAACTCAGTAAAATACAAATGAAAAATATATCAATGTGATATTAATATAATTTTATAAATATAGTTTTATTTTTTTATCATCTTCTTGCGATTTTTTCAATTTTCTGTTCTAGTTTTTATTCAAAGTAAGGAATCTCTAATTTTTAGCTTTAAAATCTTATATGAGTACTTATATAAGTATTTCTACCGGTATATATGAAAACTGAAAAAAAAAACCGGCCAAGTGCGTGTCGGTCCACACGCAGTAGGGTTCCTTAGTAGGTCTTAGTTATGCTACGTCTGTAGTGTTTTCTATTTCTAGGGACAGCCATTCAAAAGTTAAACCTCTTATACTGTATTAACTGCTATATTTCCAGATTAAACTGCTATATTTCCAGATTAAAAAAAATTGCACTTGAAAGCTAGATATTTCGCTCACTTAACCTAAAAATGATTTTCACACACCCATAATATTTTTGTAATTTTTTTAATCTGGAAATATAGCAGTACGATGTTCACCGGGGTAACTAGTTTAAAATCCACCATGTTCTTTTTTGCAAAACTGGCTTTTTTGCAAACCGTTTGTGAGCAATGATGCCACAGACAGATATACACACACAGACAGACATCGACGTAAAACTTGTAACACCCCTATTTTTGTTAAAAATGCTTATGATCAGTCTATATATTGTCCTACTGCTGGGCACAGGCCTCTTTTCATACAGAGAAGGCATGAGCATTGATCACCACGCTTGTTCAAGGCGGATTGGCGATTTCAGACTTTTTTATGTCCAGGTTTCCTCAAGATGTTTTTTCTTCACCATTAGTGTCGTCTAAGATATCGACACTGTCGTAGAACAAAGTCGGATCTACAAAATAGCTACTTTACAGGAGAGCACTTTAAAGTTTTGAGTTCACAATTTTCGGCCTAATATTTTTTGTTATCATATTAATGAAAAGAAAATTAGCAATAGCCTTTTGTCTCTTATTAAGGGTTATTAATAGATAATGATATTAAAAAAATCTTTATTAAATAAAAAAAATGCCTTCACATGTAACAATCCGACGTTGTACTACGTAGCTTAGGATGTTTTATGTGACTTTCCGACGTTATTCTACGGAAACTACTACGACGTATGTATACATGCCACACTGTTCTATGGATTTACATAAAAATTTGATGTCGTATGTTATTTCTAAGTCAATAAAAAATATTGATATGTATAAAAAAACTTTATGAAGAACTATTATACACACACATATATTATTTATTATACATTATTTATTCTATAATATCAAAAATATTATAGAGAGAAACATAAAATTACAATCAATACTTTTATTTTTAAATCAAATATATTTTGAAAATTTCTACATAAAACAAATACCTAGGTTATTAGAAGTCGTAATATTAATACATAGTATGCCTCTTCATCAGTCTTAATAGGTAACAAGATAATCAGTCTGAATCAGTTTTAAAAGATTTTAAAAGTAACTTAAATCAATTTTTATCACAATTGAAATCAATCATAAACACAATATTATTTATCTCTGCTATACCTATAAGACAAAATAACAATAGATATAGTATGAGTGTTTACCTAGTTGTATAAAATTATCATAAAAAATAACATTTTAACTTACAACATGATTATAAACTTTTATTTTGGTACTTAAAGAAAATTACAATTATGATTAAAGAAAGTAATCTTGAAATACTAAAAAGCATTTCCAAAACATCCTAACATTAACAAAAATCAAACTTCAGTCAGGTCATATCGCCAAAAATATATTAATGTATGTAATTATTGCACTTGACCCAAAGCTGTCTGAAATCTCTTTATATAGGTAATAAAAAAACAACGAATTTTCATTCCGAATCAAATGAATCACATGTTATCAACTTAAAATGAAATGTAATTAAATCTATATTACATTTCATTTTAAGTTGGTATTTTTTAAATAGAATTAAGGTAAGAAAGGAATATTTATAAAGTCGCTCATCATCTGTATCACTATCGTTGATAAATAAGAATAAGACCACGATTATTTTACTAGGTTAATAGGTTGTTCAGAAATAATTATTCTAGTGTTTTGCACATATGAAAAAGGTCGTTATAATTTTATCTTTCTATATTTGTCAAACTTTTAGAAATAGGTTTCAAATTAGGTGAAGGCGATGAGTATCTGGTACTAGATCCAATAACTAGTAAGCTATTAGTTCATTGTAGTATTAGTTTCTTTGAGATTATATTTATAGTATATTTTTTTGGCCTCATTTTTACTAACATGGATTTTCTCTATCTGCCTCTTCTTCTCTTCCTATATCTAATTTTTAACCCATACATTTAATATCAACTTTATTTTAAAATTGATTATAAATGTCTGTCATATTCTTTACTTGATAACGATTTGATCACTGGTGGGGAAGCCAAAGTCAAAACTCGTGTTGGCATAATCTATTTAATTTAAATGTTCCTCACCATCTCCAAATGTAACACATATTCCTGCGCTACTTCGCTTAACTGATTGGCTATGTTTCCGATCCTGGGAGCCTACTCTAACTCACCGAAACAAAACTTCGAAAATACCAAGAATAGGTGATAACTTTTTATTATATATTGTGGTGCAGTATCTAAGGTGCAATCTGATGCTCTGCACATAGAGGGATATACTTATACTACCCATATAAAACATTTATAAGAAAACGAACGAAACATCAATCAAATCTTCGTTTTCGATGAGTTGAGTAGTAATGGTGTACACCCCCTGGTAGTAATGGTGATTCGGGTTTTTCAACCCCCGGACCTGCAACATAGTAAAATATTTAAAGATACACGTTAATGAAATAAATGAACAAAAATAAAATAAATCGGGTAATTTATACGTGTTTTATTGGCGTTTGAACACACTGAACAAAAACCTATGTGATATTATACCGAAGTACATAGTTAGTTGTCAATATGCTACATCAAAAACGTTGTAAAATTTCGAAGAATAACGTCGGATGTGCACAAGCAATCCATATAATTGAGAAGAAAAACGAAGCATAATTACATACGAGGTCTGAAAATTCTAATTCCAGAAAACAAAAATATAAATTACGTAACGAATGTACATAAAGCAAATAGCATTAAAAATAATTTTATCTAGTAAATTATTTTTTTTTTAATTCCGAAGAACACTGTCGGTTGTTATGATACGATATGAAATTTGAATGTTTTGGCATAAAATGTCAACCAATGACTCAAAAACAATAAACTCGAAAATAATAGTACTGTTATTCATCACAAATAAATATTTATAAATTAACTTACCGGAATTATGTGCATTTTCCGTAGATTTTCTTAAAATTCTAGAGTGCTCCGCGAATCGCTTTCTTATTCCTTCATTATTAATAATTAAATGTAATATTTTTTGTATTCGTGTCATTTTTCACGACGATTTTAATACAGAAATAAATAAAAATTACATAATACAAGCAATAACACCCAAATCAATCGTCAATCATATATTGTTGATAAGCACCACTGCTTTCCGTTGAACATCGCCGCTTGTGACGAACGACGCACGGCGCGCGGCGCTGATACTCAAGCGACAGTGGCGCTATTGACCTTACGACGATGTTCTTTGGAACGTATTTGAAATACAACTTTGTTCGTTTCAATATCTCGGAAAGTATCAGATATATAATTTTTTTTCTTGGTTATATCGATAGATTATGCTTTGTTGAAGCTGATTTTGTAAAAATCTCAATTTCGTTGTATTATCACATCTGGCTTTGTTCTACGACAGTGTCGATATACTTAGAAAACACATATGACTTCAGTTCTTTTTAAGTAACAAGGCGGAATAAATATCATGGTAAATAAGGACGATAAATATTAAGAATAAATAAACATATTTTACATTAGTACGTATCAGCACAAACGTCTCTCTAAAAATGTTATGCTAGCAACTGAGTAAATATCTGGCATGTATGTTTGCTATTACGTTACCAGCAATCTAGGCAATTCTTTTTATATATATTGCTACTCCTTTTTAGAATATCAAAGCTTTACTTAATATGCCAAGTATGTACTGAATACAAGATAAAATGGTATCATAAATCGAAAAGTTCTATGGAATAGGTATATGTATAACCATAATCTACTAAACCATACATACATAATCTACCACTGTTTACTCTACAAAAATACTAAATGAAAAGAGTTTTTTCGCTTGCTTGATTAAACAAAATACCTATTTTTTTTTTGTATTCAAATTATTTTATTTCCCTCTTTACAAACAAAAGTTAACAAGATAAAAAAAACTTAAGAAAGTCCAAATTAGTTTTTGAGAGGCCGTATGCAGCGAAATGAATAAATTGGATTATTTGGGTGCAATGCTTAACATATTTTCTCTATATTTGCTTTACGATCTGTACAGACTTAACACATGATACAATTGCAAAATAAATTGCAAATGTATCGTTGTTCTACTGGGTAGGTACAGCAAATATTCCGCAAGAATTCCGTACTGTGTTCGATTCCTGAGTACGGCAAAGTATTATTGGGGTTTTCCAACAAAAAAATCATAGCCCGGAGCTGAGAAATCTCGACTTGTGCCTGGTTAAACTTATTTTAGAAGTTTTAGCCTTTAAAGCAGTTATCATTGCTTTTTAGAAAATTGTAGATTTGAAGTTTAAAGAGTTAAAATTGTTTTTCTAAGATCTTTTCAATAATTAAAATTGCGGTTTCGAGCACTACTGTCTGAAGGCAAGAAATTTCACCTCAAGGACTTAAATGCACAAGATGATTTGATACCTAATATAATCTCGAATATATTACTGAGAATTCTAGCGTAGCACCTTAATTGTCAGCACACAATGGTACAAGTACGTGTCATATTATTATAGATAAGGTTGCATAGTCTCATACTGTGTGCGAAATGAGAAGGTGGGTTTCGTGACAGTATTAAAGATGCAGGCATGATATGAGCTTACAATGAAAACAGACGTACATGTCTATAAAAAAATAATATTATTATAATATCTTAAAAGTGAGTAACTTGACTCGATAAGGATAGCGGCACGTGTCACCGATCTGGGAAACTGGAAAGCTTGTCGAGCAAGGTCAAACTTCGCTTACCGAAATCAGTCCGTGGATAGAAAACCTTGCAATTCAAACCAACCTTTCAGTCTTAGGGTCCCGGCTGTCAATTGTACATCTTTAATATTCGTTACGTCCTTTCAAATATTATAAATCTGAAAGTAACTTTGTCTATCTCTCTCGTACATTCTCACAATAAAACAGCTGAGTTAATTCGCATAAGATTTGGTGTAGAGTTTTTTTTATTTTCTACGGGTGCTTGAAATAGTTCGCTCGAAACCACGGGAAACGGTATCATATAGGTATATACCTATAAAGTATTAGTGCGGTCATATTATTTTAATAGTAAAATACCATTCATTTCTCCCACTTTATACAATTATAATTATACAACAAGAACCTAGTTCCATCATGCCTATTTTTTTATTTCTCAACATATTTTTTGCAAAGTGGGCCGGAAATTAAAGAAAGATATCGTGTGTATTGAATGTGTTGGCTGCTTACTTCTCGCTATTAGAAATCAATACAGGAAAAATGCTTTTATTCTGCTCCTAATTGTAACACGTACCTCCATAGGAACATTCACTCACAATACTTTATAAAGAAATGTGTAGGAAATATCCTATTCGTAGATAGATGTGAAGGTATTGGATTGAACATATTACACTTATATGTATTCTTGTCTTGGTAATAATACACCTACTCATTTTGCATATAATACGAAAAGATCAAATATGATTTTAACTAATACAAATTCGTAAAAACATTACTTACGATAGAAGAAAATAATATACCTATTACCTACGTCATGTGAATAAAGTAAAATATTAGTCATCGAATTAATGCACAGAAAGGATAATATTAAAACTACGTTCGAAAATCGGCTAGGGACTCGCAACAAACCATATTTTTTATGAACATTATTTTTCGTTAACCTATATTAAAAAAAAAGAGAACATGATTTTCGCTACCGGAGGTATCAATTTCACACTTACTTATTGCCAATTCATCGCATCGCGTACATTTTACAAATTACTCACACCAGGTGGCTTCGTCTCATAATATATGGGCGTTTTGGCAAATGCGGGCCGGGATGACGAACCGGTCTCGCAGTGACCCCACACAACCCCCCTACATTTTTTATCGTACAATTTCAATGATTTAATTAATAAATATTTAAAAAACACATTGGCCGCAAACATGCATGGTATTTGAAGCTTCTTTATCGTCAAAGCTGTAGAATCCATCATTTTCCATTAACACTTATATCGCTTTTTGCACACACTACTAAACTAGCATGTATTTCAACTACTTCACTATTGTATTGCTTCGTTATTTAGACCGCATTGACATGTTTTCGCGAAGCGCGCATACGTAATATCCAAAGTAACAAATGAGATGCAAATGTGTGTTAAGCATTAAAGGCCATGTATGTATTGTTTATATTTAAGCAAGTACCCCACGTCGAATCTAATTAGCAGACAGGCATAATAATAGTTCACACGACAAAAGCATTTCGTAGCATCTCTAGTATCTAAACGTTTCAACATCTAAATTGAAGTTTCCAGAAACTTCTGAATACGGAGAACGGAGTGCCGTGTCTTGAGATGCGAACTAAGTAGTGCTGATTATGTGCATCTATTCAGATATTAGACAATGGCCTGACATCACTACTCCTTCTGTTCTCAAAAAGGAAGAGTCGGACTTTCAGGCTTAGGTATGGATCAGTGACATCAGGAGCAACCAAATGTCGTTCATTATGATCACCAGTTAATATAAAGACAAGAAAATTGTTACAAACCCAAAGGATTACTTGACTATTTCCTAATAAACTGGGAGATCAGGCTCAGTAAGATGTTTTAATCCGGTGCGGGTGACAACTGCGGTTTTGTATGATGTTTAATTTACTTTGTGATTTGACAATGGGTCCAAGGTATACCTTTTTAGGTTTCCGTGGTCGATAAGGAGTTTATGTTTTTTTTTTATTTTAGGGTACAAGTAAATTGGGGGATGAATATTTTTTTAATTGAATAAAAACCCAACCTGTCTGTCTCTACAAACATATTTTCTCAAGTTAAAGTGTTCGTAGTTAAAATCGATGCAATTTCAATTTAGACAGTCTGTATAAAGTTAGCACAACATCGGCAAATCCGACTAAACTAAAAGTTAATCTGTTTCTACCGACAAATGCTTGTAGCAATATTTCTAATTGCAAAGGTAATTTGACCTTTTTTATTATGTGGGAATAGTTATGAATACCCCACGATCTGCATCATTAAAACTGTGAGGTAGACATCCTTAGCACAGACCTATGTACTAAATCTACTTGTCATTTTGTTACAAAACTCTTTCTCACTGTACGTAACTATTTGAAAAGTAAAAGGATCCATGTTACTTACTCTGATTGTTTGTCGATGTCATCTGCTTATCACTATTCTGCACGACGGAAGTGTAGTCCTTGCAGGGGCACTTGGCTGTACTGAATGACGGCGTTCGGAAACTACACTTTTGTTAAATTGATTATTATAAATTACTTCGTCACTGGATGTATACTTATTTACAAGCTGCGCTACATCACACAACGTGACGTACCTAACTTGTATTTCTACCAAAATTTACATATTTTATAATTGGTGTTACGTCCTTTTTAATTTAGTTGTAAATTAGTGTCGTTTCAGGAAAATGTGTTGCGAGTGAGCGAATAAAATGTTATGTTTCTTTCTGATATAAAATTTTGTATGTAACAAGTTTAAATGTTGTACTATAAATTATGGCACTTGGTTTTACGTTTGAGCCAGTGAAATGTAATTTCTTTTGTTAGTTTAGGGCAAATTAAAGTTTTATTCTACGAACATACATGTACTTCTAATGTTTTGGTCTGCAATCCGGAGAATTTAAAAGGTTCTTTGATAACATAGCTGAAAATTTAGGCAGACCTTTGAACATTTCCAGTCCATTCACATAATTAAAATCCTCAAAATCATGTTGTAGGTAAGCTTAAGTTTTAGCACATCTTGAATGCCTGGATAAGTTTTAGTTACCTACATATTAATATTTTCTGCTTACTTAAACTTAATTTATTTTAAAATATTAACTCAAATAAAAAAAAACAGATAAACGGGCTGGATGACTTCTACAATATGGAAGTATTTATTTATGATACAATAAAACAGTTTTCGTTTGAAATATCTCAATTTTATTTATAACTGTTTATGAGCCAAAATTGATTCAAAAATATTTTCCACTGTTTTCTTTCCCTGAAAAAGATAAAATAAATTATTAATTTATAACGATTTTTTGATATAATGTGGGTTCTACGATTGTTTCAATTTTGAGGGCAATAAGTACCTAATGTTTCCTCATAAAGAAATTTTCAGTGTCAGTAGTGTATAGTCCGAATTTGGCTTACATTGATAGAAAACTAACGAAAGGAACACTACCGCCATTTTCAAACTCTTTCTTCTACCTTTACATACTTTTTTCCTCCATCTACTCGTAAAATGATGTATTTAGCACGTGCTTGACAATATATCTA
Organism: Pyrrhia umbra; assembly: GCA_963891755.1. Taxonomy (NCBI): domain Eukaryota; kingdom Metazoa; phylum Arthropoda; class Insecta; order Lepidoptera; family Noctuidae; genus Pyrrhia; species Pyrrhia umbra. The sequence goes on along the minus strand of OY982922.1, from coordinate 8,949,071 downwards.
TCAATCAGCTAATTATTGTTTGATAACTTTTTGCGTTATTCTAACAAAACTTGAATGAGAGATCAAAATGTACATGATTTTGATATGTTTAAAGAAAATTATACAATATAATAACTTACATATTCACATGCCTCCATGATACTCATCGGAAATGCAGTGAGCATTGCGTTGAAATTTTGAAACATCTGCAAATAAACGTAAAATAACTTTAAACACAAAAATATTTCTTACATTAAATTTGTGAGAGAAATGCACGGTTTAAGACGATTATACTCGTATACAGCTAGCTTTTTGTCAAACATCAATTTTGTACGTTACCTTAATTATTTCTTCAGTTAATAAATAAGAGTTGGTAAATTTATCTATCTCTAATTTCAATTCATTGCGACAGACGTTAAAATTTATGTTAATAAGCTTATTCTTAAAATCATAAAGTACCTTAACAAAAATGTTGTTCATAATTGAAATATAAAATTGAAACTTGACTTACTGATTGAGTAGAGGTTGTCGATGATGATGATGTGGATGTAGATGAAGCCGCAGACGCACTAGCTGTTGCAGGGGTGGTCGCTGTTGCTGCTGCGGGGGTGCTGCTGGCATTATCTTGACATAAACCCACCCCGATCAGAAAAACTATCACCAAAAACACTTTGATGTTCACAAACGCCATAATATTTTACAACTGTACTCTGAAATCTGTTCACATAGGCTTATATACATTTCGTTGACGACCGAGACGTATTTAAATATACATAAATCTAGATGTATTTAAGTGTAATCATTGATAATTTTTCATGCCATCACTCTGTACGGAGGCCGCTTCGCATTTTGCTCTAATGAATATTCAGTGTTTTGTTAGGTATTTAAGACTAAGTCTAGGGCAAAACAAAAAGTTTTGTTAGAGTGGTGTAGAGGTGGTGGTAACTTATTATTACACGAAATTGTTTCATGAAGTTTTTTAAACTACGTATTTATTCGCTCTTAATTTTAGACAATTCTTCTTTTATTCTATTTTTACTGTGGGCTTCGGTCCATATAGGTGAGTGAGTGATAGTGCTTGGAAAAATCTTGGAAGATTTTTATTATGTTTACTTTGTTAACAAGGAGGAGCTCGTGGAGCTCGTGGCTAAGTAAAAATCGCACGGTTCGACCGATCAAAGGTTATGCTGCGCTTGGCGCGGTCGGTCCGTGGATGGGTGACCATCTTTGTCATAGCGAGACTAACTGACTAATCCAGGTTATAAACTATATGTCCACCAAATTTCATCCAAATCCATTTTGTAGTTACTGTGTGAAAGAGAAACATAGATACATACATCCTCACGAACCGTATTTATAATGCGAGAATTTGCTTTCATAATATTAGCATGACTTTTTTTTCTAACTCATTAAGATTTGGAAAACCGAACAGTCAATAATTGTAGCTAGCAGTATTGTTGTGGCCAACAATGTAGTCTACTGGCAAATTGAGGTTTTATTTGCCAAACATAAATGTATATGTAGGTACTAGGTATGCGTTTAAAGGTCAGGGTATCTGTTTGGTAGCAAAGCTCGACGTTGCATCAATATATTATTATAACCTTTACCTTATAATATTATTACTTGATAATACCTATAGTTACCCGACTGCCAGGGAAGGGTTTTTATTAGTTTCAGTTTCGTTTTCTACTGTAAACAATGTATTATTTTAGAAATGATTGAAATCTGTCTTCGTAGGATACCGTGTCTCAATCTTTTCTTTAAGAGGTTATTTTTTCATCAGCTTATATATTGTCACGCTGCTGGGCACAGGCCTCTTCTCATACAGAGAAGGCATGAGCATTGATCACCACACTTGCTCAAGGCGGATTGGCGATTCCAAACTTTTTAAGTCCAGGTTTCTGGTTTCCTCACGATGTTTTTCCTTCAACGTTAGTCAGTGAAATCTAAGAATACTTAGAAAGTACATATGCCATCAGAAAAGTCACATTGTTACTTGCCAGGTTCCGGACCCGCACACTCGTACACGAGTGGCAGGTGCCTTAAACACTAGGCCACTACGACACTTAAGGATAAATTATATTGGTTTTGTTTTATTCTTATTTTGATCAAACGTTTGTTTGTCTATAGCATTTGATAAATAGACTGAATAGGGTAATAATTTAACAGCACAATAAAACAGATTCATTTGAAAAAAACATTTTAATGAAAGTTTTTATGAGCAAACATTGCTCTAACAACACTGTCCATTGTTTTTGCACCCTGTAAAAGACATTTAAAAATATTGATATAAAAAAAACTACAATATTTGATAGAAATAAAATTTGAGTGGCGTTTTCATTAATGTGTTGAATACATATCATGTCAGATATATTTAGAAAGCCTACATAAAATAACAAATACTGTCCAGTTTTTTTTTTGTATTAGTTATACTAGAACAATATTATCAACATAAGATATAGTAAAAGTATTATTAGGCCATTACTGTGCCACTATGGGCAAAGACCTCTTTCTATAGAGAAAGCACCGAGTTTCGTGCTTACTGCTGAAAAGTTGCTTGTTTTCCAGCACGAGTTGGATTTTTTGGTTCGACATTGAATCTATATGAATTTGTGTTTTTTTAACTTTAGATTGTTTAAACTTTAACAGAAGAAACTCACATATTTTAAGGTTTCCACGATACCCAATGGAACTGAAAACAGCATTGCGTTGAAGTTTTGGAATGCCTGGAAATAAAATGTCACATATACTAACAGTAAATAATTATCATACAAAATAACAAAAATACATTAGGTGTAGATATATGTAACTAATTATAAATGTGTCTACTATAGTATGACTACATTGGTCAATTAAAAAAAACTAAATGGAACAGTATAAATTATATTACCATAAGAACTAAGCATATCAGAAATAAAGATATATATAAGGAATAGAGAGATTACCTTCTACATACTTACACACTAACAAATATAACTTCAATATTATTGAAAGTAGATAAAAATACATGAAATGTACCTACTGAATAAAAACGCTAAATAATTTAATCACTTACTGATTGTGTAGCTGTTATTACTGCTGATTGCGTAGTGGACGCTGTTGCTGACGCGGCAGTTGCCGCAGTGGGGGTCGCCGCTGCAGTGGTGTTGGTGTCATTCTGACAGAAAGCAACACCCATTAGAAAACCTACCACAAGAAGTATTTTAATGTGCACTGACGCCATATTCCTTTACAACTGTACTCTCAATCTTTCCACATAACCTTATATACATTTGGTAGACAACCGAGACTTATTTAAGTAAACATAAATATAAAATCTTAGTATAGTGGAATTTTTCATGGCATCACTCTGAACAGAGGCCACTTTAAATATGGAGTAATGAATATTCAGTAAGTGTTTTGCAAGTGGTTCAAGACACAAGTTTTAAACTTTGATTTCATTGTAGATTTTGTACTTCTGAAGTCACAATAGGTATGGAATATATTTTCAAAATTATATTTAACAGCTGTTTAAATATTTTCAATTTTTCTGTATACAATTTGAGATGAATTGTGTGTTACGCGACGCTTATATAAGACTAGCTGACTGCTGCTGTTATAGAATCAATCAACAAGATCACGTAAATTTTATGTTTCAAGCTAAACCTTAAATTCACCATAGTTCTAGCTTTACAAGTAAGATACGTAACGTCAATTAAAAAACAACAGTACCTACGTGCAATATTATTATACAAATGAAATGGCAGATGCAAGCATACAGAATGCAGGAAGCGTCAACACAAAAGAACATTGTGCGTTCCACCTCGTCGTTACGAGGACGCTACAGCTACCTTGTCGCCCCAGGCTCCACGTTCATGATTCAAAACATTTGCTTCACGTTCGCAAACAATCTAAATAAATGACGACACACTAGAATACTGCACTTTACTATATCAAATTATGATTGGCATTCTGTATGAGAATTTACCGGAATTTAGCTATGAGAATTTAATAGAATTATTTTGGTATGTAAGTTATGCTACTACCACTGCTTTGAGTGAATGAATATGTTGTAATGTTGTTACATAAAGAAAGTTTGTTGACCAAGTTTGGAACTTACTATGCTTTAATACGACTCTGGTCACAAGAGTCGTATTTAACATTTAAATGAAAATATTAGCCTGTAATATTATTGCGCTGCGAGACTCTTCAAAACTTCTCTTATGATTGATCGCAGCGCTCTTGCTCACTCAATGTTTAAATTGTTTAATAATATTGCCGTGTCTCCAAATAAGAGATTTAACAACTCTAATACATATAATACGTAGGTAGGTACGTACAAACCTTTCCAAACCCTCTTTTCTGATTCTTAAATTGAAACGAATATATATATAACCTTTTATGTAAAGAAATATCCAGGCGGCTGATTGACGCTTCTCGAGACCCAAAGGCTGGCTGTTAATTTGCCCAACGGATAAGCATAGCTATCCAGCGTGGCAATGCAGCCAGCCTCTTGGGTACGCTCCCAGTTGACCGCGATGAGGAGGAATTTTTTGACGCCCTGTATTAGTTAGTAGTGTAGTGTATATATATATATATTTAGCTATAGTAAGGTTTTTTTTGTTAATATGTAAAATACCCTACTAAATAAATAGATAAATATAACCAATATACGGATACCGATATATATAGATACGGACATATAGCAGAACTACTAACGTTACTAACCATTACGTAACTAAGGTACGAGTTACAGGATTAATAGCCGTTTAAAAGCGAATTGTCGACAAATAATTAACTGGGAACGGTTGCCGAGTCGCTTTACAAAGTATTAAGACCGGTCTGATTAGCTGACTCCGGAAAAACAGCGTGAATCTACATACTAACTGTTTATAGTGAATTAATTTCTAAACTTTGTTATGGTTATTAAAAACGAATCTTGTTTTTTCGTCTTTGTTGAGAACGTTGAAAAACAGTTAAAATAACGTAAAATATTCGATTTTTACTCGGATTTCTGATGTAATTTCTTTTAGCCGACATCATTTATTTAAGCGAAAAGTAAACGAATTTTATAACATCTCGTCCCAGATAAACTGAGTGACTTTAAAGGGTTTGTGTAAAATTTAATCGATAAACGGAAACGGTTCAGCTCTCGAACTGAGTACGTACTCAAGTAGCCATTGACCTTTTTTAGCCTGAATTGACGGCACTTCACTACATACAAATACATTATGTGGGTATGTCCATTGAAATCTCTACCTACGTTATTCTACACCGCTAAAGGTTTCTTGGGTCGCAATTGAGAGATTACGGCTAAAATGTATTTTTTTTAATTGCTTCATTTTTCAGATGCCCAACCATGGCGTGTGGTTGCTGGTAGGAGAATTGATGGTAAGACGGTGCTATGCTTGACGTATATTATCATTGCTTTTTCCCAATTAATTTGGTACCGCATTATTACTATTCTACTAAGCCATATACAACAATTGGCTCTTTTTTACCCACATTTATTCTATATAAAAAAAAAAAAAAAAAAAAAAAAAAAAAATGTATATTTTATTTCTCACCACAAGGATACAAGTAATATAGTATAGTAACACATAATTTCACAGTACATTATGGTGTTTAATATGCCACAAACGTTACACCCTATCCCCTGAACTAGGTAAAGCCTGTATCTCAGGAGATAGTTTTGTTCAGTACAAGTCTCAAAACATAATTAATTAACTTTTGTGTGTCACTGCTCAAATCATGTCATTGTTTCATTACTTTACAAATGAGAGTAGTTATTATTTTCTATTCCTTTTATACATTTTTATATATATATATATATTTTTTTTCCTTAATGCATGCAGATGTAGTGTTTGGCGTGTGGTGTGTGAGGTGTGTTGGTGTAATTGTGTAGATATATATAGTACATGTGTGGTGTAATAGCAGTGAGACATTACTTAGAAAACTTAAAAGCTTAGATATTAACAAAGGAGCTGGCCCTGATGGTTTACCGCCGATATTTATTAAGTCTTGTGCGGAGGAGTTATTGTGCCCTTTAATTCTTATATACAGCAAATCCTTATCTTCTGGCGTATTCCCTCTAAAGTGGAAGATGGCTAAGGTAGTGCCTATACATAAATCAGATAACAATGATGATGTAACTAACTATAGGCCTATCTCAATCCTTTCAACGTTAGCTAAAGTATTTGAGTCACTACTCTGCCCGTACTTCCAAAACCATCTGAAATTATTCATTAGCGATCAACAACACGGGTTTGTTGGATCTCGATCCACAAGTTCTAATCTGGTCCATTTCACGGAACTTTTGGTTAAAGCTGTTGACTCTGGTCACCAAGCTGACGTCATTTATACTGACTTCAGCAAGGCCTTTGATAAAGTTTCCCACAAAATTTTATCCTGTAAGTTGCGTGCCTATGGTATCACTGGTGGCTTGCTCGAATGGGTGATTTCATATTTGAATGATAGATCATTTTTTGTTGTGGTTAACGGTTACCAATCTGACGTATATAATATCTCATCTGGAGTCCCACAAGGCTCTCATTTGGGGCCAATATTATTCAACTATTTTATTAACGACATTCCCAACTGCCTACAGAACTCTGATTTTTTCATGTATGCGGACGACTTGAAATTTCTTAGAATTATTGAATCTAAGAGAGACTCCTCACTTTTACAGACAGACCTTAATAATCTTATTCAATGGTGTAAAATTAATGGAATGTATTTGAATTCAAAGAAATGTTACCACATTAAATATACAAGAAAAAATAATCCAATAAAGACAGTATATTATATAAATGAGGAAAAACTTAATGAAGTGGATACTATACGTGACCTTGGAGTTCTGTTTGATCAAAAACTAACCTTTGCACCGCACTTAGATCACATTTCTAAAAAAGCGTCCAGGATAATGGGGTTTGTCATAAGACAATGTAAAGGTTTTCGTCAAATTAAAACGAAAATCTTACTTTATCAGAGCTTAGTACGTAGTATATTGGAATATTGCAGTGTGGTGTGGCGGCCACACTACGCTACAAATAGTTTGCGTCTAGAACGAGTCCAAAAGCGCTTCGTTTGGCATCTTGCTTTTTCTGTGGGAATTACTAAGAAAGTGCGTTCCTACGCAAAAAGATTGAAAATCTTCAACATGCACACCCTGGAAGAGCGGAGATGTTTAAACGACGCAATGTTTGCTTGCAAAATCTTAAAGGGAAACATCGACTCACCGCCGCTGCTCGCACTCATTAACTTTCGTGCTCCGTCGAGGATACCGCGCAAACCTATTACACCACTCTGTCCTCCAAGGAGAAGAACGGTGCTAGGATGTAACTCTCCATGTGCTAGATTTTGTAAGGTTTTGAATAGTTGTAGTGATAAGGTTGATTTCCACTTTGATTCTCTGAACAAGCAAAAATGTAAATTACTGAACTGTCTATCAGATTTATTGTAAAACTTTTTTGGACTGTGAGCTTACAATTACTTAAATAATTTATTGTTGATTCTTTTTTTTGTTCATGTGGTGTTTACCTTTAATTAATTGTTGCACTGTCTAGAGTATAAGCGCATGTTTCATTTTTGTTTGTAGATTAGTGTAAACAGTTGTTGGTAGACCTAATAAAAAAATAAAAATAAATAAAAATAATAATACATATATGATTATATGGTAAAGGTAAGCAAGTTTTCAGTTTCCTGGTAATTCAGTTGTAGTAGGTACTTTTTAACTAAAGTTTTAGCTTCATGTGTGGTTAGATTTTGGATTTTACAGTTTTGGTTTATTCTATTGTACAGTTTAGAACTCATGACGTAGTAATGTCTTTCTGCGAAGGATGTTGTATGTGAAACTCTAGGACAGGGTGGGAGGTTCCTGCGTCTGTTGTTGTTGCACTGGAGTGGGGGAACTGTCCTGTGTCTTCTCTGAATAGATGCGAGCACATAAAGCTGCCTGATACTTAACAACTGACAATCAGCATAAAGCTGTGCTGTTGGATATTTAAATGGTTTTCTAGTCATGACTTTGAGGACAGCTCTTTGAGCCCGCTCCAACTCAAGGAATCTGACTTTTGACGCTCCACCCCATACTGGGATGCAGTAATTGATAACAGATTGGCACAGAGATACATAGATTTTTATAAGAAGCTCTGGCGATGCAGATTCTCTGAGGGTCTTAAATAGAAAAATCATTGTTCTCAGCCTGGCCATTACCTTGTTCAGTTGTTTGTCCCAGCGAAGGTGTTCATCAATTTGAATACCCAGATATCTGACTACAGTAGCAGATATTAGAGGTTGGCACTGACAGTTCTGTGACTTATCTGGACAAGAGTGTGCTATTATGTTAAATGAATTCGACGGTTTTTTATTTTTCCTTATCGTGAATGTTACATAGTAAGTCTTCTTTAGATTTAGAGTTAGTAGGTTAGTGTTCAGCCAAGCCATTATTCTAGCAAGGCAGTCTTCAGCCATTTCTTTAACAGATTCCCAACTAGGTCCATGTATCACAATCGCAGTGTCATCTGCGTACGTATATATATTTGCATTTGGTAAAGAGATTTTACAGAGGTCATTTATATAAATTTTGAATAAGGTTGGACCCAATACACTCCCTTGAGGCACACCAAACGTAACAAGCTGTTCGTCGCTAAGGTAGGAACCGATTTGAACTTGCTGTGTCCTATTTGTTAAATAATCTCTGAATAATAGAAGAGGGTTACCTCTGATACCTATAGTCTCCAGTTTAGATACAAGTATGGGAACAGAGACTGTGTCGAACGCTTTCGCCATGTCTAGAAAAATGCCTAGACATTTATTTTTATCGTCTAGTTTACTTGCAATGAACTGTGTTAGGTCCAGTACAGCATCTTCAGTGGATACACCACTTCGGAAACCATACTGGTTATCGGCAATAATGTTATATTTATTTAAAAAATCGTTAAGTCGGGTATTCAAAAGTTTTTCTAGTATTTTAGACAATGCTGATAATACTGATATAGGTCTGTAGTTGTCGACACAGTCTCTGTTTCCTCCCTTGTGAATTGGGTGGACGACCGCCTTTTTAAATGCCTGGGGAAATACTCCAGTTTTAATGGATTGGTTGAGTATGTGAGTTATGGGGCCTATCAGTGATTTTCTACAACGCTTTAATAGATTGGATGATATTCTATCCCAACCCGTTGCGCAATTGCTACGTAACTGCAAGATTACAGATTCCACCTCATTTTCATTGGTTTCTAGGAGAGCAAATGAGTTCACCGAGGGGGGAGATTCATTTTGTGATAGGTCTGACTGTCTGTTTTGACTCTCAGCAATTATTTTATTTGCTAAGTCACTGCCAGTGTTAGTAAAAAATGAACATACCTGGCCAACAGCTGTAGCAGGATTGTTATGGATATTTAAGAGTTCTGTAGGCGATTTTTTATTTTGTCTTGTATGGGTTATGTCCCTGATTACGTTCCATAAAGCTTTAGGATTGCTGCCAGCTCGACGAATTTCAGATTTTTCGTATTCTGTTTTTAGTCTCCGGAGAAGGCGATTACAGAAATTGCGATATCTTGTATACGTTATCTTTAAAATTAAATTATCAGGAGTCTTGGCTGCCTTTTTATGAAGTCTGTCTCTATTTGCAATGCAACGCAATAGCCCCGGTGTTATCCACGGCTTAATATTTCTTTTTCTTCTAGGGATGTTAACTAGTTTTGTATGTTTTATTATTACCGATCTTAAGAATGAGATAAACTTATCAGTGGTCGCATTGACATCTTGTGATTGCAGAATATCAGAGAAATCTGAGGTTTCAAGCTCTTTTTTAATGGCTTCATAATCTACTTTAGTCACAATGTTGTTTGGTTTTTGTTTTGAGTTAAGTTTTTCTATGGACAGTAAGATCGGTATATGGTCAGTGATGTACGTTTCAACCAGTATGGATGTGGCTGGAAGTGTAGATTTTAGGAAAATATGATCTAAGCAATTACTAAGCCTAGTTGGAGAGGTGTGTGTTGGTAGCAGCCCGTGTGTAGCATTTAATATTAGATACTCATTGCTTCGGTCATCTTCATTGTCAGAATTTATGTCTATGTTAATATCTCCTATAAGGGCAACACTACCATACCCCGTTAGGTTTTCATATACATTATTTAGGCTATCCAAGAAATTTTCAAAATTTTGCCTATGCCTGTAGGATGGCGATCGGTAAATAGTAACAAGTGCCAGTTTGTGTTCTATACAACAAATAAGACAGTTAGCGTCGGTGAACACGGGCTCATTAATAGTACAATTCAGTTTTTCATCAGTGTATATGATTATGCCATCGTTTTGATTAAAAGTGTTTTTGGTATAGTGAGAAGTGTAGCCATCCAAGATAGGTATTTTGCTGACTTTACTCAGCCAGCATTCCGTAAGAACGATAATGTGAATGTTAGTTTTTATTGTAGATAAAAGTATTGTTAAATCGTCGTAGTGTTTATTTATGCTTCTTATATTTAAGTGCAATATTTGTATAGATTTGTTATGCTGTGGTAGATAGATATTACATTGTTCCGGAGTGCATTTAATTGATTTCGCTCGTGAGATGGATTCGAGGTCTTCGTTTAGCTTAATTATGTCAGCCATTATTGAGTAGTAAATACATAAAATAATGTTCCCATACAAGTCTATATGAACTTATACTCATGCTGATACCTTTATTACGTAGTTTGAGTGATGTCAAGTGTATTAAATGTGTGAAATAGTGTGTAAGTTGTATATTTGATATTTGTATAAACATATGGATTGATATTAAGAAACAAAAAGCATGCAAAAACAGAGAATTACAAGAAAAACATGTTATGTTTAGCATGTATGTAACAAGGCAAACACTTAGCACAAGTAAAAATAACAGATAAGAAAGTAAAAGTCATGCTTCCCTATGCAGGTCAGCTAAGCACTTTTCAGATGTGACAATTATCTGCTTTGCACCTGTATCTTTGCGAATAAAGATATGACCATTTGTAGACCAGCAGAATTTGTACCCGTTGTTCTTTGCAAATTCGCGAGTTAGATAAAATAACTTTTTTGAGCTAGACGGCAAGAAATCCGCAACATAAATTGGAAGTCGTTGTCCCGGAATGCCGGCATGCTCGGTGTTCAGCATTTTCTCCTTGCTTCCTGCATTTTTATTGAATTGCCGTGCAGCAGCTAACATATTTTGTTTTGCCTTCACTGACACAAGTTCCACAACAATAGGGCGGGTCGTACCTGGTTTGCCCGGGAGGCGGTAAATATCCCGTAACTCAGATGCCACTACCGGCATCCCGACAGCTTTCCCGATACTGCTTACTGACCGTATTAAGTCCTCATTGTCTTCCTTATCCATTTGCGGAATGTTCCTAATTTCCAGGCACGACGAGCGGGACCTGAGCTGAAGATCTTGTATTTTCCTCTCGAGATTTAACATTTCAGCTCTTTGTTCTTGACGTTGGTTCTGCAGATCAGCAACCACTTTTCTGAGATCTTCATATTGTTGACTGATGAAGTTCATTGAGTCTTTTATTTCAGCATTCGATTTCTGTATTGCCGAGGTTTGCAACTTCAATTCAGCGATATCAGTCACCAACATAGACATTGCATCGTTCTGCTTTGCAATAATTTGTGAGAAATGATAGTCCTGGTCAGCCTTCCATGTTTCTAGCATTTCCTTTATGTCAGCTTTGAACTCTTCGAACTTGTTAACCTCACTAGGTGAGAGCTCAGTGCGAGGGCGCTTGTATCGTGCAGTGTTTATAAAACTCGTATCGCTTGGCGTTAACATATTTAGTTCTGGTTCTGATTGAGTGTGATCATCGCGTGTGGGTGTGTGGAAGGTGGTTGAAGGTGGAGAACGCCGTAGTCGAGGCATAACAGCTAGTCCCTTTTCCCACTTGGGCGAGTTTGTAATGTTTGGGTGTGTAAATAATCGTTACTCAGGAATGATATATATATATTATTAGTATAATAGTATTTGTAATAGTTAGTCGGAGCCTGAATGTGTGTATAATTAATGGCAATAAGCTCTCTCCCTTATACGACTAATAACATAGGCGTAGTGTGGTTACACCTATTCCTTAAACAGGTATGATTATGTTACGTTATGTTAAGTAAAGTATCGACAGCAAAATTCTAAGGAGAACCGACTATTTTCGTTGCGAATTACCTGAAAGTTAATTTATATATTAGAATGAAAACTCTCCAACTGAAGTTGACATAAGGAAAACTCCATTTCATAGAATAATAAAGCGTAACGAATGTTGTAGATAGTGAGTGCTTTTGACACGTTGGACAAAAGTGTAATCCGTAGGACACGAATGCACAGAGAATAAAGAATGCTGAAACTAGTACTTACTAACTAACATAGTTTGAAGGAGCGAGGTGGCTCAGGTAGTTCGCGCGGAAGTTGGTCGTTTGTCTCAATCTTAATCCTTACTGTGTACTTCACTAGTGTTGTGTGTAGGCTAGGCGAGATAGATTCGATATTAGAAAATAACTTACTATAATTTAAATGACTATTGGGGATCACCGCACAGCCTAAACCTCTGATCGTTGAGACCTGAAACTCGGAAGGTGTGTTCTTTGTATGACGTAGGCATCCGATAAGAAAGGATTTTCCGAAATTCTACCCCTAAGGGGATGAAAAAGGGGGGCAACGTTTGTATGAAACTCTATCATTATTAATTTGAATTCGAATAGCCCCCGCAGGGAAAGCCGCTGGCGGAAAACTAGTACGAAATTATATAAATTTGTATTGTAAAGCGAGTTTACATATATTATATTGCAACATATAATTAAATGTTATTATAGTAAATAAAATTTTACATACAATATAAAGTAAAATAAGTCTTTACTTTTACTTGATAAGCCTAGTGAGCCGTGGCAGTTTTCCTTTTAATTTCATTATGTATGCTGCAATGTTTTCATATATCCAGAAACATCCATTAAGCTAGCAGAGGGACTTAACTCTAACAAAATTAGCACTTTAATGCTTAATATTTCGTAATCCGTAAAGACTCCCTAAATCAAAAATATTATTATACATCCCAAATGTACGTGTGTTTGATGACCCATGCTAAATTATAGCTTTTTTAGTACTCATACACATTTTGATATAGGGCTATTCATTTTATTATGTGTGTAGGATAAACATTCTTTAGTATGCATTTAGAGGGGTATCTACCCACTCTCTTTGATGCAACTAAGTAAGCAAGCTCACCAATTTTTGTTAATAAAGATAAGTAATGAATGCCGAAAACTGCAATTTAGGCAGGTTATTATTATTTTTTATTCTCACCTAAATGCTTGCTTCGCATCCGCTTTAAATTTAACAGAATTTTACATCGGTACCGATATATTTGGTGATACTAGAATATATTAGAAACATTGGACGACCATGAATTGTTGAATATCTAATTTGCTTTAATTTTTATTTGATTTTAATACCAAATTTCTGTTCCCCAAATAATATGTGATTTCATTAGCATTTCATCGTGCTTGCTTTTATTTTGCATCATCACCTTATCTAATGTTCAATACTAAATCCTCAGAAGCTACGTTCACTTTTCCCATGAAACTTTCCTTCACAGAATTTAGTGAGCTTTTTCCTAACTGTGTTCCCAACAGCTGAGTACCTATGTATTACACAGAACTCGGTATAGGACCGATAAACAACATCAAAACCTCACTTTTTATCAAGAGATAGTACTTTATAATTTCACCTCACAGCACTCTCTCGAATGGCAGCAAAATAGAATTATCAACCGTTTCGGCGAAAAACTGCAGCGAAATGGCTTTTAACGATTTTTTTTTTCGTTCCGTCGAGTCAAATGTTAAACCACGATATTGAATTTTATTGTACAAACCCCTTCAGCGCACTCTGAAAACCTTATAAGTGGTCGGTTTATCGAACTGCCTTTTCTGTTTTATTCTATGCTTAAATTTTAAAACATCCCTGTTATTACTGAAGAGAATAGTGTTGGAATGTTATAATGTGACGCCAATTATATTATAGTTTCTTTATTGTTTGTAATGCTGATGTTAATAACAGAAGAGGTAGTCTCCTACCTCACTTGACTAAAATATGCTTAGCAAGATCCACGCAATTTAAATACGGAAATGTGGTGGATGTATTCCGACGCGCCTTGCTCATCTCGCATCCGGATTTAGAACCGGGGCGCGAGTTAAGCTTGCTCATACTTACACGGGAATTACCTTATTACTAAATGAACCCGCCATAAAACAACTGCTAATTATTCATTCGATACAATACTATTTTATGGTTAGTAATATTACTCTTCAGATAAATGTTATTGTAGTTCAGTTATTATAGTAATTTTATGTTTATACTCATATGCACTCTCTCTTTCTCTCATCTGGGCGTTTATCCTGGTTGCGTCCTAATCTTGTGCGAGAGAGAATCTACATTTTCTCTTTCACTTCGCACGATTTTCGGCATCCTTTGTGGTCAGACTATATTATTATGTACTATTAACCATTATTTAAATACCATTGCAATTAAATGATTTCTTTTTATGATTTTTAGCATCCGTGAAGTGTAAAATAGGGTATTTCTGGTTCTAATCGTACAACAATCAGAACCAGAAATCGATAGTCGTACTTTTTATAGATGCTCTATTAAAGGAACGGACTAAATTGAAGCGAATACAGACCGAGTACAACAAACGCTAGTCATGCTTACCCTGTGGCCCGCGCCTATTTAAGGCGAGACGTAAACTCGTAACACAGTTTGAGCAGCCCAGGATGCTCCAGGAAATTCTCCTTGCCTTATCCTTTCACGTAGAAAATTAAATGTCTCGCGGTAATATCCGCGGCCCTGCCTCTGGTTTTGGCAGTTGATCTACTTGGGCGTCGTACCTGCTTGCGGCCAACTTGATGCTATATAAATAAATTGTTCTTATCCAATTCTAGAAAAGGCATTCCACAAATCAATAGTCTTTTCCTGTTTGTGTATGTACCTACTTGTTAGAATACATCGAAGTTTCGGCTTTGATTTTAAAGTGAACTGAAAATACGTTACCCGGATAGTGCTATTCGTGAGAGAATACAGTTGCTTTAGCGTAGCCCAGTAGTGATTATATATGATAGATAAGTTCAACGGAAAAAGCTATTAGCCGCTAGTGGTTCACACAAAGGCTTTCTATAGGCAATAACGTTGTGAAATATTGAAAATGTATGCTTGCTTTTTCGTTAGCTTGCTTACTTTAGAACTGAATACTGCTAAAAGACCTTATTTCAAATCAGGCATATGTATAGCGAAAAAGGCACCTACAACTAAATATGAAGAAACTCCGTTAGATATCTGAAAGTTTAACCTGTATTTAACCTGATATTTGTGTAAAATAAAATTTCATAATAACAGATTGATGAGTTTAGAATTATTTATTTGTTTTAACTACATAGTGCCGGACCTTCGGGAGGAAAAGTGAGGTCGACACTACACCTGCAAGTCCTTTGAGACAACTTTAATGAACAAACACGTAAAGTGTATCCTTGTGTGTGTATAGGTACCTATTATAGAAATGCACCCAGGGACAATCCCCAGTTTTTGCATAACTATGCGAAACATGGGAATAAACTACTTGGACTATTGTAATGGAATGATAGGTACTAGGTTAAGGGGGACTACAAAAACCTATACCTACCTATCTATTTTATCTATTATTATTTTTAACAAAAATGTTCCTTCACTTTTGCTAATTAAACTCACATATGACAAAAAGTCACAAATAGACGCAGGTTACAATAAAAGGAGGTAAACATTTTTACTCTTTGTTCATTGAAACAATGTCGGTCTCGCTCTATCCTAATTTATATCAAAAACATTTACTGAGAACCGTACCTACTATTTAATGTGTCTAATGCTGACAATAAGTCGACCTTAAACAAGTATAATGAAATGAAACATCCTTTAAATAGAAAACCTTTTCGTTTTTTCTTGTACAGTAAGGAGTAGGTACCTTACTGTAAGAGGCTTTTAACAATGTGTGGTGATTGCTTGTCGGTTAATTCCACGTCGTCTTTGTTTTTACATGATTAACAGGTGGCGCTGCTTACCTATTTTATATTTTCTACTAACTCTCCATACTTCAAAATAAAACTCTACACTACTACGTGGACTTATGATTATAAATATTTAAATAAAAACTAAAAAAAGTATTTTCTATTTAATCGGTGTGGCACGGTTGGTATTACGTTTTTTTTAGGGTTTCGCCATGTCTGTCTGTCTGTCTGTCTATCCGCGGCATAGCTCAAAGATTCTTGGTACTAGAAAACTGAGTATAGATATGTATAATACGACGATAGGCGTGTATAACAAAGTGGTAAAATAAAAATATGAAAAAAAAAATTTTTAGGGTAACTGTCAAACACATAAAGTGGGGATTTGTTTTTTCTCGCTGATCCCTTCCTATGAGATATCATTAGATAGGTCTTTCTATTTGTTTAATACGAACGTGTCCCCCCGTAACTTTTAATGGTTGTCCCTAGAAATGTGAAGAAATTCACAGACGTAGCAAATGTAATGAACTTACAAGGAAAACTATCACGGCTAAGTAGCCTTAACCGGTAAGATCTACTACGGAACCCTACTGTGTGTGGTCTGACACTCACTTGGCAGGTTTAAAGCTTGGAATTGCAATAATCTGAAATGTAAAAAAATAATGAAGAGCTCGTACTTGTTCGCTACTAGTATAATTACATTTATGATATCCTTAAATTTATTTCTTTATTTGTATTAAACAAATAGCTCGCTAATTAAATAAACTAAAACCAAGTTTAAGGAAATCAAATGAACAAATACAGTTACAATGATGCTCGAGTTATGTTAAAAATAGTAAACAAACGAAGCTTATCATTCTAGACGACGACTGCGTTTATTGCTCAGTCGCTGAACTCGTAAATTCTGTTTAAAATGAGTCTAATTTAATTACTCGAGGTCTGATGGTTTAATTCGTGATCTCTTTAGATCCCAATTCGCCCAAGCGTACTGTAGAAATTACTGCAATCACCAATTCAAATCATAGTGCGCGTGGCCACTCAAAATAATTATATCGTCCGTTCTGGACGTGTACATTTGTACAACCAACACACCTAAATGGACTATTCGTTTGTGTACTACGTTTGTTTGAACTGAATGATTCAATTAAGTTCTTAGATCTCTCTTCATATATCAAGTAAACACGATCCAGAGCAACCCGCTTGTGTCTAATGAGTACATATTATATTTTTTTGTGATACGTTAAACGTTACCACAATTGCTATTGGGTGCATAGTTAGGTTAGGTTAGAAGTACCTACCTATATTGAATAATAAATAACTAAAAACAAAACACTTTTCAGTAATTTACAAAGCCAACAACATCGAAAAAACTGTTTTCATATGAGATGTCTTAATTTTTTTTTCCAAAAGGCTATTTAGTCAGAAATAACGAATGTAGGAAAATGTAATCTCATTTAGGTTTGTCGTTGTCTCCTTTGTGTATCCTACCATAATATAAAGAAGAGGGAAAAAGAAAAATGTTTCCTACGCGGTGCTACATAATATTTTTCCATTATTTAATATTGATGTGCCGTATTTATCTAATGATCAGCATAAGCCGCTACTTATTTGAAGTCATGTCAAAGTCGCTGACATCAAAGAAGTTATTGTGGGGCAAATTCATTACAAACATCTTTTCTATGAATCCAAACGTTATCTGTAGCTTTTAAACGGTTAAGAAACCTACCTTTAAATAAATTTTATACCGCTGAGGTTTGGGTGGCGGTTCAACTTCATTAGAAGTATTGTTCAAAGATTATAATTTCACTTCAGACTTCGCGGTAAGTGTTATATTGTTACTTTGTTGGCTCGCTAGAAGTCGATTAAGGCGGGTTCTTCTTTGACATTGGTTCCAAATATACTTCATCGTAACTCTAAAGGTACTACCGGCAGCGACTAGAAGCAAATGGATTAGCAATATCTATTAGCTGTGTTCTAATACCAGGATGCCGTCTTTGCTAGTCCGCTTGCAGGGTTAGAGATTGGAATACCTTTCTAGGCAGCTCATGCGTCTCTCTTAGGAAATGTCAGCTGTTTTGCGTTGGGAGAGATTACAATGCAACTTTTGACATTTACTCTACCTACTGTGTCATTTCTCGTTCTGGTTAAACACTAGAGTGAGAGTAGACAAGCCAAACAGATAAATGTTATATTCGAATAACGGCTAGAATTGTGTATAAAAAAGGTTTGCATTCTTTTATGTCTCATTCATTCATGTCTGTCTTCTCGTTCATTGCTGTCAAAACCTAGAACGTGTCGTTTTCTTCTTCTTTTCCAAAGAGGCGTTTTTTCATCTTCAAAGAAATAGAGAAGTACCTAATATACATACCTAATGTAAATTATAGACCAATGCTAAGATGGCCAGGACCTTCGCGGGCGCAAGTAGAAATAACTTGGCAAAATTTCATCACGATCCAATGAATATTTAGGAACACATAATATGTGTAATACCACAGAGATATTAAAAGATTAATAGGGACACATTTTCAACTTTCGTAAAATATTATCCTTTAAGTATAGAAACCGTTTCATCATATTAATATTTTCGTAGCATTTGTTAATTTCAATCAATAAAACTGTTAAATAAATGTTTTAGAACTAAATATTTTATTGAATACATAAACATTGCACATCCTGCCCACCCTGTACACTGAATTCCATATATCCTGGTTTCTATTAGATTCACAAATCACACGCACAAACAGAGTCGGAACAAATATCTGTAGCTCATAAAATATTTGTGTAAAGCGAGAATCAAACACTACACTTCCACGCTATAGGAAGTATTTTTCCGTTTTATTATTAAGGAACCTGCTGTATGTAGGTACTAATAAATTACTGCAACCTTGTTTATGTTAAACGTTACCTCATCCGCTTTCCACTTAATAAAGTTAGTGATCGCCGCTATGCCACATCACTGTACGTAGATATAAGGGTATAATGGACAACGGGCTCATCCTGTTTGTTTTTCTTGCTCACCTCGTTCGGTATATGATGCAGTGCGGATGCTGCATTTGCATAAAAGCGTCCATTATCCACAGCTTCAAACAAATAAAAAATCAATATCCGCCAGTGCACGCGTTTGTATACACCACAGTAAATATAACGCGTTTTCAATTCATGATATCAAAAATGTTACTTGATTTTACGAAAACAGCGAAAATAATCATTATTAATGTGTTTACTCATATGGTCTAAAATGGATTGTAAATATAAAATCTGTCAAGCTACAAATATACGCGGTGCAGTGCTGAAACACGCTGCACCGTCCGTTGACGGCTGCAAATGTTGTTTTGGGTGTTTGGGTCAATGGTCTAACCAGGTATGACATATTCGCAACTTTTAACATTTCAATTCGTTTGGTGCGATTACAGATGTAGGTGTAACCGTACGAGCACGTAACCTGTCAAATTCAATTTGGAAATGTGTTTCAGCTGCAATATTCGTTGGTTTTACTGCGTTTTCGACTGAGCGAGGTAAACGATAAAAGAGGGAACCACTCCTCTCTACTTTATCGTGATTAATTGTTTTCTTTCGAGGGTTAATTTGTTTCAATTGTCTCTGGGTGTGTCTTCTATATGGGCTAGTATTGTCTGTCTTGTATTCATCAAACGGGTCAACCGACAGGACACAAATCAAACGAGGTCGCTGTGGCTGTCGCGTCAGCATTTGCGAATAATGCCTTCAGCGGTGACAGGTGATAATTTATGTATGTACCGTTATATGCAAGGCCAAAGAGCGTCTTGAAAGCTTTTGTTTACAAAAATGGCGTGTAATTTAATTAAGAGCATAACATAGCTAGACGAATAAGAATAGATTTCAAAGTACAAACCAAGATAACTTGCTTGTGACTAATGTAATTTCATTCCCATTTATGTAACTAGAGCGAGTAAAACAGAATGGTACGTTTACTGTAATAAACATTACCTAGTATGCCTCAAATTTCAGCTACAAATGAACAGAATATCGATCTGAAAATGAGTCATTTTCAGGTGCTTAAATTTTCCATGACAAATCACTCGACCACATACGCGTCGAGCCATCCGTATGTACGTACATTTATATAAAATTAGTGAGTTGTAAGAGCGGGTGGGGCGGCAGCACCTGTTTCCGGCCACCGACGGGGCACTAACTCAGCGATCCCGGATCCGACCGACGCTACATTTAATTCTTTGTTATGAGCCATGAAATAGGCGGGACGGGGACCGAGAAATTGTGAGAATGAATTGGGTTCTTTGGTTTTATTCACGATTCAAGGGATGTGTCGCGAGATGAAGCTATTTAGGTTTATTGGTTACGATTTTTCTGTGAGTGGCTGAATCAATTTCAGGGAATGTGAGGTACATTTGTGTAAGACTTGCCTTGAATAAGTGAAAGACGCTTTTATTTATTACAAGTGAATGATATGATCAAACGAAATCCATCCATAATAACATTAATCTTTAATCTACCCTCGAATTTCTAAAATAGTTAAATTCCATTTATAGTAGTAATCAGGAGATAATAAAAAATGGATTATATATTACGTCCTTAAAATACACACGATGCACAATAATGAGTGTAATCAGATTACAGACATAATGACTTTAAACGACTTTTTAATACTATAGGTAGTATAAGAACAGTTATAAAAGTATCTTATATTCTGTAAAATGATTCTGGAAGTCATAAGTTTAGGGTCGGGGTTACTGAGATCATCAAATATTTCAGTATCCGAACTAATACAGAACTACTAAACAAAACATAAATCATTGAACCCACGAATTCAATTTCCTTGCACTAAACCATTGGATCCTATTTATTTGTTGGTTTCTCTAATCAATCAATGAGTATTGTGCCAGTTAAAGTAACCTTCCACAGAAATCTTAATAACTCAATATCAGATTCTACATTGATCGAAATAGGATTCGGCTCAGCAAGACATTATTTACCCATGCAGGTCCAAAAGTCGTAAGTATACAAAAAACATCTAAAAATTATGTTTGAAAATCAAAATTCTTTCATATTTTTTTATCATTCATTATATCAACTCGATTAAATCGGTCAATTTCTTACCAATAAGTACAAATATGAAGCATCAAAGTAAAGTGAATTGCTGGCTTCTAACTACAATATAATGTCATGCGCTATCTACAAGTCTATGACTATTACAGAAAACAGAGAGTAGTTAGTAGCAGTCGCATATGTTCCGTGTGTATGTACGCTAGTTAAATCCTGAGCTAAAACCTCCTTGATCCAGGTGTCCGAGTGTTCGCTTGTTTCATAGCCTATCCCCACACTACTGCGGTTCCTGCTTCCGCCTGCTGCTGCTGACTATTAACTTAATTTCAATTCAACTTTTTTTCTTTCAACGCTCATATTGTTTCAGTAAATGTATTACAGTTCTTTCAATAAAATCAGCTCGGATATTGATCTTTTATAATTTATAGACTTAAAAATCTGTAATTATTTATTTTGAAAGAAGTGTTTACTGCTGAGTTTTAGCAATAGTTTACAGTATGAGATACGCTGGGCTTTAACTAGTTCATTAGGTATTAAAATCAGCTTAAATAGTTAATATAGGTACCCTGGGGCTTACCAAGAGCTTATAGTTAAAAGGTGTGCCAACTTTATTTGCCATTTGTGTAGCAGCTGTTACTCACTGTAAACTACAACATGTACACGCGTCAAATTGAGCCAGAAGTCTATAAAGAGTACTACTATCAATAAAGAGTTCCTGATAAGTCTACAGTTTAAATATAATACATCACTTCATTACGAGATGTAGTTGTATGACTCAGAAATCAATAGAACGTTTTGATGACAAAGGAAGTTAATGATAGAAACAATAAAAATGAAGAGCACGGATCAGCTTGTGGGCAATAAGAATTAAGAGTTGGGTGCGGGTCCACAACCGCTGAGGTAGTGCCGCCCGCGCTTGACTCCAGGTGGCTGCAACAAGACTTTTACATTACACTACTATTCATACACTGATCGCAAAACAAATATCTTTTTATGAAGTTAGGATGTTGTTTGATATATAAGTACAAAAATGTGTATGTGATCAATATTTCGTTCGCTTTCATCAAGACTTTGAACGAGTCATCATAAGGATACTGTTAGAAATTCAAAAAATATCACATTACCTTTATCCTTATTAAACTACGTGCATATTCTTTAAAGCAAAAGTAACTCAGACTTTATGCATGGAGTAGGTAGAAGGTGATTAATCCTAATATTATAGATGTAAAACTAACTTATGTAGTTAGTCTGTCTGCTACACTTCTACGAGAAAGCGACTTATGACCATTGTCAATAACATATCATAGAGATAGAATTTCTTAGTAGAGGTAGTTTAAGGAAATGCCGTCGGCAGCGTTCTCCTAAAAACAAAACTGTTGACGTGTAAAAGCGATGTTACTACGCAGAAAATAATAATACTTAATTTAATTTTAATTTAGTAAGTAAAGTGGTAGTGAGATGACCTACCCAGAGCACCTACTCCCAACCTACATAATACATTTAAGTACTGCTAGTCGATATTTTCATTATTATTTGGGTATGCTACAAGAATCTAAAAAAACACATAGCATAGGTATCACATGCGTTAGTTTGTAATTGTATCTGATTAGTACTCACTAATACCGAAACGGCCATTTTTGCTCATACAGCCTGCATTGCACGTATAAAAATAAAAACAGCAAGCATTCGTTCCCATGGGGCGCAATGGAATGGTCACTGCAACAGCAATACCCGCACAGGTTTTTGAACTAATTTAATATTGTTATTTTTTTATTCGAGCTCAGGCGAACAAAGGGAAATTTTACTTAATTGGGTCACATGTATTTACATACGTGTTTTTTTTTCTATTAACTCGTAGATACGCTAGGTATTTAAATTTTATGTAACATGTACAAAATACCTAGAATTTATAGTTACAGGGATTATGTCATGTTGTAATATCAGTGGGCCTAGCACGAACGCACTAATGTAACCGTAACGTTAATGTCAGTGATTTTTGAATCGTAAATACAAGCATAGTGAGTTTCACATTTATATAATATCTTTGTTTATATTATTTGCGCAGATATAATGTGTTACTGTTTGTTTGTCCCAAATAAATAAATAAAATAAAATATCAAAGCAAAATGTATGTTTAAAATGTATAAGTAAGAATTTGCAGCATCCATAAATTTGATAAGAGTCATCGATTGAAATATATTTATTTAAATATATATAGTATATATAGTACAAGGAGCGAGTATATTCCATTCAAAAATCACTTTTGATACGAATACTTTTTCGAAAGTGATTCGTCCTAGGCGATCACTTTCTCAAGGTAGATGCAGACCTACAAAACATGTGATACGACGAAAACTCATTTAATTTTCTTTACCCCATTCACTCTGGACATTCGGATATAAATACTTTTTAACTTGAGTAGAAAAAAAATATTATAGTAGAATAATAAAAAAGCTAGTGAAAAGTAATCAAAACATTGCCAATTATTTATCTTCTATACTTATAATAAATCTGTAGAGAGGTCAATTCTGTACATGAAATATATTTCCAAAATAACTATCAGGGGGTAATTAGGGATCGATACTGATGCCAAAAATGCAATCAGTAAAATTTTTGTCTGTCTGTCCGTCTGTCTGTCTGTCTGTCTGTCTGTCTGTATAAACTCTATAGAAACAAAAACTACTCGACGGATTTTAACGAAACTTGGTACAATTATTTGTCATACTCCTGAAATGGTTATAGTATACTTTTCATCACGCTACAATCAATAGGAGCAGAGCAGTGAAGGGAAATGTTCTCATTTTGTTTAAACGCGCTAATCTCAGGAACCGCTGGTCCGATTTAAATAATTATTTCAGTGTTAGAAAGTCCATTTATCGAGAAAGGCTATATGCTATATATCATCACGCTAAAACCAATAGAAGCGGAGCACCACTATTCCACGCGGACGAAGTCGCTGGCAGAAGCTAGTCTTGAATATATTTGATCATAATTGTTATTGAAAAAATATTTTTTCAATAACAATTAGAATACTCTCTATATAGATATATATCTCTATATAGATATATATCTATATAGAGAGTATTTTCGATAAAAATTGCTAAAAGGAATACTGATTGAATTACGTTAAAACTGTTGTTTTTTTATCATACATCGTAAAACGTTTCGTTTTTATGGAAAAGCAATTTTAAACTCTAATTTTATTAAAAAGAATTCTTACTTTAATTTTATTAAAAATAATTCTTATTTTTCTTAAAAAATCGGAAAGTATAAAAGCCATTTACTTGCGAAGGTAACCGACGCCCGGTGTTCAATCACAAACCTTATTGTATTTTATTTTGTCTCGTCTTGGATTTACTTCAAAGGACAAAACATGTTACTCTCAACTATTTATTACGACTCTTTTAAGCATTTACTTTTGTTTTTGAACATAAACATTGGGAGCTGAGTAATCAGGGGCATTCCATTAACCTTATTATGCCATAAATCCCATTTTCTGTAACAGGCTCTTATTCTAATAACTTAAATAAGATGACATGCATGACATGCCATCCAATTGAACAACATACTACTAATACTTTAAATAATATGATTTATTTATGATTAATTACCCTAACTTGTGATTAATATTACATAAATAAACGAAGGTTCTTCGAACAATCAAACCTGACAGACCTGTACATATTATTATATGTGTTGCTGGGGAGTTTGTTGCGACACAGAAACCTTATATTGAGGTGCAGTGTGTGCATGGATGATACATACACACATTATACTATCCTCCTGTTGTATGATTATTCATTCATATGCACATTTAATTTATCTCTTTTTTTAATATACGTGTGTGTGTGATATCTACCCATTTTAAATCATAATAAAAAACTCCGTACTCGTCTCCATCTACGGAAAATAAAACCCAATCGAAGTAAAATAAAAAAAGCCTCCATTGAAATGGACAACAATGGTTTCCGCAGAAGACTTTTCTCGCATTATTTGTTTTATAATTAGTTTGTAAAACGTTGACTTACATTAAGTAAATATATCTTTGGACTAGGGGAAAAGGAAGGAAAAACAATATACATACGTATCCAAGGGGGACAGAAAGATCAAGATTAAAAATATTAACTGAATAACATAAATATTTTAAATAGTTTTTATTATTTTTATTTATTTATTATTTTTAGCAAAATGTGATTCAAATTGCATCGACTAATTAGCTTAAACAAGCCTAAAGTTGCAAATTCTGATAATTTTCAATTCATAATCTGATATTGCCTCGATCGATTAATGATATTATATTACAGCATAAAGATTTGTGGAACAGTTCACATACCTACAACGAGGTTTAGAAACGAGAAGAAAATAGAATGCATTTTATGTATGAATTCTTTAATGGCAGAGTAAGCTACGGAACAGCTCCGTGCGGCTGTCTATCTGCTATACTATTTTGGTCAAATTGCACGTAGGAAAACCAATAACCGACACTGTTCATAGCAAGCGACCGAGAGGATGAAGCCTAGAAGAGCTTCAGGTACCGATCTCCAAAGCGGCGAGCCTTAAAATCAAGCAGAATACCGTAGGAAATAGAAAAAACCATAAGCTAGCAATCGGTGTTTTTTATATGGCTAAAGAGTGGATGACGAGTACTAGGCCAGTGTTATGTTATATCGGTGTTCCTATCAATAGAATTTTGACATGACTGGTATGAATCTAATGTCAAAGTCCTTTTTCTTGTAAGCAATTGAGCCAAACCACAGTTATTTAAATTAATCATCAATATCCAGTATAAACTCAGTCCCAATCAGATGGGTGACGCAACATGCTGGATGTGTTACCAGCAAAAAAATAACCAAAACTTAAAGTGATCGAGATTCCAGTACCTATGAAAAAGGGATGGCAATATTGGGGTTATTTCTGTCTAACACTGATATTTGGAACACTTTAACATATCATAATACCCCTGGCCGAGCATAAAATGAGTTAATTATGTTAATACTCAGTCCATAGTTATAAGCTCTTTTGTGGCCGTTGAAATAGCAGAAGATTTTGTTTAGAAAATATGAGAACAAAATATGAGACTGATATTTAACAATGCTAAACATTATGACAATGTTTTCAAAATTGTGGGTTTGAAAATGATTGATTAAACCAATAATTTCATGCTAAAAGTCCCGTATCGTTAATTATACATTAATTAATAGTGGAAATTGAGCTATAAATTTAATTGTACGTGTTAATATAATTACGGCCTCAGGTTATACATATCATATCAGATCATAACAAGTGCCTGCGGCAGTTTTTTCTAAAATCACTTTGTTTCAATCCGAATGTTTATCCAAAATTGAACTGTTTCGGCATACGTTTAATGTTAATAAATATATAGTAGTTTGATGAAATACCTAGCATCTTCTGGTTTTTAATAAAATTAAAAGCTACATCTGTAATAACCACGCAATCGCATAATATTACGTTTTACTAAGCCATGGCTACTGGTGTTTTTTGTTGAATTATGTTTGTATCCACACTAGAGTAAAACTATTGTAAAATCAAAATAAATCCTAATCGCTTTTAATTTTTATGTTTTTAAAATGACGTGGAGCATTTTGCATCAAGAGCTAATGAAACGTGCAAAATAAGTCTTAAGTAATTAGCTTTGTATTTAGAGGAGCAATTTAGCAAATGTAAAAAACTTGTGAAACCATTCTCATAATGTGGGTTCGTTGAGTGTTTCCTTTGAGGCGTAAGACAAAGTTTTGGGTCAGGTACGGCATCAGCGACACTATCACATTAACGAGTCACTTTGTTCTCAACTAAATTCAAAATTAATTAGCTTTTCATTCTCCGAACCTGATGAAATCGAACGCATAATATGATGATTTTATTATCGTTTCCTCATTTTGAACCTTTCACAATTTTTCATAAGTGTACGTATCATATTTGTATTCTAGCGTCTATTCTTCGAAACCTCTCTCTAGTTAAAAGTTGTAGCGCGCTATTTTACCTGATACTTTCTTAAAATAAAAATAATTCGACTGTATCATAAACAAGGTTTTGATGATCTGCTAAATTGCACCGATACGATCCAACGTGTAGTGATCGTTCCGGGCTGTCGGACGCTAAAAGCCACACCCTAGCTATTAAGACAAATTTATTGTCCTTTGCCGTTCGGTCGGCGGTAGTGGCGGTGTAGCTGTTACTTGGGTCCCAACGGCTATACAAACAGTACTAGCGATGGTACAGACGTATTATAGTAATGTTTATTGGTGGCGGAGTACGTCCAATGGCTCCGTTAATCAAAGGCGTCGTGGCGGCGCCGGCGATGCTGCGGTGGACGGTAGTTCGCCGCGGGCGCCACGCGTCGTCAAACCTACATAAATCCTAGCACAATTACCGAGATCCAGGTCGAACTGTGAATGTTTGCTTGTAATATCGTTAACGCAAATGTTACTGAGAACGATATGTAATTACAAGACGACGACATAAAGATATCTGGGTGGATAAATTACATATAGACCATTTCACACCACCGTAAAGAAATGTGTGATTATCTATAAAGTGCACACAATTTAATATTGGTTCTACAATATTAAAATAAAGCTGGATTGTTTGCTGCATCCAAATGGCTCCATAACTTTTGGAATCTGATACAGACAATAGAAATAGTTCATGATCAGCTTAAAACGTTCGTATGCATATTCGCTGGCATTTATTCTGAAAAACACGAAATAAAGCTATAGATTAAATTTGTATAACAATACAAATACTGTTCGTTTATTCACAACGAGAGTGGTCATGGCAAAAATATCAGGTTCCAACGCCTTTGTCAAGTTATATTTAACATCGAACCTGCCATTATTTTTATGGAATGCTATTGTTGTGGTTGTCGGTATGTTACCAAATAGGCGAAATATCCATTTTTAATTCTCAGACATTAAATCTACCGCCCATTTTCCTTATAAATTCTGCAGTGCAAATTACATATTCTAGACAAAACTAATTAGGTTGATACCTAAATCTTAATTACTGTGCTGAAGGACACAACGAAAGGGTTAACAAACAAACAAACTTAGGTTGTTACTCATGAAATATAAATGAAATTTTAACACGTAAATGAAGAGAATGCTAAACAGTTCAACGCTCGAAGGTTAAGCCCGTTCTGTAACAGTTTTCGATATACGATATTTTACGTAAAAGGGGTCGGGTATGCTAAGTGGTCGACAGGGCAGGACAGGACCGCGACACGCGACATGCGACATGTTTGCGGCTGTCGTGCGGTCGCACGCGCCCTGTTCCCCGCACACTACACCATATAACACACGCAAACATCTATGTACCACGTACTTGCTACGTATTTCAGCAGTACCTATGCTCAGTGCCAAATTGTTATGGTCTGCGTTTATAATTGACCGCGAACATGAACGGATGCTGAACGATTGTTACTGTTACATATCTCATGTCTAATTAGGTATCTATTGTATTTTTAATTGACTGTAACAAATCTCTAGTATGTAATATCAATATTTTACACTCGAAAACTGGAACTGCGCATTATCATTTAAAGTTGAACAACTTTAAGAGCTCGTAATTTACGTCCAACTAAATTTTATTTAGCTATACTTTTATTTTCAGTTTTTGGGATGGAAAATTACGTGAAGGAAAGGGGAAACATTACGAATCACTTTAGGGAATCGTAATTCATAATAAGTGACAAAAAAAGTTTATGATAGTTTTATTCCTTCACCCACATTTACAGTTTATTAGGCACGGTATAGCTTTACGGTCATTTCATTTATAGATTTATGAATCAAAAGGCTATGAATTATGACCTAATACTCAAAGAGTAAGGTAATCATTACTTAACTTACCAACGTTGTTGAACACGAAGTAGCAAATAAACATCAAATGTATAAAAACATATATATTTTAAAATATATAAAGTGTCATTAAATGTATAGCACCCACAGGAAATTAGGCTTTTCTCAAAACGGAAAGCGCGGGGGTTGGGAAGGTAACATCTTCCCGTTTGGCACAGACAACGAGCCATGATCCCCACATCGCATTAACTTGTCTGTAAAACATATTGAACAGATTTTTATCCTGTTTCGATCAATCGCCTGCCTATCGGGTTTTTACTTTATCATAAAATGACGATAAAATGATAAAGGCTATTAATTTGTGAAAATTTAATACGAATATATTAACGAAAAATATAATTTTTGAACGATCGCAATGAGCCGTTTACGTTCGGCTTTTACAACTTGCGAATAAAACGATGATAAGTAGCCGTTGCTTTTTATTGAGTTTTCAGATTTTGTATTATCACTTGTTCAACAGAATATACCTATCCATAATTTATACGCTAGTAAACGTACAGCTTGCAAAGGAGATAATATCAATGTTTCAAGGGGTCCCTTAAATTTCTAAGACTAGCATCTCCAGGCACATTTTATAGTGGGCATTAACCTACTGCAGACTTTTACACAAGCGAGTTCAACATATGTAGAAACAATAGTCACGACCAATACTAGGAACCAACAGATGAATTCGAACTTGGATAATGTTCGCGGCCACGTAATCTATACTTATATAATAAAGCTGAAGAGTTTGTTTGTTTGAACGCGCTGATCTCAGCTACTACTGGTACGATTTGAAAAATTCTTTCAGTGTTAGATAGCCCATTTATTGAAGAAGGCTATAGGCTATATATCATCACGCTCAAACTAATAGGAGCGGAGCACCACTATTCCACGCGGACGAAGTCGTGGGCAGAAGCTAGTAGCGCTTTAAAAGGACTTTACAGCTAAATCATTAGCCGAATCCAATGCTGCAACCATTTAGCAAATTATAAATCAAATATCAGGTGAATTGTTCCTAATATTTGTTATGAGCCGACATGCGGTAGCGGGTAACGTCGGCCGTCGGACGCCGCGCCGCCGCGCCGCCGCGCCGGCCGGGTGTCGGACGGCTGCGGCTGACAGGCGCGGCGGCCGCTCCATTAGCCACTACACACGTGTTGCTATTTGTGCGGAAACCTCGTTATCGCGCCCGATGCGCCACTCACACAATTCTTTTACTATGAAAAGAAAGAAAAGCTATCAATTTTCGCAAATGTTCACACGCCTGATAAATACATATGCCCATTGTAAGGGTATGTGGGATATGTTTTGATGGTATAAAAATAGCTTCATACGGATTTTTAAACCTTAATTTTATAACATCATTATTGCATTTAAGTTTAAACATTTGTACTGCATATACATTTATTTATAAACAAGATTCTAAGTCCAGTTTAAAACAAATATTCTTAGATTAAAACTTTGGAACGAATCAAGTACTTTGTGGACTATTGTCTAAGTTGCCCTTCCATAAACCCAGTAGGAAGAACTAAGTTAGTATCTTGTCCGTTAGCAAGGCTAACTTTAGTTCTAGCAGGGGCGCAAACACTAGTTAAGCTGATTTGATCACAGTTTCGTACTTCTAATACTCAGGTTACAAATAGTGTATGCTATTGAATTTACTTTGTGTTCAGAGCAAACAAACTCTAGTATATTTCCGTCTATTGGCAACAGATGCAACTAATTAATCATCGCACTTGTCATGTGGACTACGCCGTAGCCAGCGCCTCGTAGGTGACACCATTTTCCTCGTAGCAGTCAAGAATATTGAAACAGTTAAGAATATAAGTGTATTATATACCTAGATGTAGATCCAGCATTTAGGTACATAATGCCCATTACGTAATTTTTATCTTAGTTGTATATAAAATTAGAATTCAATTTGGGATCTTAAATGTCTTTATTTTAAAATTCATTTATAGTAAAAATTAATATTGAATATGATGGAGAAAAGAATAAAAAAAACAGTTTTTTGAGATTTAACTTTGAAATATGTTTTTTAGCTTGTGTCTGATCTTCTGCAGTTCTCTTCACTTCTTTATATTCAGCTAACCTTTGATATTCATAAATGTTTGCTCAGGCTCTGAGATGCACTCTAAAAGATCGGCTCACCTTTCTTCTAAAACGATGAAAGCAAATGATTGCTCAACTTAATGTAAGCTACTTCTAGTGATACGTAGACTTTCTACACTATCTAGGTTTTTCCTATTTTAATTATTAATGTCTGGAAGCCGACCCCAACATAGTTGGGAAAAGGCTAGGCAGATGATGAATTATTAATGTCTGTGAGAAGTGGTCAGTCAGTTGTTATAGCTCCGATTAGTCATAGGAATAAGACACGGGTTCAAACCCAAGCAGAAGATATTCTTCTCATTACCGCTGCTCTAAAAATAAACCAAGAAAACATTTTATTTAAAAAATCGAACACATTTAAAAACTATCAGCCAATACCTACTGATTTATTATGATTTAGCATGCAACAATTTTTATATTAAAAATCCTCACGGAAATGGTAAACATGTCGATATGATGAAAGCACATTATTGTAATAATTTAAAACCTTTGCAAAGAATATGCTTGCGAGCCTTAGTGTGGAATAAGGTATCGATAAACAGATAACGTGCCATACGCCACGGCCAGTGTACTCTCGTCCTAGACATTTTAACATAGGAAGGGTTACGCGGCTGTAACGCTCTAAGGGATAAAGGCTACGCTCTCGGTATCAATAATCTCTAGGGATTGAGGAATTCAAACGACAGTTGCTCAGCATAAAATAGCTACATTCCCAGTTAGACAGGGAGCCAACATTGGGGCCTGGAAAATGAATGTTTTGTCAGCAAACATGGTTCCTGTACACACATAATTATACTCAAGATGATCCTTGACATTCATCGCTCAATTATACACAGAATATACACAATCTATTACGATTGCCAGCTTTTTGCCTGCGGGGGCCATTGTACCCCGTTTCCTTCGTTGACTTACAATTTACGTGGGGTTAGGGGCACCTGATAAACTTTGTTTTTCTTTCCTCACCAGATTGCCAGTTTCTTTATTTATTTCCATAATTTACACTTTTGAACAATCCAAAGCGTGTAAAAGTTCATGCCAATTCATCGTTATGTAAATCAGAATTGAACAACCAAATTAATATCACAAAATCTGCAGCAGTGACGTAGACGCAGTATAAACAATATACCTACCTACCATTTTTTTTTTAATATAAAACTCAATAGCATAAATAAAATCAAAGTGTTAAAAGGACTAACCTAAGTATTTTGCTAGTTCACAGTGATTGAGTAATTCTACATAGGTATATTAAATTACGTTTGAGAATAAAAAAGAATCGGCTTAATACCTACTTAAAACCTGTTTCAGCTAATTTGCCAATAAAGGCTATAAAATAACCTGTGAATGTAACAGAAATCATGCAATATATTTCGAGAAATACATCCTTCTTAAGCGTCATAGTGAATGACAGTAAGAAAAGATGTTTTTTCTTTTAGTCCATGATTAAGTATAATAAGCTAATCAAATATTAACAAACCCCAGTTACTTCATAACTGCTACTTATACTTATATCGAATTTTAAGTAGGTACAAAAAATGAAACATTTTGAACTCTCGCCTACAATTAGGTTAAAGTAATTCTGAAATATATAAATCTTTTCTCGAGTCCTTGTTAAATTATTAAATACGTGTTCTGAATATATTAACAGAACTTACTCGTATTATAAGAAATAACGAAGGCGTAATTATTCATTTGGTTCATAATACTTGTTATAGTCCATGTGGCATGGCGTAAATATTAACTTGAGATGAAATAATGTTACTTATTTATTAACATGAACATATTAAAAGTAAGAGCACATATACTTTAAATAGATTTGTAATACACTTTTCAAACTATAACCGCAGACTGTAGTGACTTAAGATATTTGATATTTTTAATACATTGGTGTATTATTCTCATACCTCCGAAGCAGCAATTCTTAAAAGTAATGTTAGGGGGAAAGGTAGGTATGAAGACTGTTGAACCTAAATTTTATTATCTCAAAGATAATTGGCAATATATATTATTTACTAATTACAAGCTTATTACGACCAATCAGAATAAACAAATAAAGAAGAAAATATTAGAGCAAATAGGGATAATACTACGTTTGCCTCATTAATAAAAAAACGCAATTGTAAGTAAGTATCTCACAAATTATAAATGCAAATGAGTGGATATTTGAATGTTTATTGCGTAATTTAAAAGATGAAGGCCTAAATTAGTAAGGAAAAAAGAAATATCATAAAATCACTAAGCAATTATTTACAAACCGTGTCAGTTTGAGTTAAGTAGCAACGAGCTTGCTCAATGTACGATTACTCTCAATATTAAAAACAATAGTGCAAATTGAAATACACATTTCACACATTTTACAGCTTTTTACTAATAATTGATCAATTTTATATGTCAAGTTAATTGCTAGAAATAGGTGGAAGTAACGAGCAGTATGCGCTGACTTGCCTGAACTTTCCGCTAAGCCGTGTCACACTCTCGAAAATTTGTGTAGAGCTACTGACACCCAAGTAACTCGGAGAAATCACACAGCAATTTGCATAACGAGGTGCATACAGGTGCTCTAGGCTCTTTGAAGCGCTAATTCAACGCAACTGCAAATGAGCAATGCTATCCTTCATTAAATTAGCTGCGCAAGGCACAGACAAGCTGTTTATTGACTCTAGAATAACAGACCATTGACTTGAAAAACAATATCAAAATTCAAAATTCAAATCATTTATTTCAACTAGACCACAGGCACTTTTGAATTATCAAATCAAGCTTCCACTTTCATTATCCAACATTATTCAAAACTTAAATCTAAACTTTGACATGATTTCATTTAATAGTATTGGGTAATTAAATATTAACTTCAAGATATCTGCCTAATCAGGCCATTTTATGTGGATAATAATAATAATCACTGGAGGCGTACACAAAAATCTGTAATAACGTACAAAGAACCTGGTAGATTGGGACATTTTTGAAATTTGTACTTAAAATGCCGCGCTTCATTTTAGCGAGGCGTCGAAATCTGTTATGTAAATATGAGACCGTGGAACCGGAAAATAAGTTTGGTGTTGTGCCCTTTTGATTTGCAGCAACAGTCGGCCAGCATGGAGGCAGGCACGGAGCCCGGAGCGCCGCCTCGTGCCCCGCCGTGCGCTCTTAGACGACGTAACAATTTTGTTTGCGCACAACTCGCCACTTTATGAATAGTAATCAAACCACCATCCTTCATTCATTTATCTCGCGAGCGACCAACGATGAAATGTAGATGAGGCCTTTCTGATAAGCTCCAGTATTTTGTACATTTACTTTGTAATTATATACTGTGGGGAATAAATGATCGGCTTAAATTATTACAGGCGCCGTATCCGATAATATTCAGCAAGATGATTCATTAGAAAATAATATTTTAATATTTAAATGTCAATGACAAATGATTTATGTAAGCGGTAAAAATATAAAATGGAACAGATAGGTAAGTACTGGAAATAAAATTAGATTTTCCTTTGGACAAAGAATTGTTCGGAGATCGAGTAAAAGCTGGAGGTATTTCAGCCTGAAAATGATAAATTATTCTGATAAAGATTTCCTTTCAATCAATACTCTATGTCTGAAGCTGGGACAAGGGAGAAACATTTTTGTTCAAGCTACTTACAATGCAGTAAGTAGGTACCTGACTGATAACTATGTTGCTATAATAAAAATAAATAAAAATCCTTTATCGTTGAAATAGTTGAAATAATATATTGCAACTTTTGTAAGTATGCCTAAAAACTCATTACTACTAACAAAATTTACTAACTAATATATTATATAAACTATTTTTTTCATGTTTATCTATTTAAATTCGGCAAGAAGTAGTTACTCATCAAATTATCTTCCGACAAAGGCTTCCTCTAAGATCTCCATTCGATTGTTGCTATACATTTGGTATAATATTTCATCCAACTAATATTTACTCTTATTAAAAATTGCCTGCTCGTTGAAAATCAAAAGCTTTCTATTTACCTCAGTATATACATATAATATTTTGCGACACAATTTCACCTTGGAGAGATCGAACAAGTAAATTCCTTAAGTTCTTAACTAAATTCCACAAGTGCGGCCCTACGCTCCGGGAATACCCTATTGTGACACAAAATAGTGTGCGCACTCCACACTAGACATTTTGACAGTTGTTG
This sequence comes from Pyrrhia umbra, assembly GCA_963891755.1. Taxonomy (NCBI): domain Eukaryota; kingdom Metazoa; phylum Arthropoda; class Insecta; order Lepidoptera; family Noctuidae; genus Pyrrhia; species Pyrrhia umbra. The sequence goes on along the minus strand of OY982922.1, from coordinate 8,913,913 downwards.
AATAAAAAAGTGAGAATAGTAAAAAGTTTTGGAGGAAAACTACTCACAAAGAAATATACAAACGCTCTTTATTTTCTTTTAGCACCGATGTGATGTGACACAACTCCAGCATCAGGTTATTTTTCTTATTATTTGGAATATTTTTCACTTATGTGTGATATTATTACACATTTCTATGGTAATACATAAAGAAAATCATATTTGTTGATATGAGAAAACTGCTACCACTTCTTTGTGAGATTTCATGCACTCATACACAGTGCTTCTTTGACGGTGTGATAAGTTCTTATTGACGCTTTTGGCTGTTTTGAGTAAATTTTACGTTCTGAATATAATTATGTAAATATATATGAAAGTACTTAAATACTAATAAAACACAATGATTTTATAATTATTCGTCAAAACAATTATAACTTCAAATACTTACAGTGAATAAGTCTAAACTATTTGCCTATGTAACTACTTTAGTTCAGTAATACGAGGCCGTACATTTTCGAATAACGTTTATTTATCTGTGGATACTAAAATTTGTCAGATTGTCAGTGAATACCTACATAACATTTATAGAACAAGAAAAAATCAAATGTCCCGCCAGAGATCAGGTTACAAAAATGGCTTTACAATCAGCTAAAAGCTACGTGAGTAATAGCTGGTCCGCGACAGATGTCAATCTGATTCGTCGATGCTACGTTGGACATCTGTCAGGTTTCTTGTTATCGCGACCCTCATCTTTGAAGAAATTACGTTCGTGCATCCATGTCGCTGCCAGAGCGGTGACACGCCCCCGCGTAGTCGATCGCTGGGCACGTTAATGTGCCCACATCACATCGCCCTTACGGCTAACATGCCCCACATACGCCATTTGCACGTTACTCTCATATGTTTATATACGTTCGTTTATTTGCTGCTAATATTACAGTATTAATAATTAAATACATTTCCCTTAAGATCACAGTGCCAAAGGTTTATTTAGATAGGATAAACGGGAAGCCGTTTTGGAATATTTCATATTAAGTATTTCACATATATTTTTTATCGTCAACACAATTTCCTTACATTTTTGGAATCTCTAAAGGAGGAATGGAATCTCTAAGATCGAGAACTAACATCCGTCCTCACAATGATTTTTAAATCAGTTGATAGGAAATCGAATTCACAAACAGATGGTTGAAGGTGTTGCTATCAAACCTTTAAATGTCACGACCATCGGCACAACTGAGGACAACATAATACAACAAATAGTCCGTGTTCGGCCGGTAACTTTTAAATAATTTCTAAAACATAACAAAGGGGCCGAAGTTTTGGTGCGGTGGATTAAAATAAACTTTTTGTAGTTGTTCATATAATTAGTGACATCAGCATGCTCAATGCAAGAAACATAATTTTATTGCTCAATATGAAGAAACCATCGGTCACATCAATAGATTTATGAATATCAGATTTATTAAATCTTACAATCCTGTCAACGATGATAGATCAGCATGATCTTCCGCGAAATTATTGCGAACTGGTTCACAATATCAACGCATTTATTTATATTATAAGATTTTACAGCACATTGACAAAGTACAGACTTAATAAAACTTTCATAAAATTCAATTTTCTCAGTATTTACATAGCACTTATAGACGAAAAATACAAAGGAAAACCAAAAAAATATGCTACGCCTAAATCCGTATAAAGCTGGAAGCTTTGCTCTTTTGTGTCGTTGATTTATTCAACCTAACTCTGTACAGTACTATAAAGCCACTTAAAAAGTTACTACATCAAATAGCCCATATTTAAATTTTAATAAGTGAATAAATAAACATCCCACGAAATGAAGTCTATAGAGGAAAAAATATGAAGACGAGAAAACATTCAAGAAGCGTCTACAGTTGAAAAATATAGCTCATTAAGGAATGTTTAGCCAAGCTAATTTAACTAGGGGCCTTAGACATCTCCGGGGAAATTACGAGCATTGTGCGTATGTACTCAGAAAACTTTTAGGACGTCTTTGTTTAGAGTTTTGATGATCAAGAATTTCATTAATCCAGTCAACTATCTGTAAAAGTATTCGCAGTATTTGTTAAACCATATTATGAAAGTGTACCATTGAGTGGTGCAACACAATACAATAATCGTGTGCGAGAACCAGATAAAGGTAAATCGGTTAGGTATTTGAACGAATGAGACCGGTCCCCGGTAATTGTACCTGTCGTGTGGACAAATGTGCTGTCCAACGTGTGCCAGATAGTCAGTCTAACTGCCGCCATTAGCCCGAGAGATAATCTTAAATTACTATCCGCACACTCAATTGTTGCGTCACGCTAAATGTGCACTGTACTGAAATATTTGCGTTAAATAACAGCGTGCCGATACGGTGCGTGGAACGCTAATTGACATTTACGAGTAGGTGTACATCATTAATTAAAGCATAATGTGACTTATTACAATTACTGGCGTGTCAATTTTGATTGATAACAAACTAACGCGACCGTAATTAAGTATGGTGGGGCGGAAACTCGCGGCATATAATTGTTAACTTAGAGGACTCTCAGGTTACCCTCATATTCCTTACGGTTTGCGACTAGGGCGGCTATCACCCGACAAGGGACACAAGATATAGATACAACCTGTTATCTTCACACGTATCTCCGTTATTTAGTGTCAAAGTAGACTACTTAGAACAAAGCAAAGCGTAACTTAATATAAAGCATGTTGGGATGTCCACAAACTTAGGGCGAGTTTCAAAGACGATCCCTTGAGTCTCCTTTATGCAAATCTCGGGTAATTTCTTTGGTCAGAGTCACACGGGACCCTTTGCCAAGATTGCGTTGACTTTTCAACCGTGTGATACCTACGTTTTATATTAGTTTACATAGGCACGTTAGGTACGTCAAAACTAGAAACCACGTTTGTTCCCACAAATACCTATAGACCCTTACCTATCCGATCGATGAGTTGTCTCTATTTAACACGCCAGCTTTATTTAAATAAATATAAATGATTCCGGCAAAGTTTTTGTTTTTAAAATGATAAAAAACAAGTCACTTTCTAATTCTGAGTTTTTTGTATAACAGCAGGAAGAAGTAACTGTCATCCCCATACAAAGCTGTAGGAATAAAGAGAAAGCGCTAATGCGGAAATATCATAAATATACCTAAAGGCAAATACCAGCCGTCATTTGTATTGTTAGCACGTTGCATACCAACACTGCCGACCACTACAATTCAACACCGCAATATGATTCTAAACGTTGATCGATGTAATTCCTGAGCCGTATGTGGCTGAGAACTGTACAAGCGTAGCTTAAGTTATATATAGGTACGGATATTATTCTAGCTGCTGACTATGATCTGGGGGCCTACCACCAGCTCTTAAAACAAGAATGATTTAATATTATTTTGCATTTTCGTACCACTAGCATGGTTTCTTCTGTAATCTTATTTTCTTAGCAATTTTGGTGATGTCACATCACTGTTCACTAATAAGATTAAGATATTAGATTAAGATTAAGACTAATGAAATTAAGATATTTTTATTTATTACTAACTAGCTGTTGCCTGCGGATTCACGCGCGTCCCGGGGAACCTACTTAACGCACCCAGATAAAAAGTAGCCTAAAACCTTCTCCAGGCTCTCTTCTATCTCCGTACTAAATTTCATCCAAATCGATTCAGCCGCTCTTGAGATTTGCTTAGCATAGATTGTATCCTGGGTCTGACCTGAGTCCTGTGTGAACTACATCGCGTACCCGGATAGAAACTGTGTCCTAAATCCTATGTCCTTCCCCAAGCTTCAGTCTATCTCCAATCCAAATTTTATCTGAATCGGTTCAGACGTTTTTCCGTAAAAGCGTAACATACAAATAGCTACTTTCGCTTTAAAAAAATAGTTATGGGCTCCGCCAGGCAGGCGTAATAAGAAGCCATGATAACAATTCGCAACTTGAAAATTGAAGAATTGAAGAGAAGTTTGAAGAATTATGTTTCAATTTTAAAATACTATGTTCTTTAGAGACAAGATTACAACAGGATCCTAATATCCCTAACATAATCAAGACATAGGTATTTCACAAATTCATACAACCTACTTTATTTTCATTCATAGCTTATTATCCTGATATGTGCGTGAATACAGATCACTAAATTACCCAAATATAAATATGGAAGTTGCTAAGAAACAGTAAGTTGGAGCAAATACTTGTTACTGAGTACCTCATTATGGGAGAAAACTTTATCGACAAATGATTACGATGTTCCGGAAACTTGGTGTGCCTTGTTAAATAATATGGACATTTTCATTATGATTAAAAAGGAAATGAGATTTAACTGAGTTACCGTCGTGTTACCAAAATAAGTAGTTATTGAATACCTTATAATTAGGACGTAATATGTGTGGGTATATGTCAATTATTATATGATAACTATATATCGCGGTATCACGCTCATCCTGAAATAACTACTTCGTACACCCGAGTAGAAAGTATCCTATGTCATTATCCAGATTTAAAACTTGGTGTTTACCAAATTTTATCTTAATCCATTGAGTAGTTTTTGCGTGAAAGAGTAACATACATACATACATACTTATAAACTTTCGCACTCCCAATAAAATTAATATGAAATTCTAATTGCTAATGTAACTCTTTATAATTGCAACGCTATTATATCATCCATTAATTATTTTTTGGTGTACATAAGTCGGGCCAAATTATACCGTAAATACACCTCAAATAAAATATTGACTGGCTATAATTCTAGAACTCAAAGTCGATACAAACAAAAAAAAGAGAGAAAGAAAACTCAAACACTGTGTGTTCAATCTACTTAATGCAAAACAAACACAAATATTTTTAATTATTGACTAATATTGAGCGAAGACTGATTCTGAATAGCCGCGCCGCCAACTACACCTGTGTAATTCATATATTATATGTGTTCCCATCCATTTCATACCAACACCCCAATGCACTATGCCTCGGAAACTGTCTGACAACCAGTTTTACCAAATGATATTGTGATACCCACACCGAGTTGTCTAGATCAAGAATTTGGTCACTCTGTAAACACTGATACTTAAGATAAGGCTAGGCAGATAGATAATCATTCATACAAACAGATGGTGATTGGTCATATTTTAAAACCGAACACTGCAATTTCTTTTCTTCTAAAAATCTATTTAACTCTAAAGTTCGATTGCTTCGTATCGAAGGTGAACATCGGAGCTGTTTAATTTAGATTAGCAACATACACGCTCTAACACGATAACTCGTCATTCCGTCACCACTAACGTGACACGATGTAGTCAGAGCGTCTTCAATTAGCACAGATGCAATTATATTGTTATTAGTTTGTATACAACGTTAACTTTAGGACGGCTGCAGTTTGGACGTGTTTTCGTACGAATATGAGCGAATACGCTGAAGCTTCCACCGCTTTCATCAGTAGTAGGTACCTCTCTCTCTTTTCTTTTTCATTCTTCTCTCACCATAAGTTTACAAGAAAATAACACGATAGTATAGGATATTGGTACAACCTTCAGCTCAGCGTCAGCCTGAACGCCTTGGATCGCAACAACAACCAATCAGTCGTCGGTGAGTCTTGTGTTCCACTACGTGCTTTGCGCCCAACATCTGCCGCCATGATGATTTTTAGACGGCTTAATACCCAAAAGATGTAAAGTCCAATAATAGAGCTGTGTTTTATGAGTACTACTAATAGTATAAGATAATAATAGTATAAGAGAGAGAGAGAGAGATAGAGATGAGATGAGAGATAGAATGTATGTTGTACCTATTTTTCATACTCTTTCACGCAACTTACTATATGGATTCGAATGAAATTTGGTACACACATTGTTTACAACCTAATAATGTGTTACTCACATAGGATAATTTTTATCCGGATGCGCGCAGGGATTCCCCCAGGATTCGGGTGAAACCGAGGGAAACAGCTAGTGAAACTTTTATTTCTGTCCACTTTTTTTTTATATTATTTGTACTTTGTACGTTGAGTTCAACGTAGGTATATCAATATTTTAATTATATTATTAGAATTTGCTTTGTCAGTTTACATTTGTATAACAACAACAAAATTATACTAATGTTAGTTGTATACCTACCAACTATCAATGGTATAATTTTCCAACGGCATTTATATGAATAGAGTCAACTCCAGGTTGGTATACATGCAAGGCTGCTGCTAATATGCATGTTGAACATAAAATGTTTACATAACATGTTTCTATGAAAATTTAATTGCAATTTAATTCTGTTAACTGTTTGTGATGTAGTACCCTTATTGATTTACATGCAATGAAAAGCTCAATGTAATTATTATCTATTTCGTGCTCATTTCTGACAATCACAGTTTAGAACAATTAATTTCTGTCATTATTATATAATTAAATTGACCTAAATAATAATAACCTAGCAAACTTATTTGTATAACCACGTTTATTTGTATTCAAATAATAATATTTAATTTATCATGAGGTCGATATCGGAGAACAGATCTCCCGCCTCTGGCTTGCCTTGATTGGCCGTCCAGAGTGGAGTCACCAGAGCAGAGTCAAAACCTCCGTTCGGAGGGTGAATGCTTTGTAGTAAGGGGTGAGTGGGCCGGTGATGCCGTTCCCGTTGCCTCCTTGTTGCGAGTCTCGGCCATGCCATTTTTACATGTGTATTTCACATTGTTTTGGCAGGCGCCATAGGTTTCCATAGTTTACCATATACTTGTCCACCAGATTAGTAGTATCTTTTCATGTTTTGCAATAGTCCTGCACAAACCGGGAAATGTTCCTGGATGCATCATCATCATCATCTACAGTGTATACAGGGACAATCGCCAACCATGTGTCACCATCACATTTCATTTAAGTTGTCTCAAAAGGCTTCTGCGTCTTGGCATCGGCCCCACGTTCGCCTCCCAAAGGTCCGGGACTCTGTAGTCCCGTGCATAGCAGAGACATATTTAATTTAATTTATGTTTTTTCATGAGTTTTAAAAGTAATTCTCTTTGTTTCATAAACAGAGTAGTAATATAGAGATATATTCTTTACAGCTGTTGACTGCTGCACCCAAAGTACCATCATATAATATGCTTTATATTACGTCTCTTTATGTATTTTGCCGTATTATTCATGGCCACATAAACGCACTGAACTCGACTACCTCGCCAATTTTGGAGGCTGTAAAAATTACGCCACAATATCTTTTATGTTATTATTACCGTCTTTTATAATATTTTCACTAAATAGATAACTTCATGAATTTTAGATGTAGACACAAAGTCTAAATCGATCTTTAGAACTTTCCACAAAACCCAAACTACGGTGCTTTGTTTAGGAAGAACGGGGATTAGCGCGATAGGATTTTAATTAAGTTAGTTAAAATAAAGAGTTATGTCGCAATTCATAACTATTCATTAATTTGTCATAACAGAAACATAAAATTTAACAGTTAATTGAAAATTAATCATCATTAGATATAGCTATAGTTTTTAAAGAGAACTTGTTGTTCGGAATAATGAGTTAGTTGTTAAAATAATAAATAAAATTAATTAACAGTTTGGACGCGCGTTAACCCACCCCCCAAGACAAAAAATTCGCTCACAGTTTGCAGTTTACGTCAGCGTCTCAATTACACGATAAAAATGTCATACTCATATATTTTAATATTTTATTCGCATCTCCTCTCATTAATTCGCAACCTTTCCGGGTTCGCGTCTTCAGAAAGTGGGTGACATTCAAAATCACTCATGCTTTAATTCGTGATAGGGGTCGAATTGCACAATTAAAGTCTGCGGAAACGACTGCGGGACAACAAAATAAATGTATATTTCAACTAATGCGCTAACACTACAGTGTAATCCTAAAACTATTGCGTTGGCGATCCATCACAGCGAGGCCATCAATCTCACTCATTTGACTTTTACGCTGGAATAAGCAGCACACGCGTACATTTAAATCCACCTCCATAGTCATAAATAGTGGTGGCCGATCGGTGACGGAGATGGCCGGAGCGACACACAGTGATTGAGTTCATCTGTTCACCAATAATCATTCATGTTTCATCGGCCGTCTGGTCATGCGTCAATGAGGAAGCGATAAGGTACAGTGCGCCGCAGAGATAGCTCACCAAAGGAACATATTGTACATGCGATTCAGTGCCGATCCGATAGCGCCTGCCGACGACAACACTTACATGCACCTATACGCAAATGTGCGACCTATATAGGTACATACCCTTTCCATACATTTATTTCGTGCGGTTAAATCTTGCACAGTCTGACAACTTTGATGCGGTTTTTAAGAGTTCGTAACCAAAGCGAGTGTTTACGTCAGTAACACGTAATAATACTTCGTTGAAAGCCTTTGTCTTCGTGATAATTATCACATTAATAATAGAGCGTATATATTTATTATACGTTAGACAGTGAAAATTTAAATATTTCAAAATTATGTTAGTCTCATTTTGTTTTTCAAAGTATTCTTTATACACAGTATCTATTTCTCAGTAGTTTTGTATTTCAAAAGATTTTTTATTTTTGTTTGAATTACCTCTATTATGATAATCAAGTATATTAAATTACTTTAAGAAGATCTCTATCACGTACATATATAAGGTCTCATAGTCAAGCGCTTCTAAAGTTTCCAAATTAAGATCGTAGTGGCCAAGGGCGCATACTGCTTTAGTTTATAGGGAGAGGCCGTACAACGACTACAACTTGAAAAGCGCAAAGTTCTCTAGAAAGTTTTTGTGTAATATTTAGTAAAAGCCTAAAATTCCCGCGGGATGCATGTTTCTAAAACCCGCGCTAACAATGTCCTTGTTGCTAGATATTTAGGTTTAAACCATCGCTTTCTATAAAACAAAAAGGTTCAGTATAAAAGGCTATCTCATTTTATTTTTGGCACAACACTCCAATATAATTGGATTTATTTTTTCAACTTGCAAATGAATAACAATCAGTTTAAAAGGTCGTATGGTATGCAGTGGGCCACGAAATTAATTTGTTACGTCCTACAGTTGTTGTTGCAAAACTCACTAGTAATTTATACAATGGGTATGCTAAGTACACAGCTGACTGAAATGACATTAAAAAGTTTATAATAATCGTATAATAATGAAGCTTTTACTTCTCAATCTATTATTCATAAATCGCAAAGCTATACTTGTTTAATACCAAGCATTTTATTTTTACTAACCCAAAAAAATCATCAGCTGCCATTGCATTGATGCTTATAGCAATGTAAGCTTAGAATGAACCAAATTGACTGAATATTGTAATTTAATGTAACAAAAAAATATTACAAAAGCGTTACTTCAACTCGAGCGTGCATTGACGGTGCAATGATATGGCAATGATGCGTGGCGAGCCCTCACGGTCGGCGTCCGACGTCCGGCGTCCGGTGCCGGACGGACGATGACGATAATCTGTGCCCGCGGGACTGCCTCGATGATTACTCACTTGTCATTCACGGCTTATTCGAATCGGTGGGTATAGCAATTCCAATCTCCCGATGAGAAATGTGTGGGGCAGGTGCTGGACTTCTCTATTTTATCTTTATCGTATAAATTTTTCCGGGTCACTTTTTTCTTAACCCGTCTTTCAAAGTATACTTTTCCTCAAAGATACGCTAAATATTTTACAAATGGTTGTTTATCTTTTAGATGATTGACGTAATTCGAAGTAGGGTTTCCATACAATTCAAGGATTCTATTAAATCCACATTGTCAACATTTAAGAAAATATGAATTCACAGTAGCAATTCCTTCCATGATATGCCATCCTTGATAAATATCGTGTAGAAACATATTATCAAACTTTGCCAGAATATTTATACTCCCATTAATGTTAGGTTGAACAACAGATATGATATACAACCACGGTTCGCCCATAAGGATGTTAATTTTCCTTCTGATGATTTCATTGGGAGACCCCGAACTTAATAACGGTCCGGGTCGGGTGACAACCTTATGTTTGTTGAGAACCTCACAGACAAGTACAGTCTACAGCAAGACTGAAATAAAATACAGCTACCAAGTTTGCTCGCACAAAATCAAACGCATATTCTCATGCAGCATAAATATAGAAACGTCACATGTAATATTTTCTGCAAACTTTATTATATGTGAAAGTGTGAAAATTTACAGAGCTCACTTGTGTTGTTGAATATACCCACAATAATGCGCAAAGTTTTGCTTTACTAGGTCAGGGGGCTTCTTGAGAGCTCGGCAACACGAATGTACCTCCTGCGTATGTATGGAATAATTTTGGAGGTACACAACCGGAAATTACCTCTATGTAAATGAGAAACTTTTGTGTGGCGTTATCATTATCCCTAAAACACCCGTGCCATTTTATGGGGTGTGCAAACACTTTACCTGTACGGCCACTTCAACGTAAAGACAAGTAGCCGAGTCAAGAGAACCGTAGCTACTTTAATAGAGTAATTCTCCGAAACGAAATTACAGCGAACATAAATTTCACGATTTTAAGAAAAATTTGGTATCGCACCTGTGCTACGTAGAAACGAAAATGAACGCCATTATCCCACACCATAATCTTAAATCACTTCGGCTTAGTGTTTCGATTACAGACAAAGGTTCGAAGGAAACCCACATTATGATGGTAGTTGAATAATTGTATAGATAAGTGGAATTGATGGCCTCCTCTGTTGTTCCTGGCAAACCCCGAGGAGTTTTGAAAATTCACTTACATTCTGAAATAGAAAACTATAAAAGTACTTCGCAATTAGTTGATTCGACTACATTTGCGAGGATTAAATTCGGGTCGGTTACAAATACTGGTCTGGTTTCAAAACTTTCAGCACAAAGAAGCTAATACTATTAGTACCTCGAATGTATTATAGACAGCTTTCTAATAAGAATGCATGGTCGTTAGCTTGGCCGTCAACTGTTGCATATTATTTTGACATAAACCTTCCCCCTTGCGCCAGGAAATTTTGCTTTGTGTACCTTACCTATATTATATAATGGCTACTTACATCATTGATACCTATGTGATCGCAAGCGCGACTACTGAGCGTGGATTAAATGCCTTGATCAGATGGAGTCCTAAAATCTGGATTTTTGCTAATTTTATAAATGAGAGACAGACACAACTGGCGTAATGAGGTAATTTATAGTTACCTAACTTTTACAGGTATGTATGTTTTATTGTAAGGTAGGTAAATATCAATTTAAATATAAATTAATGTCAACTTGTCTTAAAGCAGTTCTTATTTCAAACTATATATATCATTGAAAGTTGCGGAGATATTATTAAACATTTTCTGCTGACCTGTATTCATTGCTCGCAAGTGTATTATAGCAAATTACTGGCACTGTTTCATTCATAAAGTACAATCATTGCAGTCGTACAACGGCGATAGAATATTAACAACTGATAAAAACTATATTTAATACGGAGCGAACTATCTTAATTACACGGCGGTGGCACTGTGAGAATATTACCGAGTATCTAATAGATTTGATTAGCGTAAGTGCTATACCATTAAGATAGATCTTTTGTAATGCTGGTATCTAGCACCCTTTTTATGCGCTGTCTTGTTTTGTATAGCTGATTGTATCCCTGAAATAGGTATCCTTACAGGCGTCTTGATGATCTTAAAAAAATTGTATAAGTAATGATGACTTTTTAGTGAGATATATGATATATTCCCTTATTTGCAAACTTCTAAATTCAAAATGTAAATTTTATTCACCTAGTGGAAACAATATCTGTGCCTTAATATCGTATTTTACAAATTAATTTGTGGCAATGTAGCCACATGCCATACATTTGTTGGCAGGAGGGAGTGCAGTACACAATGTGGATTCTGTGAAGGCAGCCCGCCGGGCGAGGCCACCGACCGCGTGCAAGCAAACAGTTCTGCCCGAGAACCCTCTAGCTTTCCCTACTCTACTATTTACCTTTCTCTCTACAGGTATCTTGTTTACCCTCTTCTAAAATGTATTACATTGATTATGTACTGAAAAACCACACATCACATCAAAATTATATGAGTTTATCGTCAATACTTTCTATACCATGAACATGAACGTGGTTTTATAACCGTGTTAGATAGGTATCATGTTAAATATTCCTACGTAAAATTGGTTGTGCTAACAATCAGATTTATTGCTCCAACTGGAACCACTTCATAATAAAATGCAAAGAAACTGTAGCAATGGATATTCCTGCTGAGAGACAGATGTTTACAAGCAATAAAAATTGTTGGATGGTTATTGAGCAATAAATAATAATAGAATCTGAGTCGGACCGGGCGACGGCGTCGGCGGCGGTGGCGATCGACGGTGCGAACGCACACAACTTTTCTCGTTATGTTCTTTAGAGATGTTTTGAGATTTGCAGCAGCTCTGTAGTGCATCGGGCACAATGGTCCCTTTCTTATCCTCTTTGCGGGGACACATCTATTTGGACTTTTTGTTGAGGCTGTGGAACAGTTGGTCGCGCGGCACGTACGCTCGCTCGTCGGAGACGCGCTTAGAATTCAATATCCCTATTTCACGTTACCGTCTTTTGCACATACATAAAACAACGATAGGTACTTACTTGGGCTTTGTTTATCCTATTTGTTGATGTTCAAACTAAACCGATATTACATACACATGTGTTAAACAAACTTCGGCTCTGACTACTCGCTTTTGTGGGTTATTTATGGCAGTCGGCAGCTTTCAGAGTCCACAAGTTCTGTACAGTTGTCACGGATAAATTATTTCATGATCTAATAAATGTAAAAGCTCTTCAAAGACTCCGCCAATAATTTATGAGAACCAACATCTGAGAGATAGACAGGTGCATGATTGACAATGATAAACGGCTTTTAAAACTTTTTGTTCGTAATAATTTGAAGTTGAAAACAACTTTTGATAATTAGAAGCGGCGGGCTTTTGCAATTTAGATTTAGAATTAAAATAAACACTCAAACCATGTATGCAAAAGTAATATCATTAAAACTTCATAGCGCAATGCTTTTTATACCTCTTAATATGCAGCTATGAAGCTCTAACTTTGCAATTTAATTACACTATTCCAGTAATTGTATTCAGTCCGGTCACGGCGCGGCGGCTCGTTCACAGATCGCTACTCGCAGCCGCCGCATCATGTTAATGTGCCTCCCGAGGTAGATTATCAAAGTATTATCACCCATACCAGAGATGTTAACTGTCACGGAGGTGCTACATACATGCAGAGTAGCAGGAAAGAAAACTGTACAACATTTTTATTACTAGCCAAAGTAAATGAGACAAAAAGTAAAACTTAGCGTGTTTCATTGTGAAAACAATCCAAGTATTAATTTGTTAGTTAATTTAAAACTTTCGAACAAAAATAAGCGGCCATTTCTATCGCATAGAACTTTATTCGAATTTTAATGATAAAACATTGATAATTTGGAAACACGAACTTATAAGCTGAGTGATCCAATTTCTAATAATAACATAAAACAACGTGAATCGTACGTGATTTTTAGACGCTCATAAACTATTTTCATCTCAATATTATCAAGCAATTCGTGTTCATGGCAGACGAGAATCGCAGTTTTCGCAAGAAATAGTTAATGAACGAACCGTATTGATATTTAAGCAACTCACGTCTAGTGCTTCTCGTAAAACGTTTATACGCTTACATAAAACACGAGTTACTAAAATTAAAGACTGTGTTTAATACCCATTCCGAACATAAACTGAGACGTAAGTAGGTTTATCTCGTTCGAAGAGATACTTAACGGGCTAATTAATTTTTAATTTGACATGTTTTCATATAGAAGTCCTATATTTCATTTGAATGAAAATACATGCAATGATACCGTATAATTAGTTGAAAAATATTGAATATTCACGTAAAATAAAAAAGCTATACATACATACTCTAACAAAATATATTGGTGAGTAAAATGAACTAATGTCTCATTATGTTTATTTGGGCCTCGTGATAAAGTATTTTGGCAAAAAGGCGAGATCAGGTGAAGTTATAGCTCCCACTAGCTGGGCCGAGCGAGCGGGCGGGCAGGGCCGGGGGGCGAGCACAATACATGTGGGCCTGCAAGCTCTTGCTTCATCGCAACTTGCCACAATACGACTTTCCAAACCTTTCTCATTTCGTTTTTGTTTCGCTCGCGTCGTTGTTGTCGCGGCCGCAGATGTTCCTACGAAACCGACGGCTCATCTACGGATTAGTACCCGTTAGGTTTTCGTATTATGTGGCCTACATTACAAATGGAAACATTCAGACGGCTATTATTTAAGTATCGTTCTTATATTGTTTTCTTATATCTTTTCACAAATAATATAAAAAGTATCACCACATCCTTATCTCAACAGGATTAGAAACAGGTTCTAAGCTACGTCGCGGGCATGAGTCCGTGAGGGAAGTCCGTGTTTAAGAGTACCACTTTTTACATCGAGTTCTTGGAAACTTGGAAAAAACCATTCCACTGACAAGTATTAATTCATTAGGTAATGTATTTGAATTTAAATTTATTTTAAACAGCAATTAAAAATTGTAACGTTTACCAGGGTTTCAGGTTGTTTTTTACCAAAGGTTGATTTGCTTTTTAATTGGTGACCGTTTTAACTGAATCAGCATTTGTAAATTTACGTTGTCCTTCAAAAATTGAAGAGCTCAGGTAAGTATTAATGAGAGGCCACTCGTGTTACAAAGTCTGGCCGGCGCACTCCCACCGAGAAAATTACGCGAAAATTTACATAATAGAGAATCCGTGGCTGCCCTAGTCCTTTGAAAGTCGGAGCTGCGGGTCCGCTTCGAGTGACACCGACGTACATTAAATTAACATCTCTCTCACTTTGTTTGCGAAGGCTACACCGACGGAACCTAATTTGCGATGATAAAAAGCTCGCACTAGCCCCTACGTGTCGCTGCATATTATAGTTATGGAAACTCAAAGGGTCATCAATACTATTGAGATTCATGCATCAAATTAATTTTCAGTGTGCAACAAACTTTACTTCATTACGGGATATAGTTTTGAAAATACGCAATATGGCGACGTTTTTATTAGTCGTGCCAATCCGCGTTACAGCAGGAGTACTCAGTAAATTATCGAGCAAAGCGGCTGAATCAGCGGAACTAAAAACGTAAATGCAGCGGTAGTCGCTGTAATTGGGTAACCGCTGCGCATCATTAGGTAATTGCAGCTGCGGCCCGCAGATCCCGCTCTCGCCCGAACGCTTTTTGTTTTCGGATTCCCTTATTCTGTGCCGAAACATAGGTCACATACAATATATTGGGTTGATCAGTTATAATAGTTGTTAGACAAATAAATAGTTGTGTATGAATTTGTTTTGGTTTAATTGACATTATTTTTTTTATATTTCGTCCAAACGTTATTGAGTGTTAAAACTTCAATACCATGTATGTACATAGTTTTCAATTTAATTGTAGTTTGGTACTACCACTTTAATATAGCATCATTGATTGGGTACAATTTATTTCATTATAGGTACCTCAAATTGCTTAGTTTTTAATGGAAACAATGCGTATTATACCTATATTTAAAAAAATCATAGAGCTTCTTATATGTTAGTTTCATTTAATGTAAAACCTTTCCATCTAATTTTATCCTGTCTTTGTCTAACTCCAGATAAAAAAAATGTATTAAAGTATCCCAGAATAAAGCAGTACATTAGATCCCCACATTAGTATGTTAGTGCTCGCGCTCTGAGCAGTGCAACATGTCCGCCATGACGTCACCCAGGCCGCGCACGCCGCGCAAACGTTGCACCGCGCGCCGTGCACCGACACTACAATTAGATAACCGTTTGTACACCCACTGAGTACTTAATTTATCTTATTCGCTTTTATTTCATTCGGTAAGTGAATAATCGTAATAATTAATATCTACTGAATCAGAGAGTGCTTCAAAATGTAGAATTTTTGACTAGGTACCTAGTACCTACTTAGATAAATTAGTCTGAATATCTTCAAAACATTTTACAAACTCAACAATACTTAAGTTAGAAGACAATTTCTTATATTTGAAAAGTTCATAAAATATTAGAATCGAATTAATTAATTGATACCTTAACATACTTATTTTATTAATACGAGCTGTGGTATATATAATGGTTATCTTTGTGAAATAAACAGCAGTGAAAAACGGGCTCTTTGTGAGTTTCAATAAGTAATAAGCCTACACTAATTATGTACGTCTTAGCTATATTTTAATTAATATAGAATGAGGTAATTACAAGTCAATAGACTATTATGATAACCAAATCCAATCGAACCTCCAGATCGGCTCGCAACATCATAAATTATTCCATATTATTGACGAATATAATTAAAGAGCTTATCTTACAAATTAGTTGTGAATGTTGAATCCATTAATTATTAGAAAGGAAAAATAATTATTATTCAAATTCTTGTAAAACAGTTCTAGTTACAACTTTCACAGATCAGATAGAACAATTTGACCGAATGAGTAGTATCTTATCGATGCTCGTCAGGCAGAAGCTTAATGTTATACCAACTAGTCATAGCTCGGAGTTATTAATGAAACACGTTGAGTAGCTTACAACAGACTAAAGTTTATTTTCAACCACAGAGCATAATGACAAATGATAATAGACAACTATAGACCGCACACAAGAATCTACTGTTTATTATTTTAATATATGATCATAGATAACAATACCACCACTTATTAAAATAATCCAATAACAGTAATACATTAAAACTACTTACATCAAATCAACAATGCCTATCAATTGCCTGAAATTATTGTGTTTCACTTTAGGTAAACTTTTTGTAAAGAGATCAGCTGGCATTTCTGAAGTATTTAAATATTTAATTTTAACTAAATTATTATCAACAGCTTCTCTAATAAAATGGTACTTTACATCTATATGTTTTGTCTTCTATGATACACAGCATTTTCTGAGAGTTTCTGAGCACTTTGGTTATCATTAAACAATACAATTGGCATGTTGCCCCTATTCATAAGCTCGGTTAACAATTTCCTCAGATAAATGGCTTCCTTACTCGCCTCACAGACAGCCATATATTCGGCTTCTGTGCTAGACAGGGCTACTGTCTGCTGTTTTCTACACTCATGGGAAATGACACAACCAGAATATTTAAAACAGTATCCAGTATAAGACCTTCTATCAAGTGAATTTGATGCCCAATCAGCATCTACATAACCAACTACATCTGCATTGTCTTTAACAAACATTAGACCAAAGGATTTTGTAGAAGCTAAGTACTTTAAAATTCTTTTTGCATGTTTCCAATGAGTTTCATTGTTACAATTGTTAAATTGGCTCATGTAACTTACACAATATGAGATATCAGGCCTTGTTAAAACAGAAAGATACAATAAACTTCCTATCAATTGTTGATAAGGATATTTTTTAGATAAATTTTGATCTTTCTCAAGTTTCAAATTAACCTCTCTACCTTTTTACAAAATTCCATGTTAAATTTGCTCATCAATTTTTCAATAAATGTCTTTTGACAAACATAGATTTTTTCTTTCTTAATTGTAATGTCCATGCCTAAACACTACCTTAACTGACCTAAGTCCTTCAACTTAAACCTAGTACTCAATTGGCCTTTAATGTTGTCTACTTCTTTATTACAATTTGAAAAAATAAAGAAATCATCGACAAATAGGGCTATAAAAGTTTTCACATTTTCAGATGATTTTAGAAACAAACAAGGTTCATGAGCTGATTTCCCATATCACAGACCCTGCAAACAAATATCAACCTTTTTATACCAAGCCCTAGCCGACTGCTTTAACCCATAAATTGCCTTTTTTAATTTTAATATTTTATTAACATTATTTTCACATTGTAAATTTTGTGGTAATTGCATGTACACAGTTTCATCTAAATTACCATTTAAAAAGGCTGTTGTAACATCAAGGTGGGTAATATTTAAATCTAATCTTACACTTATAGCGAATAACAACTTTAAAGTAGAATATTTAAGAACTGGAGAGAAGGTTTCAGAATAGTCTATACCACTTCTCTGGGTAAAACCTTTCGCCACCAATCTGGCCCTATATCTTACTGAGTTATCACTATTAAGTTTCTTTTTGTACACCCACTTACATTGAACAACACAAGCATCACTAGGTTTTTCCACTAGTTCCCAAGCATCATTTTCATGGAATGAGTCTAGTTCTTCCTTCATTGCTTGGCACCACTGTTCCCGTTCTGTGCCAGTCATTACATCTTCATAAGTAAGACTGTCCTCGTCTATATTTTCATTAGCCATACATATACTCCAACCATATCTTTCTGGTGCTTTTCTTACACGCTTTCCCACGCCTAAGTGATCAGCTGATTCAGGGGTTCTCAACTCTTGATCTGACACACTGTCACAAAACTCTTCAGTATTGTCCGAATTTGTAGATGAACTTAACTCTTCCTCTTCATTTGGCACATATTCAGTGTCCAACAAATCTACTGTAGACTGATCATGTTCCTCGACACCAGGAACTACTTTCTCTTTCTCCCCCACAACAGCTTGTATCATGTCTGAGTCTCGACTGGTCTCCATGATAACAACATCTCTGCTGGTCACAATGCTTTTGGTTATAGGGTTGTATAACCTATAGCCTTTTGTGTTCTCTGCATATCCAAGAAGAATATATTTTTGTGCCTTTTTATCCCATTTAGTTCTTTTTATTTTTGGAACATGAGTCATTGCAGTACTGCCGAATACACGGATGTGGCTAAGATCTGGTTTCTTGCCTGTCCACAGCTCATATGGTGTTTTCTGTAATCCTGAAGCTACTGTTCTGTTCCGTAAATACACTGAAGTATTTACAGCTTCCGCCCAAAAGGTCTTATCCATACCAGCATCAAAAAGAAGACAACGGGCTCTTTCTACCACAGTTCTATTCATTCGCTCACACATGCCATTCTGTTCCGGCGTATATGGATTTGTTCTTTGATGCACAATACCACATTTCATCATAAAGTTTTTCATTTCTGAAGAACAAAATTCTCCACCATTATCAGTTCTCAGTACCTTGATGCACTTTTCTGTCTGTTTCTCTACAATTGCTTTAAACTCTTTAAAGTACATCATCACTTCGCTCTTTGACTTCAAGAAGTAGACAAATGACATTCTGCTGTAGTCATCGATAAAAAGAAGGAAATACCTTGACTTTCCTATTGAAACAGTCTCCATGGGACCACAAACATCCGCATGTACGATCTCCAACACACTGTCACTTCTGGAACCTCTGTGTGGAAAAGGCAGTCTCGCTAACTTCCCTTCACAGCATGTGATACACTGGGACTTATCAATATCTGCCTTATCGGGGTAGGAAATCCCCACTACAGCGCTATTCTTCATTCTGTTCATATCCTGGGAGTTTATATGGCCTAACCTTCTATGCCATAACATACTGGTTTCTAACATTGCTGCACCGGCCAACAAACATCCTTGCTTTATGTCCAACTTATACACTCCATTCACTAATTTTGCTTTTCCAACAAGTATATTCTTCTGATTGTGTATTTTGCAAACACCTTCTTCAAAAGTAACTTTGTTTTTGTTACGAATCAACTCGCTAACTGAGAGAAGATTAGTAGTGAGGTTAGGAATGTATAGAACATTTTTCACTGTGATATCAAACTCTGAACCATCTACTTCTGTTGTCAATTTTGTAGATCCTGAGCATAACACTGGTACTATCTTTTCATTAGCTACTATTATCTGTTTCACGGTCGGGTTGTATGAGATGTCAGACAAACGCTCTTTGTCGGCAATCATATGAGTACTGGCCCCAGAATCAATATACCAATCGGTTTTCTTATATGATGAATTCAAGAAAAAACTACTGAATACTATACTTTCTTTCTCTTTGCCAGTCTGATGACACTGGTTTTTATAATGTCCGACTTGCTTACACTTGTAGCATCGAATCGTTTTGACAGGTTTGTCAGATTTCGAGAAAGACGTTTTTGGTTTTGACATTTCTGCATTGTTGCCGCCAATTTGTTTCTTTTTACGCTGCTGCCAACCTCTAGACAAAAACGCACTTTCATTTGCAGAATTGCCAACCTCAGCACTCATATCTAACAATTTTGATTTGATAAAGTCGGTACTAACCGCCATGCCGGAATGCTCAATTGCCATGATCATCGGGGTAAATTTTTCTGTTAATCCAGCCAGTAACAAACATCCAACCCATTCGTCTGTTATTTGAAATCCCGTCCCTCGTAATTTGTGCGCTGTATCTACGATTTGAGTAACGTAGGTAGTCATGGATTCACTCTCTTCCAATCGAATTGAAATCAAATGCCGTAGCAAACTGACCTTTCTTTGAAATCCTGCATCATCAAATAATGATTTCAGACGCTGCCACACGTCATGGACTGTTTTCTCGTTCCTAATATGCACGTATAGCGACGGATCTATTGTCATCACTAATTTCGCCTTTGCCTTTAATGCATTGCTGTCAGGATCTGTAGTTGCTTCTTGTTTTATATCAATGTCCACACCTTCTAGTAAAAGAAAGTTCTGAGCAGCAAAGGCCCACTCATCGTAATTTTCACGACCTTTTAGCTTCGGCACATTGACAATATAACTCCCGGCGGCCATGTTCAAACAACGATGATTCTGTACACAAATGTTTTTATCAGAACACAATCTGGTCCGACCTCTGAAGCTCACACTACTGACTTCGATTATTTAAAACACTCAGTCTTTCGTGATAATAATATAATCGAATTTACACTTTTCTGACGCGAAATAAGGGACTGGGCCCATAACCTAATGAAACACGTTGAGTAGCTTACAACAGACTAAAGTTTATTTTCAACCACAGACCATAATGACAAATGATAATAGACAACTATAGACCGCACACAAGAATCTACTGTTTATTATTTTAATATATGATCATAGATAACAATAGTTATTTCCGAGCTCCCAATAATCCGAAAGATATCTGATAAGCGCTTAATAACCCAAACCAACCGAGCACTAAATACAAGAGAATACCTAAAACAGTTCGCAAAATTCCATTACTGAGTACCAATCAACTAACTCGTGACGTTAAAGCGTAATTAATTACAATTAGTCATTATTACGGGAATATTAAAGCGACTGATATAATGGCGTCATTATTAGGCCTAGTCTTGGCTCTGGACGAAGTTACATTAAGTTTGCTGTTCAGCTTAAGTTAGCTGGTCGGGCAGCCTCGGCAGCTATTACCCCACTCCGGGCAACGGTTATATACAGTGTGTAGGTATCGCGATCTCCGTTTGCTTGTAGATTAGTTCGAATTGCCTTGTTCAGTTCAATGCTTCGGGTAATACGTATTTATTTATTTATTTATTTATTTATTTATTTAAGGTACTTCAACGACTTATCTACTAAACATACACATTATAATTATATTAACAATTTTATGGATTATGGTAGACTTGCCACTTATAGAAGTACACAGCATTTACAAAAAAGCTTAATATTTCTGTATAATAAAATAGAATTAATTTCATTTACAGGAGATCTACAAGTTTTCGTACAAGGAGAAAATAAAATATATAGTGACAGTTGTTTAAGTTTGCATTGAAGTGGATAATTATTAGGATAGTAATTATACATTAACAAGTTTTAGATAATGTTCATAAGTTGCGATAATGACATTAGGATGCAGATTTTGTTAGCGAGTGCAATATTTTTTATTAATATGTGGGTGATGAGAGAGAAAAAATATTGTTATTAAAAATGTGCTTGATTTTAATCAAACGCTGGTTAAGTATTTTACAAAAAACCATTTAGTTCGTCAGAAGGTGTGAGGTGCTTACAGAACTGTGAAAATGTGTTTGAAAAGATGTCGATGCTCTGGTTGGAGATGCTCAGCTTATTATAATTAGTCATAAATCGATTTATGGGGGCTGTGTTACCGAGATTGGTCTTAAACGAGGATGTTACAAATGTATTTATTTTGCGTGTGGTTCTGATTGAGGCATGTCTAGGTACAGCGATATTTATTTCAGATAACAAATCGGGTACATTGGCCAAATTATGGACAATTTTGTACAGCAAAATTTGATCTGTTAGGTTTCTACGATGCTCCAGTGATGTCATTTTGAAAAAGGCAAGTCTCTGGGGATAATTGGCGTCACGTGGACAACTAGAGCATCTAAAGCGCAAGTACCGCGTAAAGCTCTTCTGTATTCGTTCAATCCTATTAATATGAATACGATACGAGGGATTCCAGACTGGAGATGCGTAATCTAAAATGCTTCTAACAAGGGTGTTATAAAGTAGTTTAAGTGTAATTGTTGACTGGAATGTAGAACATGTTCTCTTTACAAAGCCGGACATTTTTGAAGCTTTGGCAACAATTGCATCTATGTGATTAATGAAGGACAGTTTACTGTCGAGTTGGACACCTAAGTCGCGGATTGTGTCAACTTTCTGCAGAGTTGAGCCATTTAACGTATAGGATCTTGGCTGTATGTTCTTGTTTCGCGTGAAAGTCATGTGGTAACATTTACTTGCATTGAGAGTCATTTTATTTAGCAGACACCAATCGTGTATTGCATTTAGGTCGTTCTGAAGAAGGAATGAGTCTGCGCTCGTTTTGATTTCCTTATATAATTTCAAATCATCAGCAAACATAGAGCATTTGCAATGCTTTATGGAGTGAACAATATCATTCACGTAAATTAGGAAAAGAATTGGTCCCAGGTGAGATCCTTGCGGTACACCAGAAGTAGAGAGGTATAGCGGTGATTCGTAACCCCTAACCACCACTCTTTGTTTTCGTTCAGAAAGATAAGACGCAAACCATTTGAGTAACTGGCCGAATATACCAAAGTTATAGAGCTTTTTAATTAATATATTGTGATTTACCTTGTCAAAGGCACTACTAAAATCGGTATAAATAGAATCTACTTGTGTACGGGAATCTAAAGATTTACTAATGTCGTTAATGTAGTGTACTAAATTAGTGGTGGTAGATTTCCGAGTACAAAATCCGTGCTGCTGGGGGGCTAACTGAGTTTTAATGTGGGACGTTAATATAGGACATACCAACGATTCGAACAATTTTGCAAAGACTGAGAGCAACGATATGGGACGGTAGTTCATAATATTGTTGGCTTCTCCTTTTTTATGTATAGGGACAACGTTAGCGATTTTCCATTGTGAGGGGAATCTAGATGATTCTATTGACTTATTGAAAATCAGTTGGAGCGGCAAGGATAGCTTAGTTGCACATTTTTTCACAAACAATGGCGGAAGACCATCTGGTCCTGGGCCCTTGCAAATATTTAATTTATTTAGAGCTTTATTCACATCTCTTTCAGTGAAAGTAATTTTACATAAGGATAATTGAGTGAAATCGTGATCGTCGGTACTTGTAACAATAGGGCTAATTGGCTGTATGAAAGTAGAAGAAAAATGTGTGGCAAACTGTTTACTAATTTCTTCCCCAGATGATGCAACATTCTGGTTCAAATACATTGTGGATGGAATGTCAATGGATTTAGATCTCTTTGCTTTTATAAAGGTCCAGAAGTATTTTGGGTTTTGAGCGATATTTTTTTCGGTATTAGCTAAATACGTTTTGTAACAGTCCTTAATATAAAATTTTGCGCGTTCGTCCAGGAGTTTATATTCATAATTATCTCTAGGGTTCTTAAATTTTTTGAAGCGCATCCTAATTTTTTCTTTTTCGTTCAGTAGTTTAATCAAGGATTTAGAGAACCAAATTGGATACTTGCAACTGGGTACTTTAGAATGAGGAACACATTCATCTATTATATTTCGAATGTGTGTGTATAACTCCTGCACCATGGCATCAACATCCGGTAGTTCCCGGAATATATTTATCCAGTCAATATCATTTAACTTCTTATTAATCAAAGTGTAGTTAGCACGTCTGAAATTATACTTAGAATTTATCTTGTGTTTTAATGATGCCGGCGATACATTGCTAATGTTAATATCTAACGGTGGGTGATAGACATCTACTTTGGATAATGGAATATTGCACTCACAAACACTACCGCCACAAAAGTTAGACAGTATAAGATCCAGAGTCTTATTGTAGCAGTTCTTGACAGTATTTAATTGCAACATGTTGTTTTCTGAGATAAAATCTATTAGAGAGTAGCCCAGTCTATTGTGGTAATTTTCTGCGATCGTACACGGGGAATGACTAAGTGTATTATCTACTTTCCAATTGATAAAGCTAAGGTTAAAGTCACCAGCGATAATCGTGTCTTCGCCAGAAGATTCCATCACTGCAGACACTTTGTCTAAGAACATGTCGAACGCGCCTTGTTGGACTGGTGGTGGTAGGTAGATAGCGCAAATATTCAGGTTGCGTTGGTTCTTTCCTTTATTAATCTTTAATTTAATCCACAGGTTTTCGATATCTGACTCCCAATTAGACATACGTACGGAATCAATAGACTTCAATACTGCAACCAGAACACCTCCCCCCTTTTTAGTTCCAAGTGAAGTCGTAGCTCTGTCTCTACGGTAAACGTGGTACCTAGAGTCAAAAATTTCGCCATCATTTATGGTCTCATCCAACCATGTTTCTGTACCGATTATTACATCATAGTTACCCAGTTGTGTGGCAAGCTGAATGTTGTTGAGTTTTGTTTTAAGGCCCCTGAAGTTTTGGTAATATATTGTGAATTTCTAAAATGTGGTACACGGTATTACTGTCTATGTTTTCGTAGATAGGATTCACAGTAGGGCAACAGCTTCCAAACTTTTTATATGTTTCGCTTGCTGTCCGTCATCTTTCCTGACGAGAACTTTGCCATCGCGTACCCAAACGTAATGATAGCCTTTTTCGCGTGCTGCTTTTCTAGCTGCGGCATGGATTTTTTTGTTCAATGGCGACAAGTGTTCAGATACATAAACTGGCCTGGGTGGGTCACCATAGCCTAGATGCTGTGTATTCAGTTTTTCTTTGGGGTGGGTTTTATTGAATTTTATGACAGAGGTTAAGACAGTATCTCTCAGTAACGTACTCCGCAACTTGACAACTACAGCTCTTGGATTCTTAGTTTCTGGGTCTAGTTTTCTTACGCGCACTGCTGATAGGATGTCATCTTCTTTGATTGTACTGAACACTGCGTTCCCCATTTGCACAATTGTCTTAACCAGATTTTCTGCTTTGTTTTCTGGAATGCCGTTTATCTCAATATTTTGTTGCCTTGAATATTGTTCCATGAGATTAACTCGAAATGACAGCTCAGAAACCGTGGTCTTGAGAAGTTCGTTTTCTTTATGGAGACCTACGTTATCTTTTTTGCATGTATCGAGCTCAGCTTTCATGTGATCAAACTCGTCACTCATAAATTCAACGGAGTCCTTCAATCCACGGAATAATTCCTTGATCTCTTCAAGTTCTTTGGTGATGCAAGATTTAATATTTGCTGAGACCTCTATCGATAAGACTGTACGTATCTCCTGACGAATAGAGTCCAGCAAAGAATGGTGATCAACAGTCTCTGGGGAGCAGTCAGTCCGCGGCCGCTTCTGTCTGACTGATATGTTAGACAAGTCTGGTGTACTTGTTAGCACTGTTGGTAAGTTTGGCTCGGATTGTACGTGAGATAGAGTACTCATTACAGGGTCTTTTGGAGGGGTGCGCATCATTGTTAATTGCAGTTAATAATAATTAAAGTATGTAATTGACATAAACAAAAAATTATAACAATTGCTTCAACTCCAACAGATTATCTAAATTACTACCACGTCTAAAGGTATTTATTAAGTGGTATTACTTTTAGTTTTTCTATTTGCCACTTGAGGTTGTAATGGCGCTAGTGATACTTTTCTTTTTATAGGTGGTAACACTTTAGTACTTCCACTTGCCGCTGGAGGTTGTAATGGCGCTAGTGATACTTTTCTTTTTTAAAGGTGGTAACACTTTAGTACTTCCACTTGCCGCTAGAGGTTGTAATGGCACTAGTAGTATTACTTTTTATGTCGTCTATTCGGTGCTAGAGGGAATTATGGCGCTAGTTGTATAATTATAGCGAGGGTCAAAGTCCAAATTTCGAAATAATTTTCTTAACTGTTTTTGATTTTAAAAACTTCTATTATTGCTGATAAATATTCACTTAAAGTTATTGCTAGCGTCACTGTATGAAAATAATTGATCTTGTATTGTCATGAAAACACTTTGTTTGTTTATAATAGTGTTGAACACTGAAGAACTGATCTTTGAGTGGACTATTGTCTTATTCACTTCCGCACTTGTTATAAAGTGTCACGAATAATATCACTCGTAAATCTTTATTATAGCACTCTGTTACACCACTGCTTATACAGTAATAAAGATTTTTATTATTTTTGCGAATTTTAAAATTTTAAAATATGCGATGAAACGTCACTAGGCCAGTGTTGCCAATGATGAATTTTTTGATTGTATTGCAAACAGGTCCTTTTAGTCCGTGATGTCTAATGGTATTCTGCGCTGAAAAGCTTAAGCCGTTTATTAACGCCGAGTGCAGGCGTGCGTTAACCGCTCGGTATATTAACCACGGATTATCTACGGGCTATCGTATTTATATCAATAAATGGACTCTGATTTTCATACGTATTATATATTTACATAATACATATTATGTATTGTAATTATATCGTATATATCTAGTTCTGCGGAGCAACATAATTTTTATGCTATGTGATGCAAAAGCGGGTGATGTATATCTACTGTTTTTGAACCCATGGCATTTAACAACCTCCCGAGTGTGTAAATATGTAGGTAGTTGTTATTGAGAACACAATTAGTAGCGGTAGACGTGCGATAGCAACCTGTCACAGATTAAAGAGCGTACCATCGACTATACGTATCTTTGTATCTGCCTGTAGGAAATTAACCCAATTAACTAGTAGATATATGTACATACATACTAAAATAAAGGGAACAGTTGTATACAAAAGACTAAAAATCAATACTAACAGGCGAATTGTAATGGGTCGGGTGTAATTGGAAATCATCCAACAACACCTGTAGCTTATTCGTCCTACAGGACATGTGATACGCTACAGTTTATGAGCCAGCGACGCCCAACAGCGGGACACTAAAACAACAACGAGCATTTTATCATGCAATTTATAGCGGCTCTTATGAACTCGCAAAACACTTGTGATCGAGGCACAGCCAATAAAACTCGGTGATTATTCTCCCCTCTAAAATTGATCCAAATCAATTTATATTATTTACACGCATAGCACGGATATAAATTGAGTTTTTGTGTTTTATGTTTTCCAATTACCCGTTCGACCCTTTTCACATTGAAAGTGTCCCTGTGTTTTATTTTGAATGTGCTATGAGTACCTAGGTAGTTGATCAGATGAGGTCTCTTATTTAGGTAACTTGTAATATATAACATGACAGAAAAGTCACGTACCCTTGTTAATGGATTTTAATAGTAGGTAGGTAAGTTATTTTGTTATGAGAATTATTTTTTTATAATCTAATGATCGCAAAATCAACTTCACTGTCATGTCCTCGTTACATGTGGGATGTTTTTTTGTTTTTAATAGACATCAATGTTTATTAGATGATTGTAGTTGTTGTGGTTGGTACCTACACAAGTTTTGCTGAAATGCTTGAAAATGGAACGTGTATGAGTAATTATTATTGCGCTGTGGGCTCGTTGTTTTATATCAATTTGTGTGTAAGTTCAGTAGTTGGCCTCGGTGAGCACGTCTAGAACTCGTTTAATTAAAAGGGAATCTACTCGTCTAGTGCAGTTAAGCCCGTGTTTGCTCTCCATCTGTGTTCCCTCGCCACACTTGCCGGCCGAGTAAACTAATACATTATGTACTTACATTATATAATGCATGTACGTTTCATATAATAACTTTGTTCATGTTCATTATTTTACCCCTTTGAGTTGTATCGTAGTTTATAAATTGAATACAAAGTTTAAACAATGTAATTTTTATTTTGTTTTGCACTTTACGTTATTAACACTCCGCATTAAAGATTACTGCTTAGAGAACTTGAAGTCAAAGAACTCTAAGTCTGTTAAATTGCATTTGTCTCTTTTAATATGATTAGAGAGAAAGACATTTCAGTCCGAATTAGCGATGCGGTTCGCTTTGCCTGAGAGATTCCGTTCAATGGTGCAAATTTTTGATTCGATCGGTCTGAGAATCACTACAGCATATAAAACGATAGTTTTATTTATGAATAAATAGTAGTTTTTTAGATCTCATCAAATGTGCATGAAACCTCAAGATTGATGCAAAGAAAAACAAATTGAATGCAGGTTTTAAGTATAATAATATATAAGAACCCTCGGTTCGTCAGTCTAACAAGCATATTAAAAATGTTTATTTATTCAGATATTTGCTCTACAGTCAATAAAGTTGTTAATCACAAAACCTGCATAAGATGTATTTATTATGTACATAATATTTATGTATTTGAACTATTTATTACATGATAAGAGCTGATTTTATGTAGTATATTTTTTTAAGATTTTATACATAGAGTACTTTAATTCGTATACCAAAGCAGTATCATTCACTGATTATTGCAGATGGTTTAATTGTCAAAAAAAAAACTATAAAACCCAAATACTTATTTCATTTTATGTACTTTATATGCATCCGATTTTTAAACGCTCGCACGGTACGAGAGAAATAACTTCACGCGCCAACAAGACTTAACACACAAACCCGATTTTCACATTCCTACGACACGACGCCCCAAGGAAAATGTCCGTGACAGACAGACGTATGCAAACTCCTGCATCCAGTGATCTCATAAAGTTTCCGTATTTTCCTTTAAAATTTACGGAATCTTCAATAAAATATACGTATTCTTTGTTTTTTAATGGCGTAGAATAAACACTGTTTCTAGCTTAGTTTTTTTGTATAAAACTGGTACCGACAAAAATGCTTGGATTATGAAA
Source organism: Pyrrhia umbra (assembly GCA_963891755.1). Lineage (NCBI taxonomy): Eukaryota > Metazoa > Arthropoda > Insecta > Lepidoptera > Noctuidae > Pyrrhia > Pyrrhia umbra. The sequence goes on along the minus strand of OY982922.1, from coordinate 8,885,004 downwards.
TATAAAAACATAAAGAGTATTTAGTATATTTGGATAAAATGTATTAAAAAATACATTGTAGCGGTACAGATTTATGGAATCGAAATTAGTCTAGATGTTATGTAAAACAGTAAACGGTTCCAACAATAAATCTAGCTCAAATTGATTGAACAAACACGGACAAAACTATCATTATCGAGTCGCATTCTTGAATTGAATTCTTAGGGCTGCCTACTGATACTATCACCAATTAAAGTAGCACAATAAAAGCCCGAAGGAATATGAAAAATATATCAAAAATGAAGAATATTTTTTCTTTAAATTGAGATAAAGCATATATTTTCAATGATTTTAAATTTTTGTTTGCTACTGACCGTAAATTGATAAGTACATTTTTAATAAAACACTAAAAATCTAATTTAAATCATAATTTTGAATATACTAAAAATTTCAACTTGTGTTCATTGCTACGGACTATATAATTTAAATAGGTAGGTTGCTTGAGAATAGAATTGAATATCCACATAAAGTCCGTGTGGGCAGATAATACAGTTAAGTAAGTGTCAAAGCTTCCAACCCTAGAAACGTTTGCTACAAACGGCTACAGACTTCGTTGTGTCGTAGCGACGTAGCATCGTAGCGTCGTAGCAGACGAGGGCATCGAGCAAATGAAAACACAGATAAAATCGAGCACTGAGTCCCGTGTGACGTGCTCACGTAAATACTAGTGAAAACACTTCAAACACAATTCCACACTGTAACTGAAATAAATGTAATAAATAAAATACTATCACGATTGTTTTTATTTAATGGTTAAGTAGAGGTATAAAATATAGTGGGTATACTCACATACCAGTTATGTTTAAGTTTCATGTCAAGGGAAGCAGGAGCGGAAACATGATTGGGTATAAATACCGATTTTCACTACTAGAAAAAAAACATAAAAAATAATAAGTTCTCGACCACAGAATCGAACCCAGGATGTTCTGAACATTCGCACTTACGATCATAAAATCAACGAGGCAATATATTAAAAATGGTTCAAATAAAATAACTTAAATTTTATTTAAAATACTACAAATAAGCAGTACATTAGTATGTCATGTGATGCCCATTACTAACATTGCTGTTAACTTCGCCAATTACGCTAAGTGTGCTTGTGTTTGGAGTGGGTTTACTACTTTACTTTAATAGCATAGGATTTCAACGATCACAGCCATTAAACTAGCTTTATCCAATGCATTATATATCAAATAATAGCAAAAACTTTTTTTAAATAAAAACATGAGTACATAAATCTTCTGTATTATTTTTATAAATTCAGTTCACGAACCAATAATGGCTTACAAAAGAGTACAAAACACAAAACAAACAAGAGATCGAGATCAAATACGGGTAAAAAGTCTATGTTTTGCAATTTAGTTCGCAGTGGAAAATGCCATTAATCATTCCAGTCCTATAGAATATTGAAGAAATGGATTGAAATCTCTTTCGTTGAGTCTGTATGTTCACTGGTTAATATATGTTTATATATACATAGTATAACACCGCAGAATTTGGTATGTCTGTAAATTAAAAATTAAATTAAAGAAGGTTAATAAAATACAGAGCAGCGATTTCTTAAATTCTTTTCAGTTTGTTTGTTAACGCATACCTCCGATACTGCTAAAAGGATTTTCATGTAGCTTTGGGTAGAGTATTAACCTATTTAATTATAATCGGATATCGTAAAAAAGGGGATTGTCATTTTAAGGTACAAGATAACACTTAATTCCACTTTGACGAGGAATAGTTAACACCTAAACATGACTCCGATAATTGAAGAGTAGTTTACGCCAAAATTAGATAAAATTTCGAACATCCCATGGAAATGCAGGTTACTTTCCTTTTCACATTTGCCTATTAAAATACGAGTACTGCACAGAATTCTGTCATTAACTTTAGGAGAAGTAGGTACGCATACGCTTACTTTGCTCATCAATGATCAGCTACGTATTTAATATTGGTAGTCAATAGGTGATTGCATTTAAAGTGCGTGAAGGTGTCAACGAGCGCGACATGGCAGGCGCGCCGACAAACAGCCGCTCGAGTGCTCAGTGGCTCGAGTGTCGAGCCGGGCCCCTCACACCGCGCGTGTGTACATTATTAATCATAATAATGGCACCTACTCCTCAACGGGCGGCTTAATTTAATTAATTAAGCAGTACTAAATATTGTAGACGCACAGCTAACCGAGGACGATGAAATGTTAACAATGTTATTGTTCTAGTGGATTAAATCCAACAGTGGCGGATGGCTCTAATATTAATTTGAATGTTTGGGTAAAATCCTCAGACAAGGTCGTTGGCGTTACGATGTATTAATTTAACGGAGCGCGAAGTTTATCCAGAGAGAAACCATGAAATTTGATTTGATGTATTATGTAGACAGATTAATTTAAAAGTTTCCAATTCATTTATATCGAAGCATCTCTTAAATATAATTGAGCTGTAGGAATACTTTCCCGCCAGTGTTGTTCCAGCTGGCATAAACTTGGAGAGATAGCATGGAGATTATCGATTGATTCCAAGTATGTTTCGAAAGCAAATACTAAAGTTTTACAACAAAACTGACTGTAATCAGCTAAGGACTCGAGATACTCGGGAAACTTTTCGAGAAATAAGTCTGAACAGTAAACTCCGCTGTTTAACATTTATTATATTTCTACTTCTGTTTTAACATGCGCCGAGAATTATATATTCTATATAAACATTGCAATGCTTTAATATAACTCGAATTCTGCACTAGTATGCTCAAGCAGTTCCTAATATGACGCCTGAGAACAGTATTCCAAGAGATACAAAAATATTTTAAATTCATAATGTTTCTAAACCTCTTTATTCGTTAGAGACGTACACCGGCAGAAACAACTTTTAGCATTAGTTACTATCCTTTTGCGTTTCTGGAAGCAAATAACACACATTAAATGAAAATGACGTTGTACATATGAAAACCTAGGATTGTTCAATATATTGCGAAACTTTCGCTATACTGAAAGTTCATATAGGATAAGCTTTCGCAAGATAAACAAAGCTGCAGTGGGGTTTTGCCCCGCTTGAAGAAGCACCGTCACGTCCTCGTAGTGGCAATCGGTAGCAGTGACCATTGCGTTCGGTCCTAATTCAAGCTAGGTTCCGGAGCAGTCATTTCCTTTTCCGAGGCAGTTATGCTAGAAAAAGAGGTAGCAGGATACATGAGGGAGAAGCAAATACGCCCCAGCTGCCGTGCAAGACGCCCGTGGCATCGCGAGCCAAGAAAGGAATACGGATGGGTTTAAGTCAGTGCGAATCTGACACTTCATCCTGCTCGAGGAGTCATTTGATAATTTTCCATAGCTAAAAATGAAGATATGGCATTATATTATACATTAAAATATGCAAACCGTAAATTCCTACTAATGAACTATTCTTCGAGTGAAACACATAAAATAGATAAGATCTCCTGCATAATTCATCGCCACGCCATCACACTTTAAATCAAAAGAGAATTCCAAAGTTATTCACTTGTGTGGCTGAAATTGTTTCTCCGTAAACTTTATTATTTAAAAACGCAAACCACTTTTTATGAGGCACCAAAAATTATTAACGTAGGTATGGATAAATAAAAATAAATTTAAAACGTCGACTCCAATTTTGCCTCCATGTAGTGAGAATTTCTAGCAAGAAATTCAACAATGAAATATAATATTGAACACGGTCTAATGGGTTGAAATGCGGCGTTGTTGAGATCGGTCGCTCGAGTTATAATCTCATAGGGACGAATGGGAGCAAACAGCACAGATTGGCGCACGTCCACAGCCTCCCACTTGCAATCTAACTACGATCAACATGGACGATTTTACGCAGTAATGCATGATGTACGATTTCCCACTTTCATCGCTAATTAATGTAGCGTTAAGATATGTGATATGTAACCCTTGTGAGCCCACTGAGTTAAGTGCTACATACTCGTGATAAGTTTATTTTGGGTTCATAATAATTATTCCAAAACCACTATTTAATTATTGGAATCTACGTGACTGTGAATGTTCAATATTTGGTTGTATTTGACCAGACAAAAAATCCTGCAATTTCATATTAACCCTATTTCTAATACAGAACTATTTCAATCGTTTCTTGTCTTTCGTCGACATCGACATCTCTCATAAATCTCTTTGTTCGCCACCAAACGCGTCTGCCGCAGCGATAAATTTACGAAATGGAGTAATAAGAATCATCTTGCTAATGACAACATGCGTTACAGAGAACTGTAGGAGAGTCGGCGGTGAAGTCATCTTAAAACAGTAGCGCGAGTTTGTATGTTCATGGAATAGCTTAATGTAGGATGGGCCATGTTAGATAACACAAATTTGTTGTTGTGTAAACACGGTGGCGGCGCGGCGGTGGCGAGGTCGGTGAGACGAGGCGGTGTTTCGTATGCGAGGTGCGAGACTCGTTACTGGGATGTGCGCCCGCGGGGCATTGCGACGTCTCAATTATCTTTAACTTCATTGCTCAGATTCCGTCATGAGCATAAGCTCTAACTTATCAAGAAGTGTATGTGTTGCGTTCGAGTCTGTTTGTGTAATTAATTTGGTTTTCCCAATGGTTATAATTCTGCCGCTCGACACAACGCAATTTTGTTCTTCTGTAATCTAAACATTGTTCAATTAGAAGGGTCCCGACAAATATATTAAGATTAGTGCTGCTTCCGTGAATAGTTCAAGGAGGAAGACAGAAACGAAAACTAGGTAAAACACATTTAATATGTTTGCGTATTGTTGACTACATTTTTTGTTTACTGCTATTTTGAATATAAACAAATTATAATCTAGGCTTATAAATACTGTTTTGTGGCAAGTACTGCTTTGTGATTAATTAAACTTAATATTAATAACCTACAAATGGATCAAGATTGCATTTTGGATAATATTAAAATAAGTTATAAAGTTTAGATTCATGTTTTTATAAACACGTGGTAAAATTCATAATTCTTTTTCTAATCAACCTGTACTGAGATTTTTTTCATCGATACTATGTATATTTACATGAACTTTACAACAAGCTTAGAAAATGAACAAATCATTTAAGCTTAAGTTATGTTGTTACTATAACTTTTAGCTCAACTAAGTTCGAACATGTTTAGCCTGATTGGAAAGTCGAGTTGATGCGATTAAAAGTTTATTGAATAACGTAGCTAACAACGTTTCCAGCAGCTGCAACGCCGCGGTTTCGCTGGAACTTGGACTTGCAGTTTGACCTTATATCAATTACTCAGTACTAGGAGCCGTTAACATTCTTATCAAGCACTAACTATTTCTGCATCGGTAACAGAATACCAAACTTTTAACCACTACTATAATTGTTTAGAAGCAGAACTTTGCACAACACAAAGTGCTGTTTATTTCTCATAATCAGGGGGGTTAGACAAGTGGCAAAAATGCTATAGAAACGCTATAGAATAGAAAACGAAATGTATGGGAATGACATATAGCTAGTCGTAAACGAATGTCATTCCCATACATTTTGTTTTCTATTCTATAGCGTTTCTATAGCGTTTTTGCCACTTGTCTAGCCCCCCAGGTCGGATGTTGCACTCACTCGCGGACACAGCCGCACGTAGATAAATACATATATATGAAAACAAAAACATTCAATCAGAGCGCGCTGCGATGTGTTCACTCGGAAGGGCTCGGCTAACGAGCGTGGGACGCGTGCGTACTCCTTCAATAATGAAGCAGAAGTAATTTCTTAATAATTGTTGGTGAGAAAGAGCCCAGCAAGTTGTCGGCTGGAGGCGAGACTTCAAAGAAATTAATGAGTGTTAGGAACTCGCGACGTGCTACCACCGACTTGATCAGTTTGGACGCCAGCCGGAACAAAGTTGCCGCAAGAGCTTTAAGAAATTTCCTGCTAATTGCAGACGGACCTCAATTGCTACTTCAAATGCCTTATCAAACGATTCAAATTTTATTCAAAACAGCGAATAAATTTGCTGTCACTTGGGGCTTTACTATCTGAACTTATGAATTATTAAACACAATTATTGTGACTGGAACTTCGTTATAAGTAAATTTCATAAAGCTACAAATAACAAGGTCATTTAGACAAGCTATCTATTGTTTTAAGTGGATATGTATTAATTACTCTTTGTCCCATGGTTTTTATATAGTATTATAGTATAACTTAAATAAACACAACATAGATCATGAAATGCACGTACTAATAGGCTTCATACAGTTCCTAAACGCTGTATATTTCCCTCCACGTTCATTCTCAAACATAAAGCTTTGTTCATTAAACAAGAACTGACTTACTAATCGTGCATGTAATGTTGGCGCCGGAGCGAAACCCATTATAACAGTAATGTTTCAAGTTATATTATTTGTTTTGATCGCATTGTGTAATAACAATGTCTGTTGTTTAAATAAAACGATGTTATTTTAGTTTTCTTCATTAATTCTGTTTATTATGCAACTTCTTTTAAATAATATTTAATTTACATTGTCCTGGTTTAAAAATACGAACTAGTTCGCTTAACATAAAGAACATTTATTTTATCTGTTTTTACAAAAAGCCAAGGAGCATTTTGTTCATCCTGTTGCTCGCGATATAAACTGATTCCTCTTACATTATAACTTTTGCAACTACGTCGGTTTAAGTTACTCATGTTAACCGAATTCTTAGTTCTGCCTGCATAATACGAGATGTTGAATATGTTCAAGCGGAACGCTGTACACTATAACGTTAACTACACTAGACTAAAATAAACGTGCATTTTTGTACAGAAACATAATATTAAATCTTGATGATTTATGTAAGACTTGCTGTTTCCCACGGTTTCACCCGCATTCTGAAGTAACTACCCGGATAAAAACTAAAACAGGCCTTAAACAGGGTTCAAGCTATCTCCATACATTTCATCTCAATAGATTCAGACGTTCCCTTGAAAGTGTTACAGTGGGCCTAGTACGAATCACTTTCGAAAAAGTATTCGTATCGAAAGCGATTTTCGAATCATAAATAAAACTATACCAGAGCAAAATGTATGTTTAAAATATGTAAATAACAATTTGCAGCATCCAAAGATGTGATTAAAGTCATAAATTTAAGTAAATAGTTCGTAAGAAGCGAGTATATTCCATTTAAAAATCGCTGTCGATACGGATACTTTTTCGAAAGTGATTCGTGCTAGGCCCACAGATGTTACTTTCGCCGTTTAGGGTCTTTACAATACAAATACACGATATGTCCATCAGCAATATCCATTTTATCTTACGCTAAGTAATTAAAATTACGAATACAATGTATCTAAGTAAAATTGGACTTTATTTTATAAAGTCTTATCATCAAATTGGAATGAAGGAACGGTTCATTTGTTTTCTAACAATATGTGATCAATACAACAACACACAATGGCGACCGTCTTTTTGTCTCAACAACTCCACTTTTTCTGATCGCATAGCAACAGTCAGGCCCTATTAAAATGATTTCATTCTTTTGTTGTGTGTATAGCATCAGTCGTTGTTAACTCTTGACAATATTTATACGTAAAGTAAATATTGAAACATTTATCTATATATGAAAATACATGTTTGTAAATATCATCTACATATGTCCTAAAAACTGAGATTTGACTAAACGAATTCCGTAAAAAGTTTATAAGCTCCAAGACACCCAGCCATGACGTACTCCAAAAACGCTAAACTGACTTTGATATCCGCTACGAATTTAATCCAAAGAAAAGCGGAGTACGGAAAATAGTACTTTTCCACATTCCACGAGCTCTAGATACGTCAGCATCTCAACGATGCATACAGCAATAAGATATTGGATTTATTTACTGCAGAAGTGTACGAATAAAAAGGATCAGTATCACTTAAAAATTCAACCATTTTTGTACCCCTTTTTGATTACAGTTAAAGCTTTTGATGGCATGATTAAACTTGGTCGACGCTGGTGTATATTTAAAACGAATCTCACACAAGAGTGTTACAAAGCTGTACCCATTTAATCCAACTTTCATTGTGGAACAAGATCACACATAAAACTTTCAATCACGCATGAGCAGAACCTGTGAGGGAGTGGCTACATGGTGCAGGTCCATTAAGGCAGCATACAAACTGCCCTCGGCGGGGCAATGCCGTGATTAACGTAATGCGATTGCGGCCGGCCCGGCTGAGCCGCTTCAGGCCGCTATGATTTCAAGCACGTGCTATTGATTATTGTCGCTACAACAGAAACAAACGTAATGCCTAATTGGCTGACGTCGCTTTGTTGCTGATTTCAGATGGACGTTGTAAATATTATGGTTTGTAAACACATAAGATAGGGCCGCTCATACATTATTGATTTCCTACAATTAAAATTTATTTCCAGTTTATCATGAACTAGCTTCTGCCCGCGACTTCGTCCGCGTGGAATAGTGGTGCTCCGCTCCTATTGGTTTTAGCGTGATGAAATATAGCCTATAGCCTTCTTCAATAAATGGGCTATCTAACACTGAAAGAATTTTCAAATCGGACCAGTAGTTCCTGAGATTAGTAGCGTACGCAAAAAAAGTTGATTGATGAATTGAAAAGATGGTTGATTTCTTATACCTTGTGTCCGAAAAACCCAAATATCTTACGGAACCCTATTTTTTTTTCCAAAATAAAATTTAGCCTATGTTACTCGTGGATAATGTAGCTTTCGAATGGTGAAAGAATTTAAAATCGGTCCAGTAGTTTTTGAGCCTATTCATTACAAACAAACAAAGTTTTCCTCTTTATAATATTAGTGTAGATTGGTTGGCAGGTGTGGCACACTCATGAAAATGTTAAATAGTTGTGAAAAATAAATAATCGATCTGCTTTATTGGTCAAGTGGTCGCTAGCATGTTTGCTGAACTTGAAGTCCAGGGATCGCTTTCTGAGTCGAGCAAAGTTTTATTGAGTTTTTCCATGTGGTTGATAGCAACAGGCTCATACAATAAATATATTGCATACTAGCTTCTGCCAGCGACTTCGTCCGCGTGGAATAGTGGTGCTCCGCTCCTATTGGTCTTAGCGTGATGATATATAGCCTATAGCCTTCCTCGATAAATGGATATCTAACACTGAAAGAATTATTTAAATCGGACCAGCGGTTCCTGAGATTAGCGCGTTTAAACAAAATGACAACATTTCCCTTCACTGCTCTGCTCCTATTGATTGTAGCGTGATGAAAAGTATACTATAACCATCTCAGGAGTATGACAAATAATTGTAACAAGTTTCGTTAAAATCCGTCGAGTAGTTTTTGTTTCTATAGAGTTTATACAGACAGACAGACAGACAGACAGACGGACGGACAGACAGACAGACAAAAATTTTACTGATTGCATTTTTGGCACTAGTATCGATCCCTAATCACCCTCCCCCTGATAGTTATTTTGGAAATATATTTCATGTACAGAATTGACCTCTCTACAGATTTATTATAAGTATAGAAGAAGAAGATTGTAACACATAACTGGCAAAATCTGGGTATACTTCTGCCGTCCCCTTCGGAATAAAACGTGATGCTGTAATGTTATGCAACTATCATTAGATGCGCTAACAAAAAACCGGGTATTTCAAATCAAATTTATTCCATTTTCTTATTGTAACTACAATTTTATACAAGTCACAAACATGTAACGGGTATACCGTTACATATTTGTGACTACAACATAACTTCAGAAAGACATTCAGACAAATAATATGATTGTCGAACATTACTCTTCAGAAAGTTATCATTAGCAACAGTATAAGAACAACCACACAGTCGTTTACGTCGCAATAAATTGGCCGATGTTTATATTTTACGACTGTTTCGCTCGAATTATACTGGACACAATTTGTTAAAGCTTTCAAAACACAACGTTCAATTTAGAATTTATGAAATCCTATTACGCGAATCGATAAATGCTTTTCATGGTTGCTCTCAGTGCTGTTTCATGCAGCCACTATCGATCTCTAAATGTTGTTATAGAGCAATATTGTCTCGGGAAACTCGACCACGCGCTAACACGTCTTCCTGATAGTAAATGGAATAAGTAAGCACACGAGCGAGATTTCTCCGTCTCGGAAACTAAAGCAAAACTTAATGCTGAAAGCTAAAACTGCAGACGGAAATGCACTCGCAGCCAACTCCAAACAAGAATGTTATTAACAAATTAATAATGAGACTTGCGCACAAATTCTGCGTGTCAGCATACTAAATGTGAACTTGTACATAGTTAGTGAGACCTGAAATGTTGCTCTAAATGTTACTTAATAATTACTTTGCCTGCCTCCGGACTTTGCTAACGAACCCTCGTGAAATGGGAAAAACGTTTCTCTTTTTTGCGTTGGGCTTCGTGAACTTAATGGCGAAGTCTATGATTGATTTAGGCATGATAGCCCATACACGACACTACGATAGATATTCTTCATCACACTGCATCCACAGTAATTAATATTCCATCAACGGACGGCGAATATCGATGACTGTGTACGGAACTATAAGAATTTAAATTTATTTTTAAATCCGCACAGCACTTTGAAATAGCGCATAAGCATAAACTTACATTTCGCCGCTTAGTTTAATAGCGTAGCTGTTACTGTGGGTTAATATTATGTTATGACATAAACTGCTTCAAAAATACTGTAGTTTAAAGGTAATGTTTTGTAATATGACCTGAGAGAACCTATTCGTTTCGAGCCTTTCTTTAAACATAGGTTAAAACTACATGTTTTAGTAAACAGTTGCCAATAATTGATTGCATTGGTCCTTCCAACTTCTTGGTGCGGTTCATTATCATGTAAATAATAATATCGGTAAACTAAATCACCAGCTCGTCATCCGGTGATTATGGATATTTCCCTCCTTGAGCTTTCATTGTTCCCTCCTTGAGTGGAAAATTCGAGGTTGTGTTTGCTAAACATTATAATGATTATACCTAATTTAATGTTATTATCTGGAGTTCTAAATTAATTTTCTTCTTTTCTTAGAACCTATTACTAATAAAATAATACTATAAGAAAATAGGATTCCCCGAAAAGGTTCTAAGATTAGTTGATATAAAAAAGCCTCAATTACAACCCACCTACAACATCTTACATTAAAAAAATCAGGTCTTTTTATAAGTATTTTCTTAATAATATTAGATAAAGGTAACTAATTACTACATTGTTAATATCGATAACAGGTACAACAATGAGTAGGTATTATTAGTTTCACGAAAAAATCTTTTGTGTTCGGTATCCATAATTCAAGTTACGAAAATTCTTTTTGTTATAAACATCACGTAGCCTGTAAGAGATTTTTCCTTTGTAATTATAAATCGGCTAGTGTAACGAACAGAAACACGGACGCCGAAACAAGGAAATGAAATTTCGTCAAAGAAACATCTGAAGTCTGGACCAGACCTAAAGGAAAATTAATGATTATTGGTTAGAGGAGGGAAAGGCGGAATCGGCGGCGAGCCTGGACTTGAGGGAACTAATGCTGCCAACTAACGGACTGGCTAGCAAGGATATCAGACAGCTTATTTATAAATGTCATAAAACTTGTTGAAAAATGTTGTCTATCAATATAAAAAAATACTATCTTTTAGACTTCTGACAAATAATTAACGTGTCTTATTTAATCCTAAGCGCACGGTTCGACCGATCAAAGGTTAAGCTGCGCTTGGCGCGGTCGGTCCGTGGATGGGTGACCATCTTTGACATAGCGAGACTCCTACGTGCCTCGGAAAGCACGTTAAGCTGTTGGTCCCGGTTGTCATTTGTACATCTTTGACAGTCGTTACGGGTAGTCAGAAGCCAGAAAGTCTGACAACCAGTCTTACCAAGGGGTACCGTGTTACCCAGTAACTGGGTTGTGGAGGTCAGATAGGCAGTCGCTCCATGTAAAACACTGGTACTCAGCTGCATCCGGCTTAGACTGGAAGCCGACCCCAACATAGTTGGGAAAAGGCTAGGCAGATGATATGAAAACATATTTTTTGTCCTTTTGAGATAGGTGATATACCTACGTGATTAAAACAAGACATTAATTCATTTAAAAATCATTTTGGAAAAATTAAAAACTACGTTAGGGTATAATACCAAAATTCAAACCCTTGACAATTTTCCTGCAATCTTTTTGTCCATGCCTCGCTCAAAAGCTATAGAACGAATTTTAATAAGACTTTAATTGCTGCAGTACTTAAGAGCTTCCAAACTAAATGGAATATTATATTTAAATGTAAGCTGGATATTTCTGTGGAAGACTGGACAATAAACTTCTGGAGCATTCTTGGAGTCCTAACAAGGAACACCGAAAAACACCGAGGTCTTTATCCGCACTGCGAAAATCATAGTTTTTAAGAATAATATAAAAATCATGCGTTCTTGTTTATCGCTTGTCCGAGTATTTCGACAGCCATTTACCAAAGATTTTCTTTGTCTGTTAAGTATAAAATACTGTACGCTCGTTACCGCTCCCTCGCACTGAAGATATGAATCAACAGTACAGTCGCGTAAAAAAGTATATACCTACATGTTACATATCTATCTATATCTATACTTATAATAAATCTGTAGAGAGGTCAATTCTGTACATGAAATATATTTCCAAAATAATTTTCTGGGGGTGATTAGGGATCGATACTGATGCCAAAAATGCAATCAGTAAATTTTTTGTCTGTCTGTCTGTCTGTCCGTCTGTCTGTCTGTCTGTCTGTCTGTCCGTCTGTCTGTCTGTCTGTCTGTATAAACTCTATAGAAACAAAAACTACTCGACGGATTTTAACGAAACTTGGTACAATTATTTGACATACTCCTGAGATGGTTATAGTATACTTTTCATCACGCTACAATCAATAGGAGCAGAGCAGTGAAGGGAAATGTTGTCATTTTGTTTAAATGTGCTAATCTCAGGAACCGCTGGTCCGATTTAAATAATTCTTTCAGTGTTAGATAGTCCATTTATCGAGGAAGGCTATAGGCTATATATCATCACGCTAAGACCAATAGGAGCGGAGCACCACTATTCCACGCGGACGAAGTCGCTGGCAGAAGCTAGTATATAATAATTCATAATAATATAGTAGTGGCATTTTTTTTTCGTGTAGCAAATCATCAAATGACCCTCCGTGGATGAGTCAGGATACAGTGTCAGACTCAATATTTGAGTTATCCTATAGTATGCTAACATGTATGTCGCTGTATGTCTCATAGTTATCGGCCTCTTAATTAAATCCAACCTATCATTCTGGATATAGGCAATAATCAACAAAATTCCTGTTGATACAGATGGTTAATGTCTGAACATAAATATCCCTTCTTTTGCTTTCGACTCTTATGGTAAAAATGCATGATGCACATAATGATTTTATGATTCTATAATGCATAGCCTTGTAGGGATGTGTAGAATAGTACACAAACACGGTTAAACACAGACGGGATTATTATTCTACCCATAAATTTAATGTTAAAACTTCTAAAGACACAAACCCATTAACTAGTTGGTTTACCGTAAGATTCAGATGGAGCGTAATATCGCCATACGTCTAAGCATGTTCACAATTCATTACATTGTTCACGCCGCGGCGCCGCTCGCTCGGCTGTCGGTGCGGCGAGCTATTCCGCTGTGCCAAGCTGTTTCCCCAACCCGCCTGCTTAATTGGGAGCGCTTTACAACTCCTATCCAATGCCCTGGGTTAGCTTTCAATTTAGATGTTCACTTGTAAACGCCACTTCACTTTAATACTTGATGGTAATGGTAATTTACGGTTTAATTAGCGTGTATTGAAGGAAATTTACAGGAATTTCTGGTCGCTAACAGCCTATAAGACTACAAATTGCATGGCTTCAACCAGCAAGCTAAGCCGTTGACGTTATTGCAGTTTTGTAGGAGGAATTTCGACAATAAGACTTGTATTAATACAGCTTTTAATTTCACAAATATGCGCAAAAATATAGTCAGAAGATTAACAAACCTTCATCAGGCACCCTGAATTCCGTTTCTCTTGCATTAATAAATCATTTTATAACTTTATTTTATTTTCCTCAAAAACGGTTAATTTCATACTTATAACAATGGATTGGTATACAAAATACCTGTTTGAATTTAATAAGCTAAAAATAACCAACATTTTCACAGATCCGTATATATTATAGACATCTACCTACTACTACTTTACTGTGTAAGAAATATACGATAGGTTTTAATGGCTCTCACATTCAATATGTATGTTAAACTTTACTCATATCCTCAACCCCTTAGAACATGACCGCACTGAAAAATGCGTGTACATAGCTGCAAAAATACTTTTGAACATTCTTTTCAAATCTTTTGATCTCTGAAGGAATAACATTCAATATTACACATTTCCTACATAAATAGAACAACATTATCGTATGTAGTTCAGCTTATTAATATTTCCAATACAAGACTGAATTTGAATGATTTGTGAATTTCAGTATAAAATACTGCTCTGTTAATTCTCTGAAGAAATAACGCCAAACTGTATGTATGCATACGATTCTAACAAAATACGTACGTTCCATGCGAGGAATACCAAACTAATAAATAAACTCGGAGCTGGTTTAGCTTTTGAGACTATTGTAAAAGCAACCAGAGTTTACTAAACTTATTTGATCTGCTGTGGTCGAAACTGCAAATACGTGTTTTGCCATTTCTGGCAAAGAGACATTTACAGTGAATTTAGTGTTGCTTACAACATAGGTACGTACCTATAGTTTTAAGCAATACTTTGTAGTTGTGTGTCATTTGTTTTATGAATAGTCCATATTCAAGATTGCGACTTTAGGGAAAGGGGGCATAGAATAATACAGTTGACATCAAACTTGCTTTAGCTTATATATTACATACCATTCATAAAAATACGCCAAAATAGCGTTTATTTCAAAGAAAAGCTTATAATTTCACATCTAAGAAAAGTCAGACTACTCTGCCTAATTCTGGCTTCGAAATTTTGAAGCAATTGTTGTTCATACTAATATTATAAATACGAAAGTTAATCTGTCTGTTTGTTAGAGTTTCATGGAAGAACGGCTGAACTGATATGATTGAAATCTAGCGAATAACATAGCATTTATCAAGACGTGTGTAGTTGCTCCTTCAGGGAGTGAATATAATCGCTGGGAACAGCTAGCATTTTAAAGGCTTTTCAAAATCAAAATCTTGTTTCATGGGTCAAAAATAAAAGTTGTCATCTTCGAGCTGTCTTGTAACTGTCACGCATCAAAAATGGTCGCAGATGCATGTAAACTATTTTTTTTTAATACGATACTTGGCAAGTACCGTTAGTTTATCTTTCCATGTTCTAAATTTAAATGTTTAAAAAAATATTACAATCTATACCTTTAAAATGCTTTGTCCTGAATGACTGACGGATCAGCGCACAGCCTAAACCACTGATCGTAGAGACCTAAAACTTGGAAGGTGTATTTTTTGTATGACGTAGGTATCCGATAAGAAAAGATTTAAAGTAGTGAAAAAGGGGGGCAAAGTTTGTATCAAACTCTGACATTTAATTTGAATTCGTATGGCCCACGCGAGTGAAGGCGCCTTCACTCTAGTCTCTCTCTACGCTAGTTATAGTATACAGTAGAATAGAATATGCTTTATTTTACACCAAAAAGAAATTAAGACAGATACTTAAAATTAAAATTTGGGTACAACGGCGGTCTTATCGCTAAAAGCGATATCCTCCAGACAACCTTTGGATGGACAAATATTTAACTAAGGGTATAGTATAACAATAAACAATGATAATAACAAATTTATTGTTTCACTGAGTGTACATGCGCAAACTTGTCCTCTCTAGGTCAAAACCTTGCCAAGTGATAATATGATGAAACTTGATGCGTTGAATGTTCATTATGGAAAACAGCAACATGGTCGCAAATTCTTGCTCCTGCATTTATGTTCTGAATGCAACTGCCAGTCATCAATCTACTTCATTTTAAAATTATTTTGTACAATATCGTGTATAACGCATATGAGTCTTGTTCACTTGAATTTATTAATTTATATTCTATTTTGTACATGTTTACTCTGCATAAATTAGATGTAAATGTTATATTAAATATACGTAATACACACATCATGTTTGCTATACGTTTACGGTTTGCTGGTGTATCCATCACATATTGAGTGCAAATATTAGTCCTATTTTAAAAACTAGCTGTCTACTTTAATTTTGTTGCGTTAATATACCTGAGCCTATTAGTCCTTTATTTGTTTATAAGTGTAAATCTAAACAAATCAAGTCCTTCACTAATCATATTTCGAAAAACTTTTAAATTTAATTAGGTCTCGCGAAAATTAAGCTCATTCATTTGGAAATTTTGTTTTAAAAACGGACGTCACAGAAAAAAACTGCTAGGTAGGTAATTACATTTTCAACGTAACTTTAAGCGGGGAAAAACTAATTGCAAGCATGCGTTCGTTGAAAAGACACAAGCGACATTTTGAATGGAAGCTGTTAAAACAATCTGCAATAAGCGGTCGTTGTGGTCTGCTGTGGTCAACAAAACAAAGCATTGTTTTGTTGCCGTGTCGCATTGTCGGCCGCGACACTCACGCGGTCGCTACAAACACCACTTAATGTAAAGAACCCGTTATTGCCACGTTTATTTTTATTTCGAATGTACCAGACAGATGTCACTTGCAAGATTTTTATGTCGTACCTAGATTATGCGAAGTCGGATTTATTTCTTTATTATACTAGTTGGATAGCGCCACTTTACGAAGAATGTTTTTTCTTATGGCTTCTCTAGTTGCTGAAATAGGTTTTGCGTCTACTATTCGACATTGTATCTGTAGAAATATACCTTTATAATATAATTTCCGTTTCCCAAATATTGCAAAACCGAACGTGCTCTTAAAATAAGTCCGAATGAAAAATACTTCAACGATCCATTTTTATTCTAAAACTTAATTATGTTATGGTTACAGCTGATAACGTTTACCCGTGTTTGTAATTAATTTGCTACCTGACAAGCACAATAAATAGCAAATTCGTGGAAATGGAATCGTCATAAACATTCTGAAGATAAAAAGATTAATCTCCACTTACATAAACATAAGGATAAGTCCTTCTTGTTTTATTTTAATTTTACCGTAGGTAGGTAAATGCATATAATTTTATTTCACTAGTATTAAATATCTAAAAAGCAATACCTATTATTAGTGTTTCTGTACATATCACAAAATTTAATTATTTAAAACAGACTTTAGATCCATCGGTACTTCGACGGTCTTTAGTAGATACTTTTAAGCAATTTCAATAAAATTGGAGCTTTATAAACAAGTAATCTAATCTCCGTATGAACTGAAGTATTTACTAAAATGCCTTTTTGGATGTGTAAACATTTACACAAATTGGAAATCTAATGGAATTTTAGATTGATTGGGTGGAATATTTCATGAATTCGCTGCGAGTAAATAGTATAGAGACACTGAGATATCTTTTCATGCCAAAAGACACCTTAGAATTTATGTTGAATTATTTATGTGTATAACTGTAGCTGTAGTAGTATGACTTCCGGAGGGGATAAATTAACCTACTTTCTTTCATTAGTCGTTACTTATATGGTCGCCAAGAAGCCTATCAACTGATAGCCACGAGGAAACCTATGAAAGAAATACGATACCTTTTCAACACAATATTCTTGTATTCTTTGAAATTCTAAGAATATTTCATGAATACCAATTTGATTACTCCACCAGTTGAACTCTCAGACAGAAAGCAATTTTAACAAGTTAATCAAAAGGCAATTTAAGCTTTATCGGTTCACTTTTAGAAACTAAACAACTCAACATAAGAGCTATTTGAAAACCTCTCTACCTGTTTAAAAAAACTCTTTGAAATAACCGATGACTTTCCTCAATAATTCCTAATGCCGAAAGAGGATCGGGTACGTGCTATAACGTTTGAATTACCCCATTGATATTTTCAATGGGAAATAACCTAGTTTCGGGAATAACAGGCACATAACAGTGTCTTACATTGATGGGGTTCAATATGGTTAGTAAAGTATTCTCCTTGAAGCTTTAAAAGGCAAGTAATGTTTAATGGCCAGAGAAAAGAATGTTTTATTACCCCCGCTCATAGGTAAGTAAATATGTGCTCAAAGTATTAAGAGAGAACTTGAGTGAAACTTTTTTAATTCAAGCGAAGACAATAAACCTACGAAGTTGGCCGTAGCTTGGTCGGAATCAGTGCTGCACGCCGCTCTTCAAAACATTATTTAAAAACTACTGCAATTTCATAATAATTGCGTATCTTGTTATTTAATAGGTTATTTGATGTAGGTTTATTAAAAAATATTAAATATTCTATGTGGATAAATATTAACGAATACATTAATGTTTTATTCAATGGTAGATAATGTGACTTCGTCTTCCTCTCTGCTATTCTATTTAATTCATATGAGTAACTTCAATTTCAAAAGACATGATTTAATATGTAAGTATTTCTTAGAAATATCTTGGTTACCAAGTTTCTTACGATTTTCACTTTTTTTATATATAGTTTAGCATTATAAAATTCGTAACTAGAATAAGTAGCCTATAAATACAAAAATGCGGATTAGTTGAGATTAGTTGTAGTCTGATTTAGTGCTAAACTTTGACAACAGTAAAAGCCAATGGGCGAAGTTTCCGTCTCAACTGATCGTTTGCGCTTGATACTATAACCTACATAAAGGAGCAAAAATAGACTAGTCGACGCCGTCATGAACAAATTGTATTAAAGTTTCTTGAAATAAAACATGAAGTTAGCAGTAGCTTTCCGTTTCCATTATTCTTATCACTGTGTAACTGTGAGAAAGAACAGCGAAGGTGCGTACGAACTTCCTCCTCGGAGACCCAACTCTGCTCCGCTGCCCAAACGGCTACTAAACTTAATAACATAGCGAACAGAAAGAGTATATTTTAGTAATTCCGGGTTTACTCTGCAGGATCTAATAGCCACCGAAGGCAATGTTTAAACGCCCTCCTTAGTTCCGTTTCTTTTGTGTAATTACTGTGTGTACGGGGTTCATATACGTAACAGGAGTAACTGGTAGTGCTATCTGGGTGTAAGGCTACGGGTGTGGAATTTAAGTGATCTTATTTGGTGGCCGGCGAGCCGATTCAGGCGCGCCCGTGCGCCCTGCGCGTGTTGCGAATCGACAATTTCCTACCTACCTGGCCGATCTTTTTGCCTAATTATTACTTCGAAGTCTATATTCAGCTCTATTTAATTCTCTAAGTCGTACGTTGGAGAACTTTTAATTGTTTGTTCTCATTAAATATATGTACTGTTGATGTCTGAATAACAAAGACGCTTGTAGATTGTTAACAATTTTTATTATGAATTGTTCAGTTAATTACAATGTCGGGAATTTTGTAGTAATGTCTTGAAGCATTGAGAAAATATATTATTAACTATGTTTTATGCGTGATTGATATGACATATTCAAGTCCATTTAAAACTTAATTGTCGCTAAATTGATTAGATTTCTTATTCGTCACCGTTCATTTATTTATTTTTTATATTTATACGCATCATATATACCCATAAAAAATACAAGCCACTTTCCTACCTAATTAATGAAATAATTAATCATTTCAACATTTCTGTGAAATAATTTGTATGCATACTTAACACTTCCTCAAACATAAATGAGGCAGTACGGATAATTACTGGAATTTCGTTTTGCGACCAATGTAGTGTTTTGATATTCCTACTACGCGCGTCATGAAACTTAATACTCATTATTATTATAACGTACTTTATAACAGACTTCGAAATAATGTTCAATTATGTGAAGGAGATTAGCTGAAAGCGTTAAGGACTTCAAACATTTCACCGCTAGATAAGATATCATTATAATTAAATTGTTTAGTAAAGTAGCTTTTTCTCCGAGACGAATAGAAATGTTTAACTTTCTGAAATAATTACGACCGTCTTCAATAAAATACCTACACAAGCAGGTATAATACATAGTATTGATGCAGAACGTCGGCGGGAAGTCGACCCGGCCAGTAGTTGGTCGTCAAGTCAGTTGATTTTATTTTGCCACCGGCCGAGTTCGCGGGCAAACGTCGTTACCCGAGCAAACTTTAGCTATCGGGATCTTCCATTATTAAAGTTTTATCCAACTGGGCCACACGAGAACACCGATATCCATACGAATTTTGCAAACGATTCGAGTTCCATTTGCGTTGTATAGAGCCGTCTTCGCACTGGCGTGTTACCGCGTCATTGTTTGATCGTTAAGCTTACAAAAACTTTATTCTTGTGTACAACACGTACTGCTGTTAGTAGCGGAATGTATTTTATTAAAACCAGTGTAGATACGCCTTACAAATTACTACCTAATGACTGCATTATTTAATTACTCACATCCTATCAGTAACCATATTGTAACCACAAGCATTCAAAGCAATCAGCATTATTAGAGTTGTAGCTACGTGTTCAGAATTAATTGTATAATTAATTAGTAAATTGAATTTGTGTTAAATGCATTGTTAGATAATTGCGGTACTAATAATGTGTTTATTACAATCTTGACGTTTTTTGAGAAGGAAAATCCATTTTCGTTTTTTGTTATGAGTCTACCCGTAACAAAAAGTATTTTCTTTAGGGTTTCTTCGCAGATGCACATTCTGTTTTCCTAATTAAATCATATTTTATTATATATGCACATATGTTTTTTTTTTGTTTACTCGATACTTCACATTTTCTGCTGGGAAAAGTATTAGATAATAAATAAAATAAAAATATTCAGACATTATATCATATAAATTAAAAATAAAACACTTAAAATATTAAAACAAGTAAATGTAAGTGATACAATAATAATAGGCGCGAGATTTATACACCGACGAGCGAGACCCATTCAATTATGCTTATTAAACTATTAATGATATAATTCCACGCAATAGGCGAGACCCACACAGGCTCGTACTTAGTGATGCTCCTCGACTCACTAAATACAATAAAAGCTGTCTAACTATGTCCGTACGTATATATAATAAAATACCTAATCAGTTCAAATTGTTAAATTTAAAACCTTTCAAAAACAAGCTCTATGATTGGCTAAACGATTGTAATTTTTATAGTGTTAAGGAGTACATTGAATTTAAATATTAAAATAATATAATTAGCATGCTGAGTTAAAATATACTCTATGTCTATCACCAAGAACAATTTGCATGCTATGTAAATAGCAAAACATGTATACGGACTTTTTAATTAATTGTAACAACTTACTACCATGTTTTAAGGCAAATAAAGATTATTATTATACTGGAGTTCACTCTTTCTCGAAATTTTAAGAATTTCGGTTAGTTACTGAAACCACGGGCCTAAGCCAAGTGAGTTTCAGCTTGGGAATCTTGATCGGTGTTCTCTTCTTGCAAAAACTTTCTCACGATACGGCATGTGTTAAGTACAGCGGCTTTTTGCATATTTATATAAATATATTTCGGTAGATTTAGTAGCTGAAGTCCGTGGTGTAAATATTTAGGTATAACTCCTGTACTAGAGAGCACCACTGGCACAATATATACTTTGTTCATTTTCCAAATTCGAATAATTTCTTCCTTGAGTTCCGTGTATTTATGTATTTTTTCAGTAATTGTTTTCTGTAAGTTATGTGTATTAGGAACGGCTATGTCTATTAGGTATACTATTTTGTTTACTTTTTCTATCATCGTTATATCTGGTCTATTGTTGTGTATAGTTTTATCTGTTAAAATTGCTCTATCAAAGTATATCTTGTGTGTGGCGCTCTCCAGTACCGGCTTAGGGACATACTGGTAGTATGGCATTATAGGGTCGGTTAAGAGTTTGTGTTTAATGGAAAGCTGTTGGTGAATAATGTGCGCAACTTGGTTGTGTCTATGAGTGTAGTCGGTTTGAGTGAGGGTTGGACAAGCACCCGTGATATGTTGGATCGTTTCGGACTGACGGTGACATTTCCTACATTTATCATTTTGCATATTGGGGTCTTTTAATATAAATTTCCTATAGTTTTTTGTATTAATTACCTGGTCCTGGATTGCGATCATAAAACCCTCTGTTTCAGGAAACAAAGATCCTACTCTTAGCCATTTATTGGATGCATCGAAGTCTATATGTGTTTGCTCTAGATCATGAATATGCCTACCGTGTAACTCTTTGGCTCTCCATCTACCGATTTTAATGTTTTCATGATCCTGTTGTGAATTAAACTGTATGTCTCTATCTATTAAATTTAATGGCGTAAAGTTTTTGTCTATTGTGACTACTGCTTCATGAATTTTGCTATTGCAGGATTTATCGTAAAAGAACTTTCTCAGACTTTGCACTTGTTTCTCCCACAGTAATTTTAGATCTGTTAGGCCTCTCCCACCATTTTGCCTCTTGACTGAGATTCGTTCAATTGCAGACTTAGGATGTAAATAGTGATTTTTTGTTAGTGTGGTCCGAATTTTTATTTCCAACTTATTTATATCTGTCTTTGTCCATTTAATAACGCCAAAGGAATAGGTTAAAACTGGAATTGCGAATGTATTGATAGCTTTAAATAAGTTTTTAGAATACAACTGTTTTTTACAAATTAAATTAAGTCTTCGTATAAATTCTCCGATTAGTTTATTTTTTATTTGGATGTGATTTATAATGTTGGATTGTTGTATTCCTAGGTATTTGTACGTGTCTGCTGTATCCATTTCGGTAAAAGTGTGTTCTGTGGTAGTTATTGAAGAAGGTTTTATTTTTCCCTTGCATATATGAAGCGTTCGACATTTATCTAACCCGAATTGCATTTTTATGTCGTTGCTGAATTCTGTGATTATATTTATTAAAGTTTCTAATTCTATTTCCGATTTTGAGAAAATTTTGATGTCATCCATATATAACAAATGAGTAATAGCTGTACTGTCAGTTATTTTATATCCAGAATCAGTACTATTAAGGAGGTTGGAAAGTGGGTTTAAAGCAAGACAAAACCATAAGGGGCTCAGTGAGTCACCCTGAAAAATACCGTTTTGTATTGGTATTTCATCTGTCATTATTGTTGAATTATTATTGGATAAATAAAGTGTGGTTCTCCAGTCAGACATAGCTCTTTTCAGAAAATTTATAATTGTTGGGCTAATTTTGTATATACTAAGAGTTTTAATTAACCAGCTGTGAGGGACACTATCAAACGCTTTCCTGTAGTCAATGTAAGTAATATGGAGGTCTCGTTTGTATGTATTGGCTTGTTTAAGAATTATTGCGTCAATAGTAAGCTGCTCTTTGCATCCCTTATGATTCTGTCTGCACCCCTTTTGCTCTTCTGCCAAGATATTGTGTTGAGTTATGTGGTTATTGATTTTATATGTGATACAAGATGTGATTAATTTATATATTGTGGGGAGACAGGTGATAGGTCTATATTGTGATGGATTTGTTGTGTCGGTGCTCTTAGGGAGCATATATGTAATTCCTTTCGTAATAAATTTAGGTAATTCTTGTCGTCCTGAGATAAGATCAGTAATGATCTTAGCTAAAATATCATGTAAAGTGAATAATTTTTTGTACCAAAAGTTATGAACACTGTCAATGCCTGCTGCTTTCCAATTTTTCATCCGTTTTGTTATGTTCCCTATATCGTCTATTGTTATGTCATTGAATTCCATCGAATTTATATCTTTTAGCCTATTCTCCTCTGTATCTATCCATTTAGCCTGATCATTGTGGTCACCTTGGTTCTTCCAAATATTAGCCCAATAGTTTTTAAATTCGTCTAATTGAGGCATTTCATTAGGTGCTTGGGCAGAATTGTTCCTTAAAGTTCTATAGAATACTTTTTCATTATTTGAAAACAGTTTATTGTCTTCTTTCCTTTTTAATGCTTTATTGTATCTAGCCAGTCTCTGAGATTTTAGTGCTAATTTTTGTTTTAAGGTGTCTAAAAATTCCTCTGGCCTAACGTTGTTCTTTTCATGTGATGAATGAATTTTGAATCTGTTAAAAATATCTTCGATTTTCTTTACTAAGTTACTTGATCTATTGCCATTTATATATTGTGTTAATCTTCCTATATCTGCCCTTAATCTTTTAATGTCCCCTTCGATTCTTATTTGCCATTTTGGTTTAAGTGATTTGGTATATTTTCTAATCTGGTTTATATTTCGTATTTTATAGCCTAATTTTTCACTTATAACTAATGCACTGCAGTATATCAACGTGTGTATCGTATTTATGTCTGAGTCAATTGAATAGTACTGGCCTAAAATTTGCTTATTAAAAATATCGACATAACTATAGAGTGCTTTGTTTTCTTTTAAACGGGGAAGTTTTGGACGAACTGTTGGATCGGTTCCTTTAAATTGGGTCAGAGCTGTTTCAAGTGCATTTATGAGTTCTTGTATATCTATATCAGTATTTGTAGCTATGTTTTCTTGATCTATCTGATGTGTGTCTGTGAGAATGCTTGAATGATTTGTCTGTGTTGATGCATGAGCTTGTGTTAGTAAGGATTGTGCGTTGATGGATGCATGGTGAATAGGTGATGATGGACTAATGGTCGTTTCAAGTGCTTGTTGAATATCTGTTTGAGAATTACGTGATTGAGATTCTGAAATGACGGTAAGTGTTGTTAAATTTTCTCTTTCTTCCCTAGCTAGCTGATCTGAAATATCTCTTTTTAAATTATTTATAACATCATCCGATAAAAGTTTATTTCTTAATATTACTCGTCGCTGATCCGCAATTCTTTGAGCTGAGACATTTAATTCTGGGTACTTTAACACAAACTGATCGTGGAGCCTTTTACAATACATGGTTCGGTCTGATTCTAATCTGGTAATGTATAAATATGTACGCATGATAAATAGGTTAATCTCTTCGCTCCATTTCATGCGCACTCTCGGTTTGCCAGCTTTGGTGGTCACAGGTTGAGTGGCGATTGCCTCCTGTGAAACATCCTCTGCTGGAGTAACTGCTCTACTGCTATTGCTATCTTGTCGGTCGGTAATATCGGCTGTAGTCCTTGAGGACATACCCCTACCCCCCGCGTCCCCGACTCCCGCCCAGCCGTCCAGCCGAGAGTCACTGGCTAGCATGCTGTCACGCCCGACGCCAGCTACAGACGTGCCCCGACGATCGCCCTCGGGCAGCGGCCCTATACGTAATCTACTACTTCTTGTCTCCATATTGATGGGTTACCTTTGCCTTGTTAGCCGTATAAGTTTCTTTTGTATACGTGTCCGCCCCCCACGTGGTCTGATGTTCGACACGGACGTAAGGTAGGATTTTAGGGGGCTTATTATTATTATTCCGTTTATTCATTTTTCACACATATTAATTAAATTTTTAAATATTTCTATACAAAATTTATAAAAAACATTTAAAAATATAAAAAACAGGGATCCACCGATATCGGGAACAGGGTCCAAGCTATCGGTGGTTAGGGCTCCAGAGACAGGAACCTCCTCACAATACGTGCAGTATCCAGGAGCACTGCCTTCTGAATCAGGCCCTTGATCCAGCCGCCTAACGAGAGCCTCCTGAGATGTTGGTCGAGGCTCTTGGCCATCAGGCCATTGGCCGTCACGACTATCGGCACAATGACTGCCGAGTCCACATTCCACATGTCGACAACCTCGTGCGCCAAGTCGAGATACTTTATTTGTTTTTCTTTCTCGGCTTTCACGAGATTCTCGTCATGGGGAATGGTGACATCGATGATCATTGTGCGGCGCGCTAATCGGTCTATCACCACTATGTCAGGCTTATTGGCTAGAATAGTCCTGTCAGTAATGATAGACCGATCCCAGTACAACGTGATATGGTCATTTTCGAGAACTGGGTCGGGCGCATACTTGTAGTATGGTACCTCAAGATCCACAAGTTTGTACTGCAAAGCAAGCTGCTGGTGGATGATCTTGGCCACTTGGTTGTGCCTGTGCAAGTATTCACCGTTAGCCAAACGAGAACAGCCAGAGATAATATGTCTGATAGACTCACCTGGACGGTGACATGCCCGACATATGTCAACCGTCCCGTCCTTCATGATATATCTCCGGTAGTTGTTCGTCAACATAACTTCGTCCATAATTGCGCAGACAAACCCTTCGGTTTCCCCGAAGAGGTCGCCGAAACGTAGCCAAGATACGGACGTTATAAAGTCTACATCGGGCCCATGAAGAGCCCGAAAAAAGCGTCCGTGTAGCTCCTTGCCTTGCCATACCTCCTTGCGGTCATTGGTGGTAAGTACCACAGGTTTGCGCCAATTCTCTTTAGCCAGCGACAGCGGGGTGAGTCCCTTGTCCACTGCGACTACATCCTGATGCATACCCACGTCGGTTTTAAGAAAATATTCCCTGAGATTGCACACCTCACGGTTATGGAGGGTCTTAGCATTTAAATAGCCACGACCCCCGCACTTCCGTGGGATGTACAATCTCATCACCGATGATCGTGGGTGATGCATCCGATTTGCAGTCAACAGTGTCCGAACTCTTCTGTCCAGGGCGTCAAGTTCAGTCTGAGTCCACTTAAGTATGCCAAAGGAGTACATCAGGACTGGCATGACCCAACCGTTAAAGGCGCGGACCTTATTGCCACCTGATAAGGAACTTTTCAGAACCTTATTCAGGCGACCAAAGAACCGTTCCCGTAACGATTGTTTCACGTCAGCCGCGTTGATGCCTAACCCCTCCGACATACCCAGGTATTTGTAAGTATCAGTTGCGGAAAGTGATCTAAGGTTTATAGAATCTGAAAGTTGTAGTCCCTCAGATTCTACAATCCCTCCTCGCTTTACATGCATAACTGCACATTTATCCACACCAAACTCCATCCTGATGGAGCTACTAAAAGTTTCAGTTACCTTTAGTAGCTTCATCAGTTGCAGCTTAGTAGGGGCAAATAGTTTCAAATCATCATTATTATTATTATTATTATGTTTTTTTAAGATTTTTATCTCTCCCGTTTCTGGGGTAATACGCCAAAGTTGCGGGCTTGTGGCCAAGCAACAGAAGCGGTGATTATAAGTGTGTGTGTGGTCTAATCTATTGACAGAAATTTTCTAACTATTCTGCATGTATTTAGTATAACTGCTTTCTGGAGGAGTATGAATGTGAGTGGGTGAATGTTTAGTATTTTAAGGCTCGTGTGCAGGGTTTTGGGGATTACACCGGTGCTGGACAGAATTATGGGGACAGTTTTTACCGTGTGGACTCTCCATTGTGTTTTCAGTTCAATGGTTAAGTCTGCGTATTTTGATAGTTTGTTAGTGTGTGTTGATGTTAGGTTGTGTGTATTGGGGATCGCGATGTCTATTAAATATACGGTTTTATTTTGTTTGTCGTGTAGAGTGATATCAGGTCGATTATGATGTATGGTTTTGTCAGTCAGTATAGTTCTGTCCCAGTACATTTTGTAGTCAATTGAGTCGAGGATGATTTGGGGAGTATATTTATAATATTGTGTTTTTTCTGTGATGAGTTTGTGTTTGTGAGCGAGTATTTGGTGAATGATTCCTGCTACCTGGTCGTGTCTGTGTTTGTAGTCTGTTTGTGTAATAGATGAGCAGGCGCCTGTAATGTGTTGTATTGTTTCTGGATGTTTGTGGCAGTGGCGGCAGTGGTCACTCTGTAGACTACTGTCACGGATGATATATTTTCTGTAGTTTTTTGTATCTATAACCTGATCCTGAATGGCTAGCATAAACCCTTCTGTTTCGGGAAAAAGCTCACCTCGCTTTAGCCATGCGTTTGACGCTACCTTGTCAACATTAGGGCTTATTAAGTCGAGGCGATGACGGCCGTGAAGGGATTTTTGAGTCCAAATATCGAGTTTTTGTTGATTGGTGTTTATCGTTATTTGTTTAGTGTGATCAGCTAAAGAGAGTGGTGTGAATGTGTCGGCTTGGGATACAGCTTTGTGTAGTGTTGATTGTTGTGAACGACTATGGAAGAAATTTCTGAGTAATATGATTTGTTTACTGTGTAGGTTGCCTATATCAATGAGACCCCTGCCCCCCTCATTTTTAGGTAAAGTCAGTCTTTGTATGCAAGCTCGAGGGTGATGTTTTCGGTGCTTTGTCATTGTAGTGTTGATAATCCTTTGCAAATTCTTAAGGTCTGTTTGTGTCCAGCGAATGATTCCGAATGAGTATGTGAGTATTGGGATAGCGAATGAATTTATTGCTTTGATAGTATTCTTTGAGTTGAGGTAAGTGTTTAATATTTTGTGAAGTCTAGTTTTAAATTTTTCTTCCAATAGCTTTTTTGTGTTTTTGTGGTGTATTTGTGTTGACTGATAATAACCTAGGTATTTATATCCTTCTATTGGGTCTACGGCATCTATAATATCATGGTTTGGTAATTCATATGAAGTTGTTTCTACTATACCTCTGTTAATGGACTGTATTTTACACTTGTCTATACCGAACTCCATGTGTATATCATTTGAAAAAGTCTGTGTAATGTCTGCAAGGGTTTGTATTTCTGCTAAAGTACTTCCAAAGAGCTTGATGTCATCCATATACATTAAATGAGAGAGTGTTGTTTGTTGTGTATCGTGTTTAATTTGGAATCCTAGGTTATTGTGTTTAAGCATGTTAGAAAGTGGGTTAAGTGCAAGGCAAAACCATAGGGGACTCAAAGCATCACCTTGGAATATGCCTCTTTTAATGTGGATGAGTTCGGTTTCGGTAGTATTAGAAGGAGTGGATATTTTAAGTTTAGTGTACCAGTATGACATAGTCTTTTTCAAAAAACCTATAATTGAGGGGTGAACTTTATAATGTTCTAATACATATATAAGCCAAGAGTGTGGAACCGAATCAAACGCTTTTTTATAATCTATGTACATTGTGTGGATACTACGTTTTTGGACAAGTGCTTGTTTAGAAGCTACGGCGTCGATTGTGAGCTGTTCTTTACATCCTTGACTATTTTTTCGGCAACCTTTCTGCTCTTCGGCTAAGATATTATGTTCTTGAATATGTTTGTATATGGATTCACTTAGGCAGGAAGTAATAATTTTGTATATATTCTGTAGGCACGTTATTGGGCGGTATTTAGCTGGGTTTCCCGAATCTGATGAATCTTTAGGAAGCATGTATGTTATACCTTGTGTGACGTAGTGTGGCATTGTGTGAGGTGACTGGATGAATGAGTTGATGTGTTTGAGTAGTAGTGTGTGTGTGCTTGTGAACTTTTTATACCAGAAATTGTGTATATTATCGCTGCCAGCAGCTTTCCAATTGTGTGTTCTTAAGATAACATTTGTTAGCAGACCTAACTCAATTTGCTCAAATTTCATATCGGGAAGTTCTTTTAACCTTTCCTTATCTTCCTCAACCCACTGATTTTGATGATGTTCTATAGGATTTGACCAAATATTTGACCAAAATGTGTGTAGGGATTCAGGTGAAGGTATATTTGTAATATTTTCTGATGATGCTTGATTTTGCTGTATAAGTTTTCTGTAAAAAAGTTTTTCGTTGTTGTAAAATTGTTTATTTTGTGTTTTTCTAATCGTAGTATCTTTGTATCTCCTTAGGCGGCTAGATAATGTGTTCAGTTTTTGTTTTAAGGTGTCTAAATAATGTATGGTGTCAGTATTTTGAGTTTCGTGTTGGGAATGTATTTTATATTGTTGTTTGATTTTAAATATATGTTTTTCTAAAGCATGTGATCGCACTCCCCTTGAATATTCTGTTAGTCTCCCTATGTTTGCTCGGAGGTCATTTATTCTTCCTTCTAAGCGCCGTTGCCACCAAGGGGTACGGAGCTTGTAACTGATCCTATTTTCGTCAAAAATTTTTGTTCCACTGAATTTTGCGGTAGTATATGCTGCACAATAGATAGTGGTTTGTAGCGTGTAAAAATCGGTGTCAGGGTTTAAAGTGTTTGGGAGTATATTACTATTTAGGTGGTTTATAATTGCGGCTAATTTCTTGGAAGATTTTAATTTGGGTATATATGGTCGGTTTGTAGGGTTTGTATCTTTAAATTTGTTTAAGGTTTCAGTGAAAAGTTCTTCTAATTGTTGTTGTACTTCTGTAGATAGATATGTGTTGTAAGTCGTTTGTTCTGTAGCTATATCTTCATTGTTTGTAGGTGTTTGTGTCGTTTCTGTAAGTGTTAGGGTCTCTTCTATAGGTTGATCTGTGTCTTGAGGGGGATTAGTGTTAACCATGCTTAACTCGATTCGGACTTCATCTCGAATTTTATTTAATTGGTCATTAGTTAGAAGCTGATTATTTACTATGGACCTACGTTGATCGGCTATTCTTTGTATAGAGAGGTGAGCAATGGAAGGACATTTAGTCGTAATTTCTTGGTGTAATAACGGTCTGTATGTTGTTAAGTCCGTTTCTAATTTTGTTAATTTATAGTAACTTCTCATTATTGTTTCATTGAGGCTGTCTGTCCATCGAATTCTTTTTGAGTTTGTGTGTTCTGAATTAGTGTTTATCTCGGTTGGTGATTGGTTCTGGAGTATTGTTTTTACTTCTTCTTTAATATTGTCAATTTCTTGTGTGGTTAAAAACTTACGTTGCACTATTGCGCGACGTTGGTCACCAATTCTTTGTTTTCCTACTTGCATTTCAGGGAACGCTGTTATGAAACGTGCATGTAATTGTGTGAGGTATGTTCTTGTGTTTTGTTCTAGTTGGGTGAGGATGAGATAATGGCGCATGATGAAAATATTCATATCTTTTGACCATGTTTTACGTATGCGCCGTCCATCTATAGCGGGTGCAGTAACATTGGCTGAGGTAGCCTCCTGCACAACGTCAATAGCGGACTGAGGTGAATTTGAGGGTGATGAATGAGATGAACTTGGTCCTCGCACTCTTTCAAGATACGAAGGAGGTGATGATGGAACAGATGAAAATAGTGATGATATTGTTGAAGAGCATGACGGTGATCTGTCATGTTGTACTGCAACAGTCTGAGACTGGACAGCTACTTGCGATACGTTGCCCCCCCCAGAATACGAAGGGCTGCCCAGGCTGGAAGGCCTGGGGCGGGATTCTCCATCGCGGTTGGCTCCGGTACCCGCCTGGGGTAATATTCTGTTTCGTAGTCGCATTGCATAGGGGGTTATTTTAAACTTAGTATTATCTAAGTAAATAAGAGATTATAGTTTAGAGAAGTAATAGAAGGTTAGGGAAGATAGTTCAATGCTTTTCGTAAGTGAATATTCTTGAAGAGGTTAAAAGTATAAAGTTAGGTAATTCAGTATTGACATTGAAGAAAGTATAGAAATAGAGTAGGGGAAAGGATTGGGACCGTTGGTTGAGAAGGGTATAAGCCTAGGTGTTATGGCTGGTTTGTTAATGGTATCTCCTGTTTCTGATATATCACAGGGTCGTCCTGTTCTTAGTGACTATTTGATTGTTCATGCCTTCCCGTAAGCCCCCCCACCACGTCAAGGTGGTCCCCAGGGGGGTTATTATTATTATTATTAATGAATTGGTGCCTACAGGTCGACATAAACAAATTTATAATAATTGGATGGTACAAAGGGGACTGGACTAAATAAACCGTCGTATTGTCATTATATACCTAGGTACTACACATTATTAGCAGTTCAAACTGTTGAATATCAACAAAATCTTTATTATGTTTAGGTAAATAGAAATAATGTTGAATGTTTAATTCGTTTTAGAATTAATTTTTAAATGTATACATCGGATCTCGAACCTTCAACATATCATTTGTTTCGGGTTTGCTTAAAGATAAAAATCTCGTTTTGATATAAATTTGTCTAAAATATTAATTTATAGGTACTCGTATATTGAACTCTTCAACCAATGTTTATAAAACAATCGTCAACGTGACAAAATTAATAAATTTACATAATTGTCATGAATTTATTAATGATTATTTACTATTTATTATTCATAAAGAACATAGTACACTTATGATGAGTTTAAATGACTAACTATAACTAATTATACCTATTACATGGATGGTTTTAACCTATAAGAGGAATCAAACGGCTCTAAAAGACATTATCATAGACATATTACTTCAATCGACTTTTAAATACATCAATTGATGTCCTTAATACGATTTGGTAAATCATTATATAATTCTACTCCTTCATAAGTAATGTTTCTCGTTCTTAATTTAATTTTGTTTGTATTTCTGAGACAGTGATGGAAAGTTCTTTTAGTAAATTTTAATTTAGACTGTATTTCACCAGCTAATATTTTTTTGTGCTAATGTCAAAGGTAAATTACTTATTAAATAACAGACACACAATATGTAGCAAGCGAAGCATGTTGCATGACGGAAACAGGCAAAATTCAAATTAGTGCAATCATTTTCTGGTCTACAACTAAAATAAATCATACACGTGAAGGCTATGACAATACTGATAAACAATTGTGCAATGCTAAACTGAAAAGACAAAAATATTATAGATCATCATTTGAATCACATAAATCTGACTACGATGACGACACATGTCCTAATACTATTGCGGAAATATTCCCGCTAATAAATGTCTATTTTGTTTTTTTTTTATTATTAAATAAGATTACGCGTATCGAGGTTAACACGTTGTTGATACGATATTTTTTAACCCGTTTAACCTCCGGACGAGGGATGTTCACAAACCTACGAGCAAAAAAATATACTCGTGAGGTGGACAAGTAAAGATTTATATAATACAATACAAGCAATAAAAAATATTAGATATAGTAGTTAATATCAACATTCTCAAAAGATTTTTAAAAACGTCAGAAAAAAAATAGAATTCAGTAATCTTAGATTAAGGCAAATATCGTATCAAATTAAATGTGATTGATTTTGATATACAAAGTTACAAATATCCAGTAATTCTTGTGTTCATCGATTTGATAATATTGTACAGACCTACTCCATAAGGGCAATGGGCTCTTGTGTATTACATAAAAGCAAAAAAAAAACATCAGGACATGAAAATAAAAAAAATACCACGCGGAAGAAACATAATAAGCGGGACCAACAAGGATAACCGTAGTGGAAAATTACGTAATTCCCATATAAATCTAACTTGGCTTATATTAGATTCTTAACTGGCTATTCATTACAAAGGTAACAGAATTATATAAGTAATAAAGGTAATGAAATATTGACCATAGGCGTAATAAATCTTCAAATTTGTAGCTAACATAATAATTTAATACTAAACTTACAGTCTTTCTTATTTCTACAAGATACAAGCTTTGAATTTTTACTAGGATTTACATACAAATCCCATTAAAAGATCAATTGTTTTCAGGTGTTAGACGATCAAATCTATAAATGCTCATCATCATCAGCCTATAAATTTTTACACTACTGGGCACAGGCTTCTTCTCGTACAGAGAAGGCATGAGCATTGATCACCACGCTTGCTCAAGGCGGATTGGTGATTTCAGACTTTTTCTTTAAGTCCAGGTTTCCCCAAGATGTTTTCCTTCATCTTTAGTCAAGTACTTAGAAAAATGCTCAACTATACTTAATTGACCATTACAAACTGCATCCATTCAATAATTGCTAACTCCAGTTCCTGATGTCTATAGCCGGTGCATTACACGTATGTAGGGTGTGAGCACAAGATAAACTCATTGCACAGAATAGGATCACGTGCGGTGAGTGCGGGATAACGACGCCGCCTTATTATTGGACTTGTTCCGCCTTCACTATAACACATGTTTTCAAACTATAACTAATGTCTTTATAAAATATTTTATTCCACTTCAAACCTTCATAATATTTCCAATATAACAATAGAGCACAAAGTCAAGGAAAACTTTCCGATTGGGTCCTGGTAAGTGCAAAGTACACAAGTGTTGGCCGCAGCATTTACCAATCTCTTGCGAATGGAAAATGAGAAAGACATGAAAAAGATTCTTTGAGTTACTCAGAGCTAATTAAAAATTAATAGTTGCGAAGGACCGTACTTAAAATACTTAAACTGAAAGTACACTGTGATAGGGAGAATTATACTATAAGTAGGTACGCAAAAGTTTCTCAGACACTTGTATAAAGTGTGGTATTATCTGGGAGGGTCCCGGTGTCGTGTCTAAGTGTTTAATTACTCCGCCTTTGTTGTTATAAACAGTGCCACAAGCCGGCCAGGCGCTAGGCCACCGACCACATCTGCGGCGGCACGCGGACATAAATTGCTGACCGGACCCGCCTAAGCAAATTCACCCGACCCCCTCTAATCTGACACTTTTAAATGGATTACTTGCAAACTCCGGGTGAACAAACATTTGGCGATATAGTTTGCCGAGATTTAGATATGTACTTACCTCTTTATAATGTTCAGTACACGAGAGCGCGGAAGGCGTCAAGTGCGTCTATCACGTAGATACGTAACCGACAGTTGTTCTAGCAAAACTTTATATTCGACACATAACTATAACTTACAAACTACCCTTTAGGGAATACACTCACTCTATATATGTACACAGTAACATAGTAATTTTGTACATAGACTTAAATGCTCTTGTCCTATTACATTTATAAACAACGGAAAGTTGAAACGTGCTCATAAAATCCAGAATTGTATCCAAATATAAAAAAAAAACGATAGCAACTGCATTAGGAATCTAATTATAAACAGAGTCGTGATAAATATTGTATCCACTTTAATTAAGAAATAGATTTCTGTGAGCAAAATCTGTAAGTATAAAACCTCCAGTATAATATTTAATTCAAACGAGAAGCATTCATAGTTAAACTTAGTCTAAAATAATGGGTACCTATTGACTATTTCTGCACCAGGAAAATATACGGAAGCGTCAAGATTTTGCGCAAAATAGTTCCTTTATTAATTTACTTCCGCCCGCGGCTTCGCCCGCGTGGTCATTTCTTTTACACCTTGGGTTACATTATTCAAGTTTTAGTAAGGATCCCTAATTATTTCTGGAAATAAATATAGCCTATGACACTTCGTAAAGATGTAGCTTTCTAACAGTGAAAGAATTTTTAAAATCGGTCCAGTAGTTTTTGAGTTAAAACCCCACAAACAAACAAACAAATCTTTCCTCTTTATAATATTAGTAAGATATTTTTGGATTGCCGATTTCTCTTAGTTTGTGGTTTATGTTTCACTAGATAACTAAAAACAGGTTGTGCTTAAACCATTTAACAATTAGAAATGGAAACTGTCAAGCTAAAATTAAGCTTTTTTGGTGTATAAACTATTTCTATTCCACACCAACAGAGCGGGTATTATTTCTGGGCTGACATAAAGTTTTTATAGCATGTAACAAGGGTCGGCAAAGAAACGATCCGACATTTATTCAAAACATAGACCATATAATCCTTAAAAGCTACAAATCTGCGTTAGTGTGTTGAGCAAAAAATGTGTGAGTGACACAGCAGTATTGCCGGCCTGCCGGGATCACCGAATGACTGCCGACAAACGGGACTCAACGAGATAATCCCCTGATTAGAAAGGCCGTCGGCGTTTCTCTCTGGCTTCCACAAAATACTCGTATATATAGTATATAATTTCGTATTTTTCTTATGCCCAGTTAATAGATGTAAGTGTGTCACCCTTTTCCACTTTCCAACGGTATTGATATATTCTTGTTTGCACTACACAATCATTAGAACTTTGCCTGGCAAATGGCGATGCAATGACACTTGACTGACGTGTCCTACATGACAAGGCATGCACCTTTGGTCCATCTTCTGCATCATCTCTGAATATGTCATCTAGAGGATCAATAACTTGCTACCCCCTTTACAACTACTTTCATTTATGAGTAAACTTAGGTGTCCCAAACATTTTCCCACTTCAACGATTCAGGGCTCTGAATAGCCACTTTGACAAGTTTCCAATGTCAACAAGTTTGTTCATGAAACAAGTGTTAACATTAGAATTCCCGACCTTAACCTTAAGGGACAGATAGCGCTCGCTTTATGCCTTTTAGCTTTTACATGTGTAGATAGTGCTACTAGATTAAAAGCCTTCATCAAATTGCACCTCAAACTTTGACCGCTACACATAAAACACACAAACGAGTGGACCACGGGGACTATTGTTAACAAAGCATAACATAATACTTTACACAGAAATATATTATTTAACAGCATTATAAAATAAAACAATATTCTTACTTATTCATTCCTTCATTATAGATATTTTGAACCGGATTAGAATGATGATCTCTTTGCAGTCTTTAAGTAGAATTATTTTTAAGGGTCGATGCGCGTTGGAAGTTTCACTTCAATGTTTTATCTTTATTTTTTTCAGGGGGTAAGGTGCATGCGTGTTAATGTATTAAATGTAAAAAAAAACTATGTGTGTAGGGAAAAATAGTGAAATTTTAATAATAAAAATTGGTCAAGTGCGTGCTGGATTCGCGCTCCGAGGGTTTCGAACTTCAGAAGAAAATATTTACGCAATAAATTCTCAACTATTCTTCCCGGCCGCGTAATCAAGTTTGCTTTTGAAGGGAAATCGTTGATTACTCCAATACTGTAATACTTAGAATTAAATTATTTTCCGGTATTATTGAAATAAATGTCTTTCAACTCTAATTATTTCTGAATAGCTAAGTAACAGCCGCACGGGTTGGCCGTTCAAAGGATAAGCTGGCGCGTAAGGATGACGCAGTCGATCCGTGGTGTCATAGCGAGACTTCTCCATGCCTCGGAAAGCACGTTAATTTTGCATATCAGTAACACACAAACAAACAAACTCATTTTCGCATTTATAATATTAAAGACAAAAT
Organism: Pyrrhia umbra; assembly: GCA_963891755.1. Lineage (NCBI taxonomy): Eukaryota > Metazoa > Arthropoda > Insecta > Lepidoptera > Noctuidae > Pyrrhia > Pyrrhia umbra. Next base: position 8,848,301 of record OY982922.1, on the reverse strand, counting down.
GACTATTGATATTTAATTATTCCAAGAAATAAAAGTAAAAAAAATCATTGAAACTGGTTATTTTTTATTTATAAATTGTACGTAATTAATAATTAAACTGAGTTATTGGTCAAATTTTCAAGAACTTGAATTTAATATCAAAAACTTCGCAAATAAATGATGTTATCGTATCTTATCTAAATAAAACCGTTTTACATTGAAAGCTAGCGAAAGCAGTTGAAATAATGACCAATAAACGCCAATATTGTAATATTTTCAGTAGTCTAACTGCAGCATTACGATAAGACAATGCGGTGGAGTTTTATCAACAATCTCTAAGTCGTTAAAACAGCCGTAAAATAAAGTTAAATTTGAATCGTAACGTTTGACCTTGATTCTTTATTAAAATCACTGAAATCCTGAAAACACCTATCAATAACTTTTATGTAACATAATATAATGTTAGCTTGAATTTTAACTTGTATAATAATCACCTGTCTGTGTAGTTACATTAAAAACTACTGTTTTGTTGGTCTAGTGATTGCAAGCGCTACTGCTTATAAGTAATCTGTTCACTTCGCACGTGGGGAATAATATTACTGGATTTTTGTGATGAATTTTTCAATAGCTTCCCAGATTCCGAATTTGTATCTGGTTACTGTCAAAACTTCGTGCCCTAGTGGTTAGGCATCTCGTATACGAGTGTGCGTGTTCGAATCCTGGCAAGTAATAATACATTTAACTAGCTATATCCCGCAGTTGCACGCGCGTCCCGAGTAATATACTAAACGCACCCGGACAAAAACTTGCCTATGTTCTTCCTTATATTTCCAGCTATCCCCATGCCAAATATCATATAAACCAGTTCAGCGGTTTAAGCGTGAAAAGGTAATAGACAGACAGACACATTTCCACATTTATAATATTATAACTTGTATGGATTTACTTTTATTTACTACAACACAACATATATGTATATGTCTGCTACAAAACAACATGGTATATGCCTATTCATCATTCAACGTTTCACAAGCTTAAAGTGTTCTTCTATTTTCAAGCTGTTGTGGTTCGACACAAAAAAGCAAGCTTAACATTCCAGGTACAGTTACCGCGGGGTGCTGGGGCAGGAAACCTTCACGTGTGTCCGGGAACTGGAGTTCCCTTATGGACACGTCCGGGGGGAAGACCAGTTTTCCGGGACGGTGCACCCCGGGGTACGGGCGACGACTCCCCATCGGGATTGTTTTCCCGAGTGGTCTCGGTGCCCGTATGCCAATATCCTGTTTGGGGGGGCCCAGGGGCGGCCACGGTTAGGAGGAAGGAGGAAGGAGAACGGCGGATCACTCCTCGCGTGTCCCTCTGAATAGCAGAGGGATCATGGCGATGGAGGAAGAGCGGGCTCGGTGTGCACTAACCTGCCACCGGGTAGGCACATTTTGCCACCGCTACAAATCTCGTAGCCCTGGAGATCGTCAAGGTCATGTCTCTGACGGTCGACGGGGGTCGAGGGTCTTGGCTTAACCGCCCGGACCGCGAGGAAGATAACCTCTATAAAAAATTCCCCAAACCTCCAAGCGGCGGCGCACCGTGAGGGAGGTTGAATGCTTGGCTGATGGGTAGCTTCTAGTCGTTAGTGCGAACCACTATTTTTGAGCAGGTACAGATTGAAAAGTACTCGTGGGATTTATATGGCAAATGTAACAAAAAAACTCTTAGACGAGATGAGGGAGAAGGAGGAGTGGGATGCGGAGTCGGAATCCGACATCGCGTCCGGAGACGAAAGCGGGGGGAGCTCTGAGGACTCCCGGCGTGTGGGAGAGGGGGCTGCTGCGGAGAACGGCAAGTTCTTCCGCAAGCGGCCCAGACCGGAGGACGACCGTGGGTCGTCTTCCGAAGGAGGACTGGCATCGGCCCGCAAAATCCCCACCAGCAGGCGGGGTAAGGGTCAGACCAGAGGCGGTGGGCGTGTGCTCACCGCCAAGGAGGCCGCGGAGCGGGCCAAAAGACTCGCCGAGGAGGGGCGGCATCCCGGGGGGACGGTCGGCTTGGAGTCATCCGGTGGTGAGCCGGACCCTGCTAGCGAGGACAAGGCCAGGTTTGGGGAGGCCGTGTCGGCCGCGCTCAAGGAGGTGGCCTTGAAGACCAAGAAGGCCTCCAAACTCAAGGCCATGGGCGCGGCGACGGCCTCCATAATGGCGGCGGCGCAAGCGCATCTTGCGGGGTCTTCGCAGGAGGAGGTGGCTGGTTTGCGGGCGGAGGTCACCCGTCTTGCGGCTGCCACGGAGCTTCTCCAGAAGGAGAATGGGGAGCTTCGTGCGGAACTGGCCAAGCTCCGAACCGCTCCCCGGGAGGCGCCGCAAGGGGGGCGCACGCAGGGACAGAGTCAGCCCACTGCCGCGGAGAGCCAGATTCTCAGTCTGGTGCGGCAGGAGCTGACTGCCTTCCAGGCGCGGTTCTCCGTCCTGGAGGGCATCGTCCTGCGCCCCCCGCTAGCGGGAAGCAGGACGCACGCCTCAGGGCCCAAGATGACCTCCTATGCGACCGCTGCGGCTGCCACTGGACCCGGGCCGTCGGGTCAGCCCAAAACGGCCCCGGCAAAGCCGGCCCCCGTGAAGCCAGCCGCAGTGAAGCCGACGGCGGCAAAGAAGAGCAAGGCGGCCGCACAGCCTGCGAGGGCCCCAGCGCCGGCGGTGCGACGGCCGTCGCTGACTCCTGCACCTTCAAATCCCCCCGCGGCCGATGCCGTTTGGCAAGTGGCCGGGGAAAAGAAAGCCAAGGCCAAGGCAGCCAGAGCGACCCGAAAAAAGGCGCAGAGACGGCGCCGCAGAGAGAGGGCCGTCGCGGATAGGCTCCGCGCCCCAAAGACCGCAGCAGTGGTTCTAACACTACAGCCGGAGGCGGTCCAGAGGGGCGTGACCTACCGCGACGTGCTCTCCAAGGCGAGGGAGGCAGTTAACCTCAGCGAGCTCGGCATCGCTGAGGGCCTCCGCCTCAGAGTGACGGCAACTGGGGCCCGCATGCTGGAGGTCCCCGGAGCGGCGAGTGGCCCGACCGCTGATGCTCTGGCCGAAAAGATAAGGGCATGCATAAATGCTGACGAGGCCCGAGTGTCCAGGCCCACCAAATGCGTAGATATGCGCATACTGGGCCTGGACGACTCAACTACGGAGGCGGAGGTTGTGGCCGCCGTCGTCAGGATGGGAGGGTGCCCTGCTGAGGCGGTGAGGGCAGGCTCCCTGCGTCCTGATTTTACGGGGATGCGAACCATAACGGTTAGCTGCCCCGTGACGGCGGCCAAAAAGATTGTGGAGGGACGAAGGCTCCTGGTGGGTTGGGTATCGGCGCAGGTCAAGCTACTGGAGCCCAGACCTTTGAGGTGTTTCCGGTGCCACGTGGGTCACCACGTGGGAGTGCGGTGCACCTCGGAGGTGGACCGCAGCGGATTGTGTTTCCGCTGCGGTCAGCCCGGCCACAAGGCCGGCTCTTGTGATGCCACGCCGCACTGCATTGCATGTGCGGCTGCTGGCAAGCCGGCCGACCACCGGGCGGGGAGCAAGGCCTGCGCCCCACCCGCCAGGAGTAAGGGGAGGCCTTCCGCCACCGCCGCTGCCACTGTCGCCGCCGCCGCTTCTGTCGCCGCCGCTGCCGTCATACCCGCCGCTGCGCAGCCGCCGGCCGCAGTGGCGGGGCCCTCACGGAGGGCTCAGGAAGGGGCTGTAATGGAGTGCCAATAACGGCCCCATTACGCCTCCTCCAGGCGAACATCAACCACTGCGCCAGAGCTCAGGATCTGTTGCTCCAGAGCATGGCGCAGTGGTCGATCAATGTCGCCGTGGTCTCCGAGCCGTACTTTGTCCTGCCCCGGGATGACTGGGTGCAGGACCTTAGCGGCTCGGTGACCATTATCGCGTCGGCCGCCGCCGGTACCCCGTCCCTTGAGGGGGTCAAACAGGGACAGGGGTGCGTAGCAGCACGGTTCGGGGACATCGTCGTAGTAGGGGTCTACTTCTCCCCGAACCGAACTCTCGCCGAGCTCCACAACTCCCTCAGGGAGTTGAGTGTCGTCGTCGTCGGATACCGTTCCTTGCCCGTGCTAGTGCTCGGGGACTTCAATGCCTGGAATCTGGCTTGGGGTTCCCGTTGCACGAACGCGCGGGGCAGGATGGTGGAGGACTGGGCTCTGGAGACAGGCCTGGTCGTCTTAAATCGGGGTTCTGTCCCCACGTGCGTGCGGATGCGGGGCGAGTCTGTGGTGGACATTTCGTTCGCCAGCCCCGCTCTGTCGCCGCGTGTTTTTGACTGGCGCGTTGTGGAGGGGGTGGAGACCTACTCCGACCACCGGTATATCCGGTTCGACGTCTCCGCCCAGACCTCAAGCGCGCCGGTCCGACAGGCCCCGAGTGGTCCGCGGTGGGCGCTGAAGCAGCTGGACCGGGAGCTTCTCCTGGAAGCCTCGATCGTGCAGGCCTGGGTGACATCATCGGACAGGCCTGCCGACGTCAATGACGAGGCGGAGTGGTTCCGGGAGGCCATGTCCGAGGTGTGCGACATGGCAATGCCCCGAGTCCGGTTGGGAAGCGCCCGGCGTCAGGTGTACTGGTGGTCGCGGGATCTGCAGTCCCTGCGCGAAGCGTGCGTCGCCGCGCGCCACCGGTACGCCAGGCATCGCAGGCTCCGCATCCGACCCTCGGATGCGGAAGCTATCGAAGCGGAGCTGTACGAGGGATACAGAGCAGCGAAGACCGCCCTCCAGGAGGCGATCCTGCGGGCCAAAGATTTAGCCCGCAAGGAGATGCTGGAGGCTCTGGACGGAGATCCGTGGGGGCGTCCATACTTGATGGTGCGGGATAAACTCCGCACCAGGGGCCCCCCGCTTACCCAGAGTCTCCGGCCCCAGCTGTTGGAGGGTGTGGTGAGCGCTCTGTTCCCTTCGCGAGGGGAACACACTCCTCCACCCATGGCTCCGCCGCTTGCGGTGCCGGAAGCGGACCACGATGACGACGACGGCGTCCCCGAGGTGACCGGGGTGGACCTGAGAGCGGCGGTGGATAGGCTGAAGGCCAAAAACACCGCCCCAGGGCCCGACGGCTTACCAGGAAAAGCCTGGGTCCTGGCCTCAGTGGCTCTCGGGCCCCGACTGAGGGGCTTCCTGAGCGCATGTTTGGAGAGGGGCCAGTTCCCGCTTCGTTGGAAGGCGGGGAAACTGGTCTTAATTCGGAAGCCGGGGCGCCCTGCGGACTCTCCGTCCGCATACCGGCCCATCGTGCTGCTCGACGAGGTGGGCAAGCTCTTCGAGAGAGTTATTGCAGACCGCCTCGTCGGGCACCTGGTGGGAGTTGGGCCGGATCTTGCGGACAATCAGTTCGGTTTCCGCAAGGGGCGCTCGACGGTGGACGCCATCATGCGCGTGGAGGCCCTCGCGACGGGAGATGCGGTGTCCCACGGTGGGGTTGTTTTGGCGGTGTCTCTGGACATCGCCAATGCGTTCAACACCCTACCCTGGGGCAGCATTGGGGAGGCACTCCGGTATCACCGGGTGCCGACCTACCTCCGTCGCGTGGTCGGGGACTACCTGACGGACAGAGCCGTCATTTACCCCGGTCACGACGGGGAATGGAGAAGGCGAGAGATGTCGTGCGGTGTTCCACAGGGATCGGTCCTGGGGCCGCTCCTGTGGAACATCGGCTACGACTGGGTGCTGCGAGCCGACCTCCCCAGAGGCGTCAGCGTGGTGTGTTACGCTGACGACACGCTTGTCCTGGCGCAGGGGGGGTCGTATCAATTGGCGGCCGACGCGATGACGCGCGGGGTTTCAGCGGTCATCGATAGGATCCGGCGGCTGGGTCTCGAGGTGGCTTTGCACAAGTCCGAGGCCATGTGGTTTCATGGTCCTCGGAATAAGCCACCCGCGGGATTCCAGCTCATGGTGGGAGGGGTTCACATCGGCGTCGAGTCGACGATGAAGTACCTGGGACTTGTCCTCGACAGCCGGTGGAACTTCGCGGAGCACTTCCGACGTTTGGCTCCCAAACTGGAGAGAGCCGGGGCCGCCTTCAAGCGGCTCCTGCCCAATCTGGGGGGTCCAAACGCCTCCTGCCGGAGGCTCTACGCGGGGGTCGTGCGATCCATGGCCCTTTATGGGGCCCCGGTGTGGGCGGGCTCAGTGGGACGCCGAGGTGCCCGGTACCTGAACCCGCCCCAGAGGGCGATGGCCATTAGGCTGATCCGGGGTTATCGCACGATCTCCCGCGAGGCGGCGGGCCTCCTTGCCGGATTGCCGCCGTGGGATCTGGAGGCGGTGGTCCTCGCGCGCCTGCACGAGTGGCGCGCGACGGCCCAACGCTGGGGCGAACCTCCGCTGCCGCGGCAAATCGCGGCTTGGCGGACGGAGCTCCGGCGTGATCTCATGGCGGAGTGGAAAGAGCGACTGCTGCAACCCAGCGCAGGGCACGCCGCAATCGCGGCGGTAAGTCCCCTCTTTGAGGAGTGGCTAGGGAGACGCCACGGCGTCCTTACCTACCGCCTGACGCAGGTCCTCACCGGGCACGGTTGCTTCGGGAGGTTCCTGCACAAAATCGGGCGGGAGGTGGCGCCCGGGTGTCACCATTGCGTAGATCGCCCGGAGGACACGGTGGAGCATACGGTGGGGGTTTGCCCCGCTTGGGCGGAGCACCGCCGTGTCCTTGTAGGGGCGATCGGCGGCGGCGACCTCTCGCGTCCGGCCCTGGTTCAGGCCATGGTCCGGAGCGAGACGGGATGGGGAGCCGTCGCCTCTTTCTGCGAAGCTGTAATGCTGGAGAAGGAGGCGGCGGAACGCGTGAGGGAGCGACAGACCTCACGCCCCAGCCGCCGCAGGAGACGCCACGGGCGTCGGGAGCCGCGAGACGACTCCCGGCCACCGTAGGCGCGGGGCTGCGGACGGTGAGCTATGGGTGGCTCGTCGTCCGGCAAGGACCAGACCCGCGTCGACGGCGCGTTCGTGTTCCACGCGCGCCTCAAAGAGACGTCAGCATCGTTGACGGGGCCCACCCCCAGGGCCATAGCCTGCCGGGGCTGCGGGACGTTCGAAAGAGATACCGCGCCCCCGGAATACAAAGGGCTGAGGAAGGAACATGGATGGGTTTTAGTCAGTAAGAGTCTGACACTCCCACCCGCCCCACCCACGGCGGGAGGGGTCATTTGATGATTTCCCATCCGAAAAAAAAAAAAAAAAAAAAAAAAAAAAGGTACAGTTACCGCAGCACAACTAACTAGAAAAATATTTTGTTTCTACTGAATTGAGTAGCTTCTCAGAATCCGTTTTATTATAAAGTAACGGTAGATTTTAAGTTTAATGGTATCTGATAATGATACATAACCACCTAAAGTTTAAATAATTTTCACGAATTTTAACTACTTTACTTAAATTTTGATTAGACTTATTTAAAAGATTTTAATATTAAATTTACATATAAGATAATTTTAAAAGAACATTAACTTTTATTTTGTGTAAAAACATTGATCCACATTAGGATTTTCTTTACAATATATAAAGACGGGTACGATCACTCAAATTCGGACTAGGTGTTATAGTATATAGGCCATACAAATATCCGTGCCATGTGAGAAAATGCGCAAATGTCGGTTATTCAGCCATTCCGGCAACCGTGCCATGCCTTTCGCTATACATTTATCCGCAAATTAATTAGGGTAAGTTTTCGTTAACCTTTATATCACCAAGTAATCCCGAATGCTAATTAATCCATTTATGTGAGTTCTATCTTGTTTTTATCTGACAACGACAAAGCAAAAAGCGGGTTATAACTTTGACCTATATTTATGTAAAATCATCTATTTCCCTCATAACTTCAGAACTGCTAAATTTGACCAATGAGTTGAAAGAATCTTAATTGTCCACTGGTTGTAATTTAAGTGACGTCACATAAAATTTGTTATGGTGCCCTCTAGAGGACGTAAATTCATGAACTTATTAATATGTACTTTTGATCTATAATCTATGATGATCAAATACGTATATCTAAATAAATAATATTATTTACTTAAATATTCTGGATGTAAACATTGCACCCATGTTACCAGTATACTTCTTTAAACTTTTACAGTTAATTTAGAGACTTTGTGGGCTAAAAATATTACTCTCTATGTTAAAATCCATTGAGAATCGAATAAAAAAACGTAAAATTTGTAACAAAGCCACTGTGAGGAATAAATTCATGCATGATCATTTTTTATTCTCATCTGGCGTACGTACTGGTAGCATTCATTGAGCTTGTTTGGGACGTCACGTCGTCGGCTGCAGATGAGCGACTGTGTGCTCGGATCGAACCATTCATTGGCTCCGTTGTTTCACTTTTCGACGGACGGCGATCTAAATCTGCAAAAGCTTTGATTGGCTTCCGTCAGAACGAGAATAAATCGGCTAGCACCGCTATACCGCACCGACTTCAAAGGCTCGTCCTAGCTACGGTTAAAATTGGACATTCAAGAGAGCTTCATTCTTTCGTGTTTCATTGTATCTAAAATGGAGCAATTTCGGCAATACCGATCCTGTCTGAAGCGACGATTCGTTGCTGAAATTTTAACAGAATATAACAGTTTCAAAACTGAAAGCAAAGTTGAACAAAAAAGTTTATTTCGTTTTATATTGACAATAAAATTGAATTAGCCGACACGCGCAGGCTTTCTAGGTCTGTCTGTAATCCTATTTGCGGTGCGGACTCGAGCCAGTTGTTCCTAAAAGTTGGGTGCGCGTTGCCAACAAAACACTGCTAACGCCTCGGAGATGGAGACTGGCTGCGGGGAACACATACTGCCTACTTATGTGACGGATTAGTTTCATTCCAAAAAAACAACCGTCTCTTTCAACGAATGCAATGTATCAACTACTTAAACTTACCTTATCTTAAAGTAAGTTTTAGTTTAAATAAGCCATACTGCCTAAAATTTTGAAGGTTGTGCCCATCCTATTAACTTCGCTTATCAGAAATTAGTTTTCTTCCGATATTTTTTACAAGTAATTCCTTACCCCACGTTCCTAAACGCGATAGAATCCCTAAAGGGGGTACCTACCGAATACTGCAGCGTCACTTCGTCTCGCATTATAAAATATGCAGATAAGTTACGGGAATTGATTCAAGGCACAAAGGAGGCAAGCGAACTGTCTATAGGCGGGCGCCGAGATTTCGGCAGTAATTTCCCGTGAGGGTACACTCTTATCTCATGACACTGAAAATATTTTGAACATCACCCGTTTAAGAACAACCTCTTAACTAAACGCCAGCTGATGCACCGGTGAAAATAATTTACAACAATAAATAGAAAAGGCAACTATTCCACCAAAACTTGAAAACTTCGTAAAAATGTTTGTGTCATAATCATAAGCCTAAATGGCATGAAGTATTTATACCAAGGATCTATAAAAAAAGGGAAAAAACGTATTTTTACAATCATTTCTGTCCTTTAAATTCTGATAGATATTTAATATTATAAGACCAATTTTCATCCCAAATTTGTCGGAAAGCATTTTAACATCATTCGATAGGAACGAAACTTATGGAGCCATGAACTATGTAAATAAATATTAGGATGAAAATTATAGTAAAAACTGATGGAATAAAACTGTGGTTTCCATTCCCTGGTGGCAAACTTTAAATCATTAGCAAACTCCAGGAATAGCAGAGAATTGCACGAGAGAGGAATTGGGTGAAATTAAAGGTAATCTGCCTGTTTGTACTTCATATTTGTTAATTTGATGTACTAATTACATGTATAAAATCTACTTTTTGAGGTATTAAAACCGCTTTCCAGATTTGGTTGATAACAATACCCTGTGAATTGAAAATTCGTAATATCTAGTGATACTTTACGTAGATGCAACATCTAATTATGCCAAACCCTTTAGGAAAAGGCTTGCTAAGTTGTTTTTTTATCTTAAGACAAAGATATAGAAATGCATGTGTATGTTCGTATATATTGCTTTATAGGTCCTCATTAATGTAAAGAAAACTTAAAATCAAAATCTACGAGTTTTACAAAACTTTATGTTGTATCCTAACAAAGATAAACATAGTACAAAATAGTTACCCATGAAGCTTAAAAGCCGGACAATTAGTTGATGTAAATAACATTGAAGATACAAAACCATAGCACATACGTTTTCCATTATGTTTACAGTGCTCATTTCACAGCGCGATCGCTTTACTCATATTGATACAGCTTTGTTGTGCCTCGCGGATTGTCAGCTAATCCTGCTTTTGTGAATCTACTAACGAACTACGTTCAGTTATCATCGCTCCTAAGTAAAACGTCAACAATTCCTATTACTAAAATCTCGAACAAATATACTAGGAAGTGTGCCTATTCCGCATCTAAAAGAATACAAAAAAATATAAAAAGCCGTCTCCATAAAATTTGTCGGTTGATGTACTAATGACGCTCAACGTTCATTCTCCACACTATTGTGACTTTCTATTGAACATAACGAAGTCTACTTCATAATAACAAAATTAACCGTCTGTGAGTGAGTACTTTGATTTGAAATGCAATTTAAGTTATGATTTGTTTACAGTCGTTGTTGGTGACAGTTTAACTAAGCCCGACATGATTCTGTTCGCCTGTTACTCCATTTTTTTTCTTTAAATAACTTAACTGACTAATTTTATTAAACGCTAAGTTGCCTTTTAATCCTTCTTCATTTTCCTTAAGTAATCGAGTTTACTAAATAGCTTTTAAACAACTTTGAACCCGAGACCTTTCGATGGAGTATTTGCGTTCACGTATTTTTGGTAAAAAAGCAAATTAAATTCGTTTAAACTATATTTATACTTCAAAAAATTAACTACTAATATTTTTAGAAAATACTGTTTCATTCCACTGTTAATAAAACAAGTTTGTTACATGTTGCCTTTGACAGGTATATAAAATATAAAATGTCATCTTTAGACTGAATCTACATAATATTCAAATAGCTACGAACAGTGTTTGCGGCGAAGCCCACGTAGAGATAATACACTTGCTGAACTATATGTTTGCAGAACCTAGGACGTTGTTATTCTACCCTTAAAAGTTTCCGCAAGTAATTTGCATGGTATAGGTGTCAATCAGGTGGTTGTTTATCCGCAGGTGAGGGTGAAACGGATCGGGAGCGGGCCGCGGGGGTCGGTGGAGGTATTCGTTTGCCGAAACAAGGCCGAAACCGGAGAGTGCTCACGGAACTCAAACACGGCGCACTATAATGAATTAAGTTAGCAACTCTCTAGGAGGTGAACCTTCCTCGTGTCACAGTTACGTGAACGCCTTCTACTTGTAAAAATGTAGCTGCATTAACCAAAGTAAAGTTTAAAGAACCTCTATAGTTGTTCCGCAGTACAAACAATGCTTTATTTTTTGTTGATCAGCATAATTGCGGATTCTCGCTGCCCAAACATTTGTAGATTGCGAAATCTGTTTAAATTCCCATCGGTTCGTCATTATCCACGTAAAAAGGTTGAATGATAACAAAAATCAACGGCAATCGCTAACGAGTCGCGTAATGCGATAACCATCAATTATGGACATGTTGATTGAATGATTGGTCCGAATGCGAAGCCGATTGAGACTCTGCCAAACGTGAAATTAAATAACTGCTGAAAACATTTATCGAACATGTGTCCTATTTTTTTAGTTAGCTTTATTTTTTTATATAAATATCATATTTATATTCAGTTAAAATTATAAAATAACTCTCAAAATAAATACAAGTACACCTCTCCAATATTTTATAATAGACTAGCTGTTTCATGCGGTTTTACCCGGGCCCCGAGGGAACTACTTCACAAAGCCAAAGCAATAAAAAGCCAAAATCCTTCTCCTGGAATCCCTCTATCTCCGTAACAAAATTTTATCCAAATCCATTAATTAAGTCGATCTCAAGTCATGGCGTGACCAAGGGAAATAGGCATTGATTTCATACATACTTTTATACAAATTTATTATATTATATGTATAAGTATAGATTTCATGACTTTTTATAGGATATGTTTTAAAAAATAATATACATGTAAACTGTACATAATAATAACAATTTCTATAAATTTTGTCTAATTCTTTATTTATTTTGCCAAAAAACATGATATACTATATTATGCTTTTATAAATAAATATATAAATGATAATATAAATTGAAAAATCACGTCAATTGCGCGGCGATTTGTTCATTCTATAATGAAAATCGGGCCTAGAACTAACAGAAGTACAGTAGTTCAAACCGTAGTTTGGACGTTGGTACATACAGACTACGTGTAAAACATGGAGTATTTGACAGTGACACAGAACGAGGCGCGGCTAGGCGAAGTGCGCCACAGCTGCAGACAAACGTGATTGCGAAAGCTATGCGGAATAATGCTATGGGCTGGTCCATGGCTCGGAATGAACACCTGGTTTCCAATGCCAGATCCAAAACTGATGGTTCCATATTACCAGAATCAATAATACTTAGTTTAATATTAAAGACACAATTAAATAAATGTCATCAAAAACAAACAATTATCGCCATGATATTTTAAAATCATATAACAAGCATTTTGGGTCAATTATAAATTAATAATTCAAACAGCTAAACGTCTACTCGCTAACAACCTGTGTCTCGAATGAAATTTATTTCACAGGTCAGGGGAAAAACATTGCCTTTTTGGGAGAAGATAACTCAAAATATAACGGATTTGCGTAAAATATGTGAAACCTTTTGTATGCTAATACGATCCCATTGTTCGGAGATTGAATTTTCGGGTTATCATGCTTAAGAATTATTCATGACATATAGGTTGCGATTGTTATGATTTTTCACGGCAACATTGTTGCAGAGTAAAATATTGATGTAGTTGTACACCACTGATACATTTCATTCATTATTATGACTGTTACAGGTATGTAAAAATAATACTGCCGTAAGTTTGACCGTATCATATCTCTATTATATACAATAATTTATTATTTTGTAACATTTTCATAACAAAAAGATTCATCTTTCTTTGTGAAAATCAAGTGCGGTGCAAAATGAACTAGCCTAGCGGAGTCTGAAATGGAAATATTTGCTGTCTGGCGTCGAGCATGGCATACGAAATATCTCACTCACTTGGCAAAAAATGAGTATCATTTCAATGATATTGAATTCCAATTAATGTACATGAAGGAGATAATGAAGTGCGAGAGGGACACTCATTTCAGAAAGGGCATTCATTTCGGAAGGCATGGCACGTCTTTCGGACGGCGGGGAAATTGAAACTTTATATTTGAGCGCACTTTATCTGACCGACGAACCTGGAACCTCTCAAGCGGAAAATCCTTAGTCGAAATAAAATAAAACTCCAACGAATTTTCTCAATACTTTCTACGACAGAAACATGCTTCACGGTTTTCACAGCGATTTGTGCAATGTATTTATTTTCGTTTTTATTCTGTGACGCTTAGCGGGTCTCCGTTGCCGTTGTTAACCTGAACCATTTACATTAATGTTGGTTTTTATTACATACAAATTCGGCATCAGATTTAAAGGGTAATTTACAGTGATTCTGTTTTTAGAACGTTTTAAGAATGTAAGTAGGTAGATACTTTGAGAAATCAATAACAAATGGAACAATTAATCGCAAAATATGATACCTTTCGAAAAGTCTTTCAACATGGCATTGCTAATGAAAATATACCATCGAAGCCACAATATTGTGATTACTTGACGTTATTCTGACGCGGAACGTTGCAATCCAAATATTGTTTATCATTGCGGAAACAGACAAAATTCCCGAACAGTTTTAATTTCGCTTCAGAAGCTGTTTTGGCTGTACAATGTACAATTTGGCAGCTGTATTCTGGTTAGGTAGATTTTGTATACGGTTTATGCACACAGTAATAAGTCAGTGAGTTGAGGTGAGAATTTGAAAAATATAATTTACTTGCAAGCAATACTTATAACGATAATTGTGGGTCTTAATTTCGCATACAATAAACGCACTCGTAAAATGAACTTTTTAAGACGATTTAACCAATACTTCAAAAGACTAGCATAATGAGGGATATTCTCAAAATTATTAAGTAGGTACCTAATCTTATAATTCAAGCATATGTAGTTGTTAAAATAATATAAAAAATTCAATGTGATAATATTTTTTATATATCGGCTTTGAATGTATGCAATGATAATGCTGATGCGTTACCCTCCTATAAATAACCGGTTTGCCCACAGACTTCTGACTTATGCTTTGGCTCTATTTCTGCCTATTTAGTTTACCTATGCATAATAAAATTATTGACAACTTCCATTCCAGTGACACTTGATATTCAATTACAATTGTGATTGATTGAGTATTCTGCAAAAAACAATCTCGATTGAATATCAATGGAATAGCAGATGAGTTTCAATGTAGTTACAATATTTCCGTATTTTTAATATTGTTATAGTACAATAAAGCTTTCTATTTATTGCAGTTCAATGGCAATTCAGTACTGAATCAGTCGAACCATCGAATGTATCAAATAAACTATTCAACAACACACAACAGGCATGTGATCCAAATATTTTTTGCAAACTTTAGTACCTTAAGACTCGTGCCTGCATAAAATAAATTCTGACGCCATTTGTTTTGATTTTAACAATATTTACATTGTTATACAATACACACCTACATTTATTATACAAAAAAAATACATTTGTCCATAGGTTAATCGATTATGAAATAAACATAATAAATAGGTGGCGATGACAACTTACATGAAATGGACCGTATGTTGGTTGCCAGCTAGTTATACACAAAAAAAGCCTTTTACCACGACCTACAGAGTGGCTAGGTTCCAACGACTAGTAAAGCAAGTGGTACGGTCGTAAGAAAATCCACCGTTTCGTAATAAAGTGTAACGTGTCCATATATATGCGCCCTCGTGTTGGTCATAAACGACGCCATAATACTCCAGTATCACTATTCATCATCATTAGATGCTCGATTAAGTATCACTGCTGGTCAGAGAGGAACATGTAGGTCTCACTCCACCATTAATATATATTTAAAGGAAGTGCATAGAGACGTTAATCTTACCAAGGGGTACCGGGTAACTAGGTTGTGGAGGTCAGATAGGCAGTCGCTCCATGTAAAACTCTGTTACTCAGCTGCATAGCTGCATCCACTCTAGACTGGAAGCCGAACCCAACATTGTTCCGAAAAGGCTAGGCAGATGATAATGCATAGAGAGATTAATATCGGCTAGTCTGGTATCATCATCGTCATCGTGTTACTGAAACCATAAGATTACTTAAATTGCCTACAGAAATAAAGAACTTAACTATTAAACAATTCCCTCAAAGCTTATAACTCAGCGTGTCATAGAAGCCAAATATTTGGGAGCAGTTTTTGAGTACAAAAAATATGTATATATTTTTAAAGCTATTTTGTAGATTTGCTTTCGTGTACCTACATCAATTTTGGATGAGGTGAACACTTTCAATGATATGGAATGTCACAAGAGATTTAGGTACCACCTTTACTGTATACATTTACTATATTACTCGCGACCTCCGATAATAGCATGTTGCTATTTCAAGACTAGCCACAGCCGCGGACTTTGCCTGCAGGTATTTTATAACCTAATAATAGAATAATGGTCATTTTAGCAGCAAAAAAATGCAATAAAGCTCGTTATACAATGAAAAAAAAGCACCAATAGGCACACAAATTATTGACATAAAAATTGGCCTCCCTCTCGTGACGTGCATCGAAACACGTCATAAATATTAACGTAAAATTAGCATTGTAGATTACTGGCCACGAGCCACCAACTTTTGTCACCACAAATAATTAGATACTTCAACTGCGATCCCACAAACTAATTGCGCGTCTACACTCTTCATAATAGATAAGCTTGTTAAACCACTGACGTTTAATTCACCTAACCGGCCTGAAATCCGACTGTTTCGAATTATACGAAGTTTACAAAACATCTGTTTGTTGGTAAATCTCGATAATTGCGCTCAGTGAAAGAGGCTTCTCCTCGATAATGAGTCGGTAAGAGATCATCTTTTATACGGGCACGGCGGAGATCTTTTGAATTATGAGTGTCGAGGGAATTCGCGGTGTCTATACAGAAGTTGTGTGTCAGGTAAGAAACAACATAGTTTGAGAACACGCTCGACTCGTAATTTATCGAGGATAAAGAAAAAAATCTCCCTTTAGACAACAAGAAAACGCTGATCAAGCAATCATTCGATACTTGTGATTGACCCATTTCCTGTATAAAATGGCATTGTATGGTTGTTGAGTCCAGACGGATATTTCATTAGCTGGGCGGCGCGGGTATGTAGCTGGCGGACGTAGCTCGCCGTGACCCGGAGCGAACTTCACAAACATCAGACAGAAACTCGTTAGCCATCCCCCTCCACACCTTGCCACACCTCATCCCCCGTTACTAAATAAATGTCTCACTCCAATTTCGCAGATTGGTACAACTTTATATGACAAAACAGCAATTTCACATTTATGTATAAATCCTAACAAAAAGATTCAATTTCAAATTATCGATTAATAAAATAATGTAGCACAAAGGATTTTTTTATATTTTCCTTTTATTTCACGATCGTTAGTCCTGAATTTTTCATGATCGCAAAAACAAAAACGCTATTTTGTGTCTTAGGTAATTGTTATATTAAAAGTAAAAATTAAATTCAATGCAAAGTATTTTGAATGTCAAATGGTGATTCTAGTTGTTTCGTTATTTCTGTAAGACAGCCCATATTTATTCTCAATTTGTAAACTAAAAATATGCAACAGGTCTCAAACCAACGAGTGGTTATTATATATGTCATTGAAATAGCATTAATTGTCATATAATTATTGATCCTCATTGGTGAAATCCTTAATTTGGTTAATTTTACAGTACGTGTACCCTATGTTAATCACAAAAACAAATGATTAAGTAGATTCGCTACTTTGTATAACCTTTGTAGAGGTTAGCCTCGGAACTAATATATGCTACTTCTATTTATTAATACATAAAAGCTGTATACTTTTAAATATGTACACAAACTGAGCAGTACCCTAAGCTTTATTTATATTTCTGACAGTAAAATACAAGAATAAAGTAAAATACAAAGCGTTAACTTCTGTACAAAATGAGAACACAAGTAAAACAGTACGACAAGCGTACATCTCTTCGTATTTAATGTGTATGTCCCTAGAAATCTTCAATAAAATGCTTCCACTCCATTAGTATATTGAAAAACTTTTCGGTGATCCGTATTCTGTGGCCAGATTCAAATTATTATTCAATTATCTTACACAGTAACTCCGTATCTCAAATCAAATTTATAACTGCTTTGTTTAAAATCGGGAAAAGCTGAATATCCTTTGAGAATAGATAAGCTATATTAAAAGGTTAAGGTTAAGGTATAGAAGGTTCACAAAACCGCCGAAGTTTGGAGCCTTCTCTACCCATAATCCCCGCCAGTGCCTTTATAAGTTTTATACAACTTGCAAAAGATTTAACAAAAATTCTTTATTTCACAAAATAGTCGGGTAAGAAGTTGCATTTGTACTCTATTTAATTTGCCCTCATTTGCCAACAAGAACAACGAAGCCTTCTCCAAGCATAAGACATATCACAAAATATTAGTGCGATGTGAAATATATTAATATGCCAGCAACTGCTCGTAACTGCAGTGAGAAATTTCTCCGTGAACGTATATTCCGAGAAAACACATAACTAGTTTATATCACGGTTTGTATGAATAGCGTTATCTTGAACATAAGACAAAAGGCACGGGACTTGTTACTAACTCTTAAGTTAGTTATTCTAGCATCAGACTATTTCTCGGAGAACGGTTTTTAAATTGATCCGTAGCTAACAACAATTCCACCGAAGAAAATACGTGGCAACAAATCTTCTTCGCCGGAAAAGGTTCTACTAACCGAATCCAGATTCCAGGTGTCGGCGGAACAATGCAATTCCCGAACAAATCGCGTCGGGGACACGGCGGCAGCGCGCCAAGGTATCTCGCTACCATTTCGTCGCCGTCCCGCAGTCGTCTCGATGTCGCCGTGCCGCCGTGCCGCCGCCGCGTCGCCACCGACTGCCTACACGTCTTCTGTTCCCTTTCTTCGAGTGACAGCCAACTAATATCTGTCTAGTGAGCTATGAATCGAATATGCGCGAATATAAACTACTAAATCTCTATATGTAAGTATGTAAAGGTAAGTGGCTCTATTCAGAGACAAGCCTTTCAAAAGTTTATTTGAAGATACCCATGCATTATAGTGCCTGGAAAAATATCGAAGAAATCGTTTATCATAAAGACATTTATAGATCTTATAGAATTACGTGCCTGGATAAAATAATTTAAAACTCGGTACCTACATTTATGTATTGTAAATCATTTGGATATTGATACCTATAACGACAAAATACAATATTTTCATATAAGACAATATTATCGTGATGACAAAATTCTTCCTTTGTTATATAGAGTAAAATGTCAGGATAAACAATATCCTAAGTTGAAACCAAGAATTTTTCATAATGTTCGTTCGCAGTAGGTACATGTATAAGTACTCATAAGCGTACGTCCACCCAGTGGCTGAGTAACTTTGTTGAAAAGGAAACCGGTGCAAAAGGGAAAAGAAATAAAACTGTTGGCTGACGAATTCGACAGAGATTTATCACCTCCGCGAGGTTTTAGCGGTTCCTAATTTACCTACCGGGGAGACGGCTGAGGGACGATAATTCATTTTTATACATTTTCATTTTATTAAACTACGTTAGTCTATTAAGGCCAAATATTTTTACGTAATACCCTAGCCATATTTCATAACAAAATTCACCGAAAGATACAACTGCTAAAAGTACACAAAAAAATATGATAAATGTATCCCGGTCCTTTATTAATCATTTAATCTTTTTTAATAACTCAATTAACTATTTAACTGTGTAAGCGTAACAAATAAACAAATTCACATTTGCATTTACATATAATATTAGTTTGAATTATTTAACATGAATAATGTATACTTAAAATAAAAAAAAACTGAATTGATTTGATAAAATAACAATAATCTGTGTTATAAATCGGGGATTGTCCCTGGATGCATTTCTATAATGTATATAAGGATAATCGCCACATATGTGTCACCATTACATTTCATAAAAGTGGGAATCAAAGGGCTCCTGCTACTAAGAAGTCAACATTTTTCTAGGTAAGTATATACATAAAATATGTTGCTGAAAAAATGCTCAGTGTGTTTATTTTTTCACAGCAAAATGTATCAAAAATGGTAAGAAAAACTTACTCATTATACTACTTAATTTGCAGCTGAAATTAATTAAGATAGTTAACTTCATCTGAAAAATAAAATATTCAGAATACACACAGTTCTTAAAAATGAAATTAACAATTTAAGTACACAGCTCTATTCAAAATCACTCTCCAATTAATCCAATAATAAATCATTAAAACATTATAATTTATTAAAATTAGTTTTCTTTTAATAATTTTCCAATAAAATAAATATGAAATAATAATTGATGGTTATTCCAAACAACCCACTGGGCACGTTGTTTATTGTCAGTAGATAATCAATATTTCCCATTTCACAATACCACGATTTCAATCTTTGGGAAATCAACAAAAATTTGCATACAAAAAGCGCTATCTGTTTTGCATAAATCGATTTACCTATCCTCTTTCGAAAAGCTTTTTCCTTCCCAATTTCAACGGCACGTTTATTTGTAAACAAAGTAGGAATTGCTCTAGGGTATTACCAAATAAAAGTTTGGAATGTGACAGAAAATTATTCCAAATTTAAGTTTTTTATGAGCGGTGATAAATATAAGCACGACGGTAACGCGTCATTTGGTTATATTCAAGAAAGTTTCCAAGTCACACACAACTGTGTAGATGAATAATAATACATTTTCTTGCTAAAATTAAACTTCCCTAATTCAAGGTACCTATATTTTATAACGTAATTAACATTTGGTTGGCATAAACATGAATACAAAAAAAAATTAGGACTTATTCTTTATTAGGGTTCGAAACCGTTCTCGATGCATGGATTTTACATAGATACAGTGTACCTTGATGTGTGTATACAGTATATCTATGTATAGAGAGAGACCATCAATTTGCAAATGTCCGATATACGTTTCACTCCAGACCTTTTGTCATGGAGGTAGACGCAATAAAAAATAACACAGAAGCTGCCAGTCTCGATATCCAAATTAACATGAAGCGCCAATGAAATTGTAGCATTCTGTAATAGCGAGACTGTAACAGAGACGAACTTCGAAAGACATGAAACAGTCACGAACACTTAGTAATGTTTTCTTTTTCAGGATTCCTTCAATAAATATCAGAACTAATATCAAATTACTTACTCATGCTTTTCTTTGATTTAGAAATTAAGATTGAAGCAAAGCAAACGATCCAGTGTAAATAATATAACCAAATAACTAATAAGCAATGTACCCAAAATTTATTAATATACAATAGAAGCTATATTTGTATACTTGTGTTTATTCTTCAATTTGCATTTTTTTCATCATAACAAAATTTATAAAAGACAAAGGAAGGACACATTTTTATTATTACCGGATTAGAACTCGCGTCATCGCATTTCATTCCGGCACCCCCTGGCGACAGCTCTGTCAGCGCTCCCGGGTGCCGCATGGGAATATGTAATCCTGAATAGGATCATACTTAAATGTCAGGTGCGAAACCTCCTCTGTAGAACAAATTCGCGGCTGGCCATTTTTTTGTCTCTTTGCTAACGAATCACCAAGCTCATGGGGCTTTCAGCGCGCCGCTCGTAACGGCTATTGTTTCGTGCCAGTTAGTTTTTTTACTTGCTTTGTCCATTTCGTCGTTTTATTCTAACAACTATCGATCTTCTGAATATCCGATATCGAATGACACTTCTCAGTTCTACGCTTTTCGCTACGCTGTGTTTATGAAATACGAGTGCCGTCAATTTGACTAGGGTCTCTCCAGTCGTCTGTCACCATTGAATGTGGCAGTTTGTACCATTCACAACGACCTTGCGATAATTTTTAACGTGTAAATACGGTCGGGTTGAAACAAGGCGCCTTTAACTAGATGCAGTTATCACAATCGTTTTATCCATGTAGGTACCAAATGTAATAATAATATAAAAAGAGGTAGTTTGTATGTTATAGGATAGGTAATCTCTGGAATTACTGACCCGATTACAAAAAATCGTTAATTAATATATATAGATTAATTATCCCGAAGTGTTATAGGCTTATTCTTATGCGCGTTATATACGCGAACGTAGCTAGAATTATATTTTAAAAATATTTCAGTACATTTTGAGAAAATCACACCTCAAACACCTCGAACATAATGAAATCATTAATAAGACCAGCTGTGTGAGAACTTCTCACACTTGACCTATTACTTTTTGTGGGGCCCTGGAGACTGGGGCATGATTGATGATCACTACAACTTGCTATTTACAAACTTTTGTCGATTTATTCTGATGTATCTGCTCAATAAACGTCACGCATGTTAAATTAACGTCTAATTACAAAGACAGCTCGCATTGTGTAGGAACATAGGTACAATGACCAGGCCACTGTATATTAATTATCGGGGTTAACTTTACTTTTATTTAAAGGACGATTGAAACCTGCATATTTGGTAACATATGAAATTAAACAGCGCGACTTCAAATCTTGGGCACACAATAGCTTCTGCCGTCGCTTTTAATCCTAACCCATAATCTATAATAGCACTCAAGGTCTTACTCGTATACCCTAAATAAAGTAATTGTTTACTACCGCCTTGTTGGTCTATTGGCCCCGGATTTGATCCCTGGGAGGGCCGAAACTGCTTCTATAATCGGGGTTTTTTTTCATTACCTATAAAGCAGCCAGATTCAGGTAATGGGCAGCGATACACCACTGTGGCTAGGAAAGGCACACGTAGTCCCAGGCTGCTACCTTGATAGCAGTCGTTGTTACAATTCCATATTATCAGAGGTCGTCAAGTAGATTTGAGAAAACATTTTGATACCAGGGCTCATAGGTTAGCACATCTACAACCCACACAGTAAGATAAAAAAAGAAGAATCGATTGTTACAAAACTGTTACTCTTTACCTGAAGAAATTAAATAATAGCAAGTGGGACTGATGATGGTTCTTCGCATTACTCAGTTATTCGTATAAAATGTGATATTGCACTTCCTGGCGGACCGTATATATTTACCCACGATAGCCCTGCCACAAAATGGTAATTAAATTGTAGTACCTATGTCATTTAATAATTAATCCTCATTTCAGTTGAACTTTCAGCTGAAACAAAAAACAACAAAAGGGAAAGTAACGAATTTCGTTAATTCAACCTCAGACAGAATTTACGATAACAATAGATTGTTATAAAACTAGAATTGTACGTAATTATTAATAAGTTATGTTGTAAAAGATTATTTGCTTTTTCCTGCTTTCATAAAAGAATTATGACATTTATGAGAGCTAATTAAGCCACAGAGCAGATAAGGCTACAGAAATATATACATTACATACATATATACTAGTAGGTATATTCGATAGTTTTTTTTTTTTCATAAAATAAACAAGCATTTATTCGAAATCTTACTTTACTATACGTACTTCATTCAGTTAAATATTTTCATGCTCGTATTGAAAACGGTGCACATGGATATTGAAAACAAAGAATATTTTACGCTCAGAATGGTATTAAATTTAATAAAAATAGATTTCATTCAATGCCATTAGCATAATTGATGCGGTGGCACTTTGTGTCTCACAATAATACACCAATTAAGTTTTCGAAGTTAATTGGTAATGCATTCCTCTCATAATTACATGCGCTGACAAATTACTCATCCAGTTATTTCCGTATTGATCGGACAATAACGAACGGCATTGAGCCAGAAAGCCTTTTACTAAAATACTATTAATGTGTTCTATCCTACATTCTGAAAATACAAAAATAAATCAGTACTGTTCAAAAATAGTAAATCCTAGGCATATTTTATACTTAGATTATTTAGTGATGACGGTGCATAATTGTTTCCAGCCTGTTAAACAGTTTTTTTAAAAATAATTATTCCAAGAATAATGCACTAGTGGTTCAATACGTATGATCGCAATATTGGCTACAATTCATAGTCAGAAAACCATTCAATTCCATACAATTATACTCGTACATGATATAGATACATCTATGCTTTATGAAACCAGTGTATAAGTAGTGAACTACATATATAATTTCATCAAGCGAGGACGTACAGCAATCAATGTAAAGCACCCTAAAATGCCATGAGTAATGTTCACAATTTTGTCGCCCTCATTGCCACCCGGGACGCTCACTTTTTATTTCAATAAATGCAAAATGCCTGTCACCCAAATATATATCGTTATTACACACCTTATACTTAATGAAGTGCTCTTTATATTACCTTATCCAATTTCGTATCTGATTTAAAATTTAATTTCTGATTATTTCGATTCTGTAATAGAATTACCTGGTAATCAAAAATTAAATTAAGGTAATAATAATAAAAAATATTATTAAAAGTGATTCGTCCAGCCGATACAAATGTCGAATACGTATATTTTTTGTCAAGTGTCAGAAAGTAAGGTAATGGGGAAATGGTGTTGCGTTTTCGAGACGTTCGGATTTTACAAATTATGATGTATGATGTTAATTTATAGCGTTCAAAATTTTTGTAATATATTATATTTAATATTTAATGTATGAGAATAAATTACCTTCTACCATCAAATCTCCATATATCATATTTTTAGTAGATTCCACTTAGCGACTCTAGGTTTTTCAAATGAAGGGCCATCGGACCTTTACCGTACGGGGTCCCTACAGATAATTCAATTTGCTGGAGTGACTCACTCAATTATTATATCAGCACCAAATCATTTTAAAGGCTACTCAGTTCTAATTTACTGTAATTTCTTTTGGGGTTCCCGTTATATTCTATTCGTAAGTATTTGAGGTATAAATATGGAGTCTGATTACGTTTTCTGATGCTTAAGTAAACTTTCTCCACATTATATTGGATTTTGTTGGATTCAAGTAAACACAAAAAGTCAAATGAGTTCACCTATTCGTACTTTATAAATAGACATGTCCTGCTTATTTTTTATATTAATTAATTGTATATAATATACCAGTATGAATCTATAATATAATTAAAAAAATGTGTCAGGAACCAGTAAGAATGCATCATCATGCCTAGCCTTTTCCCGACTATATTTCTGGTGGTTTCCAACCGGATCCATATTAAATGCGTTTACGCGTCGCTGACGTACAATTTAGATGGCGTGCCTATCTGACCTCCACAAACCAGTTACCAGGTAACATGAAAGTCCTTAGTATGACTGATTGTCAGACTTTCTGACTACCCGTATCGACTGTCAAATTACTAATGATCAAATAATAAATGACAGCAAACCATACATATAGTTACATACATACAGAACCCTTATAGTTCCACCATGTTCGTCTATCTGTCTGTTCGTGGCATAGCTCAGAGTTTCTTTGTACTACAAAGCTGAAATTATTGGCATATATAATGAACCTAAAAGGAAAACTATCTATACACTTTACCAGTAACAGAATTATTGTCAACCAATTATGGAACTCTATCACGCGTGGCTCGACACGTACTCGGCCGGTTTTTTATTTAGGCAACATTGTTCCGATATATTTAATTTATAGAAGCAAGGCTGATGCTGTTCACCGAGTGTATTGTTTGTATTTAAATTTTCCTGACATTTAGAGGACTTTACAGGGCTCATCGTTCCGAGCAGACAACCCGTGACCACGAATGAGGCGACCCGTAACCACGCCGGTCCAATATTCACAAAATTAAAATTTAAACAGCAGCCTGGTAAAGTATTCGTCATTTGGCTTTATTTTACACATTATTTATTGTTTCACTCATCATACCGAACGTAAATGCGAAGTGAAATTCCTGGCAGTATTTATACATCATTGACATTAAATAAAAGCAACAAAATAGCAAAAGGAATTACTACACAGACCTGACTTAAACACTCTAACACAAAATAGGTTTTTTTTCTTTTTTAACTTCTACGGCTACAAATAACGTTGAATGATTTGAGCACATTTTTGTTTTCTTTCATTGGAAAATCAGTTTACTTTTTCCTTAAAAACAAAAAAGAAATGGTGATTGCGTAATAATGCATATTAAAGGTACTAAAATGTAATACTAAAATGTACTCATTTCGTTGTCATAAAGTCTGGTGTACCTACTCTCCCTGGTGAGATAACAAAGATACTTCGCACAGTGTCAGTGATAAATGCTTTGCACTCTACGTTGCATTTAATGGCCGAAATACAAGAGGCGCTACGTAGTGCTATAACAAACTCAAAAATCACTCACATTTACACTGTTATTATCCTAGTCAAAAGTAAGAGTACTTATTCTAAAAAAATATGGTCATAAAATAAAACGAAGTTCTAGTTTTATTACAGCTATCTATTTCCGCGCGGAGATGTAAGATCGCAGACTAGCTTCGTTTAACTAAGATATCTTTGAAACTTCCTAGTTCCCTTGAATAGAAACAGAATCGGAAGTCGTTTTGCCCTCTCACGAAACTCCTGGCTCGTTATACATCTGTAAAAATAGACGTTTACTATACTTATCATTAGTAACTTTGGGCCAAGTAAAAACTTCCTCCCTTTCGTTTTACCCTTCTCAACATGGATTTATTGTTTGGAGGTCAGTTCGATTCTTATCTTGTCTTGTAATCGATCCTGTTGGATTTTCCCACTTATGCTTCTGTTAACCCCTCAAACGTATATTTTGATTGCGTTGATGTAAGTGATCTAGACATGTTACATATAATAATAAAACACGTTTAGCGATTGCTTTATTGTTATTTCATAGTATTTGAGAATCCAATTTCCAGAAAAAGAATCAATGAGATTATTTATAAAGAAATAAATCTAAGTGTAAGCGAAAATCTCAAAGATTTCTTTGATAGAAATGTTTATCACAGAAATGTATACATTATGCAAAGCTTGTTACCGTAATGCATAAGCTCACTTCGTACAAAAGATGGTCTGGAGCGACCGATGTAGGTACGGTAGCGTAGTTTTTGTATCATCCGATTTCCTATGAAATACGTGAGATGAGATAACGCCGCGGGAAAAATCCCGTGCGGGAGCGATCCCATAGAACATCGAATAAAACAAATCCTGAATTGCTAGCACCTCCATCCGAATTCTGACTGAACGAGGATTTCGTATTAAGATTGAATTGACTTCATATGGCCAACCATATTTTGGTTAAGTATTTAATGGTATTTTTTTTTATGAAAAATCCAGTTTCTTTTATTATTCCAAATATTAATATCACCAAACATTTTAATAAATTACATACTACCTACTCGAATGTAGCTATTTTTTAAGTTAAACTAAATTTACACTTTTTTGCTTAAAATAGTCTTAATTTTTCAATTAAAAATTATAATGAAGTGAATTCTCCGCTAAATGGTCGTAACAGGCGTCAGGGCGTTTCGGGGCGTCACAAATGATCGTTGATACATCTTGTTCTCAAGTAGCTACCTTGAAGTTTTAAGTTAAAGAGGTTCCATATCTCAGTGGCAATAAATCGAGGATCTTGTCACAGAACGATGACAAAAGGTATAAAATAAGGTTATGTCACAATGTAAAGGCGTAAATTTTCCCCTTATCTCGCAGGTATGCTGCCGTCAATCGCTATAGGAAACTGCAGAGTTGTGATACATACTCGCATATACTTATATGTGTTATCCGTATTATGTATAACCATCTATCTTGTGGCGATATTTTTCAAAAAATATTTATTATTCGACCTAAATAGTTGTCGATTATGTCATTATACTTTGTTTTCTACTTATGCTCATAAAATTAGTATAGAGTTCGAAGCCCTTTTTATTTGTCTCTATTTCTTTATCAATATTAAATTACTCATAGATTAACTTACCTTATTTGTCTTAGTTATTTTCAGCCTCTTTATATTTTTCTGATGAGGTCATCTTGCTCAGACATTTTTTCGGAAAATACGTAAATGAAATATTGGGGTCCTTTCTCCTCAGGTATAAAATCATCACAGTAATATTTTCTTTTATTCTGTCCCTTTTTATGTTTGTAGCCGTCAGATGCAGGTAGAACCGCGGGTCATTAGGACGGATCGTAGCCCCGCTACGTAGCTACGCCGTAGCACAAACTCAAATCACTTCGACCCTCAATCAACACAATGTCACGACTTCAGTTAGTTAGATGAAAAGTGAAAAAATATATAAAAAGCAAGCATGTTTTGAATATAAACGATAATCAAGAAGTTTTATATATCCTGGTATTACCATCCACAAAATTGAAATATAACTTAGAATTGCGTGAAATCTACAATATCGTGTATTGCCGACAAAAGATCTCAAAGAAACTTTGCTCCTCCTTTCGGCATTCACAATGGTATTACAAGCAGGATTCAACGAAATGGGACGGAAAATCGCTTTGATGCGTAAATAATTGAAAGTTAGATCTAAAATTGGGGAAGCCGATTGTTGGTCTGGAATATGCCCAAAGCTTTAGAGTTGTATTGGACGTGTTGAATTATGTACAGTGAAGTGAGTGCTGTAAATTGGCCGCCGGGAGTCCAGAGTGCGCTCTTATGTAGCAGGCATCCGATCGATAGCGCACTAATGAGCCGTGACATGCTGTCGACAATCGACATATGTGTATCGAATGCGTGGATCCCGTCGGTGCCGATCCGGCGGGCGCTCCGCGTCCTGCGCTCGGCCCGAGCTGCGGCACGCGCGCCGTGCAATCTCCCCACCACCGCGGCTTACAGCACCAAACGCTCACCCGAATACCAATTACTTATGTCACGCAAAAATTTAACCACCGATCAAATCTATTGTTAAACAACATAGTACGTTTGTGTTAAAACAAGGCGACTATCGAATCGAATAGGCTATGTATATTTTTACATGATCCTTCAAAAATTTTAGTAATTGCATTTTTCTAGTAGATTTTTAATTTGTTTAATACATTTATGTTTTATAATTGGCGGAAAATAATTTATGGTCAAAAAGTTTTCAATATTTAAAACGCAAATACGAAAATGTGGCTCATTAAATATTGTAAGAGAGTAAGTCACATTTCAGTAGTTAAGAACAAATGATATTTGTGTGTCTAGGACAGCGGTCGGCGTTGCGCTCACCGCTCCCGACCGGCGGAACATTACTCAGCCGCTATCTGATGTCGTCTGCTAATTGACTAGAAATACAGATAAACGCTATTTTTACTTCACCATTAATCTTCAAATACCTTTTCTGATTTACAGATCAATCATTTTTGAGATTCCTTTATAAACATGTAGATATACATAGAATATCCGTAGCTACATTCAAGGATAATAAATAAAAGCAAGAATTTCCAAAGGCAAATTTTATTCATGGTCCAACGTATACACAATGAACGGACCCTTTCAATGTAAAATTTCGCATTATTATGTTCACTCGCATATATTACAATATTTACAACTGGAAACATGTCACTTCATTGAACACCGAGGGCGGCTAACTACTCGCGAGAAAGACGAGTGTCGCAGCGGTGAGCGCCAGGCGGGGCGAGGAGAGCACGTCGCGCGGACGTGCGCCAGCGCCGGCCGCCCGTGCCCGCGCGCTGCCCCCTGCCTCGCCGCGGCACACGGCACTGCCTGCGCTTACGCTGCCCAGGCTGCGACCGCGAACTTTCAATGGCGATATACAAAAATTTTCGTCCGGGAAATCCTGCGTCAGAGCCAACGGGTTAGTGAGAGGGTCCCGGCCGCACTCACACGGCACGTGATTTCCACGTATCACTATATTCTCAACTTCTAAAATAACTGACTCTGGAGTCTCTAGCATATGGTTGCCGGTTAGTTTAAAAGTGGTGACGCTGTTGTTTTGTACCAAAGAGAGTTCCTCGATGCCATCAATTTTGTTGTTGCAAATTTCTAATGTATCAACTCGCTGCAAACCGTCAAATGCCCCAACTCGCACTATACCTAGATCAGATTCCCGCAGTGCAAGCCGGCCAACACGAACCAGTCCACGAAATGTGTCGGGCAGCACCGCTGGTAGATCCATGTATGCAAGTTCAAGTACACCGACTCCTTCCAGCCCAGCAAAAGCTTGAGGCTCGATAGATCTTATTCCTGACGGGAGTTCAATCTGCGCTACATCATTTAGCCCCGAAAAGGCATGCGCTAATATTCGTTTGATGGGATTATTACGTAAGGAGATGAGCTTTATGAAATTAGTTCCAGCAAAAGCATATCCCTCAATTTGAGCGATCCTGTTGTGTGTTAGTACAATTGATGTGATATTTTGAAGAGCGGCAAACGCAAACGCATCGACAGTCGCAAGTGGGGTGTGCTGGATGTAGAGTTCACGGAGGCGCGGAAGACCCCGGAAAGCAAAGGGGCGGATGCGCGTTAGGTTGCATGCATCGAGCGCAAGCCGGCGCAGTTGCCGCAGATGCGCAAATGCGTCGGACCGCAGCACGCGCAGGTCGGCGCGCGACAGAGAGAGCTGCGTCACAGTCGCACTGAGCGCCGATGGCACGCCGCGCAGCGTTGCGCTGTTGCACACCACCTGTGACAAAATAATATCAGTTAAATAAATATTTCACGTTGTAATCAACGCTTCATCCTCTTTAAATATTTTCCGGCACTGAGTCCGTGACAAATAACAATTCTACAAAAATGATTGAATTACCAGTTTCGGCATGTCACGCTCTAAGCATTACTTCCACTGTTTGCTCAGTCAATAAGGTTAATCCTTCCCGAAATATCGTCTCGGGCGAAAACCATATTTTGATTGAATTGTTCCAAACTTAAGCTTCGCACATAATCGACCAAAACAAATATCAATTTGATTTATCCCCGTAGGTACAATCATATAAAGCGTCGATATCGAAGCTTCAATTCAATTTAGTAGGTGCGTACCAATTCAATTTACGAGTATTAGTAGCCTGTTTGTCCATCCAATCGATTTATATAAGTAAGACACATATCTCGTGCGTGATACGGTGAATTATTAATCTAACTATTACATCGCAAAAGAAAAAGTGAATACATTAACAAACTTGCCGAGAGCCCTGGATTACGTAACTTTTGTAATTTGAATTAAAGATAATGATTAGTGAATTTATAAAATAGAACCAAAAAAGCATATACCTATATTGCTCAGTTCTATGTTAACTAAAAGTGTCAAAAGGATAGATATTGTAATTAAAGAAAATGAACTTATCCGGAAAGGAAACCGAACAATTTATCCGTCTGTGAAGCTAGTACAAGGACTGACTTCGATCGTGAACACAGTCTCTAATTTCAATTTAATCCAATAATTTAAGATTCCTTTGCCTTCAGCTATACTGTACCGTAAAATAGTATTAAATTCGGTGTACTGAGCAGCTGAGAAATTAGTTTATAATGTGATTGAAAATTGTTATAGGTCTATATAGTAGAATGATGATTTATCTTTGTTTGCAAGTAATAAAATGATCTGCAGAAGCAATTTCGCTCCGAGGAGTATCTTTTTTCCGGGTTTTTCTTATCAATGACCGACACTTTCATAATTTTTGATACCAAATAGGCTCATGGTTTTATTTTGGCTGAAAATTTTCCCTCCCAAGGAGTTATTCAGCCAAAAATGCAAATGTATATTTTCGTCTAGATTATCATAAGTACGCTAGTAGCAGATGGCGTGTGACGAGAGCTTGGATAGTAAGGTAGTTGTATGATACTACTGTGTTATCTATCTTGCACGTAAGGTAAAAGTTTATCTTAAAAAAAAACCCGTTTGCCTTTGCTAATAAAATTTAATTATTGAATTGAACATTTATTAATTCTATTCCAAGCATTTGCATTCAGTACAAACTGAACCTCACTTTTGTGCCGTATAGTTTTGATTTAGGAATCACTCATTTTAACATTACTTATACATATGTATATATTACAAATGCAATGCTCGTTGGATAACTAATTCTATAGTCACAATCGAATGCAGCCAAAATGCCATATCTTTCGAAGATTTTATAATAATTATCTTTAGTAATACCATTCGATTTGTCAGTTTTGCATATCATTTGACGATTTCGCGCTAACTTCACATGTAACGACATGATATTGTACTATGTAAGCACTGTATTATGACACGCAAGAATATAACGACGCTATAACTATTATTTTGTTTTTTGTTCGAATTTCGAGTACTTTCATAAGAAAAACCAGGCTGGTTATTACGGGGGACTGATGAAAATCAGTATACCTACTGGTGGGATGAAAACCATGCCTTCCCATTATAATTACAAGTAGGTACAGGTGTATTACAGGTCTTAGATATATCTATGCTACGCTATAGATGTAACAAGTAGGTATAGGTCTAGTATACCTACTTGTTACATCTAGTGTATGGTAAGTATGAAAATTTACCTGCGACTGTGACAGGCAGATGCAGTGCGTCGGGCAGGGCGGCGTAAGCGCAGGCGTGAGAGAGGGAGTGTGCGCGCGCCCGCCGCCACATAGCGCGCCCCACGCCGTAGCTGTCACCAACCACCGCAACACCCATCTGATCACAAAATATTCAATCATTTAACTAGTTGGATTAAAGAAGATTTAGGCCGTGGCTGCGCTTAAGTGGTCTATGCCAAAAAAATCTTCGGAGATAAAAAGTTGCCGGTCGCGGTGACATTTTCATCGGCAACTTTTTCCGGCCCGCCCGATTAATACTTGAAAAGGAAGAGTCAAAGACAAATCGTTCATTTCGATTAGACTATTTATAGGATCTTTTAGATTGTCAGAAAATGGCAAGTAAAGCTTGAATTCTTATGGAGAACAGGTAAAAAAATTCATGGATACTTTATCTACAAGAACAGTCATTTGCATTTATATGAGTGTGCTCTTGTATACGTTGCAACTGACGAAAAATTTCGGGGCCCCACTTCAATGCAACTATTTCATATAGTCTTCATTACAAAGACTAAATAATTGCGGTTAAAGGTAAAACACACGTGCGGTAAGTGCAGAATGTACCGCGGTGATCAACCGACCTCAACGTTTTACAGTGAATAGACAGATTACTGATAGGTATTCAAATTCGTTCAGCTGTCAGGATTGTATGTGGACGCCGGAAAGTAGACCGAACTGCAATGAAATTTACTATCATTTTACTAACATTACACGTGGGGTGTTTGACTCCGCGTGAATGTCAGACATATTATCCTAATATCCAGCCCATTTATGAAAACATTCTACTGCCGAAAATGCGTCCGTAGTTATTCAGCAGGGTGTCCTTATACGAGTCCCACGCAATATACAAGTGGCTATGTTCTTTGTGTTAAGAGTCACAGTGCAATAATGATTTTAAACTCATTCTATTTGTTGGTTTATGGTGCAATTAGGTTGGCCGTTAGCCTATATTTGGGAGAGCGATTTTACTTCACCCAATTTTGGCTTTCGACAGTTTTTTCATTTTAATTTGATTTTTCTAGCAGTAAGGCCAACCCAGCTAGTGGTCATTCCCGATTTTTTTATTTCTTCTATGATCTGTAACGAGCAAGAGTAATTATAAAAGTAAAGGCTATCGATACTGCAACAGCTTGACTTGAGACTAAAACACACCCTTTATATACTTATCAATGACATCGCGGGATGATCTCTCAATCCAAATTGGATATACGCTCATATGCACCTGCAAGGGGAGGCCACATATAGTAATTGAAGTGACGATTGGGTATAGATTGGAAAGTGTTTGCGGGTTTAAAGCCACGTAGCAGTACGTGCGGGATCATAGGCTAGGTGTATAAGTTATGACAGGGCGGTAGTCTATCGTCAGGGAACGAGATCAATGTGTGTAGTATGTCAACTGTCAACAGAGTGTTACAATGTACCGTTCCTAAGATTATACTGGTTTAAGTTCACTTTGTTGTCTATTACAAACATTGGTGTACGTACTGATAGTCTGACTCAAGACTGTTTGTATAGAGCTAAGCTAAGTTACAACCATGCGGATCAATGGATCCGCCAAGTAAAGCTACACTAGCCTCTGTTAGTTTATGAATGAGTGACGTTCGATGGAGAGTTTTCTTTTTAAAAACCATTACTATGCTAAGAGAGGTATTTCTAATAGTGTTCGTAGTGGCCAGTCTTTCAATTCACAAACAATACTCAAGATACCCTTTGCCATGCCGACGATTTTTATTTTAATATACTTACTAAACTTAATTTTGATTAAATAAATTGAAGTTTACTATATTCTGAGATTATATTATATATTCTAATATACTATATAGTAATATGTTATATATCTTTTAACAAAATAACTTTACTTAACTTAAGGTTAACTAAAAAAAGAATGAACAAAATGGTCTAAAATTTACTTTTCCCTATTATATCATTCCCAATAAAAATAAGTTTTATTATAAGATAACATTGTTCTCGTAACATTAAATTAAATTAGTTTCAAAGTTAACGCAATATAGCCCATTTACGTCTATATTTGTTGCTACGCCACGAAATTATCCGAAATCTATTATAGTACGCCATATCTTGCAGAGTTTCAAGAATTAGCACTTTGTTGTGCTAACAAACTATGAAACACCAACTTTACAAGCTTGTTGCCAGTTCAATGTATTTAGCTTTCGATAATATGAATCTCAACGCAACAGTTTAGTCCGAAGTTCAGGATCTAGTGTACTGTCGGTACTGAGTCGAAGACTTAAGAGTAAGTTATCTGTTTAATTGCTGTCTGAAAATAATAGTGGAACTGCTAAGCTGTACAGAAATTAAATCTCTAATGTACTGTTGAAGCGAGATAGATAATTATGGTAATTCCTATCTGGATCCGCTCGGTGAGGCAAGCTATGGGAAAGCTTATGTTGCATGAGTGATCATTTACCGTTTGAAATAATTTGTATTTCGAATTTTCAGCGTAGATCTATTTTTTACTAGCCAGCTAGGACTCAAAATATAAAAAAATGAATTAAAAATAAAACAAATCCAGGTTTGTCCCCACATTTCTCTTGCTCAAAATGTAGATCGTGTTGCAATGTTTCTATCAAATCGAATTTCCCGTAAAAAGCTCGGGCGTATTTATTTAAATTTGAAATACTGAAATATTGTGCAATGCAAACGGGCAGTCATTTCAAAGTAACAATATAAATAAACATCAAACATTGGCAGGTGCTATTTTAACAATAGCTACCTTAATTCATAAATTTAAATCGAATGAAAACTACGTGGAATTGGTACCAGGCTCAAAGGCTGATAGTCTTTGCTGACTGCTTTGATGTGACAAATACGCCGAAGTTAGACTTGTTGTAAAACATTGACTGCCATTAGAGTAGAGTAATACAATCTGTAATTGGAGTGCTAATTTACAGTAAACATTATCTATAGATATATTACTAAGAATACATCGAAAGTGGTTAGATACCTAGATTACTTTTATGGCTGGTCTCTTTATTACTAGAACAATTAAATATTTTCAAAAGAGTAGCGAATTTTGCTGCGAATGAATAAAATCATACAAATAAAAGGTAAAGGAATTTTACCTTAATTTACTTAACCCGTCATAGTTTATAAAATACCATTTTAACACAAAATGCGATTATTTACCTGAGTCTGAAAGCCGGGGCCATGGGCGGACGCAGGCGGGACGCCCCGCCCGCCGCGCGCCCTCACCGGAGACCCGCCATCACACTACAAATGCCTGTCAACAAATAATTAAACAGTTACTTCATTTACTTCCGTGTGCGCACTAATCGCATTACTACGTCCGAGAACTAATCTAGTAGGTACGATCTTACGTGGGTTTGCTGCCCAGGGAATTTAAAGTAGAATGAGTTTTGTTTTAGACTTTTATCTATACTTATAAAATGCTTTGTCCTGAATGACTGACGGGTCAACGCACAGCCTAAGCTGCTAATCGTAGAGACCTGAAAGTTGAAGGGTGTGTTCTTTTTATGTCGGAAAAGATTTACCGAAATACTACCACTAAGGGGGTGAAAATGGAGGGCAAAGTTTGTATGAAACTCTGTGATTTTTAATTTGAATTCGTATAGAACACGCGGGCGAAGCCTCTGGTGGAAAGCTAGTCCTTTTCGGTTTAATTCATAGAAATAAAAATTTTAAAATATGAAGTACCAGAGCTGGACATCAAGCCGATGATGGATAAAGATAATCTCTTAGCAGTCAGTTATGAGTTCGTGACAAAAAATGGGTGCTTCCAGTTAAAGTACGAACCCACATCATAAATTATGATACCACCCGTGTTATTCCTAAATAGCGAATAACTCTTTGAACGACACAAATATGAAACAAGTTGCTTGTATTTAAAACCACAGCTTTAGCAATAACAAGTTGGATTAAATATTGCCTTAGTACACAATTAGTAACAACTTGTTTACTCTTTCTTTTGCGCAGTTTGTAAACAGTTTCCCCCAGTTAAGTTTTACAAGTCGCGAGGAATAATAAGCCTCTAATGACTGTGTTTTATATCATTTCTTTAATGTAGTTTCATGGTAAAATACAAACTATCGGGAGAATACTTTTAAAAGCAAGAGGTTCGGTAATTTTTTTTCAAAGGATGCTTCAACAAAATCGTAACATTGTCTAAAGATTGCTACTGACAAAAACCTGGCACATGCAAATTGATAAAATGTATTATATCTATCTCCCGGTTTTTCACCTAGTGAAAGAAAAATGTGCATATTCAAAATTCAATTATACTTAAACGGAAATTGAAAATGTCGAGATGAGGGCCGCTGTCGCATCGCGGACCTGCTCCTCTCTACCTAAAGTTTTTGACTTATTATAACTGCCTGCATGACAAGCGAGTCTAACAGATTCAACGACAAGTATGTGGCCTGCAATGTAATTAAACTGAACGACACGACTACATAGATGGTCAATATTTTGACGGGTGAGTATTTGAATTCGTTCGGTACTAATGAAAAACTAAAAAAGTGGCCATTGGATTTATTTTCTTGATTTTACAAAATACTAGCTGTTTCCCGCCGCTCTCCCATATCCTGATGGAACTATTTCGCGCATCAGAATAAAAAATAGCCTATCCAGGTTATAAACTTTGTATGTACCAAATTTCATTCAAATCTATTCGGTAGTTCTTTTGTGAAAGAGTAACAAACATACACACTTACATTCATACATCCACACAAGGTTTCACATTTATAATATAAAGGGAATATAAGACATTTTTATTTCACCAGGTTACACTAGGAACCAAAAATACAAAACAGCCTCGAGGTTTTCTTTTCCAAAACCATTTCAAACTGTAGTTAATTGCTTTAACTACAATTTCTAAAGCCTGCAAACATGCTATGCCTTGTTGAGCTTTTGTCACATTTTCACATTAAATAAAAACTAGAAACAATTTCAACAAAACCGTAGTATTTTATATGAATCTGCAGAACAAAGCTCAAGTTGTACCCACCAGAATTGCACCTAAACTGGCAGAATCACGACTCCTTAATTTTAAATAAAACTCGTAACAAAATATTCCTAAATGAAATAAGACCAAACGTTTGCCAAGAATAAAATACAAAACGCTACTTTCCACAGTGTAGTCGAAAATAAAGCGGCGGGAACATTGAAAGACCTACGATAAAGGCTTACTCGCGATGACACACGTCTGAAGAGGTTTCTTGTAGTACAAAACGCTTTGAATAATGTACAAGTTGCATGCCAAAAACTTAAAATTGTACGAATATGTTTTGTGCTTCGCGTGGAGATTTTCCTCAAAGAATAGTCCCCCGGAGCGCCATTACCCCGCCCAAGGAAGACGCATACGCTTTTAAACTAAACCACGCTTAAATTGCTCGCAAAACAAATTATACTTTTTGAAGAATACACTCGAGGATAGAGCATCGCTACTAATCATGCAGCAGAAAGCAATATAAGAGACAAAATATAAAGTTATGGAGGCGCCTTTAAATTAAGGCCATATTAAATTGTGTTGGTAAAAGACATTGAAAATGTTTTATTTCAAAGAGCTTCACGTCATTAATACTAATTAAGACTGAAACATTATTAAATAACCAAATATATTTTATGAAAAACTACAGCACTATTTAGGGATTTTCCTCAAACTATCAAGAGACGTTTTATCTACGTTTTTCTAGCCAAAGTGACATTGCTGGTTTAACATTAACATAAATCACGAACGGCGTTATCCCTTCCCGGCCATGTTTTTATTTGACCGTCACCTGAGGAATAAAACAATGATTTCTTTTTCTTTTATTTTATCGGCTTGTTGAGCCTACCAAATTCATGTTTTCCTAACTGAATTGTATAGCACATAGATATTATGTTATCGTTACCACTTTGATGGAATGGAGTACAAACATAATTTCTTATTTAATTATTTCTCTTTCATCACTTAATTTACCAAAGCCTACGTCTTCATGTATCATATATACGTGTGTTAACTACGTATGTAGTTGAGATGTTCTACGCGAATAAAAACATTAAAGAAAATGTATGCCATAAAGGCGCCAAATGTTTTTAAACATTTCTGATGTGTATTGTATTTGATGCCTTTTTAACACAGAAAAACCCATAATATAATCAAACTGATCAGGCTAATAATATTTCTATCTAACACTGCTATTAATCAAGTTAAAGTACCTTTAGAAATTATCGTCAGATATTTTACGAACTGACTTCCAATGTTATGGTCATATTTATACCATTTACTGCATGATAACGAGTTCAAAGGATTTTAAAACGGCTATTAAATAAGTCGAGAGAGCAATCATAAATGTGTAAGGTGTAACTTGTCTGTTCCGTAGATATAGGTATAACATTTGCAAGGGTTCAGCGGTTTATTTAATATTCGCCATCGATGTAAAATACGTTATTTTACCTAAGTACACATGCAGGTATGAAGACGGAAACTAAAAATCTTCACCTGCTACGAACTGACCTACTTTTTAAAACACTTTAAGAATATAAATATTTCGTGATAGATAAGAGATAGCGCAACTATCAATTTACTCGTTTTGTCTGTCCTTATTTGTAAACTGCTCAATGAAATCGACCGGAATGGTGAGAAACATTGACGCAGCAATTAACCTTTTGTACTCAGTAGGTAATGGAAGCTAATACATTTGCTAAACCAACTAAAACCTGTCAAACACACAGCCAATTGATTCTGAATACATTTACCCTCAAATTTTGGTGGGCAAATGTTGGATGTTCGATATATCTTACTAAATTTTATGTCTGCGAGTATAGTGGACAAGTTTAATTGGTTCCCGGCAGCGAGCGATCAATCATAGCAGTGGCGGGTCATGTCGTCGAGCCAAGAGCGGCTGCCATGATATGTGGACGCTCATAGGCTATATTCCTCAACATTTTCACCAATAAATATTCCCAACGCTTTGAGTCTCTCAAAACAAAAAAAAACAAGAGTTCATAACCACGCAACATTCATCGAAGACTTTACAAACACGGCCTTTGAACTACCTAACTAATTGAATAAATAGCAGTGGTTATGACAACAAAAATTATTCGCAAATAGGACTTCAAAGTAAAATGTTGTAAAAGTAAATACATAAAGGAATAGAACGTTTATAATAATATAAACATAATAAAGGTTTTTTGTAACAGTCACAGCTTTGTAAATTAAGCAAAGAGATCATTCCCATATTTTCTTTAAACATAAATAACCTATTCAAGAATAAAATTGTAAATGTTTTAATATTAATAAAAAAATCTAATTGCCCATAAATACTGGCTTCTAATGAAACACTGAGATTTGTATAATAAAATAAAATATCGTTTAAATATGAGTGAAACCACATAAATCCCTAGTGCACCTTCATTAAAATCAGAACATTAATTAAAACAAAAACATGATTCATCGCTGTCTTAGTTAACTCTGCTTATGAATAATTGAGATCTAAAATAGTTCTTTGGAGTAATCAATTACGAAACAAAATTAAACAATAGGTACCTTTATTGTTTTTGACAGATTAATACCAGCTTAATATGCAAAAAGACTTTTCTAATGTTATTGAAAAAACAAGTTAAAAAAGTAGAAAACCTTAACTTGTTTTTTTAAAGGTAGGTGCCTGAAATATTGAACACAAATGTGTCAAGTATGACTTACTTCTTGTTGCAAAATATAACTGTGTCCTATTTTCCTAAACTATACTTTATGTCACCTACTAACACTCCAAAGTATCAAGTCGCTTGGGACTGTATGGTAACATGGCAACCGGTTTTGCTTATATTCCTTCCATGTTATCATGATAAACTCATCATAACTCTTCATGGTATAGATCAGGGTCTCCAAACATTAAAAAAACTATAAAAATAGAAAAATACTAATATAATGAGGTTTTATTCTAACATTGTTTTCATATATATATAGGTATATATAAATAGTTAATATTAACAATATAAATAACACTTGGTGTGAACCAAGGCACAGTGAGAGAGCAGATAGTTTTTTTAGACCATAACTAGTGGCAAAAGAGGTGAACATACGCACGACCATGGTTTATGTCCCTCGGTTTATATACTGGTCTAATTATTATCATAGTTAATGCATCGTAACTATTATTAACAATGTTGTAGTAACGTCTACTATACTAGCCTAAAAGCTCATAAAATTATAAAAATAAAACAAAATAATAGATAAATAAAACTAATACTATTTGATAAAAAAAAAAACAAGAATTGAATACTTTAATTTGTCCATATAATTATTTTGTACCTATAATTATTCTTACTTACTAAGAAAGAGTAAAAAGTAGGCATATCAAAAGTTCATGTCTATTAATGCTACTTAAAAATATTCAAGGACAACCCTAATTTGCGTATTCAGAACTTACTACATTCGTACATTCTCCTTTAGATCTTAAGTCTTTTGTATAACTAAATTAATGTTAATTATTTAAAGTAGTGAAATTATACAAGTTTATTTTCAGAAGAATATTATCTTCTTATAAAATCTTTGGTAATTGTAAAGATCACCAGAGAGATAGATATACAGGGGTAGTACAGTCGCACAAATATAATTTGTAAACTTGACAAACTTTGGTTGTGGTGTGCCCACTTTGTAATTTACGAGTTTAGTATAACGACATTGTCTCAAATTGCTTCGTAATTTGTAATCATTTTAGGGGTCTAGGAGAAAGTATTAAAATTACGATGAAGATTTAGATTTTGTTCTAGATCTTGAGATTAGACAAGCTTTCGTCTTAAATTTTTGTTTGTTCGCGACTGTAAAAAATATTTTGTCAAAAGTGTGTACTTATGAATCATCGTTTTAGCATATAATATACAAACATGGCAGCTACGATGCAATATGTAGAAGCATTCCTCGAAAACACGTTCTAGATTGGTAGCGAACTGGAATATAATTCTGTATTCCGTTCTCTGAATTTTGATTTCGTCTCACTGCTTCAATCAACCTTCTCCGATATACTATTTACAATAAATAAACATTTTATTTATAATTAGCAGGTACAAAACAGTACCAATTACCTTTAAAACATATGACAGAAACTATTTTCACGTAAAACAATATGACGTTCAAATAAATGTAACAAAGGTAAAATTGGGCAAAATTGTTTTCGTTAACTGGTGTCGGGAACCGCGGAATGTTTTCCATTATCCCAAGATAAACGAGATGGAACATGTTGACACATATAATCTTATACAAGACGAGTATAATATTACATGTGTCAGCTAATAATTCCCTGGCCTGCCCGAACACAAGTTGGCATAACGGTTCTCCAAACATAAATAAAACAAATCCCACTTTGACAAAACGTTAAAATATTGTTCAGTTGGTGATCAATGTGTTACGAGCAACTTGTGTAGTTTGGTTACTATGAATAATCGGTCCGTATACGATCGTATCATGGGGGCCGTCCAAGTAAACTGCATGACTGACCCTTAACAATTACACGTAGGCTTCCCCTCAGTTTTCTTATGATAAAAATTGTACTTACATACATTTAAAAATATAGAATTGTACAAGCATTGCATTATGATAAGATTTATTTACTCTTGTAAGGTAAGCTTTTGTGATATTTTGAATGGCATATAATGTCTTATTTTTTTACACACAGTTGGTATAAAATACCGTGTTTACTTTCTATTTATTTTTCTTTTTCAACATAAATAAGGATATCAATTATATTACATCTCGGCGCGGCCCGGCCCTGTTTGTTATATTGCCCGCCTAAAAGCAGGAAAGTATTCCTACTGCCCGGTGCAAGTAATAATTTCAAGATATTTCTAAGTTCGATTTTTTAATGGACCACGAACCATTGTGAATAATTAAAACAAAATATAATTTCAAATAAACCACTACTTAATTCCATAACTTCGTTTTAAAATGTGTCAAAAGTAAAGGCTCCTTTGGCACTTAAAAAAAAGTTGGGGCTGTGTAAAAATATTTTTCATAAAACGTCGCGAAACTTGACACTTTACGCCTCCTTTTATATACGGTGCTCGTAATTCTTGTTTGTATGTGTGTGTGTGCGCGTGAAACTTACGTATGAGGAACAGCGACGTACGGTAAAGGTGCGGCGCAGCGGCGCAGCGCGGTCTAGGCGCGGGTTTACGACGTATTGTCGCGAACACAACACAAATCTTCCCGAGGGCGTAGTGTTTCCCACCTCGGGCTCGCGCCTCGCGAACCGTCCGCCTCCCCATTATCATTCAGCCCCAAAAAGCTTTTAAAACATTCTTAATTTTATTGGACTTCAGAAATTCAGAATTTGTAATTACTGAAAAAACAGATTCTATGTACCAACACGTTCGGGGATATTTATGTTCATGAATTTTCTTGTTTCTACTTGTGTTGCCATTTCTATACTAGAAAAAAAACATTGCAAACTGTTGCTAGTTTCTAGTTTGTACTGTGGTCACTAACTTTGTTATCAAATTCCACAAAGTAGGATTTCCTGTTACTAACTGCTGTTTTAAGTCCTTAAGTGAGTTAGTTGTAGCTAGTCTATTTCATCACAAACACTCCAAAATTAAATTGGAAATGGAACGTGACAGCGGAAGGCGCGGGCAACAATACGGGCAAGTTGTACGCCTAGTCCCCGTTGTATGGAACATTAACCGGACCAGGCGTCAGGATCCTAAAAGAGTTTAGACAAGCCATAGTTATGACACGAATAACTGATGGATGTCGTCCTCCCTCCTCATCACTTGATTAACATTCAGAGTAGCTCGCGACTCGCAGCTCAGCATTCTTGTAACAATACCCGAGCACAAAATAAAAGCTTTGCACGTTCACTCGCTGAAAGGCGGACTTCCCCAACTTACGTCATTCCAGTTTCCCGTAGTTGTAGAACTTTATTGAAAACAAAACACTGGTACCTATTGTCAATTGTAAAGGCTCTACTCACACATACTTTAAAACATTTAAAAGTGGGTTTATCAGATGTTAGAACGAAGTTGGAGTGAAATCACATTTATTGCATGAAAGCCACGTCCTTGTGGAGACTCGTAACGTCGGGGACGCATCAAGTTGTTTCAAGACACTAAGTTATCTTGCATTCTGAAGGAAAATACGAGGCGGAAAACTGAATGTCGGTCGGCTACACATAGGTAAGAAAAAAGGCTTTCTTTTTTAATAAAACCCCTGAGGTGGAAATACAAAAACATGTTTAAAATACACTGGCTGTGAGCCACAAGATTGGCGAGATTCCCTCACGCTCGTTAATTTTAGTTAGGTATTTAATTTGTACTGTACATTTTGCCCCAAGCATTTAACCTATGACGTAGAATCATAAAATTCGTTATTGCCTATTCCCTTCCCTTTATTGTTCGCGCGTTTAGAGTTGCCATTGTCACCCGAAAGCTTATTAGCCACCATTACTTTCCTCTGTCGGCGCATTTATATTTTAATTAAAGGACGTTCTCAAAAAACTGAGCAACAAAATGTTTATTTACATTAAATATTTTATTTAATATTGGGATTGCACAATTAACCTTTTACAATTCATTAAATTTATACTAATATCTGAATTCGGCGTTTGTCGGGTTTGGTTCGAAAAACAACAGTTTTTTCGCCGACGTACAAAGGACACGACGTGGTTTTTTGATCACACCCACATTAAACATAGCCCATGTCAGGTTTGGATAGTGTAGTATTTCAGTGGTGAAAAACACCCTTCACGATCATAAAAACTTCATACTATCCAGTTGACTACTTCTCTAGTCTTTCTATTTTATTCAATGTTTATGTGTGTAAGTACCAATAGGCATGTAGAGTGACATTGATAATTAAACGACAAAAGATGGACATAATAAGAATTGAAGTAGTACTGTCTCAAAAATTGTTTTGAGAAGAGGACTTATTCATTATTTAAACAGTAGAAACCTGAATCATTTGTATGATATAATATCACTTCTATAATTTAATGATCGTTAGATTTACTTCTTCCTGTTTGAGTAAAGTCTTATCTACTTATCTACATTATTCCAATTCCAAATGAATGCCTTGGTATCTGATTTTTGAGAAATGTGATGAGAAGTAACATACAGATAAACAAACAACATTCAAATCCCACCATCAAGAGATTCTTTGCATCTTTTTATTACGGAACCCTACACCTATAAATACAACAGTCGTTTAGAAGGCACCTATCTGAAATAAAAATGCAAATTAGAGTAAGACGAATTGGGTTAGCTAAGACTTTTGTATTTCTTTTTCCTTGTAAATTAAAATAATGTGAGGTATACAGAGATACCTACACGTCCGAAGCACAATGGCTGTTCTTGTTGTAATATTTAGTGCTAGACCGGCTACAATTCCCTGTAGTCTAGCTTAATCTGGTGTGTTCTTGATATCTCGTACACATGTTCTTTGTTGCACTCTGCGATATATATATTCTGTTATGTTTCTTTAAACAGTTTCAAGTTATTGGTTTAAAAAAATATTCTTTTTACTTCTTTGTAGTTGTAGACAGATTTTGACGTGATTCCTTTATACTTTATTTTATTACGACATTGTAGAAAAAAAATGATTCCTTATGAGAGTGCAATGCTGATTGAAGATAGGATAATTTACAGTATAGGAAAAAAAAAAGAAACCCGAAATATCTACCTAAATTCGCAGTGAGGTAATTTTGCCAACAAGGTAACTTTTAAACACAGTGTAGGAAAACCTAGTCCCTTGGGTCAC
Source organism: Pyrrhia umbra (assembly GCA_963891755.1). Lineage (NCBI taxonomy): Eukaryota > Metazoa > Arthropoda > Insecta > Lepidoptera > Noctuidae > Pyrrhia > Pyrrhia umbra. The sequence goes on along the minus strand of OY982922.1, from coordinate 8,804,077 downwards.
TGCAATGCTAAGTTGACGGTGATAGCAGCGTGGAGAGTAGAATAGCGTTGAATTTCAACCTATCAACTGCTCTCATCAACTAAGTACCAAGTAGCCGCTTAGTAGCAAGCATAAAACACTATTAAAGCTAGCGCAGGTTGCTAGCAGCCGACCAAATAGACGTAATAAGATGACGTCACTAAACATGTCCCACCTTTAGGGCACTTGCATTCTCTTTACAATACATAGTGCACGTAAGCAGTGATAGGTTAACATTAAACGGAATTGGAAGGCATGAATTATTATGAATTATTCTTATTTTCTTTAAGGAAAGTAACTTCTCAATAATTACTGTTACTTATTGCAAATTCATAAATTAAATTTGCTTTTAACTTACGTTTCCGTACAGATCCATACAATACCAAATCAGAATATCATATTACCTATTCCTTCTTAGAATTCATTGTAAACAGACGTTTGGAAGTGAGGATAAGTTGAAGATAAAATATACAATTATGTAAAACAAGTTAAGTAATATCAAATGTGTTACTATAGTCTCAGAAAATCGGCCAAGAGTGTAGGTAGGTACCTATACTAACCCACACCTTAATTAAAGTTTCGTACCCAGTCATTTATTATCAGTCAGTGCGTGTCGGAACATGCACTGTGTAGGGTATCGTAGCGTGTTCTAAATAGCAATAAGTGTTCCACTTTACCTCAAATTATCAAACTAAATAAAATCTAGTACTGTATCATTGTGAAATGTAAACAATACTTAAAGCTATGCTCAAACTTATTGCTTATTAGCTCAAAGTTTTGTTAACATCGTCTACACTAAAGAACCGGTCAAGTGCGTGTCGCGCCACGCGCAATAGGGTTTGTGTTTGTAGGAGGTTTCAGTTGGTCACCTATAACTCTGTAACCGGTTAAGCCTACTTGGCCGTGATAGTTTTTTGGAATTCGTTATATATGCTCTTCTGTGGTTTTTTTTTTCACATATCTAGCTAAAGACACTCAAAAGTTAGAGGAAAACGCTTGTATCGCAAATGGATCCCTTAATCGAAAAATGGTCTTCACACACCTACAATATTTTGAAAAGACCTCTATAACGATATCCCATATGAGAAAAAAATATTTATTCCCTATTAACGTGTATGGGAGGTACCTACCTACCGTAAATACATTTTTTTTAAATATTATTTTACCAATTATATATATGATCAATATGCATATCAAATCCAAATTTCAGCTTTCTAGTATTAAGAACCTCTGAGCTATGCTGCTGACAGACAAACAGACAGACATGGCGAAACTATAAGGGTTCCTTGTCGACTACGCACCCCAAAAAGCGAGCTACCAATCTGCAGGTAAGAAACACAAATACGTATTTAGGACAGAAGTAAACATATTTTGCTTTTCACACAATAGGAATGGAAACAAAAGGTGTGCTGCCACACATGCATACTGAGTAGGTAAGTTCGAGCATTCTTTCAAAAGCAGATATTCCTTGTATACGTACGTTGGTATTTCAAGACTAGGGTCGTCAAAGTTAAGCAAAAATAAAACTCATTTAACGAACACTACAGCTCCGGACTGAGTTCAAACGCGCGTCTTTACTTTTGTACATATAAGTTTATTACACACACATATAGTTACGCTTTCAGAATTAGAGGAAAGCGTTAGAGCGCTTGTTTTAATTAGCAACCGCTCTCCAGTCTCAAGTGTGTGCATAGCACAACTTTGTCCGTGAGTATGGAACGTTTCAATTACTGGCATGTTATGGTTGACCATTATTATTGTGTATTCGGTGCCTAAAATTTAGTGTACTAACACCGTCAGTGTTGGTTTTATTATTAAGTCTTACTCTGTATAGATCAACCACCCATACGCGCATTGACAAAAGCAAGCCAAGTGTACGCAATATGCCAACAAATGTATCAATTCTAGTTCCCGACGTCTTTATTTCTTGCTTCAGCTCGATATAACTAACATTTAAACATAAACCGCGCAACCGACATACTAAATAGAGAATAGGTATGGTTCTGAACAAAGCTATTACTAATGTAAATAAGCTTTTTCGTTTTTAATCATATGCGTAAAGTTGTGAACGTATGTAGGTACGAAGAGCATCTGAATCCTCTGAGGTGGAATAAAACCCTTATCAGATGAAACTTGTGAAATACGTGTATATAAATTACTGCAGATTTTATAAAAAATATGTTGGCTTAATTTTCTGCATTTGCTTTGGTCAGATATCTGATATTTAAATTACAATTATTTTTTCGGGAAAACTTTTTGTATTCAGTAGTGTAAACAAAATAGAGCATTTAATTAAAGCAGATGCAATCAAATTATGATATGAATGTCGTACTTATGTAGATGTGTCGAAATAATGTCACACAACCACATTTTAAGCGCACTCACATCAATTTCAATAAATCAGGTAAATATCTGATCGTGATCGGTAATATTTTGTAAATCGAGCTATGTTATCTGAATACTAGGTATGTATGTTATTATAAATAGGTAAAAGATTCTTCTGTATGTTGAATCTACAAAACTGCTCAGAGCTCAGCCCACTTCCGATAAAAGTTCTTTCTTGATTAAAAAACCTACATACCCCAACTCGGTTTTCGTGGATTAGGCACAAAAAATCAAGTATTCAGTCTTTTATTAGAGCGCGTATTCTTTGAAGTATTCGTAACAAAATAGGTCGTAATATAAGCCGTTATTGTGGTCTGTGGGCGTAAGCAAAATAATTTATCTAGGTGCCTCACTCACCAGGATCAAAAGACCAAACTTTTAGACATAATAATACCAACACACATTGTAACCTAAATACAGAACCATTAGGTATGAGAAACAGTTTAAAAATGTGTTGCTGCATTTCCTTTACCCACAAAATAAAAACAAACGAGAGCGACAATTTAACCTTTGTCTACGGAATATATGAAGCTCATAGTAAAATGGCTATAAAAAAATCGCATAGATCATCCACGAGTGACCGCTCACTCCCTCCCCCCACCCGCCACGTCCGGCGACAAGGGAAGGCCTTACAAATCTCATTACCAACGTAACCACATACCAAATGCAACGCGAGTAGCTATCGACAAATGCTGGATCAATTTGATTAATTAGTAATGTAATTGAAACGGCATCATGTGATGATAGGATATTTTGTGATGATTTCAGACAATTCCAGTTAGGACGGCTAATTTTACATGTGAGTGCTTGCAGCGAGTATTGTACTTAGAATGAAGTCCTGAGTTCAAAAAGTATTGTTGATTTGAGCAGAAAGTGGGGGAAGGTACTATAGATAAACCTCTACGTCTACGTGAACTGTTGTAAAAATAAGCGTAATGTTATGTTAATAAACTTAGATTTTATTAATTTCATTACAAAACAAATACGAATACAATATGACATTCTTGAATTCAATTAGGTTCAATTCAAATTTAAAAAACACTACGATTTTTGCCTCGTATGGTACGGCTAAGGCAATAACTGAAATATAAAATGAACTAGTTTCTGTAGGGATATTCGAATGAAGCTGTAGAATCGAGGGTAAGTATGCTTCGAAGGATTTTGTGGATTATCTCCACAAAGCTGTCCACGAAATATTAAACTTTCAAGGGGACTTTTTAGGGGACATCTCTTAACGACATTAATAGATAATGGAAACTGGTACACTCCAACTGCTACGTATCTACATAAAAATACAGTATTTATCTATCCTCGCTCAGCAATAAAAGGAGCCAAGCCGTTTCTATTCACAGCTACATCTAGGTTAAATTATACCGGCGCTATAAATGTTAGCCTGTGGATTTTCGCAATTATGGAAGAGCGAATTTTTTAGTGTCCTACGTAATGAGAGAGGTGCAAAAACTCTAACGCCGCTTTTGTGTTACACATCTATTAAAATGGGAGTACTAATAGTGAATGCTTCTCCTGGGGCTCAGTACACGATTAATGTGTGTCGCCCACATGTAAATCTCTGCAAGCACACCAAATAAATGTTTTGTAAAATGTTTGCCCCCGACGGAATACAACACCTGATAAATGATAGCTACGGGCGTTTTATGAATATATGAAATGATAAAATGTTGCCAACGTCATTCGCCGAGACATGCTTTGCTGAAAATACATATCAACTACACCACCTACAAAACTCATACAGTCATACTGTTTTCTATATTTGGACGCTAATAAATTCAAACCAAGAGCGCTTACACTCTATTTCTGAAGTTTAAAATGAAACAGCAGCGTTAGCACATGTATTACTTCTTCTTCTAGTATTACTTCATAGTAAACCTATTCAGTAAACAAGGCTCGCAGCTAAATAACAGCCGTGCAAATCGATAGGTTAGCAAGGTTAAGCTGCGCTACCCGCGGTCAGTCTACGGATGGGTGACCGTTTTCATAACGTAGCGAGACCGATCCGTGCCTCGGAAAACACGAAAAGCTAAACCTCACTAAGAGAGTGAGGGAGAAGAGAGTGTACCTGTGTCTGCGGAAGCGCACTATAATATCTCCTAGGTACCTAGCCAATCTTCGTTAGATAGGCCGCCGTGACCAAAATCGGTCTGGAGATTATTATTATTATTATTCACTAAACTCTGCAATATATTTAGTATGACACTCACTTACCATATTGTTGCACCGTAATGATAGTAAGGATGTAGTTTGCCATTTCACTTCCCACGCATGTTCGAAAGGTCAATTAAAGTACATAAATAGGTCGCCATGGCATTCATAGGTAATGGGCCAAACTTATCACTATTTACGTAGGTATCACGTGACCTTGTGACAGCGGCTTCATTAGCTATTTATCCATCTATTGTAGCTATGTATTATTATACTTCAACTTGCATTAAAAATTCTCGACTAAAAGAAGCTCTTTTCACTTTTTAAAGTGTTCGCACTTTGCAGTGCGTCAAAAACAAGCATCCCAAGCGCTTATAAAAAAGGCAGAAAGAAGGTCACACTGACAAAAAGTTTCCAAGCCCCTAATTTTGACGCACAAAGACATATTTAATGAACGTGAGAATTTTAATTAAATCACAGAGAACACGGCCGTCGTCATTAAGGACATGTTTACTCAAGACATTAGATTCCTGCATTAATGACAATTTACTCTAATAGATGCTCGGGATAAACAAAGTAGTAGGTAAAATTACACAGCGTTTGTTTAAAGGATTCGCATAAATAACAGAGTATAATACGCGTAAAATTGTGGGAATTGTTAGTAGGGATATACTTTGCTTACGGATAATATATTTTACAACAGGTAATTTACTTTGAATCTAACTTAACGCTACTTTACTAAGCAGGGCTTTCGCCTGTGAGGAACATATAAATGTAGATTGCTTAAACACTATAGGTACTTGCAAAACCTACTATTGTAAGTAACAACCTGTAATGGACTGTAACAGTATTTTTCTGTAAAAATAAGCCAACATAAAAATGGCGCGAGAAATTTCATAGATAAAAACAGCATCTACAATGTACAACTCCAACATTATCAGCAAGAATATTTTGCTAGACGTTTTAAATTTGTTCGTTCAAGAAATTAAGCGAAACATTGAGAAATCAGATGGCTGTCTAGTCTCTTTGTTATAACGTGAAAATTAATAAGCATATTTCACGACAGTTGTTAAAGTACAAAGAACTCAAAGGTCAATGTATTGTTATTACTTTCTTTTTATTGTATTCAAGTAAAAAGAAATCTTTCGCTAATAAACTTTATTGATTAGGTATAATTTACTCACTCGCCCGGTTTTGAATAATTAATATTTTTTTTTAAACTTAATCTTAAATTTCTTCGAGAGGCACTATATCTATCGATGGGAAGTTATATATCAGGACTTATATTAGACTCATATAATGCGACTTTTGATATACGTTGGTATATATTTCAAATCATGTTTTTTTTATCAATTTTCTGTTCTATTAATAGATTTTTTTTGTACCAACTTCTGAGTTAACCAACCCCAATAAAACTTTTCCTTTAAAACTTTAGTAACCCTTTGTAACCTCGCTAGGAGTAGACTTTTAAAAAACCCTCATAAATAAGATTTTTTTACATGAAAAATAACTTTTTTATACCAGATACTCAAAAATACGTCATATCCTGAATAGTCACCTGATCAGAGCATATCAGACGTATATTTTAGAGTCCACCTTACTGACTTATATTTTCACTAGATTCACCACCATCGGAGAAGTATCGGTTAATCTTGTATGCCAAATAGTTTCATATATAAATCACATTCCAATTATTCATCTGATAGATAGAAATCTGGCAGATTATTCCTATTCAGAAATATATATCCCTATGATGGTCTTCATTGCGCAGCCGCAATCAACAATTTAAAAGGACGTTGATTAATCTATACATAAAAAATGCTTTGTCCTGAATGTCTGAAGAATCAACGCACAGCCTAGACCGCTGATAGTAGATACCGGGACCTTGGAGGGTGTGTTCTTTGTATAACGTAGGCCGATAAGGAAGGGTTTTCCGAAATTCTACTCCTAATGGTGTGAAAAAATGGGCCTAAGTTTGAATGAAACTCTGTCATTTTTAATTTGAATTCGTATAGCCCACGCGGGCGAAGCCGCTGGCAGAAAGCTAGTCTAAGACTATAAATATCATCGAAATCCTATAACTACGCAACTGCGAATAAGATATTTGATATTTGGTGCGAAAGGATATTTTGCATCCTCCCCGATAGAGTTCCCCCCATGTCTAGATATCCAGGCCCATAGCTCCATACAATTGGTTATTTGACTGTATTTTTTTTATTACAAATACATAACTAACTAACGAAAAGATTAACAACAGTGAAAATACGAATGTATTATCTTAAAAAACGGCCTAGTTATAAGCATTTAAAAATTCATTGCTAGAAAAAGAGAGCACGATGCAATTATGACGTCATTATGTCAAAACGCTATATAACTCGACATTTCCTAGAACAAATTATGTTTCGCGTGACAAGGATAGAGAATTCCCCTTCCAAAAACTTTGAACGCATGGATGTTATTTATTTTAACATTGATTTAATTTATTTTTCGACACTTTGTTTTGTTTCTATGGGATCTTCTTAATAAAATAGCATTTTAGTACATTTTAGTTGGTGGTCAAATACCTAATTGTATGATTGTTATACTGTACAGTGTATAATTCAGACACTATGGCTGATGCATCTACACATAACTTTACCCTCCAAGAAAACTGGCTATATACCCAGTCCCTATATACGCGGAAGCCTGGCCTGATTTTGTATACAACCTCAAGGGACCTACATGACTTAATAAAATAAAAGGTCGCTTATACATATTATAAATATATTACAGCTTTGCCGGGCTTGAAGTTGCCGCATGTGAAATTCCATTAGGATCCATTACTTTAGCCGGGGTGAGCTTAAACAACAAACAGACAGGCTATCGGAGACAGGCTGTGTTAGATGGCGTAGCATGACATCACATAACTTTAATACTTCGTAACTTTAATAAATTATATGTGTTTATATTTTTGCGTAACTATATACATATATATATTATACTAGCTGTTTCCAGCGGTTTCAGCCGCATCCCGAGGGAACTACTTAGCGCACCCAGGTAAAAAGTAGCCTATGTTGTTCCTCAGGGTCTATTCTATCTCTGTACCAAATTTCATTTATATCGGTCCAGTAGTTTTGGCGTGAAAGCGTAACAGACAGACAGACAGAGTTACTTTCGCATTTATAATATTAGTAAGGATGGGTAGGTAAGTGTGTTAGCGTTGGGTAACATACAAAATCTTAAAAGTCCTACGGAAACAATTAATATCAAGTTCAGGTTAAGGATCAGTATATAACAATATTGGAAACTGAACCCAACATAGTAGGTACGGAAAGGGCAAAAGAAAGTGACCTTTGACGATTTTTATTTTTCTTCAAATCAGGTATGATTTAACCTCCGTAGTTCTCTTATCCTTGAAATGTTGTCATCCGGTCACGCGACATTAATTAAATAATAAAATTAAAACTCTACTTTTAATACATTTTGTGAGTCGTTTGCAACCTTGAAAGACTAACCAGCAACGTCTTGATTCTGAAACCTTTTATAAGGTTAACAAAACGCCGTCTAGTATAGCAGTAAATAATAGGAACTCAAATGTCAGCAAACATTTTCGAAAAAAAATGTCGAGGCGTAACTAACACGCACAATAAAAATAGTGCTTTTAAAACGTTGCGGTAAAGTTCGTTGTGTATAGAAGTGTAATTGCCTTCTGTTTAACCTACTTACCTTCAATACGGTGCCTTCGTCACATTTTCAGCGAATCATAAATTCGTCGCAGCCTACGTTCTAATTAAGGCGAAGCAAAAACTAAAGTGAATTAAATTCCCGTCTACGTGAAGAATGAAATGGCCAAAAATAAATTTAGCTAACAATTCAAGGCAATGAGTAGCGACAAGTCCAAGAAGGCGGCGAAAGGGCGGACGACGCATAAGTCACTGTCACAACCCGCGGCCACCGACACTTTTTTGTTCACCAGCGCGGTTTGTGCTAGCAACAATGATTAAATATGTGTACAAAGCTGCCTTTGAGTCGTAATGACCAGCGGTAATCCGGAGACGCAGGGTTAAGATGCAGCAAAGAACTCTAAACGAGTACGAGTTACAGAATGTTTTGACAGTTTATCATCCCACGCAAGTCGTTCAACTTAAAGAAGGGAGGTTAAACTCGTGTTGCTGCTGTTTACGCCCTTATAACATGTATACTACTTAGTACGAAATTTAGATTTTTGCTCTATAAACCATTTTAGAATAAAAATAATATCTAGGCTGAGATTCTAATATATTATATAAATAGTAATCATTTTAAACCTATTTTAAGAAACACTTTACTTTCCCCAAAAATATTCAGGAATTATGTAAGGACGACAACGGTCATCGTAATTCATTCGCCGGCCAGATCCTCATACAAAAACGGGTTTTGGCACTTGAGCCAAAATAACGCATTTAACATTTATTCCGTAAGTCTCTCCTTTATTCCGCATAATATAAAAGAAAAGAATACCTGCAATGCGTGATGCATTACTTACATTGTTATTCACCCCACCGAATAAGATAAATGAACTTGCGTCCAACTTCCCACTCTCGCAGGCACGTTGCGAGAGAAATAATCCTTTCTATTTTAAATAGTTTACATTATTATACTTACCTACATAATATTTTTTATGAAATATGATCCTGAGAGTCTTAAACAAGCATAATTAAATGAGGTACATTAATAAGGTAGGGTTGTAGGTCTCCGCAATCCCGGCTCCCGGAGAGAACTTAAGTAGAGATTGTCCGGTATAATAAATTGATGCCCGTGCCAAAAGGACAATGGCCAGTTTTGTCGCTTACCAAGCGTCAGTCGATGATAAATTATTACAGTCGTTAATAAATCTTTACGTAAAACTCTACTAATAGAACCTGCGTTAAAATAACACGTTATTTTATGGATACCTATAAAATGAGCTGGCATCAAACTATAGTTCACTAATCACTGAGTAACTAGCGGTTTATTTCAAAAGCAATAAATTGCGCAGTTAACAATGCAATGCACACATACGTCAGTAGATGAGCAAACTACAGATAGATTGAACAAATTGGACTTCACAGTTTCTAATTAGAATCAAAATGAAAGAATATAACTAAGTCCAAGTAGGTAACAGTCTTTTTTGTCTGAAATAGACCTAAATCTATTCTTCTGTAATACTTTGAATGAGTAAGTTCGCGTGTTTTTAACTCATCTCGCATAAACGTCTGAACGGGTTTAGATGAAATATGACAAGCATATACATAGTTTATAATATATAGCTTAGCATATAACTAGTTCAATTTATATCGTAGTAGTAGTTAAGACGAAGTACACTATTTATTGAATGGCCATTGTTTCAGAAAATAGCTTAACTCAATCCAAACCGTCTATAAATGCGGAAGTGCGTTGGATTATTAAACTTTCACGGAAAAACGGCTGAAGCGATTTGGATGAAATTTGGGCACCGAGAGACGGTTATAGGCTACTTTTTATCTGAGTGTTTAATATATGATAATGGAGGAATGTTCTAATTCGCTTGCGAACTCTGCTTGCGCGATATAGGTCACTTAGCGTCGTTGTCATGTAGCGTGGTAGTTGTCGCTACAGGATTAATTAATTGTCCCTGGACTAAATGAAGAAAATTAGTCCAGGAACCATTTTACTGATGAAGACGAGGGAAGAAGCTCATAATTCAATCAATTAGTTTTTAGGGTTCCGTAGTCAAAGATGAACCAGACTGTCTATCTGTCCGCGTGTCTGTGGCATAGCTCAGAGGTTCTTAGCACTAGAAAGCTGAAATTTAGTTTAGCATATTGACCACGCAGACAAAGTGGTAAAATAAAATATTGAAATATATTTTTTTAGGGTGCCTGCCCTACCTACTCGTAAAGTGGGATTAAATATTTTTTTCGTATATCGCATTGTGTATACGTATTTACATACCCCAGTATCGTTTCGTTAGACAGGTCTTTCTAAAATGAAGGTGTGTGTAAATCATTTTCAAATTACAGAACTCGGACTATCCGAGTTATAGTAGACCAAGTAAAACCTAGTACGAAACCCTATTGCGCGTAGCCCGACACGCACTTGGCCGGTTTTTTAATAAATTACAGTTATGAAACGGTCATTAAGTAGTAACTTTAATTAATTTAATTGGTAGGTATATTTTCTGCCTTATACGATCGTTAATAATTTAGATACCTATTATCCAAATGAGAGCTGAAGGTTTGATTCTAATGTCAATAGAATGTTTTCACTCAGATATATTTTGAATAAAATTTTACGATAGTGTGATACGAACGTTCACAGTGGTAAAGAAACAATTGCTCTTGCAGTTACAAATAAATATTTGTTTGTGCAAACAGACTAACAAACTAAAAAATATATATTTTGTGGTTTCTTCAATTTTATCTATACATATCAATCTTATAAATGACATTGTTGAGCTGTAAAAATGTTCCAGCGCTTTATTCATGAACAAATGTCATTTTGTTGAAACTTGAAACTATTAATAAGCAAAATTACGAGCACTTCGTTTAATTACAAGTAATTAATGATTCACAAAAAATACTTTATATCAAGCCTAGACTCTATGTTTTCGTAATTATTTAATTAACCTCATACAACATCACAGCTATAGTATAAATTTACATTATATTCCAACTTGTTTAAACTATTTTTTTATCTTCTACTAAAAAAAAGGAACCTATTTACGAAAATAGGCATAAACAACACCTGAAATCGCTATAGCAGCGCATAGTACCACCACGGTTTATCTTAAAAGGCCTTTTAAACTCTATGAAATAATGAATTTACGAGGTAAAGACCTAGAGTAACTTAAATTGATAATATGAATACATTCATTGAATATTGGTAAAAATTAGGACACTGCTGCCTATCCCTTTCGCGTGGTCAACTTTCATGACAATTACAGTCAGGAAGTCTGCAGTCTAATTGCCAATAGATGTATACAATACATTACCATACTAGACTATGTTTTCAGTTAAGACACAAGGCAGAGTTATAAGTTTTGCAGAACTAGAGACATTTGTACATCATTTTGAGGAGTGTCATTTCTAGTAACATAGATCAACGACTCATCATCATCTGCCTAGCCTTCTCCCAACTATGTTGGGGTCGACTTCCAGTCTAAACCGGATGCAGCTGAGTGCCAGTGTTTTACATGGAACGACTGCCTATCTGACCTCCACAACCCAATTACCGGGTAACACGGCACCCGGTAATTACTAAGGTAAGACTGGTTATCAGACTTTCTAGTTTCTGACTACCCGTAACGACTGTCAAAGATCGACAAATGACAACCGGGACCAACAGCTTGATGTGCATTCCGAGGCACGGAGGAGTCTCGCTATGACATAGATGCTCACCCATCCACGGACCGACAGTGCCAAGCGCAGCTTAACCTTTGGTCGGTCGACCCGTGCGACTGTTACTTAGCCACGAGCTCCTCCTCTTACATAGGTCAACGACTTATACACCTAAATCAAATTAAATTAACAAGCCTACTCTACAAATATTAATTCAGATTTTCTTCAAAATGGGCAGATTTTTCAATATCTTCGTATTTGAATAGCAACAAAATAGCTATCTATCTATATCTGTCAAAGAAGGAAAATGAAGCAACTGAGAGTAATGTGTATTCCATTCTTCATTATATTTCTTAGCATAGGGAAAGTAAATAAAAAATAATCCAGAAGAGGGCTATTCCCATTGGGTACAGTATTATCTTACGATCGATCAATTGATGGAGGCAGTAATCGTTGTTACACTTTGCCTCCTATTTATCACTTCTTAGTTCTTTCAATTTTAATGTATCTAATTCTCTTTCGATTCACTATGCTCATTCTTATTCTTCTTAGAAGGCAAACTAATATTTCATCACATTTCACTTATTATAATTATTACTATTTAAAAACCGACAGTCCTGCTACAAGACGTAATATCGAAATGATATAAATATTAACACACTTAATTGATATACAAGTAGATATCGACTCTATCTATATGTTATAAAGTAAATTTTAAAAAATTTAAGCACTAAAATAATAGTCTACGTCTTCTACAAATAAATGACTACTAGGTAAAAAATCACATCCACAAAATTAACTTCAAGTATGTACTTTCTCAAATAAATCCATCGAAAAGAAACATCGCTTCCATTACGAAAAAGTTGACAAATAACAGTCATAGAGATACGAAAAGTTCGATTCCACGGGGACTAAAATTTCTATTAAAGAAAGTGCAGCCTTCCGAGCTACATGAAACATACACAAATGTAATTTAACATAACAAAGTTCACCTGTTTTAATGTTAATATTAATCACTTGGGCTGTCACTGTTAAGTAGCAATAATCATGCAATCACGCGCGTGTGAACATTACGCGTTCGCGATTCTCAGCTGAAGCTGACGGGACCGAGCCGACGACTGGGGCCGATGTACGCGCCGTAGCCGCGGGAAGCCAACTGTCGTAGCTACGTGCTACGGACTACGCGCTGCATTCCTCTAGAGTTCGCGCAGTCGCAACTCTTGCAACCATCATTGCTTCGTATGCTATTCATTTGAGAAAAATATTCAGATAACAATTAGGTAACTGAAACAATTAACGATTTCGGATACATTTTGAGAATGCTATCAACATTTTTATTAATTAAGTAGGTAAGACAATAGAGATAGTAGGTAAAGGTGTTTAGTTTTAGAGGATACCTATTTTAAGAGGATTCAATGATACAAAATGTTGAAAATAAAATCCCTCCAATAACATATTATGTGAAAGCAAACTAAAAACATATTAGATCTAATAACTGAACACAAAGTTCTTGCAAAATTCCTTAAATCATAGCTTCTATCACGTTTAACGTTGTCCAGTTCCTTTTTTTTTTTTTTTTTCCTTCCTTTATTTTAGTATAGTACGAGTTTTAATCGCATTGGTTTAATTCAAGTAAAACTCGCTTTTTCTTAATTCGATGCAAACTTGAAACTATTAGGTTACCTTGAAGCTAATGAGTATTTTGCTTTATTTAGATACTAGGTAGTATGTAATTAACAAAACTACTCTTGCTACTACACTCGAGAGCAATGAATCCGGGACACTTAAAGAATCCTAAAAATCTCGGAAACTAAAAATGCTAGGGTAATGCAATAAATTGTATTTAATAGACAATGTAATACTCCTTAAATGAAGGTATTAAAACTTCTTAGTTATTGTAAAGTTATATCATAAAAAAACAAATTTGAAAAAGGGCCATTTTCGAAGATGGAACTACGAAATTACAGCATTTGGTTTTGCTTTTGTTTGTAATCTGTCATTTATGTGGGTACATAAACCATGTTGATAGTGCTCTATATTCATTATTCAAGCTGAAATTATGTCGCTTATGCCTGAAGAATGCACCAGAATACTTACAATGCTGGAAACCGGCCGGAGTCAGCGCGATACAGCCAGGACTGTCGGTGTGTCGCTGTCAACAGTACAAAGAGTTCTCCGACGTTACGAAGAAACTGGTTCTAACCTACGCAGACCAGGAACGGGCAGAACCAGGTGTACCACAGCACGAGAAGACCGATACTTGGTGAACACCATGCTTCGAAATCGCTTTCTCACAGGAACTGAACTCACAAATCAGTTTCGACGCCTCGGAGGAAGTAACCCAAGTGCATGGACAGTAAGACGTCGGCTTGCTGAATCTAACTTAAAACCCCTTAGACCTGCAAACGGCCCTAAACTGGAGCGTGGGCATCGTATTTCAAGACTAAGATATGCCCAGAGCCACGTAAATTGGAGTATTGAAGATTGGTCAAAAGTTATGTTCTCCGACGAATCAAAATGTATGCTCTACAAGCACGATGGAAGACACAGAGTGTATCGAAGACCAGGGGAATCATTCAAGCAAGCATGCATCGAAGACAAAGTAGCCTACGGTGGTGGGTCTGTACTTGTGTGGGCCGGAATTTCTTCTGAAAGTCGCACAGAGCTGGTGATCATAGAAAACGGCTCTTAACTAGCGAAAGATATGTACAAGAAATCCTCAATGATCACGTTGGTCCATTTATGGTCAATTTAGGTGAGGATGCTATATTTATTAATAATAATAATAATAATATATTTATTTCCATATAAAAGTACACATTACAAACAAAACACTATGCACTAATATAGGTACACAAAATTTTGTTGAACACTGGTACTCAAGGTAAGATTTAACTTGAGTTTTGAGTACCAGGGCCCTCGCAATACAAATGATTCAATGATATTAGATACAGTTTGTGTGAGTTTGCATGAAAAGGTCTAAAATGGTATGATCCTAGGCAAATAAGATTTAACGAAGATTATATATTCTATATTATAATTAAGGTGAAGTGCATGCATTTTGGTGGCTTACGGATGCTAGCTTTGTGTGTGTTTGTGTGTGTGTGTGTGTGTGTGTGTGTGTGTGTGTGTGTGCGTGTGTGTGTGTGTTGCGGGAGAGTGGCACTGGCGAGTGTAAAGTGTAACGTGTGGGTGATGTGTCGTTTCTAGAGTGAATGTGTGGGTATGAGTGACGTACGAATAATGAATAACATAAATCCTATTATAGTATTGTTAATTTTAGTAGGTCTTCAGTTTCAGCATAGGTTTTAGTTAAGAGCCATTGAGATACCTTCCTTTTGCATACAGATCTAGACAGTGGATAAATGTTGCAGTGTTCGTTTAGGATGTTATATAGATGTCCGCTGATTACATTATGGTGCCGTGCAGCCAGGGAGCTCCTAAAAGCCGGAGTATGACATACCTTATGTGACCGACGTTTTTTGATAACGTTTGCGTCATATTCCAAAGAAATGTGCTTTCTGGCAATTGTTGCAAGCACAAAAAGCTGTCTCACAGTAAGAATTTGACAGTTATCATAGAGTTGAGAAGTCGGGTACCTAAAAGGTTTGAAAGTCATTACTTTGAGTACAGCTCTTTGTGCCCGCTCCAGGGCCAATAAATAATTTATACATGACAATGCCCGACCTCATACAGGTAGGATTGTGAATGACTACCTTCAAGAGATGAACATTACTCGTATGGAGTGGCCAGCGCGCAGCCCGGATATCAACCCGATCGAGCATGCTTGGGACGAGCTAGGCAGATGCGTAAAACAACGAAACCCTCCCCCAATCACGCTTCGTGAGCTCAAAATTGCTCTCACAGAGGAATGGGAGAATATTCCCCAAAATCGTATAAGGAACTTGGTGTACAGCATGCCAAACCGCGTAAACGCAGTAATGAAAGCACGAGGAGGCAATACGAAGTATTAAAATTCAAGAAAATCGTAATAAAGTTCAAAAATTTCATGTTTCCTATTTTTGTTTTAAGGAGAGATCAGCAGTTTTTTTCTTTATGTAATTTTGTGTTAATAATATGGTGACTCATATTTTTTTACTTTCATTTAAGGAGTATTACATTGTCTATTAAATACAATTTATTGCATTAACCTATCATTTTTAGTTTCCGAGATTTTTAACATTCTTTAAGTGACCCGGATTCATCGCTCTCGAGTGTAGTTTTCAAGAAAAAAGAAGAAAAGATGTAAATAATAGAAGTCAGCTATATAGATCCGAAAATAAATTAGTAGGTCGAAGGTAGCACAAACTAACTAACGTTGGTAACAAAAAAATCGACTACATATCTTTAAAAAATCGTAGCATTCAAAGACATCTAAAATACTATGTGAAAAACGAATGTATTCTATTCAAAAATCGCTTACATTAAACGTTACCCACGTTTACATTACTGGGTTCGTACTAGTACCACAGCATTTAATGAATAATGAAAAGAACAGGTAGGACGATTTTGGAACTTCCGTGGGGGTGACATCAACCTGACCTATAATAATATTATGCTTTCATTAACTTGAGCTATTCCTCTATCTTGACCTTTTGGTACCACGGAAGATGTATGTGAATTACGTACACCTACTTTATTATTTACAAAGATGAAACAAAAATAAGGTGAAATATTATTATATTGGCTCGTTTAACAAAAAACCGTCATAAATTTGCATTGAGCCAGCGCAGCGTGGAGATCAATGCTCAAGTTTTCAACGTGTTAGAAGAGGCCTATTATTATTATGTATTATTATTCCAAGTAAGGGTAAAAAAAAGTAAAATATAAAAGTAGATACTTATGGGGGTCGTCACAGGCTTAAATCTAGTAAGCGCGAATCCTTAATCTTCTTTAATTCGGAACATTTATAAACATTATGCACAAAAGAAAAAGAAGGTAAGTATTAAGGCCATGCATAGGTATTTTTCCCGCCCACACTCTGACCACAAAATGAATGCCTAAAAAGGGTTGTCAAGCTCGAATTGTCACTAAAATAATATACTTAGGTACCCACAGCCATGAGCTATGTCATCCCTTGTGCTAAGTGTCGTCTGAAGTCGCTTAGATAAGAACCAACTGTTATCGAGTATAGGTACAGCTTGGCAAAAAAGAGTAGAAATTAATAGGGGCGCCACTTTACCGTTCGTGTGGCAACCCGCTGCGACCGTATAGCGTACAATCCTATCGTCTTGATACTAAGCTGTATTTCTATAATTAATTAAAATCAGTAAGTATTCTAAAATGTAATAACAAGTATTCACGTCATGTAACTGAATACAAATTACTTATAAGCACTAATAATGTAAGCACTCCTGTGTTTACAATTTTTTTTGGGTATAAAAAAAGGCGTATGAATATAGCGTTATTATATTTGATTTCAATAAATCTTCCTCTAAATATTCCACGCCCGCCACATCCATGTCTTGGCTAGAGCTAGCCATAAACTCATCTGAGTCACACTCAGATTCAAAGGCACTGCGCTATCATGTTGGAGATTGATTCCTAACGTTTTATGTCCAAGTACGAGCCCTCTCATAAATTCATACTCCTTTTCTATTTTGTTATGCACATGCTGGCATGAATTCTTTTGAACTCCTACTCGGTTATAGATTGAAATTCACGTTCGGTGCTTCCTATGAAGATAAAAAAATTGATTAAACCTCTATCAATATTAAACGTAAAAGTTTACGGTACCTATCTATTTTTATTTTGTGGTTTTTAAATGCTAGTTATAACAAGTATTATATTATCTTGTGATCACACTCATAGATAAAGTTATGTAGAAATCGAATTTACATATTGCAGAGTATCAAGGCTCAAGCCACTCAAGTATCAATATTAATCTAGTCGCGCTATACCAAAGTGTCAAAGACAAAACGTAAACATAACCTATATGCTCGATGTTTATTGTTCAAAATTTCACTTATTTCGTATTCAAGCAATTCAAAACAAAATAAAGATCATAAATTAACACTTGATACAACTAAATACAACAAAACAAACTCTTACATACCTGTCATAATGGCGGTACTTTGGTAAATATCATCGAGATCGGAAAGAAGAGTTTTAGCCTGAACAACCCTCGACTTTGCGAGGGTTAAAGAGCTAGGGCTGACTTCAAAAAAAAACAGATGATAGTTTGCATTCGGGCGTGCGGACCACACTTTGGAGCCGACACGACACTGAACCCGAATCAGATTTATTCTCCGAAGTACGTATCACGATACAACCTTGAATACAGAGTTTTTTTTTTTATAACTAATAATTGAGACTACTAGCAATGTTCGAAAATCTCGACACCGCGATGTAGAAATCGTTAAAAAATGCACAACGCCATCTAGTGAACAAATTACAAACAAATTTTATATGAACTTATAAGCTAATGGTGTGTGGTTGAACATAGCCTCATGTTTGACCAGATGTCGCATATAAACCTTATTAATTGTTTCCTTGCTAGTACTCTGAATGGTTTTAATTATTATAACGTAGTTTTATTGGGGGGTGGGAAACTCGCGTCCGTAGGAAATACCTTTTATAACCCTACACGTGCCTCCCGGGTGGTGCTAAACGAGTTTCAACGCCGAGTATCGGGCGGCGGATATGATAACCCGACCCCTGGCTTGCCAGGCGGCCTCAGTAGCCGTGAGGACCAAATTACCTCTAAAAGACTGGTGCGGAAAGGAAGGGGATACTACCGCAACTATTTTCCCAAGAAAATTATGGTGTTATACGATCAAGATAGAGATTTGTTGGGCCATCCGGCTAACACCCGGCGCCAGGCTGGGTCCGGGCCTCCTGGTGGGAAATGTGCGACCGGCCACAAGGCAGTTTTACAGCAGGCCCCTTGTGGAAAATGGACTACTGCTGCACATGATATGCCCATTAACAAGAACGTGGCCAAAATACCAAAACATCGCTCGTTAACTTTAGCGACTTGGAATGTTCGTGGACTTTCTAGGACTGGAAATGCAGAGGTAGTAGATAAAGAGATGGACAGGTGTCAGATCGACTTACTGGGTATGACGGAGACGCATATTAAAGAGACTGGGCACTATTGGACTTCGTCGGGGAAAATGGTCATTGTATCAGGCAATCTGCAGAACTCTTACACTGGAGTAGCCGCTTTTATCTCGAAAAGCTTGGTAGATAAAGTCATCGGGTACAATTGCGTGAATGACAGAATCTTGACGATAAAATTGGGAGCTCATCCAAACCCAATCCACATAATAACAGTGTATGCACCTACGTCTGTTTCAAGTGAAGAGGAGATATCGGAGTTTTACGGTATACTAGATAGAACGGTCCAAGGCATTCCCAAGAAAGAACCAATGGTCATCATCGGTGACTTTAACGCCAAAATAGGCAAAACTGACAATGACCACCACTTGAGGAATGTCGTTGGAAAATTTGGTCTAGGCGTGAGAAACGATCGTGGCGAGAGGCTTTTAGATTTCTGTGCAGGAAATAGTCTGGCGGTAATGAATACGTGGTTTCAACAACATCCTAGACGCCTATACACATGGACTTCTCCTAATGGTCTACATAGGAACCAAATAGACTACATTATCGTTAGCCAGAGATGGAGGTCTTCAATTGGCACCGTCAAGACACGTCCTGGTGCGGACTGCGGTAGCGACCATCAGCTCTTAGCAGCTAAATTGAGGATCCGCTTGAAATCTACACCAGCGATGAAAGCAAACAAACCCATCCACTTAAACAGACTGGCACAGAATGCATATATAGAGGAAGTCTCACCAAAACTCCAGGCATTAGAAATAGACCCCTTTGAAGCACCTGAGGCATCATGGGTGAAGCTTAAGTCCACAATAAAAGATGTGGCCAAACAGGCAGCCGATAGTTTTAAAACTGTATCCCCTAGAGCTGAATGGATAAGTGCGGAGACATGGTGCATGATGGAGCAGAGAAAAGCCCTTAAAGTAGGTGGCCTAAAATCAGAGGCAGATCGAATCCAGTACGCTAAAGCACATCGGACCGCTCAGAGGCTGTGTAGAAAAGATAGAGAGTCTTTTATCAACAAGATATGCACGGAAATAGAAAATTGTTATGATTCGGCAAACACTTGGGATATGTTTCAGAAGGTCAGGATCCTTGCGAAAGAATTCAAACCTAAGCATTGGACTATTGAGGACGAAGCAGGAGTGCCGATAACAGACAAAAGTGCAATCTTGGAGAGATGGAGGAATTATTGTCAGCAACTATACAGCGACGCCAGTTCAGAAACAACTGATGTGGTAAGGATAGACTTCACCCACAGAGAACCGGACATCCTTCGACAGGAGATAGAAAATGCTGTCAATAAATTAAAACCAAAAGCTTGTGGCAGCGATGGGGTTACCGCTCAAATGCTCCAGAATATGGGAAGTGAAGGAATCAAGACCATGCACACTATATGCCAAAAAGTATGGAGAACAGGCCAGTGGCCAGAAGACTGGTCCGAATCCACCGTGATCCCTCTACATAAGAAGGGTTCAACACGTAAATGCGAGAATTACCGCACCATCTCACTCATTTCCCACGCCAGCAAAATCCTCTTGCGGGTATTAAATAATAGGCTGGAATCTTACATCAGTAGGCAAATAGGTCGGGAACAAGCGGGGTTTGTAAGAGGCAAAGGCACGAGAGAACAGATCCTGAATGTTAGGCAATTAATCGAAAAATGTAGAGAGCACAACATCTGCGCGTGCCTATGTTTCATTGACTATGCCAAAGCCTTCGACTGCATAAACTGGAGTAAAATGTTCAGAGTCATGAGCGAGATGGGTGTACCTGACCATTTAACTTTTCTTGTGCAGAACCTGTATCTGACCTGCAAGTCAAAAGTGAGGATAGAAGAGTCTTTATCACACCCCTTCTACCCAGAGCGAGGAGTGCGTCAAGGATGCATTCTGTCACCGCAACTGTTCAATCTCATCGGTGAACATATAATGAGAAGGGTCTTGGACGATTGGGAGGGAGGCATCCGCGTAGGGGGTTATTTAGTCAATAACCTACGCTTTGCAGATGATACCACCATAATAGGTGCCTCGGAAGCTGAACTGGCAGAACTCCTTAGCAGGATAAGTGTTGCTAGCCAAGAATACGGTCTACTCATCAATAGAGGGAAAACCAAGTTGATGTTTGTAGACAGAGCGGGCACTATACAGAGAACCAACGAGCTGTGCGACCTCGATGTAGTGCACAAATTTGTGTATTTAGGATCGCAAATCAGTGATGATGGTGACTGCGAGCAAGAAGTGGTGAGGAGATCGCAAATGGCGAAATCTGCGGTCAAGCGACTCGAGAAGGTATGGCGGAATAGAGGTATCAACCGCAAAACCAAGATAAAACTCATGCGGACCCTTATCTTCTCGATATTCCTTTATGCGGCTGAAACCTGGACATTGAAAGCCCGTGTGCGCTCGAGGATTGACGCATTCGAAATGTGGTGCTGGCGCAAGATGCTCCGTATATCGTGGACAGAACGCCGGACAAATGAGTCAATCCTCAAAGAATTGCACATAAAGAAGCGCCTTTCTACAATCTGCCGGGAGAGAGTCCTTAAGTTTTTCGGACACACCGTCAGGAGGGAACCAGAGAGTCTAGAAAGACTCTTAATCACTGGCGCGGTTGAGGGGAAAAGGAGCAGAGGACGCTCGCCGACGAGATGGACGGATACAACTCAGGAAGCCACCGGGACCACCCTGCAGTCAGCCGTCCAGTTGGCGCAGGATCGGGTGGCCTGGAAAACGATGGTGGCGAGACACCATAATCACGTCCCTCAGTCATGAGGAAACGATCAAGAAGAAGAAGAGAAGTTTTATTGCCGTTTTCATGGTCGAAATAGAAAATAAGTAACTCGCAAACTTTGTTTACATCAAACGACATTATTTGCAAGGGGCTGCCAGCAATAAAAAAAATTAGTTCCGTTTCTAGACTTTTTTGCCAAGCTGTAACTATGGAATAGCAGGAACAGAAGTAGCTACTGATGATTATTTCATTGAACTTGAAAGTAAGTAATATTCAGATTATATTATGATGACCTATGTCGTCAACGATTCGTTAAAATACAGTCTAACAGCAGACCTGTACCTACCTACCTAATTAGGTAATAGCAAACCTAGTAAGCAAATAGCTAACCTATGTATTCCAAGAGTATAGTCCTACAAGTAATACAAAATAATTATAAATTTACGGTTTATTGTTTAGTTAATTCCAAAAGTAAAATATTTAGGTTAATCTCTATCAATCCCTCAGATTTTTCCCTACTCAAACTTCGGAGATAAGGGGGGGCGGTCTTTTTTCGCAGATTTCATTAATTATAATAATAAATAATCCGAAAATTAAAAGACAAACAAGAAAACAAAACAAAATTAGAATGTGCAAATCAAGACCTTTCATGACACCCCACATGTTATAGCCCTAGTTATAACTATACTTTAAAATTTAAACCCCCCACTTCCCCCCACTTTTTTATTAAAAGCAATATGATTTTCAACTTTTTTCATTTGCAATACGCATGGCTAGTGCTTTATAACTGTTCCTTTCAAGCCGATAGCATTAGTAGGTAGTTCCTGAAATAATCGTCTCTGATGTAAATAAACTCCAGGATTAATAATCCGAACCCATTTTTGTTGGTTGTCATGTCAACATTATTCTTATAATGTTTTTTTAAGGATTTACTATTCATATTCTACATTATAAACAATGTATAAAGCGGTACCTATACCTACCACGGACCACGGTCTTCCCCCGATGAAATAATAGGTACCTAAGCAGAAACCTACTTTGTCTATCGTGCGTGTCCATCCAAAGGTTGTCTGGTAGATATAAAGTGCAATATATACACCTAGACCTCCGACCCACATACACAACCAGGCATCTTGTGTCGGTGGGTCAGCTGGTAGGTAAGTACCTAGGTACGTCCTATTTATTACCATTACTTACTTTTCTGTTTGATGTTTGAAAAACGTAGATACATTTAACCAGGAATATCATAGAATAATGATATTCCTGGTTAAATGTATCTACGTTTCAGGGAACGAGGATGAAACTGCGGGAGGAATGCTAGTTTTTGTAGATACCTACCTAGTGTTTATTTACAACACTGAAAGTTCATAAATACTTTTGGAATTAGTCAACAAATACTGATAAACGTAGCTTTGTGTGCGTAATACTCGAATTTTAAACGAGCGATTTACTTGTTTTATTCTCAAAATCGCATGATTGTTTTTCTATATAGGTAATTAAAAAAGTGTTACAAGGGCTTTAGAAATTGTCGCGAATGGCGCTCTGACACATTTTTAGTCTATACGCTCCGCCAATGCTCCGCATCTGATCTGTCACTGTCATCCGGTGACACATTCATGGCATTGACAACTGACATTTTTGTGTATCTCTTTCACACCCATGTTTCTTTCCTTGTGTTGTTGTTTCCTTGTTTGTCATGTCAAACTTCAAACAAATTGTCTTGTCAGTTGTCAGTTTGTCCTTTGTCAACTTAGTTCTACTCATTGTGTTGCCGGTACTTCACAAAGATAAACACTGTTTCGTACTCCCTTATTTCAATTTATTTTATTATAACCATTTAATAATGAAACCAAAATCTGGCCTAACGAGATTTCATAATTGTTTTATTCTCCGTGATAGTAAAATTATTAAGGAAGACTTATGGATACGAGATGGCAAAATTGAGAATCCTGAACAGGTATTTTATGTGGAGCAACTACAAGCAGACGTAACTGTAAACTGCGAAGGACTGCTGATTGCGCCAGGGTTCATTGACATACAGATCAATGGTAAGTTCATACAATGTATAATAATATTTATGATAAGCTTACTGGTTAAGGATTATTTATTAGCAGTTTATAATAAATCAGGTCACTAAGACAAAAACATTTTCCATTATATATCCAAAATTTCCCTATATTATTTAAGTGTTTATACTACTATTTACTTGATCTACTTATTCATAAGGGATTCTATTATTAAAAAAATACAATTAGGTACATATTTTGAAACCTCAACTAAGTTATTTGTAAATTAAATCTAAAGATCATTAGCAGCATCACAAAGGCACATAAGTTTTATTTATTTATTCCGCTACAATATTTTATAGGTGGTTGGGGTGTGGACTTTTCATATGACTCAGAAAATGTTAAAGAAGGCATTAAAAAGGTATCAAAGGAGCTTCTTACTCATGGAGTGACCTCATTCTGTCCTACAATGGTCACATCTGATGTGGAAAAATATAAAAAAATCCTGCCTCTTATAAAAAAGACTGATGGTGGTAAACACGGAGCCACTGTTCTTGGAGTGCATTTAGAGGGGCCATTTATCAGTTTGGCTAAAAAAGGTGCTCATATGGAGGAATATATTAGGACACCTGAAAAGGTTTGTAAAATACCATCAACTGTTTTAATATTTAAGAATTTAACAATATTTTTTCAATTTAAAAAGCCAACTGAACATAAAATAAAGCCATAAAAAATATACTGTGTAAGTAACAAAGGCATTGTCATTGGTAAATAGGTACATAAAAAAATCATGTCAGACTGAAGTTATACAATGCTGCTGTATTCACTTATCTGTGTGCAGTTATCATTGACCTACTTTTTGTAACTTGTAAATAACTATTATGTACATGAACCTTATATGTGTTAATAAACTTTTATCAAATGCTGGAGATATAATAACTATGTTTTCAATTGCCATTGTTTATATTAGTACTTTTCAAAGTAAAATGATTGTTTCTCAGTAAAGCTATTAATAATAATATTATGATGTAGTTATGAGTACCTAAATACAGGTCTTTACTATCTAATAGGAAATAAAACCTCAAGTAATATTTTGTGACCACAACAAATAACTTACTGACATTACCAAAAACCTATAATGGTTTTACTATTTATATTAATTAATATTGCTAAATAAACATATAACATTACTAGTAATTATATAATGATTATTTCTTTAATAATTTCCAGGGTATAAAGACTATAGAAGAAGTTTATGGATCATTAGATAATGTTGTTATAGTCACTCTCGCCCCAGAGCTGCCAGGTGCTACTGAGGCAATCAAGGAGCTGACAGAAGTGGGCATCAAAGTAGCATTAGGGCATTCCACTGCTAGTCTGGCTCAGGGGGAAAAAGCAGTTGAATGTGGAGCTAATCTTATCACACATTTGTTTAATGCTATGCTCCCTGTAAGTATAATCAACAATTTTTTATTTGTATACTTTTAATGCTAGGCACTATTTCTTCTAAAATAATAATAAAAAATAAAACTGTCATTCTAAGTATCACAGTTTAGAATTCAGCTGCAATTTTTCTTTACAAACTTAAGTATGCTGCCTTTACTGCATTATATTTTTCATTCCGAAGTTCGGTGAGCGAGTCCAACTTGCAATTATAAGGTTTTTTATTCATTTAACCCTTATTAGAATTCATAGAAGTGTTATGATTATAAAGACAGTTTGAAGTTCTGTGAAAGGCAGACTGACATATTGACTGCATAGGTTTAAAAATTACCATTATACACTTAAATAGTTACATACCTACACTTTTTTTTTTTTTTCAAAGTTTCATCATCGCGATCCCGGGCTAGTTGGCTTGTTGGCGTCCAAAACGCAAAAACAAGTTTTCTACGGCATTATATCGGACGGTATTCATACCCATCCAGCAGCTTTACGAATCGCAAGCAGAACGAACCCTGAAGGTAAGTAATAAGTACCGTACGGACAACCCTAACTTAATGTTATAAATACATAAGTGAGTTTGTTTGTTACGCTTTCACGGTAAAATGGCTGAAACGATTAGTATGGAGATAGAAGGGACTCTGGATACGATTATAAGCTACTGTTTTTAGATACGTTAAGTAGATCTCTCAGGACACAGGTGAAACCGTGGGAAGCAGCTAGTAAAAATGCGTTAAAAACACATGGCTAAATCAGAACTGTAATCTCAAATTTGAGATCACCTCCCCCCCCCCCCCTAAAAACGCCGAATACGATACTCATACCGATTTTAATCAGAAAGTCGATTCTGCCATCTAGGAATGGTATAAAATCACTAATTCGTTATCAGTACGGATGAA
Organism: Pyrrhia umbra; assembly: GCA_963891755.1. Classification (NCBI taxonomy): domain Eukaryota; kingdom Metazoa; phylum Arthropoda; class Insecta; order Lepidoptera; family Noctuidae; genus Pyrrhia; species Pyrrhia umbra. The sequence goes on along the minus strand of OY982922.1, from coordinate 8,778,064 downwards.
TCCGTTTTTAGGGTTTTAGGAACGCAACGTCGCCGTGCAGATGAAAACGGTGCTGGGTGCTTGGTGACGAGGTTTTCACTGCACGGCGACGATAAGTGTAAACATAATTTTCTTTTTTGAAATATGGATAGAGAGAACAATTTTTTTTTTTTTGCCAATTTGCTACTATCAGAAAATTATTAATTGCAATAGTCACCAACCATTAATTTTATTTTGTTAATTCAGGCGCATTCTAATACAATAACGACGCATTGCCTAAACAAGGCAAGATATATATAATGATAAAATATTTTATACAATACATACCTAGACTATCTCCTATGTAATATTACTGCCCGAATTATATAAATTTAGCTGGGAATTAGCAATTATATTTTTTCATTTCTCTAGGTTTAGTTCTAGTTAGTGACGCAGTAGCTTCTCAGGGTCTCGCTGATGGAAACTACCACATAGGCCCGCAGCATGTGACGGTAGAGAGTGGTCGTGCCTACGTCACGGGCACTAAAGTCCTCTGTGGCAGTACTACTGCACTGGATGCATGTGTTGCAACATTTAAAAAATCTTTAGGTGAGTTCAAAACTATACTAACTAGTTCATCCGACTAGGGCTGCCATTCGTCCGGATTTCCCCGGATTTGTCCTAGTTAAGAGGGCGTCCGGGGTGCATCCGGGGTTTTCAAAAAGCGTCCGAAGAAAACCAGGACACTTTTTACCTCATATCTGATCCCGATTGATTGAAAGTTAAGCAATAAATTAAAACGTGTCCGGGGAAAAAATCAAACTCATTCAAAATGTCCGGGGTTTTTATAGTTTTAGTCCAGGGTCGACGATTTGGGTGATGGCAGCCCTACATCCGACTAACCAGTTTCCAACAAACCTAGATTGTTATCAATAATAATCATCCCTTAAGTTTCTAAAAATGACCAGTTATCTTATCTTTTACCACAAGGCTACAATTTTTTCAACATATTTTGAGGTTTAGGTACAAGTAGGTATATACCAACCGATAGCAAAGATGTTAAGGGATTGTAATTTATAATTTGCCTGCAAGGTTGAAATGTTGAGGAAATATCCTTTACATAGTTTTACACAAAATACAGACGAGTATACAACAACAACAGTCCGGACGCCCGATGAGGCGTCTGGGGAAAAACGACACCTATATCGTTGCGATAGGTTTTTCAAAAATATTGTGGGAACTGATACAAAATATGGTTTTGACATTTGGAAAAACTCAGGGATGAAGACGCAAGGTCATGAGATGTCTGCCAGAACGGTTCCTACGTTCATTATTGACTGATGATAAAATATTTATTGAAAAAATCTAGAATTCTACCGACATACTCTTCGTCTATGTTGTCCATATGTCGATATTTGTATTGTTTAACAAATTCAGAACCTAACTAAACCAATACCTACTGTAAAATCTCATGACGTCGAAATTCTCCTTTACAGAATGCTCTTTGGAATACGCCTTAGAAGCAGCTTCCCTCCATCCAGCTAAAGCTTTAGGTATTGATAACAGAAAAGGAAAGCTGAATTTCGGGTATGATGCAGACTTTGTTATTCTTCATCCAGATAAAATCAAAATCGAGTCTACTTGGATCGCTGGTGAATGTGTTTATAAATGTGAAAAAATGTGATTAATGTGATAATTAGTAGTAAGGGTCTGACCAGTTATTTGAAATTTTAATTTTATTATTTACTTTACAAAACATTTATGTAAATAAATCATTGTTACCAATTTTATGTAAAAGTTATCAACAAAATTAACTATGTGAAACTTGTTTCCATAAATTTATTTAATCAAAATCAGGCTTTTATTTTTATGAATGGGTACCTTCCTTTTAAGTACCTAATTATGAAAAAATAACGCACACAGACCTCGTAGACTTATTTTCCTTTAATACACATCATAACCTTTCCTCGTGATTCTCCTAATTCTTGCTACACTCCTAATACACATCGCCATTTCACTTCAACACTCATGTCTCCCATTCCAGCATTATATGTTTACCTATTACAGTTCCTCTAAATTTCCATGCAAAATCTGGTTTTACACATGCCTTTTATTTTTTGGGCAGTATGTTCTTTGGAATGACTGACCTGACTTATAGTTTATTTTGGTGAATCTTCTGAAATATGCGGTTGGTTTTTCGACGCTGTTCGCTTTCTCACACGAATTTCATAATTACTAGCCGTATAAAATTCAATATTTACCTACATTAAGAGGCTATAATATATCTATTTCATTATTTAGCATAATAATTTTAAGCTTGTAAATTATACAATTTAAATGACAGTCGGTGATGAGGGTAATCTAAATAAAAAGAATTACCCATTTATATACACTGCAAGCTAAGCGCAAATTTCGTCAATGATTTCCTCCCGAGCGAAAACTCGTATGACGCTTAAGGTAGTTTTATTATGAAGCCTAGTGAACGTCAGCTGCAGTTAGGTTAGTGGGATAAGCAGCGGGGTCTCCCAAGTATGTAGAAAAATAATATTTATTTTTCAGTCATTTCCTCCCGAATCAAATGTGTGTCAAAACATAGTTAAACCAATATCTTAAAGAAAAAAATCGTCAGCTGACTGCAGGGTGGTGGATTATACGTCAGCTGGACGCTGGTCATGCGAACATGTAAGAAATATTAATAAATTCATCAGTTAATTTCCTCTCATTTAAAACATTAACCAGGTGATAGCTTATATGCTATTACTAGCTTCTGCCAGCGACTTCGTCCGCGTGGAATAGTGGTGCTCCGCTCCTATTGGTCTTAGCGTGATGATATAGCTTTCCTCGATAAATGGACTATCTAACACTGAAAGAATTATTTAAATCGGACCAGCGGTTCCTGAGATTAGCGCGTTTAAACAAAATGACAACATTTCCCTTCACTGCTCTGCTCCTATTGATTGTAGCGTGATGAAAAGTATACTATAACCATCTCAGGAGTATGACAAATAATTGAACCAAGTTTTGTTAAAATCCGTCGAGTAGTTTTTGTTTCTATAGAGTTTATACAGACAGACAGACGGACAGACAGACAAAAAATTTACTGATTGCATTTTTGGCATCAGTATCGATCCCTAATCACCCCCTGATAGTTATTTTGGAAATATATTTCATGTACAGAATTGACCTCTCTACAGATTTATTATAAGTATAGATGAATAAATAAAATCGTCAGCTAGTCATATCGCTGAGGAAATATCATCAGCTGATGGTCTGAAAGTTGTATACAGGTGCCATACGGAAGCATCTATCGCCTATTTAAACGCTCCATCTCACGAGATTTCTCTTTTCAGTACTTAAAGGATCATAATTAGCAATCCGCTTATGAATTTGCATCACGCGTGAACGGCTGGACCGATTTGGATGAAATTTAGTACGGAGATAGAGGGGAACCTGTTCACTTTTTATCGTGCGTGGTGTAGTTCCGTCAGGACGCAGGTGAACCCGGGGGACAGACAGCTAGTCTTTCATAATTTTCTCTCATTCTGCTTACATGTCTATTATAATCATAGATTTAGTATTTCACTACCGTTTAATATATCTATGATTATAATCCACACCTACATATACTTTTCGTACCCTTCCATTTAGTTTCTTGCGAATACGCCACATTTATCATCTTGTTTTGTGTCAATCAGAATGGACGGTCAACACCCATATTTTGCATCGAAATAGTTATAGAATGTTGCTACTAACTGTTATTTATAATTGCTATCTAAGTTTTTTTTTAATAAACCAGTTTTGAAGGTGACTGGCCATTCTGACAGGATGGCTGGTCTCCTATCCAGCGCGAATAGTTGCTACATTGCTACCTACATATATACTTTTGGACCTCAAAGCTTTTAAGGAGAAAAGTTATTCAAGTATTTGGATGTCTAAACGCCTGCTAGCCCAGTCATATTAGGTAAAAAAAGGGGTCAACCTCGGAATGAAAGATAATAAGCTGCAAATTGGTATGAACCTTTGTTTTGTCATTCTAAATGTTGTCTCAAAAGTCACAATCGTTATCGTGTCCGCGTCTCAAGATATTCAAGGTCAAAGGTCACAAAAATCGGTTTTTCGCGAATATCTGGCTTCCTATCGGTTAAATGAGATTTGCATTTATTATAAAAGTTGTAGGCTATAAAATTCCCTACAACTTTTGTTTAAACTTTTTTTTCATACGACTAACCGTTTTGAAGGTAGAGCGCGAAGAGTGCACATCGTACAGTCATATACGGCCTAATGCAAGGTCAAGCGTGAGTTATGGTTATCAGTACGTTATAAAGTCAATTATTTACTTGGAAATTATAATTATTAAACAATGCCTATTATTTATGTACTAACTATTAATTATTTATATTTAATTAAAGTAAGTAACTTGATTATTTATATATAATTATTCATATTTAAGTATAAAATATTATTAATTCTGGATTATATATTTTAGTTTTATTTTAAGTTAAAATGATAGTAAGAGTATATATTTTACACATATTTTTATTTATTATTAAATACGGCATAATATACATTTATCAAAATGTGAGTTCAAATATCAAAAGTATCTTTGTTGATTTTAATTGTAATGAAATTGGAAATGGAAGCTAATTATCTTCTTCTTCTTCGTCGTCTTCTTCTTCTTGTCGCTCAAAAATGTTCGATTCATTGTCATCATCCTCATTATCTGTCATGTTCATCTCCAAACCTTCCAGAATATCGGGATCATATGTATTTTCTTCATCGGGATTACTTGGATACAGTGAAGCGTTGAGGCAAGCTTGTCCGTTGCACTGGCCGCAAGCTAAAGAACATTGTAGCCCTGATTTTCTGCATCCACAGCGGGAACCACAACCATTTTTGCAATTGCAAAATATTACGTTTAGTAGTTCGGCTGGTGCTGGAGGTAATAACGTTCGTATGGGCTCCAGGATTTACAGAACTTAAAGTATTTAAATAGTCTATATGTCCATCATTTCTTTCAATACTTGCAGTTTTTAAAGTTTGTAAACCACGTACGACATTCACAGAAACACCTTCTGAAAGTTTCTTATCACATATAAAACACAAATCAGCCATAGCTCTTAAAACCGTACGTCCGTAGTTGCAACGGTACAATTTCAAACTAACGAATAATCTTGACTCATACAAAGTGGAGAGAGTGGCCTTGAATACTATAGAACATCTGTCCCGGCAATGAATAGAAAAGGGCATATGGTAGGGACAAGTATTTCCAGGTATATAAGTATTGAGAAATTTACGCGTTTTAAAGAAAAGATATATAATGTCGTGTTAACTTAAAATAAAACTAAAATATATAATCCAGAATTAATAATATTTTATACTTAAATAGTTAAATATGAATAATTATATATAAATAATCAAGTTACTTACTTTAATTAAATATAAATAATTAATAGTTAGTACATAAATAATAGGCATTGTTTAATAATTATAATTTCCAAGTAAATAATTGACTTTATAACGTACTGATAACCATAACTCACGCTTGACCTTGCATTAGGCCGTATATGACTGTACGATGTGCACTCTTCGCGCTCTACCTTCAAAACGGTTAGTCGTATGAAAAAAAAGTTTAAACAAAAGTTGTAGGGAATTTTATAGCCTACAACTTTTATAATAAATGCAAATCTCATTTAACCGATAGGAAGCCAGATATTCGCGAAAAACCGATTTTTGTGACCTTTGACCTTGAATATCTTGAGACGCGGACACGATAACGATTGTGACTTTTGAGACAACATTTAGAATGACAAAACAAAGGTTCATACCAATTTGCAGCTTATTATCTTTCATTCCGAGGTGAGAGCCCTAATATGACTGGGCTATGCAGAATTAAATGAGCATTCCTAAAATCAAATACAAAACCGGTAATAAATTGATAATAGCTTTGGACAGCTTGATATAACTTTTTTTATATTTTACTACAAATTCCAGGATTTGGCCTACAATATCTTCTCAGCACCTACTAAATCTGGGCTATGTTTCGTGGGAAAATCTGAAGTGGCTCCTCAATCCAAATTGACATCTTGTTTTTAGTACATTCGCTTGCTAGTTCCTTCAGTATTTTCCTTAGGATGATAGTGAAATATCGAGTGACTATAATCAGATAAACATGATTGACATGATGACGAGAACTATTTATCCCTCGTAGTCCCATTGGCGGGATAAAAGGTCCTGGTAGGCCTGGTAACTGTCGGATTAACCTACCTTCCTACTTAATCCTCTCAATTTATTATCTAATTTCATATCAATATATATATATCACCTTGGCAGTAAGCTAAGCTGTCAACCATGGGCGAGTACAATTTAGATAATAAAGTCTTTTTAGTGGCATGGAAAATCTTTATTGAAGTAAATATATTTATAAAGTCAGTACAATTTAAGTTCAATAGTTTCCAAAAATATTAAAGTGCAGGTTGCTGATCACCTGGCAATGTTAAATATGATTATTTCTTAATTAAAATACAAGCTAATATTGAGAAAACTGTAATATGTGAATAATAACATGTATATACCTAAATAAAATCATGACAAAAATATATTTTAGGCAGGCTCTGAATTACACTGCTCTGCTGTTGTTATCCTGGCCACAGTTCACGTTAATAAACTTATAATTATTAATAAACCGCTAAGGTCACATGAAAATTTGCACTCGCCATCAAATAAAGGTAAAGAAAGAGTGCAAAATGGCAATCATCCAAATTCTCAAGTCACTTCAGCGGTAAAAGAATTTGGTCAAAGTAAGATGTGCAACTAGTTAAACAAATAAATTCTACTTCTGTCCACGGTAAACATCTAACTATTCATCAGTTACATTGAATAATATAGGTTAATTATCGAATACACTCAATTCCTCCACATCTTCGTAGCTGTGGACAGAGAACCAGTTGGGCATCTTAATTTTACAATAAAATAATTAAACATCAAGTTACAAACCACGCAATGTATATTCATATTGTATACAATAATCTAGGTGTATGTATATAATGTAAATACATTTTCATGAAAAACAAAAATAATATCATGGAATATTCAAAGAGCCAAAATATTTGAGATTAACTCTACCTTGATACCATTAACTTCTAAGATCTAGGCACAATGCAGCAGAGACTCCTGTATGGATTATATAACAATTTTCGTTGACTGTGGGGCTAAATAGTACAATAACAGTCAACACCATCACACAAGTTATACTGAAGACATTATATAAACTGCCAAATCTTTAACATTGAAAGAACATATTTGATGAGAAAGATATGTCGGATTAAACTGGACCTATGCGGACAAAGCTTCTCTGTTGTGCTAAATATTACGAAACGAGCAGTATAGTATAATGGTTTCAGAGCCACTGGCAATCCCATGTGCTGATGCTGCTGGCGCCCCTTGCAGCTTGCACTCTGCGGCAAGCCGCCGTGAAGGCAAACAACTACATCTAATAAAACTTCAACATTTATTTTTTTCAAATGTTTACGGAGGGTATTGTCTGTTAGATATAATTTCGTGTCTGGAGTCCACATCCATACTAAACACATGGTGGACTACAACTAGGTTTAAAATACATTTAACAGAATTAAATTATTGAGCAATATATTCTTAAGAGAATATTAGTAGAGGTTTGCTCGGCTGCACCAACTCTACAGAATAATTCATGTTACTCCTAGTATCAAAAACCGATGCATACTCCACAAATGTCATTTCCGCAAAATGAGAATTAAATAATTAAATTATAAGGAATTAATGAAATCTTTGGATCAAAATTAAAATATGCATTTGGAACTTGCACCTTTCACACTAACTATTACAATAAATTTCACATTTCAACATAAAATGACAAGAACATAAGACAGTGTAACTTAGAATATACTTAAATCTACATTGGAAACAAAAAAATTAGCCATTTTAACAACATCTAAACCAATGAGGAGAATAAAATCACGGGAGTTGCAGACAATTTCTATGTAAACTGAATTGATTCGGTATGATATGTTTTGTTGTTTACTGAATAATTTGTGAGATGAAGAAATATCTGAATGGCCGCTTAAGAGAAAAAAATTATGCTTATAGTTATAGAATCAAAAAATAAGATCACTACAATACGTAAATACCAAGATTGTATATTAAAATATTTGTACTTTTACTGACTAAAGGAAAACATTGGCAACTGCTAATAATCCTACAATTGTAAAAAAAAAATTGTATAATGTAGACTGAAAACGGTCATCTCAAATTCGTTCACTCTAAGATGTGGAATGCAATTAGAATTCTTTAACAATATTAAAAGGTATAATAATATATTAAATTTTTATAATCAGCTCAACAATGTATATAATCTATAATAATTTAAAAGCCTAGATCCAAACTGTGATATTTATTGCACAAGCACACATGTGGCTTAAAATTCCAATTGGAATAGAGCTCACAACCTTATTATTATTTATGTTGTTTTTAGAACAGTGGAGATAATATCGGTTAAGTGGGTGAAAGGTTAAAATAAAATATGTTATCGTTTGAGCATGCCGTCTTTCAAGTATTAATTGGAATCATTTTGAAATAAAATAATCAAGTATTATTAGAATTAATCTTAATCCCACCCACGGTTTAAAGTTGAACAAAATTGAATTGTAACGCCACAATACTCCACCGCAACCGCCGAGCTGTGCTTGGTGCCACTAATAGGCAATACGCCCACCTCCAATAGGGAGGGTAACATTAGAGCTCACCTTGTGCGCTGCGAACCCTACTTCTATCACATTACCTGGCACCAAGTATGCAAAAGTCCTTGACAAGATCATCTCAACAACACGTGGCGATCCAAATAAGAGCCGAATAATACAAGGAAATCTGCAATTTTCAGTGCCATATAAAGTGATACTACACAACTACTGAAGTAATTTATTGCTGGATACATAAGGGAATATAGATTCAAGAGAAATATCTTTACCAAAAATTGCTTTAAAGTGTATATAGGTAACTTTTAAGATTCCCGAGAAAGGCTACTGTAATGTACTCTAATGATACAATTATTATCAAGTAATGTCAATGGACAATAGATACCATTTGACTGCCATTCATCCATGACAAAGTGCTTACTCGCTACGGCAAATTATACAGCCAAGCAGACGCGACGAATAACCGCCGCGACCCGCGCCAACCACTAATAAACATCTCTAAACAACACCACCATATAGGCAAACTTGTGATACTGTATGTGTGTATATCAATTGAAAAATACTAGTACCTACTAAACATTTCTACGCTGATCCCTACATAAAATACATGGCAAGAAAAGAGGAAAGTGTCTTTATCACCAAAATTAACGATAAACGGGGGGTTGTTGACAAGTTAATACTTTTTGAAATAAAATCAATATTAAAATATACATTGATGAAAAATAAAAACTGTTGTTGTAATGAAATATTTGACTTCAATTTTAAATATTGGAATTCACACATAAAATAGTATAATTTGTAAAATTATCCAAAACTTATCACACCACTTTTTAATAATTTTATGCAACCCTAAAGCAATATTATTAATAGCGTCAAACGCTCCCTTTGGGGCAATAATAAGTTCTATTTCGGTTAATTTTACTTCACTAACACACAATAATTTTGATCAATGACAACGAATTAAAATTGAACATCATAATATTAAAACCCTGAATATTAATAAAACAAAAATTGGCAACAACTAATAACTAATTTTTACAAATATTATACAATAAAATAATTACTATGTGCATGCACAAATATCGTAAGAAAATAATTTGGCAGTAAAAATTCGTAAATCTAAAGGCCTAAACACACTGGCCAAAAATACTATTTATATAATATAGGCCCGGAACATATAATTAAACAAAACAATAAAACGACAAAATCAGAGTATTAATCACACCTGCTCATCCGCGAGGGGTATGTAGACTCATTTTAAACTAGTTAAAATAAAGAAAATAAAATTCCCTAATACTATTGGGACAAAAATCCTGAAACAAATAACTTAAAAACAATATGAAAAATAAACCCAAAAGTTACTCACTAATCAATAGAGGATTCAGACTCAAATGTCAAAATTCAACTTATCACTGGCTTCCAAAGATCGACGTTGCTCCATCGCCCCACGTATCAATCTTTGCTCGTGTCTTTCAAAATATTGAGTCATGTAAGTCTTAAAATGTTGGTTCATTATGTCTCTCTATTATTGCTCATATCACATCTAATTTTGCGTATCGAATATTGTAAAACTGTTCCAATACACAACAAATACATAAAATAAATACCTATTTCTAATTAAGTACACATTTATACATGTTACTCTTCAATTATGTTTTTATTACTCAGTATAAATTATATGGCTCAGCAATATGAAGAGAGTGCCTGACTATTAACTAATTAATATTAAAACTTTAATTACAATTTAGTAACACGAGTGTGTTTTCTTTTTTTTCAATGAGATGCAAGACTATTTTTGAAATATAGGTTTTTTTAATGAAAACAAATCAAACCAAATAACTAGAGAGCATTTAAAACTGACATTAACAATATTGGTAAAATATCACACTTAATTTTAGGTGGTCTGGTTAAGTACTATTTCCAAAGAGTTAAGTAAAACAAAATAATGGTCATGTACAACACAATGTATCCAGCTAGTTTTTTTTTATAATAGCGGCAGAATTAAATTTACTTCAGATTTTCTATAGATGGGATGGGTGCACCAGTAAGGACAAGAAACATCGCATTTTATAGTTATAAAACGTAATTCGTAGAAGAAACGATAACCAATTCTTTTAAGTCTGATAATTCGTTCAAATAGTCTAATTATATTTGGAAGACCATGGATCCCTGGAATTGTTTATGGTATAATGTAAAATTGTATCTGACCATTACTTATGTATTACAAATTTGATACCATATTAATAATAGGGATTTTATACGACGTTGTCCCACTTCCTTACACTACTTTTAGGAAACCTAACAAGGGACAATAATATAATTATGATGTATATCGTGAATATATCTAAATATGGTATCGCTTTATTAAACCGCATTTGTACCTACTATCTAAAACTATGAATTCTCAATTTTGAATATAAATGTGGATAGTTATAAAAATATATAATTTGGCGAACTGTATACCCATCGAACGTATTGGTAGAAACGTTTTATAATGGCAAATTCATGTACATAACAAGTAATATTAGGTACTTTGGTTTCTAAAATGCTTCCTTTCTTAGTAACAATGAAATACTGAATTTCGAACTTACTGCAAATAAATTCGTTTATATGTGAGCAACTATTTAAAAAACAACATAAGTGCACTAAAAATAAGCTTGCATTACTATAGAGGCTCGCTATATACAAGAAAATGCCAGATAAACTAATTTTCTACATTAAATTTAAACTATCCAAATTACATGTTGTACAAATTATTGCAATGTTAATTTATAGCGGTTTCTAATAATACAGCATGCATTACAATTTTTCATCATTAAGATATTTACTTATAATAAACCAATTCTTAACAATGTATACTGTAATGCCTACTCATGAAAAATCTTTCACATATGTAATAGGCTCTCAAAACAAGAGTACACGAAAAACATTTTGTATAGACACAAGAATTCTGTAAATGGTAAATATATTTTAACGGACAATATATAATATTGTATACGAGATTAACCTAAACTAGATGGCACGTTATTATGGTGTCGCCTCCTTTGGTCATGACAAGACTATTTTTTATACTTTTAATAAACTCAATTGTGCGTTGATATTTGTTCTCATTCTGCAAATACTGATATTAAAAAAATCAATAATATATAAAACAAAACGTACGTATATTGGGCTAACATTCGAAAAAATCAACATCCTATTTGAGGCGACACTCCCACGCAGTCCCCTAATTGACATGTTTAAACTTCACTCGAACTAGGAACCATACCAGCTGCTAAAATTTAGAAAAAATTAAAGTCCTGTCGATGGGAATCGTTAAGTTAAATTTGGTTATGGTTGTTCCACTGCAGGAAGGTTGAAGTCTCGGATATATCTGAGTTTTAGTTAAGTTGACTATAGCATATAGAAGCTTAGGTATATTTTACTCAAAAATAATAGATGTCAGTTTTCACCCCCGCTTCATGAATAGTTTATAGTTTTTGTCAGATATAAAATAAATCCGAAACTTGGCTTCTCCATGACCAAATATAACGAAATTGATAAATTGGACTATAACGAAAAAAAGTTGAATATTATATACTAACCTTTGGATTTTTCATTACTAGAACTAAATGCAATTATAAAATAATAATAATAATAATGACAGATGAACAAAAACCCAAACAATACGCAAGTATCAGTACTTTGGAAATAATAATGACTTAAGTCTATCCATAGCAGTGAATAAAAATATAGTGTCTCTAAATCTAGAATGCCATAAAACAAAAAATCACGAAGCATACCGAAATTAGGATCACTATAGTTTACTGCTTATGGACAGAATGTTAAAATATCAGACTAACATGAAATTTAACACAACATAACGAAATAAGTAGTCAAATACTGGTTTAGCAAAAAATGTTAAGCTTTGTAAAAACAGCAATTAATATAAAATATAGGGAATAAATGTGAGATCTTGTAGTATGCAGACTTACAGCCATCGAGTTACTCCTCAGACAATATAAAGGGTGTTGAGGACTAGAACGTGATGATTATTCTTAGCCAGAGTGACAATATAACCTTCAGATGTAATCTTCAATCCGCAGCAGCGAGACACCTGCAAAGAATAAAAAGTATAGGAAGCATCCTTCTCCTTTTATTTTGTTTGAAAGTAGGAAATATAATTAGACCACAGGCGATTACAGACTTCGCCTGGGTTAAGAGATTTTATTCTATCGCCAGATTATAATCGTTTTAAAAATTGCTAATAAAAAATGCATAATAAGCTATATTATAGCTTTCGTAATGCTATTAATACCTGATCACAGATATAAATCCGACTAGACATTTGTTGGAAATCCATTCAATTTCCAACAAATGAGATTAGTACTATGTTAAATTTACTGCTTGTAAGGACATGGTAAATTTATTTACACAACTTTTTTCGATCCAGTTTCATCAACAATCTATAGTTTCAACTAGAGATTAAACAACTAACTTTTCCCTACAACTGCTACTACTTTATCTTCACCATATAGTACCTACTTAACAAATCTTCTCAGATTGATAATCTTAAGAAATATTTTGTATTAAATTAAAATTATATAAAACCTACCTTGACATAGGGGCACTCGAATTCAGTGACGAGAACGCCGTCACGAGAGAAAACTGCGACATGAAACTTGTTGCCATGCGAGTCACCGATGAGCACGTCACCAGCGTCAGACACGTCGATGCCGTTTGGAAAGTTTGTCACGTTCTCACATCCAATGCGGCGTAGGAAACGCCCTTCATCGTCGAAAACAACTACACAGTGCCCCTTAAAATCGCAGACATAAAACTCCTTGCCTGAAATAAGGAAAACACAAAGTAGGTTTTTCATACATTATTTCAAAGTGTAAATAAAATTACCCAAAGCTATTATAAAACTCACCACTAATAGCAATGTCCGATGGCTCCCTCATGCACTCACTGCAATCAAACCAGCTCATGAGGTCGCCTTCCTCAGACAATATAAATACAGTAGGCGTCACACTATCCACTGCCACAATGAGACCTTCTGCAGTTACTGCTAATCCAGCAACAATATCAATGAAACGTACCTAAAAACATAGTGAATGTAAGTGATAATGTAAATGTCGCACAATATGTGTAAAATAGACTAATACCAACAGCGATTTTCTTCAAGAAATGACCATTTTTGGTAAAAATTTGCATGCGGGACCTCTCGTTGCCACGATCACAGACCACGAACTTTCCCGTGGCTCGAACGACTGCCACTTTACGCGGGTACCACAGTTGGCCTTCCTCCTTCCCAGCAATTCCAAAGTTAAACTTGTAAGTTCCAGACTTATCAAAAACCTAAAAATAAAATATTATTTAAGTGTTTTAATTTTTTTTTCGATCTGAATATACCTAAATCAAATTCACATGTTTTTACCGTGATGCGATGATTGTTGGTATCAGCAACAATAATATCTTCATCATTTCCTAGACAGAATCCATGAGGAGAATTAAACTGGCCCTTGCCGCTTCCCAGCTGACCAAACTTGAATCTAATATGCATTGGTGTAGCTTTAGTGGCACGCACAAGTGGAGCGGGAGGAGGCACAAGTGCCGCCTCCTCGGCGGCAGTCAGTAAGGGTCTCCCTGGAGAAACTCCGCGAGGACCCACGCCGCCAATTCCACCGACACCTCCAAAGCCATTCACTTCTAAAATAAATACAATTGAATAAAACATTTCCAAAGTTGAAGAATTTGGGAAAAAAAAATTATAACTTACCAGTGTTTAAGCCGAGTTTAGCAAGAGCTTGCAAATTGTTGTAGGCCTGGGGTGAGTTCAGATCACCAGCAAGTAGTTCAGCAAGAGTAAATGTTGGAGCTGGAGATGCATGGGGAGGTGGTGGTACATCTTTTTCAGCAATACTAGCCAACTGCTGTAAATTGTATTCCACCATAGACGGCAACGCTGGCACGCCACCGCCAACTCCCTGTACACTATTGATGTTAACGCCACCAGTAATGACACTAGTGTTAGTAACACCTACTCCAGTCACCGCGCCCACCCCTGGTACTCCGATAGCAGGTACCCCAGAAACTCCCACCATGCCTCCAACACCAGACACTCCAGTGACGCGACGGACGCCTCCCATTGGGTAATCATCAAAAACAGGAGCGTTAGTCACCGAAACAGCAGGAGAATGAGAATTCGAAGTCACTGATACAATAGCAGATGACTCGCTGGCGCGTTTTCTTTCTTCTGCCCGAGTAGCTTCTGTACGGAATGTTCCAAAAGTTTCTTCTGAGATAGCATCAAACTTATCCATCTTTGTAACAAACTCCAATGAATAATCAACATCGAATTCTGGTGCTCCTTCCAACAATCGAGCAAACTGGGAGGCAACTGTCTTTTTTAACATCACAATTTCTGTACCATCACCGCGACGTAGGAGTCTAGCAGCAAATTTGCAAGCACAATCTATGCGTTGAACAGTTTTATCGACTCGATCAAAGAGATCCATCACCTTGAGTTCTCTTTCTTTATGCAAACGCTCAAGTTCTTCAAGAGCCTTTTCGCGGCATCTTTCTAATGCCGCTTTATAAGCATGAAAAGCATCATTGATAACACCTTCGGCTTCATCTCGTTGACGTTGCAAATCTCCAAGTGCATCATCAAGCCTTGCTGAAGCACTTCCTGCAGTTGCAGCACGAGCATTGGCTTCCACAATGAAACTCTTTAATTCAGCCCGGAGGTTAGGCTCGACATCAACAATTCTCTCACAGCGATGTTCACCTACTTTGTGATCCACAGTAAGACATTCAGTGCAAGCACCAACTTCACACTCGCAGCAATAAAACTTAAGACTTTCTCCTGCATGGCGAGCACAGAATATGGGCTTATGCACAGCAGACTTCTCCTTAGAGGACCTCAGAGCATCAAATGGTACTACTCTATGATTTTCAAAGCATCTCATAAATTCGTGAGCAGAATTGCAGTTGGAGCACAAAAAATGAGAGCAATCAGTGCATCTAGCAACAGCAGGCTCCTTACTCTTGCAACAGGTGCAAACAACAGACTGATCCATAGCAGAAACATCCAAAATGTTGGTGAGCACATAATCGGAAGGAAGGGATGCAGCTCCACCTCCAGGTATCTAACAAAAAAGAACATATTTGTAAAATGTGTACTAAGAGAAATCAGAAGTTGATTAACATGAAATTGACGAACTTTATTACCTTGGTTTCTTGTTTGCATATTGGGCATTCCACGGCCAAATCAAATTTGAGAGAATCTCCAGCTTCATTAACCATCAACTTGTCAATGCAAGCTTCACAAAATACATGAAGGCAAGACAATACACGAGGACTGCATAGCTTATTGCTGAAGAGAAGGGATTTACATTTTAGTCAATAAAACTCATTACAATAAATCTTTTCATTACACAAATAAATTACTATTACTCACTCGCAAATTTTACAATTTTGCTCTTGTTTCCCATTGTCAGTAGACTCCAAAGAACCTTCATCTCCTAGACTTACTAAACCGCCCCCATAAAGATCCCCATTCATTTCTTCCATTTTAACTTACAATTATGTTGGTGTATAATGAATATATCCTTGACCTTACTCAACAAGAATCTGTAACAAAATTATTAGAACTAAGTTGATGCTTCCATTAATGAGTAGGTACAACACACGATTGTAATGATTCTTTTCTGGCATGCTACATCAAAGAGATTGACGAATAAAGAAAGGGTGGCCAATCACGGATGTAATGTCGTGGCTGTAATAGATAACATCCCTTACGGGACCTTTAAAAGCAATCATTTTAATTTATGATAAAGAAAGTCCGTCCCATTAAGTACAGAGCATAAACCTGCCGCCGTCATGTTTTGTTAACATTTGTAGGGTATAGAAACTATCCCGCCTTCATCGTAGTAGCAGTACAGTTCTTCAGACAATCATAAAAGAAGCTTATTTTCCTGATATTTTGTCTGTTAATGAATTATTAAGGTCTACACTGCGGCAACATCGTAGCGAGCTACCTACATTACGTAGAAAAAATGAAGTTACGAGCAACACCATGCGCTATGTAGCAACACCCTGTCGCAAAACCTTGCAAGCAAAGTTTTTTACTTTTAAATCTTACACATGCTTATGAACTTGACTCTGACACAAGAAGTTGTCGCTGGGAGACGCGCGCATGCGTGCGACTTGTTCCTATCATTTTTTCTTTGTTCTACACACCTACATATCAGATTTAGGCAGCAGTATTTTCGTAGCCTGTATGAAACACCCAAATTTAGCCAGTTACAACACAGCAGATTTAAAATGCAATATAATTGACTATGTACTATTTTACCCTAGCTGGAGCATAACATTCATTTTCATTGATTTTATCAAATTCTAGTTCTTATGCAATCTGAAAGCAATGTAAATAAATCTCTCCTATACATTATTGTAACTAACCTAACCCAAAACAGTTGATTGGACAAGTACTCCAGGCCCAGGAAAAAATAGTACAAATAAAAACTTATGTTCATTTAAAAATTTTACTCATGTATTTTAATATTAAATTAACACTTTGTTGTTATTATTAGGTCATTTATTTTTTTTATGGAGACAACTAGTCGTGAGGAGTTTCAGGGGCAAGTTGTAAGGGGTTGAAATTTTGGGGCCTGAGAAAAATTGGAAAGGTTAAAAAAAATTACATGTATATTTTATTAATCTGATTCAGAATTAATAAATAACCCGTTTTATTGACCAAGCAGGCTAATATCTTTATTTTATTCATTTGGTTTCAATACTTTTACAAAGTATATAAACAGTTGTTTTTTTTTTAAATTTATGATTTACTCATATATAGCTGGAAATAAACGGACTGAAACCTCTTAATCTAAATTAATACTTGGACCACTGAGTCCAGGAAAAATACTGTAATGTATTTATTCTAAGGTTATGCAATATGGTGATGTAACAAAAAGATTGTTATATTATCTTTTTTTTTTAAAGAGTGGAGTTTCTTACTGATTCTTCTCCATAAGACCCACTCCTTAGAACCATGCAACTAGTTCTTGATGTTTCATAAGAGCCTGCAAAGGCCTATTTAAAAAAAAAAACATTTTGAGTTTTGAAATGATATCTTCTTGATAAGAACACAGGGTTAGATTAGGCCAAATGATAATATAGTAATTTTTTGACTTATTAATATTTTATTATGCTCATCAAAAAAGGCCTTCTGCTGTTTTTTCTCTTATCACTCCATTCCTGGAATATTTTAACAATTAATACATTTTTAGATAATTATTTATGTGTCAGCCTCTGCTAGGACCAATTTCCATCCAGTCATAAATATCATTTATTCAATGTATGTTAAGTTAGGTTCAATTTTGGCTGAACAACCCTCCTTCTGACGCAGTCGGGTAAAAAGTATATCACATCATGAGTCAATAAAAGAATAGTTTAGTAAATAGCATCATACAATGATGCTCAGCGTGTGAATATTGAGTCCCACACGCTTATTGTGATTATAACTTTTTTCTTTCTTTCTATGAATTTGATGCATCTTTTGTATTACTATTTTAGGCCACTATAATAAAAATCTTGTCAAACAGTTTGTACTCTATGTAATGTGTAACAAGACTAGAGCCTAGTGGTCATGTTCTTGATCATGCTTTTTAAAGTAATGGTAATCTACAGACATTATCTTAGTAGAATTAAGGCAAGTTTACCTGGGAGTTTTTATTCCCAAACAAATTTTGGTATAAATTTAAAAGATCATGACTAGGACTAGTGTTTGCACTATGTGCAAACTGAAACACCAACAAAAGTAGACCCAAATTTTAAAAATAGGTACCTGTCTTTGGTAAGAATACACACAACCAGTTTTAAAATACATTGTAACAGAAATATTGTATGAAAATGAATGGATTATGTCACACCAATGGCAATTGCACATTCTGCACAAGCGTTTCTGGTGGGCTAAGTTCTTCAGCCAGTTTTTTAACTAGTGTCAATGTCATGTGAATTTCATACATTTGATCAAATAAATATTACTTCTATTCTTACTTCTCATGAGGAAGGTATTGTAGTATATAGGTACATAGATATATAAAATTTCGATATTACTAGATGAAGCAGGAATCTAGTTAAAACGATGGAACATTTATGTAGATAGCTCGATCCTGATGACTACAAAATGAATTGCCAATACAATCGGTAATCAGCTTATCACTTCTTAAAGGATGCAACATAGTTTTTTTGTAGGTAACGCAAAAGTAATAGATCGATGGTGACAAAGGGCTTAAATCTCATGACACGTAAAAAACGAGAATCCATTGTCAAAAATGCCAAATAAATATATAATTTGCCGCCGACAATGATTTTTTTTTGTTGAACTTTATATGGGAAAAGCTACATGAATATAAAATATCCCATTCATTATAGTTACTTAACGAAGACATCCAAAAGAAAAAATACAGCCTTTAAAATACAGCATCAGATACATAAGACCGCAATATAACTATTAAAATATCGTCAAAATGGCTTCATAATAGGCTACCTATGTACGTACCTATCGCACAATAAACGCAATGCACCATGCAGACAATGGCGAAGGTCGATAATCCGTATGAACACGTTTTTAGCGAAATATGGCCAAAATTATCCATAGGTTAATTATTTCGGTAATTCCTTCTAATTAAAAATGATTTACTAACCTTTAACAGTTTATAATTTGAAGGAAAAGCTGATAATCTACGCGCAGAAAGTTCTACCACGCCGTAACTATGAGAATACTCATCACTTTGTAAATAAATAAAAAATGAGCATCAAGTCTCAACAGATATTTTTTTTAAATAAAAGTGGTTTCTTCGATGAATTAAATTAATGTTTTGTCACGTTCTCATTTTAAAAAGGCGAATACATCACGGTGTATTGATTTTCTGCGTAGTTGGTTGCGCTGTCTGTGGGCTGAGTGTTGCCATCCTCTACTCTGTTCCACCATTAGACATTCATAAAACAGAAATTAATTACTTTTTCAAAATTTATTTTATTTTATATAAATAATTAATCCTAATGCTTACTATCGTACCTATCCTTACTATTATATTAAATGCGAAAGTAACTCTGTCTGTCTGTCTGTCTATTACGCTTTTACGATAAAACGGCTGAACGGACGTAGATGAAATTTAGTATGTAAATAGATGGGCTCCTAGCGACGGTAATAAGCATCTAAGTACCTACTTAGATTGCGGGTTTTAATTTGACTGATTTTACTGCATTGTTTTGTATTAAATTCAATTTATCATGATTGTATTCTATTTAAGTAAAGCAATACGGAACGTTCAAAAAATAAATCAGACTTCCAAAAACACTGAAAAGAGAAAAATCTTTTTTTTAATACGCTTGTCGACCGAAACATCGCTCTAGGGTCTGTAACAAAATACCTACAGTAGGTACTTTACGAGACACCAACTTCTAGAGTCATGTTTTGGTCGACAAGCGTTTAAAAAAAGATTTTTCTCTTTTCAGTGTTTTTGAAAGTCGTTTTTTTTGTAAAAGCTTTTTTTCTTTTTCGCTTTTCAGTTTTCGATCTTATTATTCAGGTTTCAATGAGCGTAAATCACCAAATCACGACATATGCGCAAATAGAGATGAACCGTTTTTAAAATATATTTAGAAAACGACTGAACCGATGTTAATAAAATTTATACGAGACCACACGGGAAGCACCAGCTTTAAAATACAAAAGAGTCATCATATGATCGGTTCACCCAGTCGAAAGTTCTGAGGTAAAAAACATAAAAAAATACAGTCGAATTGAGAACCGCCTTCTTTCTTGAAGTTTGTTAAAAATTGCAAATAAAGGCCCTTTCCTGACTTGTCTGCGCAGCAACGGCGTGGCATCGGTTTGCTCGGATACCGCGTCGCCTGCACCTACGCACTTAACGGTAAAAAAATGTAATGCCGCTTTTTCCTTCGCGAAAAAATGATTTAATTAATAAATGTAACACAATAAAAATATGTTTTATTGTGTTACATTTATAATCGAACGGTTCCCTACGCAGGTGAAGTGGTATTTTGTCTGAAGGGAAACTAGCGATTCATTCCTGCTAGGGTATTTTTTTTTAATTAACACGAGAAAGTAAACACAAAATGGTAGGTATGGATAGGTTTTCTGAAAATTAAAAAAAAAACTGAAAATTAAAACCACGGGCCAACGAACTGAATAACAAGAAAGAATATAGGTACCTGTCGGTCGTGATGAGATATTTTCATGTTTTATTTTAATAGTGCGGTCAACTAAAGTATTTTTATTGCGTAAACCCATGAAGTAAAAGGAAAAAATATAGTCCTACAAATACATGGATCTATTTAAATGTGGTGAAAACTGGAACTAACATTGTCTTCTTGGAATGACACTGTTAATGATACCAATTAACGGAATTTTCCATTTTTTTAATAAATCATGATGATAAATAGCAACTTATTAATTCACCATTTACGTCACAATAATAATTTAAAATTATAAACAACAAAATGTATTATTTAAACTTTTAACACCCATTTGGATGTTATTAGGTGGCTCTACAAGCCGAGACACCAGATTATGAAGTAGTCACCAAGGCCGATGGATATTTACAGCACCAGAGGCATCGCAGATCATCATTGCTCTTTCCTAACTATTTCGAGGACAAAATTTAGTATTATTAATTACAGCAATTTTTACTTATAGTGGGGTAAAAAAATTACTTGGCCGGTATCACCAAAAATGACATTTCAAGATGGTGGCTAGCGTTAGTTCACCTGTCAGACACATTCATAAATAGCCAAAGATATACAAATAAACATGTACATCTTTGTAAATAGCCATGTCCGACTATAACTGATACTAACGTCTTGAGCTCTTTTATCGCACTCTTGTAGTCAGTCTTGTTAGAAAAACTGACACTTCACTTTTCTGTCTTACTTCATGCATAAACCCCAGAGTTTAATAAAAATCCAATTAAAAAAAAAACTTAACCTAATGACACGACATTCGTTGACATGTGTTTCTAGTGATGGGTAAATACTTATCGACAAACCTAACCCAAGTTTATAGCATGGAATCCATACGTGCACATCAAACGGTAATAAAAATCAAGTAATCAACATCGGTAGATGCTTAAGAAATTTAATAAACATTATTTTAATGGATATAAATGCAATTTAAAACAAAATGCTTGTCATAATCATTATTCTAGTGTTTTGTTAAAAAAAACCGTTTTCCCAAGGGGGATCGTGTTACGATAACTGGGATGGTGAGATATGTGACTGTCTAACAGCAGCCTGCTACCAGATGAAGCTGAATACTAGTACAACCTGTAAAACATTGGTATTTAATTCTGCAGTTGGGAAAAGGCTAGACAGATGTTGTAAAAATATATTTTCGTATGTCTTTATGTTTAGTAATATACATACGGTCAAAACTAGTGACAATAAATAAAACCGCGTTTAGAACTGTACCTACTTAAATTTAAGAAGTAAATTTTAGTATTTTGGTTGTAGGTATTTGGATTTTTCAAATATACCAATATTGCTGCCTTTGTCTATCTTCTTACTTATAAAAGTACAATCTTTGGTAGTCCTTTGGCTACTCCGAATATCGATATTCCTAAGTCCAATAGGTAATGAACGTTCACAGCTCTAATACCTTAAACTTATTCGGTTCGGAATTTGACATATTGTAATTTTTGTGTTCTTTTTGATGTCATTGCGCTAAGATTTTCTTGTGAATTAAAGGAAAGATCTATAATTATTAATGTTAGTTGATAATTACACAAAAGAAAAACAAGTTATAACACAAGTTTAACCACAATGACTTTCATACCTAATTGGGAAGAGTTTGAAAAATCTGCAGAGATGTTATATCTAAGGGATCCCATGAACACTCGATACACTGTTAAATATTCGCATACGAAGGGTGTCTTTGTTGTTAAAATTACAGATAACAAAAAGGTAACTATACCCCATTCATCTAATAATTTTGCTCAAGTTTCTGTAGTGCAGAACTTTTATTTTGATAGGTATAACATTTAAATAAAGTCATGATATTTCTTGATAAATCTTTTAAATAAGATGTTCATAATTTCATATATCTGATACTATAAAGCTCAGCCAATCAGCTAATATGACCCACCAACCCAGATGTTCTCTAAATTCTGTCAAATAACTATTTAACAGTTTAGTGTAAAATTAAATAAAAAGTCTGTATTAATGAGGCATATTTCCGATAAGAAAACAGTGTCATAAATTAATTCCTACCTACCTACCTTACTTTCGCCTTTTATGAAAGCTGTCTATATATCCTTATTAATCCTACTAATATTATAAAATAGTAATGTATGTATGTATATTTGTTACTCTTAGTTTACAACCTGGATTGACACAACAACATACAAAATAGGATTCTTTTATCTGGGTGCGCAAAGTAGTTACCTAAGGATGCAAGTGAAACTGTGGAAAACAGCTAGTAGTATAATAAAAGTCTGTCTCTAACAATTCTCCCTCATGCTAAAACTGTAACTGTTGTCAAAATTTGGTATAGATATAAATTGAAGCCTGGGGAAGGACATACAGTACTCTCCGGCTATATGAGAGAAGTAGTTCACTCAGGATCATGTGAAACTGTGGTCATCTTCTGGCCTTTTAATATTTATATGGATGTGTATATTTATTCTAATATTAAGTATTATAATGTGTGAAATAATATTATTTTATAAATATTTTTACAGTGCCTGCAATACAAAACTGAAGTTCAACAGGATGTTAGAAAAATAGATAAGTTTATATCAAATCTCATAAGACATATGGCATCAAATGACAACTGATGTGGTAATTTTATTAAGTTAAATAAAAATTTTTTATTTGAATGTCTTTAGCTGTCCATTCCTTGTTGTCCTATAGCCAAAAAAGGGATACTACTTTTTCATAAATGATAAGTATTAATTAAAAAAAAAACATATATCACATTTTATTTTAATGAGTCCCATTCATTTCCACCAAAGCGAAGATGGGGCGAGAGGAGATGCGTTTTGTTGTACAACCAATTGAATTTCGTTATTTACACATCTTAGTGGATACCACTGAGTGGAAATGTAAACGCGTAGGCACTCGTTTGACTTGAATTATTATTGCTAGGCAGCAATAATAATAAAAAAACCTTAGGTACTTAATAATATAAATGCAAAAAGAACTCTAGACTATTTCAACACGCTGACCCGAAATAAATGGAGTTAGATAAAAACCTGGGAAGGTAGGTTCGGACATAGCATAGTTTTTAACGGGTAAGTATTAAGTAGGTAGGTACTCGGGATGTGGATGAAACTGCGGGAAATAGTTACCTTACTAGCCTGTCCGTTACACTTTCACAACAAAACGGGTTGAAGGAGTTTAGATGAAATTTGGCCAGAATGGACACATTGAAATCTGGGTTAGTGCCCAGATTTCATAACATGAGATGGTTTGTACCCGGTTGCGCGGAGTAGGTACCTACTTAATTCACTCGGGACAATATTCCCGAAACCGCAGGAAACAGCTAGTTTATAATTCATAGGTATTAGGTACACCGTACACGGCATATTGATATAAATATTATACATAGTAGGTAGTACCCACCTAGGGTAAGGATTCGAAGATTAGTCCGACAGCGCCAGCAATGAGTGTGGCGGTCTGTCGTTCTTATTCGCATTTTTGATAGACCCATAAACTTTTTGGTTGCCCCTTGCCTAGTCGGGATTGAAAGTCTATCTATATATATATATAAACTAGCTTTCCACCGCGGCTTCGCCCACGTGGTAATTTTTTTTACACCTTGGGTTACATGATTCAAGTTTTAGTAGGGATCGCTAATTATTCCTGGAAATAAATATAGCCGACACTTCGTAAAGATGTAGATTCTAACAGTGAAAGAATTTTTAAAATCGGTCCAGCAGTGTTAGAGTTAAAACCCTACAAACAAAAAAACAATCAATCTTTCCTCTTTATAATATTAGTATAGATAGATAGATGAATCTCTTTTTCCCTTGGTCACTGCATGACGCGTGAACGGCTGGACCGATTTGTATGAAATTTGGTACCTACGGAGATAGAGTGAACCCTGGAGAAGGTTTTAGGCTATTATTTTTATCCGAGTGCGTTTGGTAGTTTAGAAGGTTGTCGACTTAGATTATATACATAGGTTGTCGACTGCTTAACCGGGCTTGCCTGTGAAGTGTGTGCCTTAAGTGCCTTAAATGAATTTAGGGCCTCCAGCCAAGACTTAACTTGCAAAACTAAGCAACTACACGCTAAGGGCACCCCCTTGTGGGGTACGGGCCTCGGCTTAGGGCGTCGCTGGGGGAGCACAGCAAGGGACAGGCTGGATCAGAATATATATGATTATTATAATCGGGAATTTTAAAGCTTCGCGGGCTGGCTCGTCGAGCTAGGGTCGGGAGGACATGGACAAGGTCGTCGCGACGGACCTCGGCGGCAAGGTCGATACGAACGCAGTCTGTGTTTGTATAGAGTGCTAGTGGACCTACTACTCTCTTGGAAAGGCCTGTGCCCAGCAGTGAGACAATATAGAGGCTGATGGTGATCGTAATGGTACCTAGTTGTGGTCGTTGCTCTTATGACTAGCCGTTTAGCCGACAAAAAACTTTTTACCAGACAGAATAATGAAATGGTTTTGCCACTGACTTCTAGGGCGAGCTAATAATATTTTTTTTCACTGTTTTGGACGGAAGTCCGGTTGTTTGTTTATGTAAAAAGATTTTTAATGGTGCCTAGGATTCGAGCTCCTTACCGAAATCCCTTTCAAATGATATGATATCTCATCACCTGATTATATTTAATCTAGGGAAGTGGAAGGGGGGAGGGGTCAACGCACACCTCCCTCTCTTCCTCGTTAGTGGTCAGGTATCGACTAGACGTATAAACAAATCAATATTACGTGTTACGACAGTTCTGCTATGATTCTATGAGGAGTCTCGTTCTATATCTCTGAAGTTCTTGAGCAGAACCTGATAAAAATGTATGGGAACGCCAGGGAAATATAAATACCCTTCCAAACAAAAAGGTCTTTTCTAAATCGGTCCAGGCTTTAATCGGTCCTGAAAGCTAAGAGAATGTTGTTCTTGGTTTAGCTGTTTCCAAAACTTAAGGATGTAGCTTCGTTATATGTGATAGTTACAGTTTCATATTTTAGTATAATATATAAAGCTTATGGGTTTGGTCAAAATTCATGCACCTCGAATAACTTTGAAATATTTACAAAAAAATAATATTTACTAAATTTAAATTTTCGTAAGTTTTTTACAGTTTACAGCTCGATATCAGATACCATGATGATAAAATATATATTCGCGGTAGTAAAATGAATGTGTTTACACAACAATACTTGTTTAAACCATCCACATAGCTCCGCTATTTAGTGAAGTTCTACAATGTACCATTTTAGTAAAAACTGGACGTTGTAGAACTTCTCTAAGTTACAGAGTTATGTCGATGGTTTTAACATGTATAACTGTGTAAACACATCCATTTAACTACCGCGAATATGTATTTTATCATTATACAATCAGATATCGAGCTGTAAATGGCAAAAAACTTACGAAAAATTAAATTTCGCGGGCTACCCTGGAACATCCACCTTAAAATATTTAAAAATTAAACTGTTTTTTTAAGGCCGTGGGTGAATCTTCAATATTTTGCTGTTTGGTTTCCGAATCGTCATTACTCTCATCACCAACTGTCGTTTAAATTGTATAATCTACAAGCTTTAAATTATTATGTTAAATAATGAAATAGGTATATCGTCTTTATGTAGGTAAATATTGAATTTTACACGGTTGGTAATGATGAAACTCGAGTGAGGAAGCGTACAGCGTCGAAAAACCAACCGCAGAATTTTTAAGAATCACCCCGTACTGCCAGTACCTTTTTTTATCCGTGTTTAGTTTATTGGGTTTGATACTGGAGCTAGTGGTTAGTTTTAAAATAGTAGTAGTAATTACGTTTTATCGCAAATAAATAATTTTTAGAGGCAGTACAAAATTTTTATCCTTGCTTACTTTTTTTTGAATTTGATACTGGAGCTTTTGATATTTACTTTTTTATATGAGCTCATTCAGCCCAAATATAAGTAAATAATAATTATATGGTAAATGCAGCTAAACCTAATATACATTTCCTCATAATTTGATTTTGTATTTTGATTTAAATTAAATTAACACAACCATTGATTTTAAAAAACACCATGGACATCTCTATATTATCTACATCTTCCACTGTCAAAAATTGTTGATGGACATTGGACATGTTATTTTACTGTCATGCAGTGTGAAACATAAATAAAGCATATTAGTTTTTGTAAAAATCATGACTTAATACTCAGGCCTAAACTATTAATATGAAATAATAAATTTAATAAAATAACTGCCACTTACATATTTGTTTTAATTAATGACATTATGGATGGTTTAATTCACGCGGCATTGGAAGCTGAGGTATTTCATTGCTTTCTTCTATTTATTATCCGAGCTTTACATATTCACGCGTTGTTGTTTACAGCCTCTTTTATAATTTTTAATTTATATTTCAGGTAATACTTAACCGGGCGAAACATGTGAACTCAAACTTATCACAATTTAACAGTGGTGTCCCAGACCACAAAATGACTTGGACCCATGATAAGATGCACCTTGCTGAATCTGTTGATGAGTCTAGAATGAAATTTCAACGTAATTCGTCCGGCTCTGCTTCCAAAACGACAGAGAAGTTTAATTTGTTTAAACAACTTCATGAACTGTACAACGAGTTAAGTAGAGATGAGACGTTACAGGTGAACTATGTAAGTGCAGATTGACTCAGTTTATATTAAGCTTAACGTCTCATGATGTTTAATGATGTTATTTAGTTGTTACTATAGTAATATGAACATATTTTTTCAATAAAACATTATTTTCGTAACTTAGCCCTGTACATCATAGAAATGTTCTAATATTAATTGAAATAGAAATCTACCAGCCACAGCACCACTTCATTAATTTTCAGGAATGTTAATAGATAAGAACTTATGCTTACCCTTATTTAGAGAAGTCATAATTGTGATTCGGTTTAGTTAGTGATTATTGACCTTTTTCATTCAACGGGCGAATTAAAATAGATAAGCTTTTGTGCGAGTTGCACTGAAAAGTAAAATATTAATATGTAATGTTTATATGTCATTATGTTTTTTTTTCACCATTGCAGCAAGGCCTGAAGACCACATCATATCTATTGGAAAAGTTATTAGCAATATATAATCTTAATACCTTAATAATAAATCTGTATCCTGGCAATAAGGGATATTCGTTATCTTTAAAAGTAAACGGCAACTCACAATATTTACATCCACCAGATGGACATGTAAGTTTATCATTTTGACTACCTATAAAAAAATATGTTAAATTTTTCATTATTGACCCACTTATCATATTGAATCTCATATATACTGAAATTGTTTCAACCACACATATAAATATTTAAAATTATTTTGTGTGTTATATATTTCAGTAACTGAATATTAGTAAGCACTATAGTTTCTCATAGTATATAATATTTGTCATTTTACATACTCAGAAATTTATAAAAGCGTATGCATGCTCTACTTGCTATCATCAAAATGTTATTATTCTATGATTAAATGACACTTGTGAGTATATGCATACTTAAAGTACATAAGTTAATAATGTTGCACTCAGAATGGTCATAATATATGATTCAAAAACATATTCAATGGTAAAAGAATTAATACTAGCATACAGTTGCAGTTTTTAAACATCCATTTATCTAAATATCCTTTTAACTAAATATCAAAATAATTTATTAATTTGATTACAAGATCTAAAGATATTTTAGAGAAAATTTTAAAAAAATACTACTTTCATTAACACATCATCCACCTATCCTAATCTCAAACTATTCGGGGTTGGCATGGTATTTTTTTTCATAGCATACACTATTATAAATTGTACTCATTATTCAACCTTTTTTAACCCACTCATCATCCTCCTGCCCTTATCCCAATTTTATTTGGGGTCGGCGCAGCATGTTTTCCTCTTCCATACTCTTCTATCTGCCGTCATCTCGCTAGTAACATTCATTCTAATCATATCAACCTTCACACAATCCATCCATTGTTTCTTCGGTCGTCCCCTTCCTCTATATCCATCCACATTCATGTCCAAAACCTTTCTCACTACATAAGCCTCATTCCTCCTCATCACATGCCCATACCATGATAACCAATTTCCACATAGTTTTTCGGTTACCGGTGCCACTTTCAAACTTCCCCTAATATACTCATTTCTTACTCTATCCATTCGCGTAACACCACACATTCCTCTCAACATTCTCATCTCCGCTGCATGCAGTTGTCTTTCATTCATCCCTTTTGTGGGCCAGCACTCTGAACCATATAGGACGGCTTTTTTAACCCACTATTATAATATATATTTTATACACTGAAAATTAATTTGAAACTCTTTATCTTTTAGTCATCTACAAATCTAGAAGAGACATTAATAGAGACCCCCCGATGGCCATATGAGGAGGAGGAGTTACTGAGTTACATAGACAATGAAGAGCTGCCTGTAGTGTTGCTAGACTTGTTGGAAACTGAGCACTCGTGTCTGTTTTACTCTGGCTGCATAATAGCACAAATTAGAGACTACAGACAGGCATATCCAAGTTTCCTCTGTGATACTCATCATGTACTCTTAAGGCCCACAAATCAGGTTAGTAACTATTAATTGCAATATTTTGATAACATTCTGTTTATGGTTAGAGATTTGTAGCAGATGCCTTCATTCAGATTTCAAGAAGATATAATTTGAAATGTTTCTTCAAATTATATCTTAGTAAACATGAGTAAATCTGTTATGGGTTTTATAATGACCTCTTTTTTTTATATTTTCGCCTTTTTTTAGTAGGTTATGCTAACATCAAAACCCTTTATGTTGGATCTAAATGGGTCTATTTAGTATTTATAATTTATTATACTAAAATTAAATACTTATAAAGAGATCAATCAGTTCCCTGTCATCCCTTTCTTCTTAAGTCATTATGATTGAACATATAAGTACCTAAATTAGACAGAAAATACACTATTTGTTGTATTATATCTTAGCATATCTTGGCAAAATTATTTCTACCAAACCATGGATCAGGATCCAACTATTTCTGCGGGACGTTCGAAAGAGATATCGCGCCCCCAGAATACAAAGGGCTGAGGAAGGAACATGGATGGGTTTTAGTCCGTAGAAGTCTGACATTCACCCGCCCCGCCCACGGCGGGAGGGGTCATTTGATGATTTCCCATCCGAAAAAAAATAATAAAAGAATCCAACTATATAGTCTATTTTTTTTAATAAAATAATAATTTAGAATTTTTATTAACAGAGCCTCAGAGTACTTCTGATAAGGCTATATTAAAAATAACTTTAGGCTATGGTATCTTAGTGTGCAGTAGAGGGATTGAAATAGCATTATACAGTGTTAGTGCTTTATTAGTTTAATTTAATTGGCATATATCATTATTAATACTATATTAAGAATTTACTTTGGTTAATGTTATACTTTGTTTAATTTGATTACTTAACTTTTATTATCTACTTACTAACCATTCGTCTAATAAGCATCTTTTAGCTATCAAACTGTTTTGTCCCTTTCTGCCGAAGACGAATGTCGTTATTATGGAGAGTTTAATTAGACTCTAACTTCCATTAATTTGTTAATTTTGCCTACTGGCAAAATATGGCAGAACCATTTTTTTATAACACCATTTACATGTACTCGTACATATCTATTTATTATACATACATTATATATTTGCAAAATATTTTTTATTTTATATCAATAAAATTGATGTAGGTTTTTGGAAAGATCTTAGATTGATAGGTGGAACTTGTCGAACAGAGCATAATAACAGACGCGATGTGCATCGGCGGGCGCTGCGGCTGGGCGGGCGAGGAGCGCGGCGCGCTGGAGGCGGTGGAGGCGGCGCTGGTGCACGCGGCCGCGCCGCCGCTGTGCCTGGACCCGCGCCCCGCCGTCGGCCTGCTGGCCGCGCGCCTGCACGCCGCGCCCCGCCTCTTCAACACGCCGCGCATCAGGCGGCAGGCCAAGCGGTTCTCACAGGTACTCGCCCTATCGTAATCCAAATTAGCTCCGAATGTAACTGAAGGTACCTATATGTATACCTACGGAAGACATAACTGTTGGAAACATGTTTTCCTCCTCCAATAAGTTTGGTTTCTTAAGAAATATGTTTAATTAAAGCAAAATAATATTCTTTGTTACTTTAGGTGGCAGTGAATCGAAAGAGAAAATTGGATCAGTTCACACATTATCATGGTTTAGAGATATTAGACTTAATACATCGTCAGAGAGCGAAAAACAGTCGACAATCAGTGCCACTCACGCGTCTTACATCTAAATATCCGAAAAAACCACCAGAGGTAAGCTCATGGCTACATATTTCTCATGTCAATTTTTTATATTACAGAAAAGTATTAAATTTTAATGATATGGATTTTTTTAGGTGTTCAAACCTATTGAGCCACCAAAAATGGATCCGTTATCACTAGCCGTGCCGTCCGAGCCGGGCGGTCCGTTACGCCTGGCCCGCGCGTACGAGCGGCCGCGGCCCACGCCAGACTGCCAGCCGCAGCTGGTCGAGGAGTACATCCTAGAGACTGAGAAGACGTCGCCCCACGCCGGCGCCGGCTTCTTCCACATCAAACTGTCTATACTACAGAGGCCGTCCGACCAGGAGTTCCTTGGAGAACTGTATGTGGACAGGGATCATGTTGAGGGGGAGAGGAATGGTGCCGCGTGTCGATTTACGTTAGGTATGTCATTGGTCAGCTAACCTACAATAATAATGATAAAAAGAGCTAAAGTTTGGGAGTTTGTATGTAATGGGTAATTTCTGGAATTATTGGCACAATTCCGAAAATTCTTTTCTCTAATAGAAAGCTACATTCTTCCTGAGTGTGAAATATCTATGTACATTGTGCGTACAGCGCGGGTGATGCCTCGGTCAGAAGCTCCTATAATAATTTATATTCATCATTACTTACTTTAGTTCATGCTATAATAAACCAAGATTAAGAAAAAAAAATTGTTGTACAACTTGATTATCCTTCTATATTTAATTGACTCATTAAATATGTAATAATTAACTTTATGATGTTTGATAAAATTACAAGATAAGTAAACAATTTATTTGCGTTACAGGGTCAAGACTTCAAGCTAATAAATACATACAACAGTTCACGGAGATATTCACTGAGGAAGGTCGCAAGTCTGTTAGGATAAGACACATAGTGCCTGGACAACTGCCGAGGGTGTCATTCACCGGAGGAATGAGAGAATTGGTATGAATAACGTAGAAATGTATAAGGCTTATGCATTGGTATCTATAAGAAATCTTGCCAGCAATACTTTATGTTAATTACTTGGGAAAGATTAACATTTGCACAGGGGTCATCAGGGGCCATTTAGTTGAACATGCTCTCCTCAACACCCCCTTAGCAGATTGTACAAAGATTTATAAAAATATATTTTCCTCAGGGTCAGCAACTCTTGCTGCAGCAACGATCGGCCGCTGCCAGCGTTGCGACTGTTCAGACTCACGCTACCACAGTGCCTGTTGTGTAAGATATCAGAAAATATTCCAATATCATTGTCCTTTTCTATGTTACTGGCGCCAATAGACCAATAGTCTCATAAAATGGCACCGTTTTTTTCTTTCAACTGTAGGTACAGTTGACCATATAGAAATGATGCACCCAAACTTTACAGATACTATAGGTATAGTAACTAATGATAGAATATCTTGATTAGAAATGACTAACTTATAACTTTAACTTGGCAAAAATCTTGGTCTGTCTTATGAGTAAACAAATATTTTTAAACATATTTTTTTATTTTCCTGAAAACTTGTTAATAAAAATTACGTAGGGGTATCTATCTAATGACATTTTATGCTATTCCCAGAACTTCAGCAATACAAGCAACAACAAATACTCACACGAATGCTCGTCAGCTACCCATACTTGTAAGTACATTTGAAAATGTCATACTACACTTTTTGATTCATTATAATCTTCAAAAAAAATTTGGATGTCAAATTAGGTCAAAGGGTAACTTTTTACTTTAAAACCATAAACTCGTGGTTGAAATAACACAATCGCTGATTGTTGTAAACGGTCGTTAATTTGTTAAAAAAATAATTATACAAAATAGACTTGTTAAGCTATAAGCTAACATTTATTTACATGGATGTTATATGATGAACTTTTTTTAACTTACATACCATATTGAAAATATTTTCCATAGCAGGCGCAGTTACAGCAAGTGGGTAGCGTGGCATCGGTAGGGAATGTGGTGGGCAACGTCGGCAACGTTGTAGGCAATGTGGGCACGGTGGTGGGCAACGTAGTGGGCAATGTGACCGCCACCAGCGACACTGCGCTTAAGCAACAACCCTCCCCTACGACACCACGGCTTTCGCCACAGGTGCGTATTTGTGGTGGGAATGTGGTCGGAAGCGTGGGCAACATCGTGGGCAACGTGGGCACAGTGGTGGGCAACGTGGTAGGCAACGTCATCTCTACTAGTGACACAGCGATAAAGGAGCAGCCCACATTAGCAGCACCGCTGCTATCGCCACAGGTTCGTGTAAACTTATTGTACAGCTTGGTCCACGCCTAAGAATAGCCTACGTTTGATCAATAAGGCGAAATTAACCCACAGTTTTACACCATAGTGGCACTAACATAGATCCCATATTGCTTTCTGTGAGACATTTTTAGCATGTTTAAACATTCATGAGAAATGACATTACTTCTGGACTCTAAATAATAACGATAAATAGTACAGACCATTACCAATGGATCATTAAAAACATAGTGACCGTTACGTTTGCTCTTTCCTCGCTTACTCATTACCTAACACTATCTGATTCTGTTACTCAGCTTTAGACTGTCATTGCTGATACAGTAATATTTGACTGCAGGCGTCAACGAATCAGTTGTTAGCGCAGCAACTGACGAACCCACCGCAACCGTTAAACCCTCAGAAGATGCAGTCAGCTATCATTCACATACAGCACCCGCTCATGTCAACTGCTGGCACGTCGCAGGTACGATTGTTGCTGTACTTGTATGGTTTTATGGTCTGTGACGCAAATATTTTTTCCTTTTTCCATACATCCTAGGAAGTTTTCGTTCATATCAAGTTGAATTAAGAACTGACATACCTATTGTTTTCTAATGACCAGGTACAAAACATTCAGTACACAAACACGACGACCACACAGCAGAAGGCGACCATCACTAAGCCGAGAACAACAAACCCCGCCATCAGCGCGCTTGTTACTAGTCTCATGAACTCTGCCCAACAGTTCCAACAAGGTAAGTATTGCCATCTCATTCTTTTGACCCGTCTATGCTTAATTTTAAATGGGATGCAAAATATCAGGAAAATGTATGGAATATATTTTTAGGGACTGTTGACAGTGTGTGCTTTAGTTATTTATTATCTCATTATACTTACTATGGTGTCACAGTTTCACATTGAATTAGTGAAGCCTTCATTTCTGTGTGTGTATTTTGACTTTAGTTCATAAGATTGTAAAGGCGGATCTGATAGTGTTTCGCGTCCCGTTGTTAATATGTCCATATAAACAACATACTTTACAAAACTTTGTAAGGAGGTGTGAATACAAAAACAAGAATTTTAATTGCATATTATTTAATTAACACAGTTTTTTTTATTAATAGACATCTTTAATAATGTCACGCTAGTGGTATTTACGTGGCACTTAGGAAAGTCTCACACATCTCTGGTAATCAGTTTAGCTAATCTCATTATAAAAGCAAGCCTATTCAAATAGCTGTGCTGTGACAAATGTTTATTTACTTGAAAATTTCAAAGACAAGATAGAAATTGAGTAAACTTAGCACCAGAAAAAATATTTAAACTCCCGTCAAAAATGTAAAATTATGCTCTCGGTGTCAAGCTACAATATTATCCGTGGAGTGCTGGACACATTTTGCTTTATCATGTATACATGACTGTGGCAGTCAAAATGTTAATCTTCAAAAATATCATCAACAGCGGCCAGTCAGAACGCGGCTAAATCAGCAGTTAGTACAGCCAGCAGCAACGCGACGATCCTCAATCTACTGAACAGCGCGCCGGCCGCGATGACTCACGCCACGTCCAGTGCTGACAACACTATAGACGCCCACAAGCTGCTCGGCCGAGTGTCCATAGCCGGCGCTCGGATCATCACTGCCACTACCGCCTCGCATACCCTGCCTACGTACACACAACAGGTGAGGGTTCTGAATAGAACAATGTTTCTTCTTTCCCACTAGTATAGCCCTACACATTCCTTACACTCAATTTTTAAAGAATCCCTTCAATGAATTCAGTATTCAGTAATCGTCTTGCTTACAAG
This sequence comes from Pyrrhia umbra, assembly GCA_963891755.1. NCBI lineage: Eukaryota > Metazoa > Arthropoda > Insecta > Lepidoptera > Noctuidae > Pyrrhia > Pyrrhia umbra. Next base: position 8,742,865 of record OY982922.1, on the reverse strand, counting down.
GTCTGATTAATTTTTAATCTGCTGCTTAGCAAAAATCACTCACTCATAAATGATATCTGAGCGTTAATCCGAGTATTTAATCCTGGATTACGATATTAAGTAAGGATTAGGTGAGAAATGGTAAAACAGGTTTTTTTATAAGTAAGGCGGTAAGAGTATGACAGCCTCTCGCTCCGCCCACAGTGGGAGGAGTCAATTTGATGATATTCCTTCCCTAAAAAAGGCATCCTCATGAATTAGACAATTTTACTATATAATACTTACTCGCATTGTATTGATATAAATTTGGTGTTATTCGGATTAAAATTATCAGGGTTGGTAGTTATAGGATTATCTGGGCTATTCGATCCACCAATGGATACCTTACATCGTAATTTTAAGCTTATGCGATAGCCCTAGCCCCGAATATACGTATTCAAGTAATGGGGAACAGAAACCGCTTATTTGACTTTACTAAATTGAACCATATTATAAGCCACAGTGATTCTACAATTGCCTCTCACTTTGAAGTTTTTAGTGGTAGTCAGTTTTATAATAACTAATTATGTATTGCTAGGGAGTTGGTGTTCAAGTAATGAGCGGTTACTCAAGAGAGAACGAAGCGACGAATGTGTCGAGTAGTGAAAGCGCTTTATTAGAGCGATTGATGGGACCTGATACTTCAGCCGCGCCCGCCTCGCAGGCGCAACCCGTGTGCCATTTGCAGGTAATGGAATTTAAAAATAAAACAAGTATTCCCTTTTATGCAACTTTGTGGCCGTATTAACCATCTTAATAACAAAACTTTCTGGTCTTACTAAACCACTAATATTCACCTCGGTTAGTTAGTAGCTATTAACCGTAAATGTGCACGATAAGGTTAAGTTAGCTTTGGTAAGAATTGCCAATACAAAAAATAAATGAAAATAGGTTTAGTTTATATTAGCAGTGAAAAACTACTTTCAAGTTCTCGACTTTCAGTTTGGTAGTAGAACACTAGCCTGTCTTTGGTTTAATATAAGATTTCACCTTGACTTAATTCCAATGACTTTAAGGTTCATATTCTATTGTCAGTGTCTGTGCTGCTTTTCGAGTAGACTCCATGGCTTAGTTTGTTCGTAATATCATACTCATCTCGTCCTCACGCTTACAAAAGCATTCAAATACACATGTGATGCTGATAGCAAAATTTACGAAAGAAAAGTCTCGAAGTCATAAATATTTATTTATTTTCCCCAGGGCTTAAGTTTAGCATCACTTCAAGGTCTTCAAGGCATCCAGGGACTTCAAAACGTACAAGTACAGATCCCGGGACTGTCTGCGCCGATATCGTTATCACTGAACGTATCGGGTGCGCCCAGCGGACTGCTGGTGTCGGTCCCGCCTACCACGTCCGTTGTGCTCACGAATCAACCCTCGGTGCTCTCTTTACCTATAGGTAAGTAGATGTCAATATTTTCATTTACAAAGCTTATAATTGAACCAGTCTTTACGCCATGACTGGCTGAGTTTAGCAGTATTTTAATTTTGTACGTCATGCAATCAATCTTAGCAATAATGCTTGTGGTAATTTGTGTTTTGATCAGGCCTTTACCTGTTTAATAACTTAACTTATCAAGTCGTCAGACCGTAAAAGCTGCACGGAATGATACGAAACGAATTCACTCGAAGGATCGTTTTTAGGGTTCCGTAGTCCGACAAGGAACCCTTATAGTTTCGCTCTGTCCGTCTGTCTGTCTGTCTGTCTGTCTGTCTGTCCGCGGCATAGCTCCGTGGTTTTTGTTATTAGAAAGCTGAAATTTGGTATGAATATGTATATTGATCACGCCGAAAAAGTGGTAAAATAAAATTTTGAAAAATATTTTTTTTTAGGGTAGCTCCCAAACATGTAAAGTAGGGATGATTATTTTTTTTCTCGCGTACCCGTTCGTGTGGGGTATCGTTAGATAGGTCTTTCAAAAATATTATGGGTGTGTGAAGATCATTTTTCGGTTAAGCGAGCCATTTGCGAAATATCTAGATTTTAAGTGAAATTTTTTGTTCGATACGAGTTACCCCCCCCTCTAACTTTTGAATGGCTGTACCTAGAAATGTGAAAAAAATCACAGACGTAGCACATATAATGAACTTACAAGGAAAACTATCACGGCTAAGTAGGCTTAACCGGTTACAGAGTTATAGTCGACTAACTGAGACCTACTACGGAACCTTACTGCGCGTGGCCCGACACGCACTTGGCCGGTTTTCTTTAATAATATTAGTTTCGCATTAATCATATACCTGATGTAGACACGAACATATAAATATTATTGTAACGTAATAGAAGTCAGAAAATCTGACAACTAGTTTTATCCGGTAAATGTTTTGTGGAGGTAAGATAGGATCGCTTCATGTAAAACACTAGTATTCAGTTGCTCCTGGTTAGACGGGAAGCCGACCTCAACATAGTTGGGAAAAGGTTAGGCAGAGATGACTGAGTAACACTGCTGTACATGAAATTTAGATAATTAGAGAAGCCATAGTGAGGTGAGCGTATGCGTCCACAGCGCAGCTGATGTCGGGCGGCGTGAAGGGCGGCGTGCGCGGCGCCGGCGTGCAGGTGGTGCGCAGCGCCCGCGCCGCGCGCCCCGCGCCCCGCGCGCCGCGCCCCGCCGCGCCCGCCCCCCCGCCCCCCGCCATGCCCGCGCCCGCGCCGCCCGCCGGACCCGCTGCCACCGGTCAGTACAATGTAATACCAGCTTTCCCCAGCGACTTCGCCCATGTGGGCTATACGAATACCAATTAAAAATGACAGAGTTTCATACAAACTTTGCCCTCCTTTTTCACCCCCTTAGGGATAGAACTTCGGAAAATCCTTTTCTTTTCGGATAATTATCAGATGCCTACGTCATACAAGGAACACGCCCTCCAAGTTTCAGGTCTCTACGATTAGCGGTTTAGCGCTTGTCCAGATGACGCGTTTTTACTCGCGTGTCTTGAAACGCGCGAGTAAACTATGAGATACTAGAGGTTGATATTCTGTCCACATGCAGTCTCGCGTTTTGACGCTCGCGCGTTATCTGGGCGCGACATAAATTTCGAACACGCGACTCAACTCGCGCGTAAAACGCGTCATATGGATAAGCTCTTATGCTGTGCGTTGATCCGTTAGTCAATCATTCAGGACAAAGCATTTTATAGGTAATATAATAATAGTAGTTCTCTCCAGACCGACTTCGGTCACGGCGGCCAATCTCAATGTAGACTAGCCAGGCACGCAGGAGAAACGCTAGCCGCCATGTTACTAAAGAGCGTGACGTCATTTTCCTTCGAACAAATTTGTTTTGCTTGCTGTATACTGATCAGTGCCTATGACTTCGTTGTATGCGAAGAGGCCTTTACCCAGCAGTGGGTTAGTAAATAGGCTGATAATTATAGCTTTCGTATGTATCTTAATTAATATATTATTTCACTTCAATGCCATCGCATTTGTATTTAGGCTGGAAATGACTCAAACTACATTGGAGTCACTTTCAGTCTACATAATGTATGGAAGTTAAATTTTCAAGTTTATCTGTTTTAGTTCAACAGATTAGTTTAATTGAAACGTGTATTTTGTTAAACACCGTAAATAACATTATTGAGCATTTGAATCTTCATAGAATAAGATGTGTAACAAGTGCAATATATTCAGCAGGCACGACTCAGTTCATAAGCCAGGCGCAAGCGCAGGCGCTGAGCGCGCAGCAGGTGCGGCGGAAATCGAACGCGGACAGTTCGTAGTGACGTCACGCGTTCCTCGTCCTAGTGAAATATACTGTAAATATTAACCCTAGTTAAATTATTGTAACGATAGTGACATAGTGACCAGTGCCGTGCGCAGTATACACGCTGTGATCCACATACGTACCCGGCGGCCATTTTTAAACACCGATATTCGAGAAATAGACTTAACTTAGATATGTGCGTGTATGCAAAAATGGATCTATGGTTGTTTTATTGATATGTCATGCAGTTGTTATAACTCCTGTTAGATATAGTATTGGTTAAGCTGCGGTCTGTCAATACCGTAAATGTTTTCTAATACATAACTAGTTTCAATATAAAATGTATTTAAGTGGTATCCTCAATGTTGCTATATCCAATACAATAATGTCTGATACAACGACTGAATTTTATAACGTAGCAATGTTATTTCATGCAATGTATGCCTATAGATAGCTATTATTAAATTTATCAGTTTTCATCACACTACATGTAAATGATCTACAATAATTATTGCAATTATTTGTTTTTAATCATGTCTTTGACACATTTTATTTTATTCGAATTATTTATCATATACTATTTTCAATCATGTATTTTTATTATTTAAAAATGTCACAAATTATAATATTATGTATGAAATTTATTTTTAACGCAACATTGAAAGTGATTGGATCATGACATGAATTGTGAGTAAAGTTTAAAGTGTTACTACATAGTAAAATAAGAATGTTGATCAATCCGGATATTATTATCTTAGTAAAGTTTTTATTTGTCGTTGGTGTTATTGGTAACATCTGTATATAAATGTTGTTAGATAATTTGTTAGTAAAACAAATTTAGAACAGCACACAGGATGATAAACTATACAGTAAAATAAATTGAGTAAAGTTTGATTAGGTGTGGTGACTCGACTTTAACATCCGCACGGTAGTAAATTTGCGTAAATCAGTATTAATAAGAATACAATCACTGTTCGCATGACAACCTAGTACTGACGTTTTCGGAACATAATGAAGTACAACACTTTGCAGTGATTCATGAATCTGTGTTAGATAAGTTGTAAATATGTATTATATAGTTTCGTATAAGCATCACAGCTATCGGTAGTTGGAATGTAAGAATGTTGAATTTATGTTTTCAGTATGTTAGTGTAATATAAAACATGTGAATAGTAATGGATTTGTTTATATGTGTTATGGTAATCGTTTTCGGTTTTCGTAGATTTCAGTTTGGGGCTCTGTCGGATATTGCCGATTTGTATCCTAAATTAAGGATTTATTTAAAGTTTACGGATTGAATGGATTATAGAATGTGTCGTTTACTTTTTTATTTAATTGGGCATAAAGTATAATTATACTTTAAATTATAAATCAAACTGATTTAACATCATCAATGTTTTATCATGGATCTATGTGAGCTTTGGAAGATAAATATCTGAATTAAGATCTAAAAGGTAATATTTTTTTTGAATCTTTGGTTACTGAGATCTTGAAACAGTTTGCTTTTTATTTATATGTGAATGTAACTGAAATCTATGAAACCCTTTAACGTTGCAATTAACGAATAAAATATAACAATGCAATGTAGATATATTGAAACTAATCGTTTTTGGTATCCTGCACATGAGAGATTACCAGTAGGTATATAATCTTCCTAGTGTATTTCTTTACACAACGGTAGGTTTTGTTTTAAGGAACTAACAGAAGATACTACTGTCCAATAAAATAGCCTCTAGAAGTCTCTTCACTAACCAAATAACTAGTTTCTTATTTCAGAGATTAACAGTACACAATGTTGGTACTAGTTGAAGATATGTTGGTACCTGCCCACTACACTTAATCGGTCGCTTGAATAGATACGTTATATTAATGAGATTAGTTCAGTGTGTACATAATAATAGAGTAGAAAATTTCAAATTCGAAATGTGTGGCTTCAATTACTAAATTACAATATTTAGGAATCATGTGGAGTTCGCTGCGCTTTGGGTACTTTGCAGTGCACTGGGCAGCTATCAATCAGTTAAAGAATGTTTTCTGCATGTCTTCGCCACTACATTAAATAGATTTTATGAACGAACAATACTATGTTCCCTTTTAAACTATGCCCCAGTAGTCGTTCTTAACTACGTTACGATACAAGTTATTGTTACATTTGCACACGCACAATCATTATGTTTATGTATACTATATTAAATATAATGTTACCTGCCGAAATATTGCAATAGGCATACCATTTCATATATTTTATTGTGTACAGTTTTTATGTACTCGTACGTAGCGATGTCGCTGTATTTACTATTTATTTTAGTTAACGAGATGTGTTCATATTGGCATTCTATGACATGCCTAGATAAGAGAACTATGTATTTTGTTTTGTAGATATATGTATTGCCTAGGTGTATGATAGATTGCGTGGACATATTTTGCTATTAACACAAATATTGCATAAGTCGAGGTGTAGATGAATAACTGTGCGTTTTGTTGATCTCATTTGTTTACGGACATGTAGCTCAATATGTAGACGATTGTAACATAAAGTTTATTTGAACATGCGAATGTACCTATATTTTAAGAAATAATAAAATAATTATTGTATATATTTTCGAAAGGAGATTTTTATAAATAAAACAATATTACTCAGTTCGAGGTTGTATGAAGTTTTCAGTGTCAACTAGGTCGATTAAACAGCATTGTAAATATTATTTTATTTTAGATGACATGTGATAATGCATTCAGACGTTTATAACATAAATAGTGTACAATAAAAATTTTATGATTGCGTTGACATGGATTTTGTGTATAAAATTGATATTGTAAAAATTAACTTGAATACGTTGTTCAAAGATTGACGGTTCGAACATAAATAAATAACTTTTACACAAAAATTACTTTATTTTGTATTGATTCGACTGACGCTCCTGGTCTGCCCAAGCGTCTACCCCAAAATAATAAATAGTTTGAAACAATATACCCTAAATATTTCATTGATATCATTTGGTTCTGGATTATTGTAATTGAAAAAAAAACTACAGTTTGGTTTGGTTAAAAAAGTATGCCTTTTTATTCTTTCAAATAGTCTTCATCTAAATTTATAAGAACATTGGACACAATGAAGCTTTTTTACCGATAAATAAGTATAAATAATTTCATATTCACATAAATCTTATTTATACATACATTACATTTATTTTTAATATCAGTCCTCTCAAAAGGTCCATTCTCTCCCTGCAAATTAAATTTTATTATTTACACAGCGATAGGGATTCGCATCTACCGTACATACATACATCAACAATTAACAATTAATAGAGACTATTTACAAAATATATTTCCACAAACACTCACGCGATCATACTTCACCGTTTTCACACACCTATTTCACATTCACACCATTTGGCATATGGATGGCGGCACGTCACTAGCAGAGTTCGTCCCAGGCGAGCCACCAGGCCCCTCGGCAGTCCTCGCGCTTCCGCCGCCGGCGCTCGGCGCGATCCGAGCGCTTCTTCACGAAGCGAATGTTGTATGGGTCTTCGGCTAGTTCTGGGTACCGCGCCACATCGTGCACGTACTCTCCTTCGTAGCCGGCTGCTAATCCAGCCTTCTGGATTTCATCTAATTCGGCTGCGGACCAGTCGAGTGAGCCTCCAAGTCCGCTGCGCAGCGCCTCGCGCTCGCGGTGCCACGCTTTCCGTACGGCAGCGGTGTGCGCGTGATGAAGAAGTCTTTGTCGCTCCCTTTCCGCGCTTGTGCCGTACCGTAGATTCACTATGCTTGTTTTACCATGTATTTTTACATCCGCATAAGAGCGTCCTCCCTCTGCAACCTCGTGGAAGGTAACATTCAACTTGCCTTGCATTCGTTTTAGTTGTTGTTTATCGTCAGCGGCGCGCCAGGTATCTTCTTTTACAAAGTAGAAAACGTCTTGTTGATCGCCATGAACAACAAACGAGAAAGGTAGAAGATGAGATCGGTTAAAAACTGAAGTATACACATCGCGGTAGATAGCATTGGCCGATGGTACGGTGGTGACGACGGCTCGACCACGAGAATTGCGCGACACTAGGATTCCGCGTCCGAATGGTGGCTCAGAGTCGGAGCCGATACGTTTCGGTGCCAGGTTTAAGGCATCGGTCTTTAGTGCCGACATAGCCGGTATCGACAGGCTTCTGAAGTCGGCTATCCTTTTGTTTGACATATGTGACAGGAAGCCTGATTCAATAGTCACTGTTGGAAGTAGAGACATGGCTGAAGGAAGGCCAGGACTCGTGTCCGCCGGCGCAGTGCCCCACACTGGGCGACCGCGAGGAATGCTCGGCAGCACGGATCCGCCGGGTAGTTCGTCGGGGTAGAGTTGGGGTGCAAGGCTTTTCGTGTCATAGCCAAGCAACTTCAGCCACGATAGGTGATCTAGAACGACCAAAACAATAACAATATTTAGCGATTTAATGACAACGGTTTGTTGCTATTGAAAATGTTTGTTAATTGATTTAGTTCTTTACCTGTTGGTTTTTTGTTCTGCGGCCTCACGTTGATTGGATCGTTACCATTGAATCTGTAAAGATGTAACTGAGTCGGGTTGTGGATTCTCTCAATAAGATTCTCCCATAATGGTGACATCCATTGCCCAATAAGGGGATCGTAAACTTTTCCATTTGCCATGTGGACCAATGATGTTACTTGATCTAAAAGTCCTCCACAGAAGTCTACTGGAAGGTATAAATACGGGTTCGAATCATATACTATATGGCCGTATGGCGATCTCATTATTTCTCTGATTCCTTCTCCATATTGATTGAAAATCATCACTGGTGTTCCACATTGGTCTGTGGCAATGTAATATTTATGCCGAGCAACCTGAAATCGGTTGAAAGAAAGGTGTTAAATTTTTGTTTGGAAGGTAAATAATAAATAATAAATAAATAAATAATAAAAACGTTTATTGTTCAAAGATTATTGACTTACTGATAGGGAACACTGTCACTTAAACTAGGTTAACCTGTGCTATAAGTAACAGTTACAATTCGTTGTTGGTCTAGGTACATTTCTATTTTTTATGCAACAATCCGTTAATATTATGTTATACTAAATTATTTTAAAAGTAAAAGTAAGGTAATTAAAATAAGGAATGTTAGATATTATAAAATAAGTAAAAAAATTAAGAAGGTAACAAAAAATAAAGTTATTTAAGTAAAGAGATCATTTACGTATTTGTCAGTGTGTGAGTGTATGTGTGTATGTGTGTGTGTTTGTGATTGCGAGTGCATGTTATGTTAGTGTGTGTGTGCGCCTTTGTCTGAATGAACGATTATCTTGAGTGTCTTTACCCAGTAATATTTAAAAATGTTTCAGTTTCTGTATACTTTAAATTATTTAGATAATTTTTAATTGCTTTTTTGAACCTAAAGAGTGATAATTTATTTATGGTAATGACTTTGTTTATTCTATTGTAAATATAAGGAGCAGCAATGTACGGGTGTCTTTTAGCAAAACTGGTGTTGTGGGGTATGGTTTTGAAAACTATGTCCTTTCTTCTTCTACTATCTCCTCGGGGACAGTCGTATTGTAGGGTTGTATGGGCGTATATTAAATTGCGTAATAAGTATAGTTGCCGGACTGTCAGGACTCCAAGTTCTTTGTACAGATTTTCGGTTGGGTATAACCTAGGTCTGGATGTAAGCACTTTGAGAGCGCCTCTCTGAGCTCTTTCGAGTTTAATAAGTGATGTCTTATGAGAGCCTCCCCAAACTGATAGACAGTAAGTTAGAATCGACTGGCACAATGAAAAATAAATAACCTTTAATATATTTGGATCTTCAATATGTCTTAACTTTTTGAAAATGGGCATTATCTTTCTTGTTCTGTTTGTAAGCAGTTCGATGTGTTTATGCCAGTTTAGATTTTCATCTAACCAGACTCCAAGATATTTAATTTCAGAGACCCTATCTAATACAGTACATTGACATAATCGGATTTCAGTATTTTTACAGGTGTGTGCTTTGATTTTTATTTTATCTGTAGCTGGCAGTCCCGGTTTTGTAATGGAAAAGGTAACGTATTTTGTTTTGGTAAGATTGATCGTAAGTTTATTTATATTAAGCCAAAAAAGGATCTCTTTGAGACCACTCTCAGTTTTGTTGGTAACATCATCCCAATTTTTTCCATGAAAGACAGCTGCTGTGTCGTCTGCAAAAGTTACGATTTTAGCGTTAGGAAGGATAATGCCACAAAGCTGATTTATGTAAATTAAAAATAGTGTAGGTCCAAGTATGCTCCCTTGTGGTACTCCGTAAGTCACTTCTACATCTTGACTTATGTAGGATCCAATTTTAACCCGTTGTGTTCTTCCTACTAAGTAACTACTAAAAATATCCAACTGATTACCCCTGATACCTATATCTTCCAGCTTCTTGAGAAGGATTGGAATAGACACAGTGTCAAAGGCTTTTGCAAGGTCCAGGAACACACCAATACATTTTGATTTACTGTCTAAAGTTTTCACTACAGTTTCGGTAAGATTTCTTAATGCATCCTCAGTTGATCTACCGGCTATGAATCCAAACTGGTTGTCAGATAGAAGTTTATATGTTCTTAAATAGTTAGTTAATCTTTTGTTCAGAAGTTTTTCTATTATTTTAGACATTGCTGGAAGGACTGATATCGGTCTGTAATTATTGACACTGTCTCTATTACCCGTTTTAAAGATAGGATGTATAAGTGCTATTTTAAAATGTTTGGGAAAGATGCCTGTTCTGAAACTAAGATTACAGATGTGTGTGAAAACTGGAGTAAGAACGTGGCGCGCCTCTTTTAGTAGTTTATTTGAGATGCCATCAAAACCAATAGCACAGTCATCCTTAAGGTTCGATATCACTGAACTAACTTCTTCGTCATCAGTGGCAAGTAAAACAAAGGAATTAGTCGATTGCTGAGTCGGGATTTTATCTGGTGGTTTTTTAATTTCGATATTTGGTATACTTTCAGCAAGTTTTTGGCCAACAGTCGTAAAAAAGTTGTTTACTGTATCAACGGAGTTTTGTGGGCTTTGAGTTATTTCTAACAAACTCTCATTATTATCTTTTTGTTTGTGGTGACAAGCTATAGTTTTTATTAGTTTCCAGGTTCTTTTTGAATTATTTTGTGCTTTTTTAAATTCTGCGTTTTCGAATGTAGATTTTACTTTAAAAAGTATATTTTTACAGAAATTCCTATATCTTGTATATATTAATTTTATTTCTAAGTTGTCTGGATTTTTTTTAGCTCTGAGGTGAAGTCTGTCCCTGTGCCTTATACAGCGTAACAATCCAGGCGTGATCCAGGGTTTGATTATTTTTTTACGATGTTTCACTTTTTTAAGTGTGGAGTTATTATTTATAGCTTGTATTATTATATCAGTTAGTAAGATCAGTTAGTAAGGTAGAAGCTTGATTGTTAAAATATTTTTTCTAACTGTTCTATCGTGACATACCTGTGTATAGATAAGATGCCCTCTGTCGTCATACACTAGGGTCATAAATCTATTCTCACGCGGTGAATAAATATGACTGACTTCATGAGGTCTGTCTTTATTCGTGTAGAAGAACTGAGTCACATTCCCAAAGTTATCTTTTCTGGTAGAAAGCCTGAAACAGAATAGTTGGTTACTACTAAGGAACAGACGGAAGTATGCCTAATATAAGTACTCATAGAATCTGTTGTATTTACCTGTCCAGATGATCATAAAAGTATCGTACATCAAATCTTCCTCGTTTTGTTGCTCTTATCAGAAGTCCTTTAGAATTATATTGGAACCTTTCTTCTCTCGCATTTTGGGATACCAATCCTCTACTGTCATATCTGTACTGGCCTTCGCCAAACTTCACTATACGATCCATATCATTGTATTCCATTGGGATAGTGTTACCTCTGTAAGTCAGTGACAACATATTACCATTGTCGTCGTATCTAAAACCCCAGGGTTCTTGTGCCTCGACTCCTGTGAGCTGACCATCACAGTCCCAAGTATAGTTTTTCACGTTAGTATACGTATTTACACCAACATTCCTTGTATGTGTTCGGGTTTGCGAAATTCTGCCATGTCTATCATACGAGAACTCCATTCGGAACACTTCCATTCTGTGGATGTTAACTGTTACTTCTTTTTCTAAGAATTGATCGTTCAGTAAACGAGAGAACATTGCAATGCCATCATATACAGAAGTTTCGTTCCATTTTTGTTTAGATACAGTAAATTGTCCTAGTATTTCGGGAGCACCTGTTTTGCTATTATAAACGATATGATGCGGAATTAAAGTTTGTCCACCAATCCTACCTTGGACGGAAGTTATTCTGTAATTGTTATCATATTCATAAATTATTTTCGCATTGCTTAGTCCTGTTTTGGCACCATAATCAAGCCGTTCTTCAGTCAGTAGCCCACCAACATAAGTTGATTCCCATCTATAGTCAACATCACGGTCAACGTGTAATATTTCCGATGGTAGTCCACTAGTTTCCGCATAATGAATCTGTGTTTGCCCATCACCATGTACAACTTCAGAAACTTTATTCGTAGTAAAATATCTATAAACAACTCTGGCACCATCTCCCGGGAATACTGTCTGTAGAAGTTCTCCTGTATGAGCGTAATGTTGTAAATATTTCTTTGAAGAACCAGGTGGTGTGTATGTTACTCTCAAAAATCCGATCGATGGTTGCACACTAAATGAATGGTTTGATCCCGAAGGCAGTATAACATGCGTCAAACCACCATCATCATCATACTTGTATTTGAAACTTCTTTGACTTGCTAAAGATATTTTGGAAACAAGGTTTCCTTCATTGTAGTAAATGAATTTTGTGCCATCTTGTGGACTCGTTATCTCTGATAGCATACCATGAGGATCATAACTATAGCTCTCCTCACTATCACCCCATTTCCAGCCATTAATTCTATAGAATCTATCATACGAAATATTCAGAGGAGCTCCTGCGCCGTGCGGATTGAATGAAAGAGGTAGCCCGGCAACATCGTAAGAGATGGTAAATAATGGGTTTCTGTCCGCGTTGAAGAATGTTTCACGACTCTTGAACTGATCGAATTCAATAATAAGTACTCTGGAGTCGTTAACCCATATTTCCCGGTTCAAAGTTTGCTGAGGGTTCCGGACATCACCTACTAAAGTGTATAAGGAGTACATATTGTTTACTAATGCGTCTCCAAATGTGGTAGTTTGATGTGACCACATGTGAAGCATTTCAGCTTCTATGGGCAAGGCAGCTTCCAGTAATGGGTGCTTAGCGGCAGCGATGCTTTCGAATTTTCCTGCCCAGGGTGTTTCGAGAAGTAAAGTATTGTTTGTATAAATACGACCTTCCGTTATTTGTTTGCCGTTATTTATAGTAATTTGTTTAAATGATTGTCCATGTAACACATATTCGCATTTTTTGGCAACACCGACAGGTATCGTACTTGATGGATTTGATACAGTAACAGCTAGTCCGTAATTCTTTGCTAATCCAGATGTGATATGCACTTGCTCACCCGAGGGCATAATTATTTTTGTTACTCTTCCTAGTTCATCGTAATTGTAAATCACGGTATCTCCAGCCTAAAAGAAAAATATTGATATTACAAGCAATTATCTAAAAATAATTATGTAAGGAAAAGTATCTGAACAGTGTAACAGCTTACCCCTGATCGACTGTTGAGTAATCCAGTACTAGCATCATAATCAAATTCCATCTCGGTTGAACCTTTTTCAGCTATTCTAGTTAGGTAACCAATTCCAGAAATCTTTAGTTCGAGTTTGTGGTCCTGTGTATTTTCGATGGAGCTTACAATATTGCTATAATCTCTGAGTAATTGTATTTTATTCCCAGATGCATCAGTAACTGTGGAGAGTTTTCCGAAACTTGTATTCTTTGAATATAAGAACGAATACCGTGTTTTTCCTGATGTCAAGTCTTTAGTAGTTATATGTTGACCGTAACGGTTGAATACGTATATTTCTGATGTAGGTGGATAAGGTATTCTAAATTCTCCGTTTTCGTCATGTGTTGGCAAGTAGTGTTTAAGAGCCAATATATGGAGAGACCCTGGAATAAAAACATGAAAATTTTATAATTTGACCTTAATAATCATGTAAGTTGATATTATTGTATCATCCCTTTAAAGTTTTGTAATTACCTTGGTCAACAACATTAAGAACCCCATCTGGGGTAACAGCGAGAGCAGAAATCGTTTGGAATTTGGCGTTGGAGGATAGTAAAGTTTCAGTGCTTGTAGGTGGTTCGTCACCTGCAGCTACACTCAATCTACATGGGCAACCAGCATCGTCTCTAGAATTTGTAGGTACAGCTGTAGCAGAGGCAGATGAATTACATTCACAGCTTAATTCTTTTAAATTTTCTTGCACTTTTCCTGCGAAGTGCATTATTTTACCAGATGGATCTATAGATTTTATAGCATTTGTTTTCTTAGAATCTGCTTCCGCGACATACAGAATACCGCTTGGTGCAAATGCTATGGCTAAAATTGTGCCTAGGCTGGAATCTTCTCGGATATCTGTGTTTGTTCGATTCGTTGGCTTTGTTACTGGTTTTCCATCGTTTCCTATGCGACAGTGTGATGGTTGGCCTGCTACTACTTTGATTTTCATGTCAACGGTTAGTTTGAGTATTATTCTGTCGTCTATGAAGTATAGAGATCCATCGAGCGGAGATAAGGCAACTCCTGTTGGCCATTGTAGTTGTGCTTCATAAGGTGGAATTGCTCCTCGACAGGGAACCGGTGACCAATGGTTGTGATGGCCATGATGTCCTACAAGTGTGTGTATAATGCCATTTGGATCAACGGCTCGTATATTAGTACCGTCTGCGATGTACATTGTTCTATCTGCCGCTATTGCAAGACCTAAAATATAATAAATTATTTAAGTACAATACAATAGTAATAAAAATAAATTACTCATCGTCAATATCTATCGCATTCAAAATTATAAAAATAAAATGTTATATACCTTTAGGATGCGCCAATTTGGCTTTGATTGCTGGGCCTTCATCACCGCAATTAGAATCATCTCCAGGTACGCAACGATCACCGTTACCAACAACAGCTTCAGAATTTGTGGCAGGATCCCTGACTTTTTCTAAAGCTATCACTCTTCGGACTTGGTGTCTTTCAGAATCTGATATGTAAAGATATCCATCCGCTGGTGATATGCAGATATAATATTGATATGCAACTTGCGTAGTTCTGAAAATAAAATAATGTCTTTAGTCTTTATTTACCTTAGTCGATTTTGTTACAGGAATTAAGTATGAGTTATAGTTAAGTTATAGCTAGAATGTTACAAAACAATTACTTACTGTAACTGAAGAACTGTAGTGACCACACCCTCAGGGGTAATACGTCTGACGAGATTGAAATCACCAACATACAATGATCCATCTGGACCTGATGTCAGTGCTGTTGGAGTCAAGAGCCGAGCATCTGCTGCTTTACCATTGCAATGGTCTGGACATTCCAAAGAGCGCTGAAGACCAGTTCCCATAACCACCTATGGAAAAAAGTATTATGATGAGTCGACACAAAAATTTACATGTAGGTTGTATAAGAATTGTTGACTTTGAAATTAGTTTACCTGAACGGTCCTGGGGTATTGTTTCAAATGAAGTAGTGCCCCATCGCCCTTCTGCAGAATGCCTTCATGAAAATTGTAGTGATGGTGTATGTCCAGTCCCCATCCTCCGATGTCCGAGATGTCTACGTCAAAACCGGCAAGAGTTGCTGTCTGTGTCTCCCATACAATTGACGCACATGATGTGTATTCATATCCTATTGAGATTTTGGCTTGAGCTTGTCCGTATACCTGGAATAATATTTTTTTAGGAATAAGTCTACCAAGAATGTTATTTCTTTAGATATTAATAGCTTCTTTAATGTAAACATCATCTAAATAGTTTTATGGTTCTGCTTTATAACTACGCCCTACCTTTTGTTTGTAAACGTTCCGTTTGTTCCACGCGAAGATGTGAGTCAAGTCGGGATCAGCTTCATAAGTATGGGTGTGTAATGAGCCTTCAATCTCAACGCGAACATGCACTCGGATGAGTGATGCTGGGACCACACGACGAGTAAGTTGAACGTGAACGCACGAAAGGTATCCCGCTGATTGAGAGGAGCGGTAAGTCAGTTTTACCAACGAACCGGGGATGCCAATAGATTCGCTAACAATCTGGAAGTATTTAAATTATTTTTTAATTACTTTGTTTGTAAAGATAAAATCTAATAAGAGTCAACATGGACTAATGTTTCACATCCTGTGCCAATATTTCTGACTGCACATACCTGAGCCTCAGGATAAATAACAGTTGTAGTGGTAGCAGATGAAGCAGCAGGAGCTGCCAGCGGTGGTACTGCCACCACTTCAGGTCTAAGTCGCTCATGATCATGCGCTGCACATGGTGGTGTTTCCGATTCCCACCATTGCGGTGTTGGCGACCAGCCGATTCGTGGTGGTGCCCTAAAAATAATATATATTTCAAATTATAGAAGAGAATATTTAGAATAATATTTTATAGTAGTAGTAGATAGTATTTTTATATCAAGTTATTTTTACACTTTTTTGATAAATAAGGAATTCAATTATACGTTAAACAGTTTGGTACACAAAAACATTGCAAATACGTTTAAACCTGCAACAATCAAGGTATTACATAATGAAATATATGTCTTCATCTTAAACCCTTCTCACCTGGGCGTTGGCACTTTCACATTGTCGTCACTAAGTTCCATTTGCACTGGGGGTAATACAACGATCTGGTTCCATGGCACGAAGACAGTCTTCCTCAGCGGCTTGAACGGCGATCGCTGGAACTGCAGTGTCACGGCGCCTCCTCCGTTCACCAGCACGTCAAACCTGAATTCCGGCACATATCATTTTAGAGTGACGTACGATTAGTATCTGATTCTGACTGTATTTTTTATATACAGAATAACAAGTAAAGTTGTTAGTGTTGTATGCCTCGTTTGAGATAATTGATTTAGGTATTTTATTTATAACTTGAGAAATTTGTACTTCACTACTAACCATAACATCTGTTGTAGATTTTATAATTTATTATTATTATTTATCTATGTATAGGTGTTTTTAACCAATCTTTAAGGTAAATTGTATTTTACATTGAACCGTTACCGTCTTAACTGTTTGAATTTTAAACAAAGTGTACCTTAAATATACCTACATTTGAGAATTAATGAAAATAAAAAGCCGCACCTGCGCTTTTCGCACATGAATACATCAATTTTGCCTATACTAATTCCTAGAATTTTACTGATTAATGTTTCCAGAAGTTGTACAGGTTCAATACTGGACCAAAAATTTGCTACGCCTGCGCTAGCTTTATAACCTCATTACTTAAGGTTAATATTTAATTGAATTTGCTTTCCAATTATGATATTAGATTTGAAGGTCAGCACAGAATTCGTAAGTGAAAAAATCGGAACAGGTTTACAGCAGCAAAAATAAATTGTCTAACAACACAATATCTACTGAACACGTTTGACTTGGCTGATTTATTTTAAGCCGATGTGTTGTTTATGGATAGGGCCTATCTATTCACAGTCCCATTCCTAACTAGTCAGCGGTGTCAGGTCTAGATTGGACTGAATATCAAGATTTTCTTGAGAAACTGCAATCTAGCTTTCACGACCTATCGGGTTAAACTGATATTTGCAAGTTAGACCATGACAGAGAGATGCCATTCCAGCAACCCACCCCTGACAATTACAAATGTGACGGATTGGGCCATCTATACTAAAATTCAAAGTTGTTTCTTTTACATTCTATTCGTAGTTTAGTTTTAATGAAGAAGTCAAAACCTAAATAGCTAGGCAGGCGTATAAGATTATTTCTAATAGTTCGTTGGTGTTAACTAGCACTCTCCGACAAACACTGTCATTTAGCTCTATAAATAGAACTGAAGTATTGTAAATAGGTACTAATAACCATTTTTAAAAGTGTAAAAGCACTAAATAAGTAATATAACCTACTCGTTAGTGGTAAAACTGCAGTTAATAACCGCAGTAATGCTGTAACTAGTGTTGTAGGTACTCGTATTCCATTCCTACGTTTTAATGATCCCTTATAATATTTTTCTTGTCATTAATTTAAGCTACGTCCGTACAATATTTTTTACCTTTTTCTTTGTTCATCTCGCCGTTTTTGACTTTAATGAGAGTTTGTTATCGGAACGTGTTGAGCAGGGGTTTAGTTTGATGATCAGCACTTCTTAAAAGAGGAAAAAATTGCGACCGTTCTTCCCGTTTCATTTTTTAAACGTTTCGTGACGTTATTTACGATGTTGAGAAGGAAAAGGCGGTGAACATTTTTCTGGTTTATTCCAAAAACCAAAATCCGACATGGATTTTTACCTCAATAAGTCGTTTTTTATAGTCTTAAGCTTACGTGTCAGACTTTTAAAGGCTTATTGATACTTGTACGTGTGTTATTAGTACAATTTACTAGCACCAGAATTCCTTTTAGAGAAAACAGCTGGTACTTTTATTTGTAACTGACTGTTTCCCGCAGTTTTACCCCCATCCTGAGGAAACTACTTCACGCTCCCTGATAAAAGCTATCCCTATGTCCTTTCCTTAAACCCGTTCAACCCTTTTGCTGTAACATACAGACAGAGTTACTTTCGCATTTATAATTTTAGTAAATATATCGAAAACAAAACTACACAAAAACAGTTACTGAGTTACGTTAATTGATTTGTAAAAGCTTAAACGCGACGCGTTATTTGATTACATTTTCCATTGATACACATTTCGTTTCGCCGCCTAATTCGATTTCATACTTGATGCTTTTACGTACGTGAAAGAAATAGGAAAGACCGTGTCCGAAAATTAATGACGGACCTGTACGTATAAACACGAACACAAAATGTTTGTATAGATATTTGTTCAAATATTTGTGTTTGTCACGCTATATTCAATGGCTTTCTATAAGACAATTTAGTTTCATGACTCGACGATCATCGTGACTAATAGGATATATGTTTTTATTCTTGTTATAAACTTTATATTTCAACGTTGTTTTGACTCGTTGATTGTTTCTTGCCTGATGCATGCTAAATTATATTACATAACAATTCGTTTATTTACCATAGAGGTGTTATGATGTACATAATAATTGGTGTTTTAGGTATTACCTCGTATTAAGTTCTTACTAAATCAATTATCTAAGTTTAAATGTTTTTTTTTTTAATGGAAGGCGTTTTCATACGACTATAATTACTAGAATTCTTAGCTCGTGCTATAATGTCGGTTGGCTTAATTGAAGTGAATACAGCAGTTAAAATTACTTAACGGTCTAATGTAACGTCATTGGTGCCTTTTATTGGTCGTTTGAAAAATGAGGTTCTGAATAACTTTTATGGTTGTTTGTGGCGTTTTCAGTAATTTATTGTAAACACTCGTAGGTACTCTGAGGGAATTACTACACGTACCCGGTTAAATATTAACTTCCTCCCCAGGTTTCAACCTATCCTCCTACTCTATACCATATTTCATTTCAATTGGTTAAGCCGTTTTACCTTGAATCATTATAAACATACAAATTTGTATTATATTAGTTATTAGTCTTATATTGATCGGCTCATGAACAATAGATACAAAGAATAGAAAAAGGCAGGCATATTATATTTATAGACATATTTATTAATCCTTAAAGGATTAGCACTTTTTCGATTTAGTTATAGCAGTAAACGTTATATTCACCTATCAAGCACAATGACTGGTCAAGTGGTCAATTGAGAATTAATTTATATAGGGATTACGTATTTTTTCAAAAATGTTCTTCAAGTAAGCACAAAGTGGGCTACCGCCTGGGCTAGCTAACCTTGACAAAATAAAGACATTTCAATTTTTTAATTTATTTATACTGTTATTACAAATTCCTTTTTTGCTGCAACAATCCGTTCCGTAGAACATTTAAACTTACCATTGCATTATTTTATATGTAGGTACACGACTTACCGATGACTACAAGATCAATCAATAAAGTCTTTTTAAACCTAGAAAAAATATTACGAATAAGCTTTTCGTGGTTTACTAACCATCCACCCTGTCTGGTGAGCGTGAATCCGAAGCGAGCCTCCCGGTCGACGGAGACCCTGATGCCGATGATACCGAGGCCTTGTGGCGAGACCACTTGCCCCCTCATCACCGACACGCGGCTGCACAGACCAGCTCACGTCAGTTCGAGCCACGGAGTCACAGCACACGGCATTGAGCGATACGGTTCACATCGACTTCTATTTATTGATAGTTGTTAACGGAACTAGTGCATGAATGTTAGAATTGTGGATATTTTTAAAATCCCTTAATAGTGAAAAAGTCTGTTACAAACAATTTAGCAGGTATTTAACTGCCTTTTAAAGACAATTTAAAAGAAACACTATCACGGAATCTCGAAATTATCGTACGGCCCTGTTCTGTGTACGTAAATATTAGAAACACAAAATTTTCCCCTAAACTAAAAATTAAACAACTAAATATTGAATGGTGAAACGGTAAATAAATATTTTCGGCTTGAATAATCGTAAAAATAGTGGATATAAAAATGATGTGTGAACCGTATCGTTCAACGCACACCTTCGATCATAAAACTTTGAGCGAGGTCTCGTGCTATGCTTCATATTTCATAATGTAAACGCTGTGAGAGTGAAGTAAAGTATGAAAATAATATCGAAAAATAAAATAAATAAGAAGTCTTAGCATTGCACATTCTCGTATTAGGATCAGCTAATTCTCTAGGACACATTTCTGTTTACATCTCATGTAAAGATCCTATATAGACTGCCAATCAAATAAAAATGTAAGTTTTCATAGCAAGTAACGTAAACGGAAATCTACCTAGAAAGGTATGTATGCATGTAACAGCTGCCACACAAACCATAGTCAATCAACTTTGTTATATTACTTCATGTTTGAATGTTCGGTTACATATTCATGAGAGATGAAATTGGTGCAAGAAATGTTCGCGAGTTCATCAATAGGTTTATAAATTGGAAGAAAATTGTATTCGTTTTCGTTGTAAGCTTTGACTATGCGTAAAATGCTTTGATGGAAGATGGTCTCAACTACTTATTTATCCACGTGCACTCAGTTTTACATTTATTTAATGTAGCGTTTGACTCGGAATACCCGGAGTGAGTCTCCGCGGGGGGCGCAAAAGCTTGAAAAATACGACGTGAAAACCGATATCAGAGCCAAAAATCTGTCCGTTGAAAGTGCGCAAGGAAAAACACGGACGTAACGAGAAGAAAAATAACCAGAGATTACCTGGGTGTTTAGTATCTATTAATTAAATGAGAAATAGTTAGGCAAGATCATTCGAGTTGTAATCTCATTTAAGTTGAAACTACATGTAATGTATGTTGCTGTTTATTATTTATCATGAAACAGTTCTGCAGGTTTATTATTTTGACTATGTTGCTCTTTTGCTTATACGTTGTCAAGAAAACTTGCAAGCCTGTCTTTTAGTCTTTTTTGGCATAGAGTGTCATCCAGACAACACAATGGGACTTAAATAATTCAAATTCTTATAAAATGTAAAAAAGAAGCTGCCAACAATATGAATAACGTATTCTTTACTATCGCGATTGCGTTTATGATTAATGTTAATGCAAGCGTCGTGGCTACATAAACGCGTTGATAAGCAAAAGCTCTTAGCTAAACTTCACATATTTTTGTATTTTATTACATTTTGTTTACGATTAAATAAGTACTGCAAATTTATCAAAGAGAAACATTGAGAAGAACGCTTTCTAAATACGTAAAAAGTGTTTTTGTGTTTAAAGCTAGGTATGGTAGATAAAATCAACGAAATATTAGTGAAAAGTTTACGTGTAAAGTTAAGTATTAAAATATTACTCTTATGTATTACCGAGAACTACGTATTTGGCAATGCCACTTCAAAGGATATTGTTTTGTAAAACTTATCATCCTCTTCATGTCTTTCCACGAAAGCAGACAGTTAATACCAAACGATATGCTTATGAAAAATATACCTAAAAAGAAACATTTTAAGTCGATAGGCACCTCCCAAAATATTATCTGTAACAAGTTACAGGGCACTTTTTAAATTATTATTATTAATAAACACTTATACACTAGCTATAAAGGTGTATCTGAAAACAGGACAAATAATTATTATTAATAATTACTAAGCTTTTGAGAGTCAACATAAATTCATCATGTTTTATTGGTAGAAAATTCATCAAAACACATTAACAACAGAAATAGTTCAGTTACAACAAAAACTTGACTTATATCAAATTCAGCGCGTTCAGAACTGTGCTACCCTTCAGGCATCAAAATGCGGAAGATTCAGTTTCAAATGCTGGTGCGCAGCAGTTCTGAAAGCGATGAAAAAAAAGAAAAATACGTTCGTTGCACCAATTTCAAAGTGTTATAAAATGTCGTCAATGACTGATTGATGAAAGCGATGGTTGTAATGTACAATGTCGACAATTCTGCTATCGTATCGCTGTGAAGTAGTAGGAATACATTCAAATAAGTTGTGTTTTGGTTAGTTACAAAGGGTGAGGATCTAAACACATAAAGAGCTCGGGCGAAGGGTAGGGGGTTGGTTAACAGATGAAAGACGCAGACAAAGGGTAAGGAACACATAAAAGGGTAAGTTTATTTGAAGCTTAATTTGCGTGTTCGCTGAAATTTTGCTCAATTGATAATATACAATTCGCGTCGATTTGTATATTTTGCAAGCCCTACACCTACCGATTGTGTTAAAAACGTTTTGCGTGAAAGCGTAAATGATTTTCCTAAGTTTCATATAGTATAACAAAATTATTCCATAGTATATATGTGAACTATAATATAAGCACAGTAGACGAGACAAATAAACAGTACAAAATACAATTGTGACTGCGGCAAATCATATTTGAAAAGAGACGCGGCGTTTGCGGACCGTCGGCGGCGCTTGATTTACGCTGAGATTGCGAGGATTTTGTCGCAGTCACACGAAAACATTCAAGACAAACATACAGATGTTACATACACATAGAGAATGAAACGAATACAGACAAAGGATTGAACGAAAAGTGAAAAAGCGTTAGTGGCACCGTCCGCGTGTCTGGTATAGGACACGCGAAGGTCACCGGCATCACACTCATATGCAGGATTCGCAACAAAAGGGAAGTGGTGAACAGATACTGAACACTGAGGGGCGAGGGCGGGCTGACTGACACTTACCATGGTGTAAAGGAATTCCAGAACTCGCTAGGAGTGGCGGACACACGGCGGCACAGGGACACAGAAAGACAGGACAGATTACTACACAGATACCTACATCCCTCAGTGCAACCCCACCCCGGTTTTGCAACCGCTCCGGCCGATTGCACTCGTCTATATTGGTTACCTTGCGTTTTAACAGTTCTTACTAGTCAAATCAATTTCTGTTAATTACGAATCGATTCACAGACGAAGCCCGTTTGCATTAGAACAACCACCACTACAGATCGATAGGTAATATGCATTGGGATTGAATTGATAAATTTAGAAAAAGTTGCTTGAAAATGTTGCAGGTTGCACCAAAGACTGAATGTGGACAATAAACATGCTGGATGGTGAATGCACGAGGAACCCCGTCATGTGACGTTTACAAGGGCTAATGGAACAAATGCCAGAACGCAATATAACCACTCTAGACTTTTGAACTTAAATAAAATAGTGAAGCGGCTCGTGTTTTAATGCAAACAAACTTTTAGAGGCGCTTTTGCATATTAAGCGAGGTGGGTTGACTACTTTTATTATATTCAGTTTTGCTTTGTCTTATTTATTTAAGAGATCGTTCGAAGTTTTATCAACGCACACGGTATAAAGTAGGGCAAATAAAAACTTTAAGAATTTGTTTACCAACTTAGATCATGAAAGACGCGTTTAAGTTTGTTCTAATAGATACTTATAAAAGTATTAAAGTAAGAGATATAAAAGTATTAGTGTTAGAAAAATTATGTTAATTTTAAGTTGTTTGTTTATTTTTGTATCACGATTGCAAATAGCGATTAAGATAACGCTTTCATGATTCAAGTTTCATTTCTTTAACCTTATTTACTTATATAAAGTTATTTTGTTATTGTGAAGACAAACAAAACTGTTCGAAAGCTTTTGAGCGCTTGGTTTAATTCTAATTTCATTTTGTTATTCATAATACGCTTTTGTTTTGTTTAGACAAACAGGTAGGGTTAGACACACACAAGGGATGAACATTAGACAATACACAACACATCGGATCTGGTGTGAAAAAATAATAATTAAATACAAAAGAAAACATTATTAAAAATATAAATTCAATGGTAAAACATAACCATGCTAGGATCGCAAACAATAAATCATAATTTTTACACGCGATAAAACAGAGGAAAATCAAAACACTTCCACCAGATGATGAAAATAAATTGTAAGTTATAAAAGTATTGAAGTTACCAATTAAATTAAAATAACCACACCAAATCCTCGGAGAGGTTTAGGAAGATGAGCGGGAATTATATGGTGAAGGTGCTAGTTCCTAAATAATTTTATGTCGTAATGAATTTTGTATCTTCTTCTTACGGATATACATTACAGTACGGCGATGATATCACGGATCTAAAATCATTGTAAAGTGCAAATATAAATAATTATTCATGAATTGTGCAAAACCGACGACAGGTCAGTCCTAAACCAACTGGATGCAAAAGATATCGTTGTATTGTCTTTAATTTACTGATCCTAAAATGATTATTAGTTTGTTAGTACTAACGACATCTTTTACGTACATGAAGTGATTTGGTGTTTGTTTTTCAGTCATTTTCTTATACTACACATACCTTTCAGAATATTCGTCCATGTGTGCGTAGCTCTGGACAGAGTTCTCTTCTATGAGGAATTTGACGCGCTGGTAGAAGGATGCAGTGACAGAAGGCGGCTGTTTTCTGAGGAGCACTTCTACGGGATCGTTGGAAGCTAGGCACATGATGTGCTCGGCGCACTCGGGTCGACTGCAGCATTCCGAGTCCGAGCAGTCCGTCATGCCATCTTCAAAAGTGTAGCCATTGTCAAGTGACAGCCAATATGGTTTTTTTGGAATTGTTTGGGATGTGTTTTTTGTTTTACGTTTGAGCTTATTTATTCTGTAAAAGAAAGGCACTTACCTTCATCGTTATCTTCGTTGTCGTTGCAAGAGAGTTCGAGTGCAATCGAACAGTCTGTGCCAGCCCAGCCGTCAGCGCAGGAACACCGGTATACTCCATCTTCCAGAAGGCATTGTCCATGACGAGTACAGCCATTTGGACAACCAGCTGTGTACATTGAGCAATTAGTAACTGTCATTGATAATTTTTGCATTTATAGTCTAACATTAATTCATGTTTGATTACGTATAGAAGTGTAGTAGAAGACGATTCGATTAAGTGAAGTGAATCAGATAAAAATATATTGATGATCCAAAATTCAAAATGTGCTGCATGAAACAAAGAATACAAAGAACACAGTATCAAGTAGAAATTTTAAACTTACGCAAAGTACAATGTCGGCCATTCCATCCTTGAGTGCACACGCACGTGCCATTTTTGCATTGTCCGTGGTCATGACAGCGCGTGTCACAAGGTCGCTGGTCACACATGGATCCTGTCCAACCATCGTCGCATCGACACACGCCCTCAGCGCAGACACCATGTGGTCCACAGTCCAATGAACATACCACTATAAAGTAGAAATGTTGTTATAGTGCCGATGTATTTAAAAAGCAACATAATAAATTAAACTTGTTTTTATTCTTTACCTTGTGAGCAATCATCTCCGGTGTAGAGTGGGTCACAAACACACCTCCCAGCGTCTAGATCGTATACACCGCGTTGAGAACATGCAGGAAGGCAACGTTGTACCCTTGCATCGCGTTCGCTGCAAGAGGCACCTCGCCATCCCGCGCGGCACACGCATCTACCGCGCACGCACGATCCATGGCCGCCGCAGGTTGGATCAAGGCAGTCCTCTGAACATGATTAATAAATACAGTGAGTATTTCTATTATAAATAGATGCTTATCGAAAACTATTAACTATTTCGAGTAAAAAAATACCTTCATCGCACTTCTGTCCTTTCCATCCAGCTTTACAATGGCAATGGCCGGCGATACATTGACCTCTTCCGGAACAGTCAGCCGGTTCACAGTCGTGTGCTGGAACGTCACATTCCAAGCCTTTCCACCCTTCCGAACAGTGACATACACCACCTGCATACGCACCGTGCCCCGAACAAAGAACTGGGCATACACCTGCGAAAACAATTGTGAGTAATAATTTACGCACTCCTTTATGAAGATAATAAATATTTCTTTAATGACTATTATCAACGTACTTTTCGAGCAGTCGTGTCCTTCATAACCGTCCATGCATTCGCATTTCCCAAGGTAGCATGATCCGTGACCCGAACAATCATCTGGACAAGAGTTAGTGACGCCTTCCGCCTCAGAAACGATCATTTCAACATTGTGTGGCTGCAGTTCGTCATTGTATACTGATATAAACCACCTTCCTGTGTCGAGATACTGCAATATGCTAACATTTACTCTCATATCCGTTGACCTTTTGCTGATCGTATGGTTCCATCTATGCAGAGGGTTAATTGTACTCAATAATGCATCCCAGTCATTAAGACTACTTTGAAATGGATTATCCCTGTACGGGCTTCTTCTACGCCTGAGTCTGTGGTCGACCCTTCCGCCTCGAATGAATTCTACAAAGTCGTATTGTGTAACACTGGGAGCTACATTTCGTCTACCATATACGGCGAAATTAGCTCCCCAGGGAACCGTGAAGTTAAGGCTAACGTAGGCGGGCTGCTTGTTGCGGAATTCAGAACTCCAAAATTGGTAAGCAGGTATAGTTGCACTGTGTAACTCGTCAAATTCTCTAACTTCTAACGCGGGTGACCAAGGCGGCGGCGCGGCTTGTTGAGCTTGCTGTGGTATTACAACTGATTCTAATGCCGCTTCTGCTGTAGTTGACCACCCGCCTAAAGATGAAGTTGATATTGATTCTGCAAAAAATGCGAGAAATCCATAAGATTAGGAAACTTTCAAATAAAAATGCCCTAAAACGCAGAGTTTTAATATGGTTTCAACTTACCGTCTGAAGGCGATGACGTTGATAAAGCATCTCTATTTCCTTGTGCATGTGTTACTGCTTTTACATCTTGTACCAGGATGCAATTTGAATTGTCTATATTAGTTTTAATTGACGATAACGCTGCAACAAAGATATGATTATTTTAAATTAAAAAATCCGATCGTTAGTCGTATTTTTTACTAATATATAAGTATCTCTACGATCCAAATCTTTCACTTGAACCCGGTCATCCAATTAAGTTCCCGTTAAGTTGGTTTCTTATCGATGGCTCACATCGATAATGCCCAGTAGCCAAGCTGTAATTCTATTACAGTTCACACAGGCGTTGGTTGGGCGCAATGTGTTACGAAACGACACAATAAGAGATGTCATTTTAAAGTTTAAGAGGTGTATGAATACAGGGTAGGCGACGTGATGTCCCGTCGGGTTTTAATTAAGCGAAGCACGGCTATGCTGCATTTCGTAGCGGTGTGACGGAGCGATTGGTTCCGCTGCCGCGGCCGGGCCTCCACCAAGCACGTAGGTGGCTCGGCGACACCCAACCATTTCTTGTTCGGGAGAATGCTGTTGTCTCCTCATTATGTGACAGATGCTGGCTATCGAATCGATCATAAAATGCCGCGCTACGCAATCTAATTGGATAATTCTTTACGGTGTTAACCAAGAGTAGCACGGGCTCAAATGACACGACTCTTGTCGAAATTACTATTTATATTGAAGCTACTGGAGCATCAAATAAGTTTCATCCATGTAATTCATACTCAATATGATTCACATAAATTCTACAAGGTATATGTATCTACAGAAAGGCACTTTCTCTTTTAATAGTAAGCTGGAATATTCAATAGAAACTGCAAGGGAGCAATTGAATGTCAGTAATGTAAAGAGAATTTATTGCGTTCATTTATTAGTTTAGTAAGAAGCTCACGATCGCTCAGGATTTGTGCTCGGATGGGGATGCAACGTTTATTTGTTTCGGAGCGTGTGCAGGATGTGCGCCTAATATGTCGAGCGTTGCGTCAAGGGCAATATATCAATCCTTATAGACTTAATTGACGCAACCCAGATTTTGTTCCAGCTAATTAACATGTTCAGTAATTTGTCGAGGGACATGTGGTTATGTTTTTGTAGACTCAATTTACCAATTAAATTTTATGTGTGAATTTTTTCTTTGACACGCTGTCAAGTGTTTGTAGTTACGTTCCATAATTCGTTCAGATAACCCAGGCGGTCTCGGAGCAATTAAGTTATCTGGCCAGCCCAACAGTTGCCTATCTATCCCCAAGATTTACTCTCAGATAAGATCGCGCAACGTTGCCGCCATTTAGCCATTTGTGCTGAGGATTGGACAATTTAACTTTACTATACCATGCTGAGGGTAGATAGTTCAATGACAATAACCTTTATCGGCTTAACAACCAATAGTTAAACAGGCAATTTATATTCAGTGTTAATGCTATATGCGTATGTTGAGATATATTTAAAATCATACCTCTAAAATGAGATATTGAGTTCAAAGACATAAAGCAGTAAAACATGTCTAGTACGTTGCCCCGCATCAAATATTGATGGAATGGAAATAAATAGACATCTTCAACAGACAGTCATAAATATGAATAAAAACTTGATCGGTCATTGATGTTCCAAACGCAATAGCAGATGCAGCATGGTCATGTGAAATGAAATTACTTTGAACAATGAATCCTCAATCTTGAAGCAACCCCATACAACTTTATATTATTCAGTTAGATAGAGCCCCACTCACAAAATAATAACACACCTACACAACCTACCCAATGTTTTCAGATAAAGAGCAAAGATGACGTAATTTCCTTGCAAGAATATAAAATATGACAATGTGGTAAGTCGCGTCTTTTCCCGATGATCCCTCGTAAAATCTATAAATTTTGTGTATTGAGCGTCGGCGGGTAGGAAATGGAGGGTGGTCGAGTACACGAGGTCCCGGCCGATGCATGCGACGATTGTGTGCAGATGGACTATGTTTGCTATCTCCACTATTTTTCGAGTTAATACAATTTATTGTAATACGATTCAGCATAGATTGCATCGTGCGTTGGGGGAGCGAAACTCGTTTGATAGTGTCCCTGGGGACGGACGCGCCGTCGCACATTCTCGTATTAGTCACGTGATAAATCTTCCCGTGTTCATGTGTGCTGTCTCCTTTCATTACATACGGGATCTAATATCCTTGTCCTTGTTACTTGCGCATGTTAACTGTGTTCGCACGAGGTCGCGGTTTGTTTGCCCCATTTTCTCGGCGAAGACAAACAGATCCGAATTTTGATTACATCATCATAAAATTCCTGTCATTAAATAAAGTTATGCTTTATGGAACACGTTTGTTATAGGTATTTGTTTTTCTATAGCGTATCTACCTAGCTTCTAGGATATTTTGTTTTACCCACTGAGCTGTTAGACAAATGGGTTTTCGTGTATGAGTTAAAACCATCAGGCTTCAGGTATATTCGATAGGTACAGCCAGTACAAAGATAATAAGAAAAAATACTACATTGGTTATGAAGAAATACAAAATATTGTTGAAATTTGTTGAATGTAAAATTTTTATGACTATAAAATTAATAGCACATGCAATATACTGTTATCATTTTAATATTACACTTTCGCGAAATAATAAGCTTATGATGAAACGGGGACCACGTTTTATAATTTCATTTATTTTAGTTTTATTTTGTTAGTGTAAATACAATAGTGGTCTGTTTCTTGATACAGTATAGTATTATAAAAAAAAAACACCTATAGGGTCAAACATGCACGCGAACCACTTGAATAGCGTTAATGCTCGCAGAGAGAGCTTTAATAAAACATTTAGGGTCCTCACATTTTCAATTACATTAAAAAGTTGACGGTGCTGTATTTGCCCCCATTCATACACCATACACGTAATGAAGGGTGCAACAGATGGTTCACATTTTTTCATTACATCACTAAAACTACCGGCGCAAACTCGGAGATTTATGTCGGATTAAACTACAGACCCGGTTTTTATTTGATACAAATCCGAAACGCCAGGAGGCGTGCCCAAAAATATTTTATTGTTATTTTGAATCGTGATCATTATTTTAATGAAAGTTCGGTAGAAAACGGAATGGAAAGTAGGAGAGTTAAATAGGTAGCATTTAACAGATTCATTGGTTCTGATATTATCTAAGGGAGATCTAAATGTGGTAATTTCGAGGCGTGTGTGTCGTCGTGTTGGAAAAACCGTATATCGTTTTGAAGTGGACAGGTCGCCGCTGCCATCGATAGACGATATGCTACATGCTGCCTTATCTCGGCTGTATAATTTAACGGGTCTCTAAATGAAGTGAGATCCGATACGATAAGCCTCATTGACTTGAGACACCTAACATCTACTCGGTTCATTACATTACTTTCAAGAAGCATCGATGGACTTTATTTTATTGAGTCTTTATATAAACTGTTTGAGTTTAGGATAATTACGTTAGTTAGTGTCAGTTAAAATAGTCCCATAATATAAATAATGATGAGATATACCTTTTTCGTGGTTAACATATTGGTGCTGAACAATGTTCAGAAAAGGTTTGGCTCGTATTATATAGAAACTGAGTGCTAGCAAAACGTGGAAGCGATATGTTCCTTCTAAACCACGATATGCTGTGTTTTTACATACATATACTTTAAGTAAACAGCTTATCAATTCATGAAGGGGCTACAAAAGCTTCATGTAAAGTAACCCGACCAATTTAATATTAAATCTAATTTCAAATATGCCTTCTACATAATAGCAATAACTCCCAACCCTTCAGTGCTCATAAGAGTTTGATGTATGGATGTAAACAAGTTTTTGTTTCAGTTGAAGTAGAACGCGTTGCCGAAACTGTAGTGAAGTTGTTAGTGGTTCACGTAGCGTGCTCCGAGCGTATTATTTAGTGTTTGCTCAAACTGTTTAGTAGAACGCTGGCTTAACTTAAATTGAAACTATAGTTTAGACATCCGAGGAACATTTAATTCAACGCTCTAGAAGCCATTATTTACACGATACAAAAATCTACGTAAATTAAAGACAAAAATTAATAATTATTGTTTTATAGAAAATATACCTACGTGTATTTTATTGTAGTAACCGAAAACTTAAGTGTCGGTATATGTTTTTCTATAAGATAAACTATCTAAATTAAGACGTTTAAAATGTATGATGGAAAAAGGAATAAAAAATAATAAAGATAATTTCGACTAAGTATTTAAACGAGTTAGTACTGTTAAATAAACTATTTAGTCTAAAATAGATAGGAATAACCAAAACTCTGATGTACGCAACATTTGTATTTTATTTGAAGATTACAAGTTATCTTTTAACATATTAAGTTATTAAAGATACCAATTTATAGGAAGTTTATTTAAATAATAGTATTATTGTAACTTTACAATGACTTACTGAATACTTGACTACAGGAAGCAATTTATTTTGGAATAAATGATCATTTAAGTCCCTAATTGAGTCCGTATTAGGTACGTAATTTGCCATCGCGGCCACCCTCCACTTTGAAAAGACTTCGCTTGAAGGGAAATAAACAAAAGTAATTTCCCGACATTACAGCGAGTGAGCACTTTCAGTGTAAATGGCAATGCGGCTGTGCACCCAACGACATATTGTTTCTACGAATGTTCCACTGTTATACGGGATTCGCGTGACGTCGCCCGGCGTACAACGACGTAGGTGCAAACCCTATGCACATACATACATGTAGGTACACTCTACATGTAGGTAGGTATAGTTAACGCTACTACCACTTGAAACTACTTCGTTCTAACTTTGACTGTGTTTATGTCTTTCAACTTTAGCTGTTAAAAACTCAGTAAAAGTATTTGGAGCTCATTTACGTTTATGCAAGCTTCCTGATAAAGCTTTGTACTGAAGTAAAGCGTTATTGACTCTATGGCTGAGTGTTTTTACTCTACGAACTTAGGAATTTCTGGAACTCGAGTGGGCCACATTTATACGACGTTTTAGCCGCACTTGTTCTCTTTTGTTATTCTGTCGAATAGTTCCACGACATTGACAGTAAAAACACATTTTTTCCTCACCCTCGTTAGGGTCGAATTTCGGAAATAACTTCTTCGACAGTGCTTACGTCATTAATGGGAAACTAAACACTTTGGCTAGAATAGTATTTCCAATTGAGTAGATAATTCAACACTTCAAAATCTTTAATGTTTTATGAGTGTAATATACTATGATGATTGTTTCAGTAATAACAAGCTACAAAGAATACACAGTCATTACCGTTCGAGTTGTTATAGTAATTGCGAGGGCTCGGCAGGGTAAATGTGTGTTGGAATATAGGCCAAAAGTATTGCGTCGTCGTCGGCGGCCGCGACCCGTGACGGGTTCATGTTATTTTGTGATGCGTCGTGTGCTTGCGGTTTGGGAATGCTGGTGATCACTTACAGATAATGGCCTACTTTCCTTGATTGTAACTGTCCCCATAAGTATAACTTAGCTTGAGCACTCGATATGTTGTTTTACTCGTAATGTAGCATCGTAATCGGTTTTCTACTAATATATAATCTACAACAGATTTTGTGTCAACTTGCAACTGTGTAAGGACTTTTATATAGTTCCGTGTCTTTCCGTCGTTAGCGCAAAATGCTTTGGACTACTACATGTAGGTACACAAAGCGCGGCAATAAGCATTACATGCAGTTGAGAGAATGTGCCATTCCATTAGATATAAAATGTAATGTATTGTTTTATTATACCGCGAGGAAGGGATTAGTTGTTCGTCGTTAAATCAAACTGGGATTTATTTTTGCGATTTATGAAGCATTTCGTATATGTATAAATTATGATTGGTCGTTTGGCGGGTACCCGGTACGCAGGGATTGCGAGTGGCTGATGTATTCGTAGAGAAATAACATGGGACGTGGAAGTGTAAGATAATTTATAACGGCTCTAACATGGGCGCGCGGGCTCGAGGCACGCAGCGCGCGTTGCCTTACGTTAGGCGCATCATTTATATTTTTCTGATGTTTGTTTTGTTTTTTACGAACCTCTCTGTGGATGCCGGCTAAACAAAGAATGATAAAAGACTAATGGTCAACGTCTGTTTTCGTTGAAACATCAATGTTTAATCAACTCATTTGCATGCTACGAGTGAATATTTGAATTTATCACCTTCAGTAATTGAGTTCTGGTGTGATGATGGAAATATTTTTCTATTATGATTTGGTCGTATAACGATAAATGAATAAAAGTATTTTTATGGTTGTTTTCCGTTAGCATGACTTTTGACACACGAAAAACAACTTTGATTGAAGTCGGCGTCTAAAAAAACATTTATGACATATGATTACTGTTTTATATACATAGTTATGAAAATATGTAGAATCAACAAGAAAAAAAAAAAAAATATATATATATATATAAATAAATCTTAGAAGTGTTTAATAGAATAGAAATAAATTAGAACGGATGAACCGTTAAATGATTATGATTTCCTTTGTTCATTGGAAATCTTTAGCCCACAAATAGGTTGCAATTTATAAATCCCAAGTAATTTTTGCTACTGTTTCAGTGTAGAGTTAAGTCCGAGGGACTATATAATCTTGTGTAGCCCTCGAGGGCTATTCCTTTGTCGGTTTCCAATCATACAGTACGAGAACTAGCCCCTTAATTGGATGGAATCCCGCTTCAGGCACGATTCGGCATTAAGGGGATAAAAGCATACGAGTGCAATTTTACATTGCTTTGTAATCTGGTAAAACAATCAGGTTGCGAGCTGGCAGGATTAGGTTCAGACATGTAATAACGTTAATAGTTTTAGTCTGAATTTGTATTCCAAACAGCAATTTGAATGCTAGGCAATATTTTTGATAGGACAACAAAGGCATAACCACCGACATTTTGCGGTATTGTTTAACCACAGTCGGCGGATTCATACCTAAATTAAATTACCTTTGTAACAAACGTGGTAGTTAGTTTTACTAAAAGGTTAACTGATACCTATGGGTTAAAAAACGATTTACTTTATTTTCGTAATATTGAAATGGATTTAACCCCACGTAACGCAATAGTGATTACAATACTGTTGTCTCACCCGTACGAAGGCCGTACACTAACGCTAATGGATTGTGAAAGAATAATGTTATGAATATTCTAATCGGCATTCCGAGCGAGTTAATAAAAATACTGTCCTAACGAGAACTTCGTACATCCCGCTGTGAGGTTAGAAACAAAGATGTATAGTCAGTGTAACTCGTAGTTGGATATTTCAATATTTAACAGACAGTTGGAGTTAGTTTAACTGTCCAGTTAAAATTGTCATTCGAAGTTGAGCTCGTTAACTGTGGACTTTGATAAGTTATGATGAAATGTAGATTAAGGCTCTCTGTTTCACTACAATTGTATGTATAATGTAACGGATACTTCAGAGCGAACAATAAATTTTAAAGAACGAATAAACTCTAAGTCCTTCTTGCTCATAAGTATCAGGCCTCAACTTTTCAATCAAACTTAAGTACAGTAGTTATAAGTTTCCGAAGTTGGGGATTGCAACAAGCATCTTACTTAATGGACGTAGAATGCATGAATCGCATAAATTTGTTCATCAAACTTAGGACCTTCGAGATTACAATAATGATCAGAACGACACTCGATTTTAATTCAAATGAAAGGTTCATTATTGTTTTTGTTTTTATTATTGGATCATACAAAGCTGTTTACCTACATATATGCGAAATGTTAACGTGGGAAACAATCAGACGTGATCTTTGAACGATCGCAAATTGAAACTCCGTGAGATTGTGATTCCGATTCTGTAGGATTTCAATACCTTATTGGAATAAAGGTGTAATCTGTACCGAATAACATTTACGTTGAACCTCTACATACATGGTTTTAAGCACCTATCTAGATTTGGATCGATACTTAAGAGACGTAGATAACTATATCTAGACATCTTGAACGAATTAGTATCGGATAAAGGAAAGTGGATATTACTACAAAAGCCGATATGTGTTTAAGTATTGGAAACGTGGGTGGAAGATGCTAATGTGAATACCGTCTTATCGAAGTAAGCTTTTAAGAAACAAACTCGGGTCTCATATTGAAGGGTGCTTTAGCGAGAGCCAGCGTTTAGTCCAAGATACCTACTGTTTTAAATCGATAGCCAGAAACTCGTGTTGTTACCTTGTAAAACACAAAATTGTGTAGGAATGTATAGTACATGTAAAACTTACCTATAAAGTAGGCGAGCATCGCCGCTAAGATGACGCAGAGGCATATCATGGCGATGGCGAGGCACTTCCACGTGCACCGGTGCTGACACCGCTTGTCTATGTGGAACCGCGACGGCGAGTACACAGGGACGGGGCTGGGTTGACTGGCGCGCAGCGGGAACACCGGCATCACCAGCGGCTGGTTCGCGAGCTGGCAGTGCCCGCTGCCCAGCGTGCCCCCTCCCATGCCACTCGACATCGGCGCGCCGCCCAATCTGTGGCACAATATACTGGATTTAAAGTTAAAGTCGGCTGTCGAAGACCTCGGAAATGGATTTAGGTGAAAAATAGATTTATAGCATACAATTTTGGAGATGTCCGGTACGATCTGTAATGATAAATCGCTTCAATATTCAGGATTAAAATAATATACGAAGAACATAATATTAAGGATTTCAATGAGCTTTATTCTTCCTTCAATATTGAATATCTTTAAGGATTGGCTTTATTAACACAGGATTTAACGTTTTATATCTGATTGATGCAGAACACTTTTGCCTTAACTTTAACATTTATAAAATACATCAATGTTTCCTGCACTGTTTTCTAATAATGTTTGTTTATTTAAAACTTTGTGGCCTCCACGATCCGTAAACAACGACGACGTTTATTAATTGGTTATTTTGAAGTGGGTCAATTTTAACTTTGCAAACTCCCAACTTTTAGGAGTAAAACAGATGAAAAAATACATAATTGTATGTCAAAAAATCTACAAGTAGGTGACCCAGATGTCAAGTGTAAATTCAACGTTGGATTTCTATTGAACAAGGAATTCTATTCCGTAACTATGTCTATTAAATGGTTAAAAAATCAGGTTTCCGTTCATAGCAGGTAGATGTGAACTCGTATCGATGTCGTAACATGTTATGACCAACTGTTGGCGGAGCGAATCTGTGGCCCGCGCCATATGGCGCTTCTTTTATTAAAGTCCCTTCGAGACAATCAGAACGTATCATTATCGGGGATTCCGGCAAAAAACGATGACCGTAGCGTTTAAACACGTCCGCCCCGTGAGCCATTAATCAATTATCCGAACTTCACTGTCACGACTAAATTTAAAGGCTGAGATGAGAACATATGGTGCGGCGTCCGAGGCGCTCACCAACTGACGCCGATATAATGACCTCTCGCATAAAGGAATAAGCAACAAAAAGAGAATATAAATAATTGGACTAACTTTAGCGAGAACGAAGCGTGACTCCTAAAGGGTTTGTTTCGAAGAGGCTCTTGACTGTAATTTTCTTTTGAATAGCGGCCGAGGAGCCCGAGGAACGTTCGGAAGGACGAATTCATTAAAACGTGTACAGAAATCACAATGCTCCGGCACGCAGACTTTGGCCTTAAATGGCTTTTAAAATGTCCGCCGTCTTTTGTATATTATGTGGACTTCGTATATAATACTGGGGGTTAATAAAATGTTTAATTTTGGTGTTCACTGTAGTCGAATATACACAGCTTTTTATTATGTTTATCATCAAAGGAAATGTGCGTATACAAATACAAAACTTACGCACAATTTCCTTCTTCGTTAGCGCGGTGTTGAGTCTGTACACCTGTATGAAGCAATGATTTGAAGCTATTTTGAATAATAGCTTTGGTTCCAGTAACATATAATTAACTGAGATTATTAGTCCAACCTAGAGGAGCTTTACAATCATTCGTTTCTCACAATTTAGTCTTCTAATTTCTGCGAGAAAATCCGGTTACCTTCTATAGACTATTAGAATTTATTATATAAAATTGTGTAGGATATATATTATATAATTAATGAGTGTATAATAAACTATAGAGTTAGTCATGGATAAGAGATATGAGTCTTTAAATAAAAGCTGGTGTTGGCTACGCTATTTATTGATTATTCACCAATGGATATTGAATACTTAATTGATATCCGTTAACTAAAATAATTAAAATATGTCATAAATCATAACAATGTAATAAATCACTACAAAATAACATGTATCTACAAGCGATTTGAGTAGTGATTGCGAATGCTGCCAACATTTCATAGATAACAGTAAACGAAATTGATTTTTTAGTTCCATCATCATTAGAGTAATGGAATTTATTGTTTATAATCTAACGTTGATGCGATTACTGGCCTGTAGGCACGATGTCTACCCGTTACCGAAATTAACAGAATGCACTCATTTTGTTTTTGTTAAAAGAAATTTTGTGGTTTAGTAATGAAATGTTGCACAATACCGCAATGCGTTTGTTCCGGGACGGAAACGAGCATTCTATTTTACGAGCACAAAAGTTGCGCTTTCAAATAAAGAAGATCCCGTGAAGGAGAGAGTCGACTAAGACAATTAACGAGGCCGACGACAGTGTTATTGTAGGACAATGCTGCGATATTTCAAGCGGCGGATGGACGCGAGACGGGCGTTCGGCGAGATTTTGACAGGCGCTCGTCGCGAGTGAGCTCTTAATGAAGCGGTAAATAATGAGCAGAGGTGTTGCGCCGTGCGAGAGCCGTGTCTAATTAACCGAGAGAACCACACAGTACACATACGAAACGCATGCTAGCGCATGGTTTGTTATTACTGGCGGCAAACGCAACTTCTATTGGAAGTAACGGTGATCATAATGTAGTATAAGAATGGCGCAGAATAAAAACATCGGCAGCTAAGTGAAGGCTCGTTAGTCGTCCGAGACTCGCCGCTGTCGCGCAGTTTTTATCGCTGCAATCGCGCGTGCAGCGGTCACTTCTAGTCTCGAAGCGAGCAACGGCGACCTCTCTAACTCTAACTCGGAAACCAGATGAAACAAAAAGAATGAAACGCAGGCACGGGCCGTGAGAACGCGTCTCCTTCGCCGCGGTCGGGCCGGACCTTCCATTTATCTTGCACAGTCGTGCGGGAATGGGCCGGACAGCAATGTGCTTTTATTGCATCGCGCCCCTAAATATAGGCCTGCGGAGGCTAACCACAACGCTTTTAGCCCTAAAATGATTGGCCGCTCAACTGGTTTAATGGGATAAGCGAAGTAAATAAAAATGTTTTATCACTCCGTGTTCTGTCCTAGATATTTTTTTTATATATTACGAAAGTAATATAAGTAGGTAAATAATATAATTGAAATGTCAATATATATTTAGTTAATTTAAAGTGAAACAGGTGGCGTGTGACCGGTTGTCGACAACATGTCGAAAGCTATTTGCGTAAACGCTTTGCAGATGACTCTTGTAGTTTCGTCTAAAAACTTGTAGGGCACTTGACATATGCAATAGACACCACATTGCTAAATGTTATCAACGTACAAAGACTTTTGTACGATGAAATTGAACCTTCGGAATTTAAATTGTACTGATCGGTATTATTTAAACATCTCAAGTAAAAAAGCCTTCATAGTAAAGGCTTTTATGTAAATATATAAAGAACTAACCCTTTTTAACAGAAGTTAGCCGATGGCCATGTAATTATTGTTTCTCCTTTTATTAAAGGACTTCTAAATCGTAAGAGCTATTTCATCGATATGACTAGGGACTTATAGGTGTGGCTTCGTTACTCAATATAACCGTTCTGTTTTCCTTTTGTGGTAGACTTCAAAACGCCCCCCACATTCATTGTGAGGGTCGAAAACGATCGAGAGATGTTATCGACTTTATTTTAATACGAACAACGTTTTGTAACAACGCTATCGAGTTTATTTTAAGATACCTCGGAACTAATTGCCTCGTCGGTTGAATGAAGAACAATGAGATAAACGCGAAATAAGCGCCTCGAACTCGGCGAGGCTTTCAATGATGATTGTTTCGCATAATTCATATTGAACGCAAATTAAAACGCAAAAGGTATTCACGAAGAGTTTACAATGAGGGTTGCCTCTAAAAGACTTATTCAAGTGTCGAATAAAAGAAAAAGATTAAAAGGTGCACGAATAAAACACTTGGCGGATCAATCGATACAAACACGTAGCCTTAGTTCTGAGGAGAGCCTTCGCCGCACCCTCCTATTGCAAGTCACGGGTGTAAATTCAAGAAAGCTCCCCAATTTAAAACGAAATGTATAACAATAGCATCGCCCCGCTATGCCAATTTCCTCCCTCGACGAACGTTTTCACTACAAAGAAACTGAATAAAATTATCATCCATATACATACTGCTTACTATTATTTAAAGCGGAAAGTTAGATTGAAGCATTCCGAAACGAGGAATTTACACCGACGAGAATCATAAAAAAGAAAAAAAAAGGAAATTCAAAATAAACAGAAAGCTAAGAAGTGGCGCTCATACATCTCACCGGAGCCGCAGTCTGCCACGCCTGGAATCTGTCCACTTAAATAGCTGCCTTATTCGACACCGATCACACCCAATGGATTAATTAAAAACATTTGTCAAAATGGCCTCTCGAATGGGAATTTTCTACAGAGAGTTTAATCTATGGCCATATTAATTACACGTTAAAGTAATAAACCAGGCTAACTATGACAGTCAATTAAGTTTATACAATCGTTTAGATCGCTAGATGAGTTCATAAATATAAATTGATATTGTAATTGATTTCCGCAAAAGCTGGGTTGGATTTTGTGCTCATTAAATGTGGAGCTGCAGTAATCTGTGGCGATGGACCGAGGGTATGAGTTCGGTGCACATCGGAATGATACAGCGATTCAAATACGGTACATACGCTCGGATTCATTGAACTCGCAACTCTTATTAATAACTCTCATAGCGTGATGTTTGTTTTAGTCGTCTCGTGTGGCGGTTAGGTAATGTTGAAGTTGATTCATGAATGGGAGAACGCGGCTCGCGGCTAGCGCAAGTACGCGCCCACTCGTGTATATTTAGCGAATATCATTTTCCTGGAAATATATCAGACGACGGAAGTGCCAACATTTACATTTTACGTTTAGTTTAACTAACGTTAGAAGCACCAATCACGGAACCGAAACGAATTAAAAAATAATGGTTCAGTACGCGTGGCTACGAATCTACGAACTTTGCTACGAATCGGACAATATGCGTAGCTGTTACATTGTAATACACTCACATTCAAAGCCGTCATCAAAATGAGGCTTTCAGTATATTTGCATTTAAGTACCTATTTAAAATTCATAGCAGCTGATCAGTAATCATAAGCTGAGATAATCTTACGCGATATGATCTTAGGAGCTTACTGGACAGTGTAAACGCGCCTTAGGCAGAACTAGGCAGGTTTATCGCTGGAAATGAATGGAAGCGATATCGAATAAGCGGCCAATTACTGGTCGGCGGGTAGACTGCGAGGGCCCGCACGTAAATAATCGTGCTCACGCGCAGAAACCCGATAGTGATAAACAATTTTCCATTAGCCAAGCTGTACAGCGGGGGGCGGACTAACGCTCGTACCTACAATTTCCATACCTAACGGAGAGCCGTATGCGATAGCCTTTTATTACGGAGTTTGTCGTTTGAAGATATTATTACGGTAATACCCGAGAAATGCAAATTAAGTACTGCTATAAATACCGAAAGAAATAGCCCGGGTTGGGCAAAAACGGTAAGACTTTACCAAACGGCCGTGATTTGAAACGAACGCCATGCAAATAAAATAGAAATGTAATTGTTTCACAAGTCATGAAATTTCCTCCTTTAAAGCGAGTAAAATGAGAATGTGGGTTATAAAGTATTTCATAATAAAAAGGTTTTATCTCGCCCATTGACATAAAAATTTAATACCTATCACCTTGTGCGACTCGATTCCGTGAGGCACGAGTGTCCTAAACTAAACGCTTGCTATTGTTCAGCGAAACGGAAAAACGGTTTCGCAGGAGGCGTCCCTCCGCGGGCGCTCGTATTTCACCCGGAGTTCAATATTATTTCGACAGTCGGCGGCACAAAGAGGCGGAAGGCCCGCGCCGGCGACGCCGCGCGGTCGCCGCGGGCGCCTCTCGCCTATTGCTCCACAATATTGTCCTCCCACTTGCTGCCTCGGGTTACACTGTAAATATTTTTCGACGGTTGCCTGATTGAAAAATTTTATCACATTCCACCCCCTCCACTGATAATAGATTGTATTCCCTTTTGGTACACATTGATAATATTGATATGGGTACTGCCAAAAGAGCGCCTCCTCTTGGTCTGTGTTTACCACACACAATAACTTAGGCGGTCATTGCCTGTTAATGTGGTTTGGGTTATTTTATCTTTGCTTTTCCTTCATCATTAAAGAGCTTTATAGTATTTGACTCTGTCTTTGTGTTTATCGAACTATGTTGTAATAAATACTAGAATAGCTAACAAATACTGCGGTTTTTTTACTTTATTAAAAATTAGAATAAAGATGGGATGTTTATGGGATGGGATGTCAAGACTGTGAACCTTTTGATAAAATTAAACTTTAGGTGCAGCCGGCACTCAGAAGTCAGATAAAATGAATGTATAACCAATTTTACACATTATTATAACTAGAATACATTCTGCTATTCTAGATATAATAGTGTGTAAAAAATGGGATACCTAATCACAGTTCAAAAGCTGTGTATACAGTTAAATACTGGAACCAACACAGTCCGGGACAATGTCTCTAATTATATTTGTTTTGGGCGGCTGCGAGGCGTGCGGATCGTCGCTCGACACCATTATTTATACAGAGGAAGATACAAATGAGGATCCATTACTGGATTTCCTCGATCTGAGCCTAATGAAAGACAAATAACTTCGAGTTCAAAGCG
Source organism: Pyrrhia umbra (assembly GCA_963891755.1). Taxonomy (NCBI): domain Eukaryota; kingdom Metazoa; phylum Arthropoda; class Insecta; order Lepidoptera; family Noctuidae; genus Pyrrhia; species Pyrrhia umbra. The sequence goes on along the minus strand of OY982922.1, from coordinate 8,701,025 downwards.
ATCGATAAGGGCATTTGCTTTAATTTGAAATACGCGATTGCTGAGGGCGATACCGCTACTTGAACAAATACAAATGGACGAAAATTCCTAGATTCATTCCGTAAAACAGAGATATGTAATCGTAAAATAACAAACACATTAAATGTTGTTCCCTTTTGTAAACTACCTCAAATCTTCTGAAAATAATGGGTTCCAACTGTTTAACTTTTTAACAGAATTCTATACTACTGGACTTATTTAATTCTTTTCAGTGTTTCTAGAATTTGGGATTTTATCTATAAAATTATTTTCTGTGTTTGTCTATTAATATGCTAACAAGTCCGAAACTGTTGGACAAGTTATCACTTAGTTTTGTTAATGATTGAACATTAATGAAACTAAGCCTGTTTAATTAAAATCAGATATCGGAAAAATGTTATAATCATTTTAAGATATAAATTCCACGCAGATAATGACGCAGACACAGCTAGTCAGCAACAAAAGTGGAAAATCAATATAAACTACACCACTTGTCACAGCGGTAGAGACAAAGTAACAGTACGTAGTGTACAGGGGCGAACAAGTTTCCGCCACTGCATGTAGTAGCAGTGAAGAGTATGTTTTTCGGATTCAATTTTCAACCAAAAAGCGTAAAGTGTAGAAGCAAAAATGGCTTGCCATTTACATCTCACATTTGGACACAAAAACCGCTGAGATGAGTTGGGGCGCGCGCAACTCATTTGTCGCACTACATTAACCATGTCCCAGCAAGCCAGAAGAACCCTAGTTTCAAATTAAACACGATTGACATTTTGGCTCATCTACATTTTTTGCCTATAACCAACCCCACGGTCCGTGAAATGTATTAAACGACAATTCCATGTGTAATATTTTATCAATTAAGCACGGTCGGTTTCAATTTCAAAATAATGGCGTGTCATTTGAAACTACCCGCAATTTATTACTTGCTATAATTTCATAGAAAAAAATGTCACAGTTACATTTTAAATCGTGCAATTTGCTGAATTAGCAATTTACATTTTTCATATTTTAAAATAGTAAAAATGCTAAGTCACGGTTTGGGGTGAACTCAGTAAGGGAAGACTAGGTGTGAATATTCATTTGTTATAAAAGTAAACTAAAGCAGGTCGCTGTTCCGCAGGACTGTAATGTCCATATTTCAGCAAGATGGCCGTAGCTTATAAATTATTACGTATAAAAGTGGTCGGTACGTCCGTCGCACGGTTGACCAGGCCACGCCAAATGATAAGGGTCATTCGTTTGCTTGCACCAACCCATTGAATTGCAAAACAGTTTACTTGCGCGGTGAATATTTACACGTTTAATGGCTGTGACGTCCGCTAATGATGAATGCATAAGATTGGCATTTAGAAACTGTGAGAAGTTAAACAGGTTGTCAGGACTATGACAGCTTGTCATCGTAGTTAGATATTATTTAAAATAATTATTGTTTAATAATAAATTTATTGATTGATCGCTATTTATTGATAGCTCAATGTAAAACAACAGGAAATATAGATTCCTGAAGCTACGCGTTCTCAATGAACATTTTAGAAATAACACAAAAATTACGCAGTATTCTATGAGCACAGTTCAAAGATTTAAACCACGCATTGAAATGGAATTCAGTGTAAGTTAATCAAACGTCGTCGGTTAATAAAAAAGCTAGTCATTAAATAACCTCAAATGATTACGGCATTTAGTAGAAAAACGTTTCGCCGCCACAATAATATATACGAGTTTATAGACGTTAGTGTCGTGGGCCAAACGAAGAGCTATGAACCCCACAGAAGTGGCAAAAAGGTACAGCAAAAACAAGTTAGATCCTCTAACGGTTTTGTTTCCAAGTTATAATGCGATTACAGCGTAAATGTTAAAGGGGAGAAATACTGTTCACCTTTGACTGGCGGTTTTATAAAAGCAGTTTATAACGTTTCAGTTGAGAATAAACAATGTGAGTAAACTTTTGATAATGTGAATGCTGTTTGTTATTTAAAACAGAAACTGATAATTATAATTAATATATTGAGGTTTAAAATAGGTATATACGTCAATAATAACATGATAATTTATTATTTATATTTTATTTTATGATTATATATTGCATATCAGCAACCATTAAATATGTTTATGCTAGTAAATACAATAAATCTTTCTAATAAACAAAGGTTCTTTATGATAATTCAAATAAAAATATTTTTAAACGGAGCGTCAGTCATATCTAATAGATTTATCAATCTTTATTGAAATTGCTTTGTACCGATTATTAATGGTTTTAAGATTTGAATTAAGTACGTATCGTTTCTACATAGTTGCTAGATAGATAATTACGAGTTTTATATGTCAAGCGGGACCATCCTCAATAGAAGTTAAGCAACATATTTTTTATTATATTTTATTATGTAAGAAATAAGTCACGCACGCTAATCTTTTAAGCCCCACAGAGATCACTAATTTAGTCTTATCTTGCGTTATCTGAGATTATAATCCTGACATATCCAAGCACATGTTGTTTACAATATAATCCAATGGTCACGGTGGTTCTGTTTACTTTTTGTTGAACAAGTTGAACTGTATCAGGATTTCTCGGCTCGTAATGTTTGATATACAGTGAGAGCGTTGACCCCCAATCAAAAGGGATTAATGTGTTTCAAGTGTTCGGTGTGTTATTGGTGTCTCTAATTACGTTTATGGGTCGGTGAGAGTTATGGTAATGTTCGGCAGCCTTCGAAGATGGCCGGCCTCGGCGCTGTCGTGTCACTGATACTTACGACTCAGAATTTAGGGTCTGTAGGGCGAGCCATTCGTTAGTCACGCCCGATGACGTGTACCTTGGACAAGACCAAAACTGTTATTAGAAAGATTTCGTCGTCCACCTTTTTTAGGCGCTTGTCTTAAAAGGTTTTTTGTACTTGGAAATTATATTGGACGGCGGTAATGTGTTTTATTTAATAGCGGACAAATAATGCTTTCACTAAAATAGGACTGAGGTAAGTAAAGTAATTTAGGGTCCTGTTATCGGGGAGCGGTGACTCGTCATATATAAAACGGAAAGGTCATTCTTCACTAAAGTATCTTCCTTTAACTGCACATTGCGGCAAAATGCATGAATTTCCGGACACAAACAAAGGCACTCGGCACGCAAAGCATGCAATGCCGCGAAGCCCTAAAGGGTAAAAAAAGACGTTTCGTGGTAAAAAGTGAGTTAGGGTGCAGCTTTGTTTGTGTATGGCTCGAGTTAAGTGTTTAGATAAGTGCAGCTGAGAGCGGCGAGCACGTTTGTTATCTCTCGGGGAGCATAGGAGCTCAGACAAATGGAGCCACCCTGTGTGGTCCGTTATTTGGTTGGCTCTCACCAAATATGTGCTCTTGAATCAAAAACTCGCCTTGGATATCACGAAACGTCGAGGAAACATTACATTGTGAAAAGTTGGGGTAATCGAAACACTAGGAGTCAGTACAAGTGGTACTATTGAGGAGCCAATATTCTGTTCTGTTCTTAAAATAGGAAATAGGTACGGTCCTCTTTGGTTATGAGTATTTTAATATTGCAAATAAACATTTCCGTAGTTTTATTATGATATTAGGTTTGTTGATAAGCTGGGATGGGTAGTTAGGTAGATGGTTTATGTTAGTAGGCAATAAAGATGAGGGTTCATGCTATGTACTTATTCGTAATGAATGTGGTAGTTTCAGTTTATATGTGTTGCTATAGTATTTCGGTTAACACAAATGTTTGCAATACAAGGGCACACAACAAGGTGCACAGGTACCGTTAAATGATTTCATTACTATTTTAAGGGTGCATAAGTAATTACAGGTGTTTCACCAATTTTATACGACAAGAAGGCAAAATAAATGTTTAAAGTTTTGCTTCTTTTATATATTTACTTGGAATGCTAACGTTTATTATTTCCGCTGTAACTCAATATCGTCATCATTACACGTCATCTTCAAAACATTTAAGATTCGATCTAACGATTTATATTGCATTCACTATACCACAATATGCATTAATGACAAAAAATCAAGTTTTTCAACGCGCGTGACATTATTATCTACAACATATCTATCTAACGGTTAATATTGCTATTAATTAAGTTATAAATAAGCATTTACGGCAATTAGACACGGTTGTATAAGGTTTCGGAGTTCTTGTAGGCTTACGATATAATGTAGCATACAGTTAGGTATGTGGCGCAGTTGGTTCACAACGATCACGTTCTTTGTGCTCGTGTGAGCTTTCCGCAGTATTTTATCTTACCAGCTGGTCGTCCCATAACGTTCAGTTCACCTCATTGTGACACTATAAAACATCATGTCCTACTCAATTATAAAATATTCAAATAAGGAGAGAAATAAATCCTGGCGAGGAAACGTCGACATTACATACATATTGCTGCGGGACCGCCAGCCGCCTATTCATTACAGTTATTTATAGGAAGCAGTGTCAAAGCGAGGTTTGTATTTATTCGGACGGGACAGCAGTTTATTTATTTTTAAAACGGGTTAGTCTGAAATACCCTATTCCGATAAGCGTCCGGTGACTGCCGGTGCAACCGAAATATCTGGCGACAGGGCTGATTCTACTGATACGCGATGTCACTGTCACACACCAGTATGCGCTGTCTCCCGAGATGACGAAATATTGCCACGCTATTATTAGAATCTCATTATTCGAAGCGTTCAATGAACCTCTTCACTACAAATTCTCAGAACCTACCTCATACAGAAACCAATACCGTAGCTTATTATGATTCACATCGTATCAACCCGTAAATTTCATTCGACATAAAATCTACTTTAGCCATAATTTGACCGGAAAACAATTTCCGAAGCTGGTATTTGTCGTAATATAAGAGATGAACTCAATCAATATGAAAGGAGACAATAGACATCTCTTATTCAAAACGGAAACTATTACAGTCTTGCCATTGTGTTCGGTGCCTCACCTCGACGAGTGTATTATTCAAACGAAAAGTGGTTTGTTTACAAACGCTACAAATAATAAGTATAGGCGACAGTTGACAACAGCAGGAGATTGTATGTGTGTTGGTAACTAAGGAACGTGGTAGATGTCGATCGCCGTCGACATGAAAGATTTATGTCCAACTTTGTGACAGTGGTATCGTCGGCGACGATCCTGGATTATCCTTTGTTGGAGATGCAACGTCATACATCCGTGATAAGCTTTGTTGTGCTTCACTGACGAATTCTCGATATGGAACAGTTGGATTGAAAGACAATATTATGATTCCATTATTTCATCACGTTGTTTATACAGAGCAGGCGTTTCATATCCATTCGTATTTTCATTGACTTTTAAATATAGACATGGAGTGAATCATCCATGAAATATTTTAATAAACTACTAGAATACGTGTGTATTATTAATTCAGTGGCGATTTTAAATCGAAACGAGTAATATAACTTGTAATACGAGTTGTTTTGTTTGTGACAAAGTTCGTTGTACTTGCATAAATAATTTATGCGTTCAAGTTCCATTACGTATCATTCCTCCTATAATTACGCATATTGCATACACTCATCTAGGGACGAGCAGTAATTGGTCCGTTTGATCAGTCCAATTATGAGCGATTGAATCACAAAGATTCAGTTTAATGAAATGATTGTGTCGACATTATGCGTTAAAGTTAAAGGAAGATAATTGAACTTCCTGCGTTGGTAGCGAGTGGTTTGAACGCGCCGCACCACGCATTCAGTGCCCCTTTCATGATCACCGAGGACATACGGAGATGCTTGATGGGGCGTTTCCTCTAATTAAACGAACTATTAATAAGATGCTGCACCAGTTATAATAAACAATCGATCATGAACATGCCTAATGGGCTCGAGAGAGGAATGCTTTCAGGGTGAAGTTCAAGGAGGGAGCGCTTTTTAGATAGAGATAATTACATTTAAAATTCTTAAGTGAGACTATAGAATAGTGAGATACTTTTTCGTAAAGAAATTATACAGTAAATCCTTTGTTTAGCTATGTGGATTATAAAGCCCAGTTTCCTCTGAAACAATCTCAATGCTGTAATAACCGAGAGACTATTAGCAATCAACTGAAGCTTTGTTTGTCTGCTGTCGTCGCTACCGTTTGTTAGATGACATACATACATAGCTAGCTCATTTAATATTGAGATGTGCATTCAGCTGTAGTTAGACGCTTCACGTTTTGGTTTTGGAAATGTTAAGTCAAATGTACGAGCACTTTAGCTTTGGGGAACTGTGAACAATTTTAAGGAACAACTTCTAAGAATTTACTTATTTTTGCAGTGAATGTGATGTGTAGAAAGTATTTATTTTTTATTATTAATGAAACGTAGTGAGATCATGGTGTTTCCAAGAATTACAGAGAACGAAACTGGTTAGTACGCAAATCCGCAAACGTCTTAGAATCAGCAATACAGATGAAGGGACCGGTCGTGTGTTTGCAATTAAGGCCACGAGCCATACATAGATACTCTTAGAGAGATACAATCCGCTTTAATGGAAAAACTGTTTCATATTCTCTGCTAGGTAAATACAGAAAATGCGTCAAAACTGACACTTTATGCACAAATCGCAGCATTATAAGATAATACGGAAGCAGTCAGCAAACCGAACAGGATTGAACCAATGCACAAAGCGAATGTGAATTCGGTCGGTAGGAACGTTTGCGATCGTCTAAACGCTATTAACTAAGTTGCAAGTTTGTGTTGGACTTTGATGGGTGAACTGTGTTTGCGTTGTCCGGGCCGTATGGAAATCATTTCTTGCTCGGCCGAACTTCCCGGCTCCATATATGCCCAAATATTTGCCGCCAGTTCCCAACTCCTCAGTTTGGCGATCGTGTCTTTGCAGACGTGTGGCGCATTTGCTCATGTTTACTCACCGACGTTAATTACTAAACTTTGAAGCTTTTAAGTTATTTTGTCACGATTATATGTATAATATTATTAATGTCGTAGGTGTAGTTGTTTGAGTTTTTGGGCACGTTGGTATTCGAATGACTTTTATACTTAGAGTAGTTAGTTACTTTGTGTTTGTTTGTCTTTGTAAAATTGGGATTTTTCATTTCACACCGTAGCCCTATTATATATTGCTCAACTAACAAAACAATGCTGTAATTCATTTTCGACCATGTTTTACGACATTAGTATTTCAAACAAAGACCTCTTTGGTAAGACTAGTTGTTAGACTTTCTAGCTTCTGACCATAACTTCCCCCATAACGACTGTCAAAGATCTGCAAATTACAGCTGGGACCAACAGCCTAACGTGCTTTCCGGGACACGGAGGAGTTTCGTTATGTCTTAAATGGTCACCCATCTACGGACCGACCCCGCCAAGAGTATATAGTTTTACCTTTGATCGATCGACTCGTGCGGATTTTACTTAGCCTCAAGCTCCTTCTTCCTCTTTTACATCTATCTCACAATCGTAAGCTATTCTTCTGAGGACATAAATTTAGTAGCGGTTGCGTAGAAAAGTAAATCTGAGGGTTACCTTTGAATGTCAATTTCCTTGTCGAAGCGTGGCAACTGGCGCTGGCGAGGCGCGCCTGACCATGAAGGGCGCCTCGATGCTATCTACCCACCATTGTTGCGTGCACTTAACCGTCATATAGTTTGCCTCCATGCTCGGCCCTTGTTAACACATTGTAAAGGAAATTACATTCTTTACTCACCGTTAGTACGGCGTCAAATGATGCTTCCGTTATCTATCATCAGTCTAGCGTGTCAAATTGTTATCATTAAACAAGTCAATAATAAATTTCGTTTCTGACCTGGTTACTTTAATGGGCAGACGGTGCGATTACTTATGAGTTATGACAGGTGGAAATATTTTTACGATATTAGAGTACGTTTATCGACAATTATAGACAGTAATTTAATACAAAAGTCGGTAACGAAATTAGATAGCGGTTGAAGCGTGTGTTCGGTTTCATTACTGTCCGAACATTACGTATTGATACTGCAGTATTAATAGTTGGGATTCGCCCTCGAATCTGTTGAAATTAAGCTGGGGCGATTGGGGTGTCGCAGATGGCAGTAACTGCGCTATCTGCGCTGCCCGCCCGCCGCTCGACCGCGCGCCAAGTATAAAAATATGATTTATGGCAGTATATAGAACCGCACATCCGCTCGACTCTTCCTAGTCCACCACCATTAGTGCACACACTATATGCATATTGTTCAGTATCCCTTACCCGCGGAAAACTACTAAACTACATTTTGGAATGGGAATTTCTTATTGTGAGAACTACGATCGGAAAGCCCAAAGGACACCCCGAATAAGAGCCACAGAATTAGTTTTGTGTAGTGCCTTACTTTAATAATGTTCTGTGGTCTTCGGAGGTTTGTGGGGGTTCAGGGAGGCCCGTGTTTATGTAGTCGTGCGGTATATGAAATAGATGTTTTCTGGCTTCAGGCTCTTTATTATTACTTTGAACTGGGGCTATGAATACAGGGGCCCCTCCTTTGTACAGCTGGGGTTGGAAAGGTAAACAAGTGCCGTCAACTGATTCCAATTCTCAATTGAATTGTTCATTTTCCTTATTTAGTTTAGTTTCTTTTTAATGTTTTTTATTTGATAAAGGTTATCGCCTAATATTTAGTTATTGTTGTCATGACGCGTTATTAATGTAAGAATTGATTTGTCTTAAAAGGGACTCTATTTTTATTTACATTTATCACAATGGTCATGTTTTCGAAATGATTAAGAACTTGTCCCGTGGTCTCAACGTCGGCTCTATCAAAGCTTAGTAATTTATGTAACTTGTCACCGGCTTCCCTAATGTGTTTTATCTTGCTGTTGTTGAATATTTAAGTGTTGTGTTCATAGTTTTGTTTCTTATCTCTTAAGCTTAAAAATGTTATCTCGGGCTATAATGTATTTGTCTGCAGATCCAGAATTAAGAATTAATACAGACAAATGATATGGGTATCTACATGAGCATTTAGTACCTCGACCATGTTTATGCCAGTTATTTATTTTATTTTTATTTGGGAAACAAACAGATACAATATAGGAACATAGGCAAGCAAATTTAGTTATATATTATCCAAAACAGTTTTGTTGTTATAAGTCATCGTCATCCTTCATAAGTTCTAATTATAGCGCTTTACGGAGTTAATTCTTGTGGGGTGTGGTGGATACCAATAATTATACTGTACTAATTTTTGATAATAAATGTTATAACAGAGTGATGTGAAGCTTTTGTTGTTAAATGCATACTTACCTGATCTGGTGTTAGTTGGTGGATTGCTTGTTGGAGGTGCAACTTACCTAGGGTCTACGAAGGGTTCGGCGTAGATGTTCCTGACTGGCTGTCTGCGGGGGAGGGGAGGAGGCACCGGGCTGAACCCCTCCATCATCTCCTCCCGCTCGCTGTACTTCAGCGATTTCATAGTCATCCTGCTGTTGTACCAAGTCCACTTCACTACTGTTTGATCTCCAAACCCAACATTTCACTGTAGCGTCTTATCACTTACATCTTTACACACAAATAAGTTCATTCTAATGAAAACTAAAGAAAATCCACTGCTAAGTTCAAATGTTTACTTTTCACATTTCCGGATACACTTGTATTTTTATTTGTTAGTTAAAAAGGGTTTTACTGAAAGGAGAGAATTGCGATAAATATTAAAACTGGTTGCGTGCTACGATCTCACGATACTAGTACTGCGGTGGTTGCCCTGCGGGGGTTCGCGGCCGACTGACGGCCGTTGCATCTCCCGTGTGCCTGCCGAGCGCCGACCCGCCCGACCCTCGCCTGCGCCGAGCTTGCTTGAGCTTTTGTCATTTTTTGCGCCCGCGCCGAGGTGCCGTCAAGCTCGTCGAGTTATTAGACTCGCGCACAAAAAATCCGAAACATACGCAAGACGAGGGACGGCAATAGAGCTGACGTACACAACGATAGCACACCCGTGTTCAACATGTCGGCGTGCGGTTGAATTTCCCATTGTATCTTAAGAATATTGTGTAAAGTGTGAATACGATCGGTGTTGTAGAGCCGAGGGTGCCTTTTGTGATGTGCCGCGGCGCTATTCATATTTTTTTGCAAATTTCATATTTAGCAGATTTATCGATTTTTTTGTTGAATGTATTAGTAACACATGGTTCCCTCTTTATCGCGTCAACACGTGAAACTTATCAAATTCCATTCCAAAGTTTTATATTTAAGTAAAAAAAGATTTGTTCACGTTGTTCAGTAGAAAAGGCTAATGATCGCATTAGGTCACGTAAAAAGAATGCAAGGTTATCGAATTAGAGTGGAGAAAGGAGAAAGTATCTAATCGATACGATTATCGAGTGGATGAGGGTCGGCCCGGACGAAGTACGGGGTTCGTTCGAGTAAATTACCTATCGTGAATGATAAGATAAGCATTGGGTCGTACCGATTGATCTTTTGTTTATACATATTTATCTGTAAATACGCTAAATCATTTCTCTCTTTTAAGTAAATTGTATAATTGGCAGAGTGGCGACGTTTACAGAAAAAGTTAATATGATGAGGAATATTGATGCCAACGCAAGTAGTACACAAACCACATTATTCACTTGAGCTATTACGATAATGTAATGGAGCTATGATAATAAACGGCTTCGTACTAACGAGCAGTAAGCAACGCTCAATAGGAATAGTGCACTGCCGTACGTAGCATACTGCATGGTATTAGTTCAAAGACCTGCGCGGTTCCCTGCTGCGAGCCGGCGGGCGGCTGGTTGATCTCAGCACTTTGCATCTCTAACAATTACCCTCACAAACATTGTTCGCGACAAATACGACGGGCGCACACCCGTTTACCCTTTTTGTTCTCTAAAATGTTTGTTTTTAAAACTCGTTACATACCCTCCGCACAAATTTTATTTACGATCGCCGAAATTGAATTACGCCCGTGTGATTTATTGAATGTTTTCTAATTTAGCGACGCGTTACCGTGTGACTAATAAAAATTTGCTGAAAAAAATGTGATTCCGCAAAAGCGGACTGCCAATAGAAAGGGATGCGGTAAAATTATGTAAAAACCTGTCCTATGGGCCCGAATTATCCCACAAGGATAAGGAATAAGAATATAAAAGAGGCTTAGAGTTTTCCATACGGCTTTTTGAGAAGCAAGGAACGCAAGATTTACATACATACATGCGGGTAAACATGCTCGTTGCCGAAGTGTCTTCGAGTACCTGTATAATAAATTGATTTAAGCGCCTCCTGACAGATTTAAGTATGTTTTGACAAACATTAGGGAATTTGAAGCCCCAGCGCCTAAACTTTGTTTTATATGTCTGAGGCGAGAAAGAGTCTATCGATGGCTCATCGAGAGGATTTTCGTCGAGTTTTTAAACTGCGAGCAATTTCGACAGTTTGTTTTCAGTGAGGTTAAATGTTATGAGTGACTGTTTTTTTATGATTATAGAATATTGTTTTTAAATGCACAATCAACATTGTATACATGCTCAATGTATGGGTTATTGGAATGAGTGAAATGGTTGTGTGTAACAGTTTTGTGATAACTATTATAGTTCAGTTTCTTCTAATCTACATAAGTAAAGAAGGGGAAACAAATTCTATCATTCTTTAAAATATATTAACTACCATGTAATGTGTACAAGAATATGTTTACATATTTATGACTAAGGGATATAGGGATGGCACAAATATTAAAACCGATCTTTGCCCCTTTGGTAACGTTATAATTTTTAGGGTGCTTTAAAAAGGCGTTGTAACAATAGATGTTGTTTCGAAAACAAATCACAGCCGATGGATCCGTGTGCGAGCATGCTTGAGCAATAGCGGTTGTTGCATATAAGGCAAGTAGGAAGCGGGCCGCGTCTCAGCCGAACGTTTTCCCATGCCATACACTGACTGATGTATTTCTGACCGCCTGATGTATGGGGCTTGTTCTTGCACTTGAACTTGCGTCGTACGCGCACGCTTTGATTCTAACATACGGCGGCGTACTGTACATTACTCCCCACTAACTAAAGATAAGTAGTACATGCCACTTCAATTTGAACAGAAATAAACCTCACAATGGGCTCGTTATTGGTTCCAAACGACTCCAAAGCTTTAATCGTAACGTTAAAACAATGTTGCATAACAACACTGCACCAATTACACAGCATTGTTTGTATTTCGAGTGCTCTATAACATACTTTAACAGACCAGTTGTAGACTAATAAACACATTTTAGTCAGTGTATTTACACTAACATTAACAAGGCGCTCGTTCGTTTGAACCGTATTAATCTTCACTGGCTGGCCCAAATAAATTTCGGCATCCGTCAGTCGGGTGTGCTACAAAAAGTTACTCAGCTATTTTAATTGGCGTAAAAGTTTGGAGTTACGACGCTGTAGGGACAAATGTCAATGATAGAAGGAATACGTGTTTTATGTTTTTTAACATTTTTCCGAGAACATTAAATTTATATTTTCACATTCTCTTAAATACTTTTTTCAATCCACTAGTCGCTAGTGTCGACAATTTTCTACGACTAAAAACGCGGTTCACAAACATAATTATAATTAAACGGAAAACTAATATCACAACTCGAGAGCGAGATTTAATTAAATCTCCCGAGTTTTAGAGACCGTGCGAACAAACACGTGCGAGAGCGAAGAAATTTGGATTAATTATCGCTATCTGCCTGAGTATTTGTTCATTTTATTCTGTACGTTAGCAACCCTAGACACCAACCCTGTGTGCGTGCTGCGAGGTGAGACTGTGTGTGTATGTGGAGCACGTTTCATAAGATAAAAGACGATATTGATTCCGTGACGAGCCGAGAGCGGGCTGTGGGAAACGATTCCTGTCCGTTTAATAGATGCCCCGAGGATACGAGTAGGTACTTCGGCGTACATCGCTCAACCTTCAGACGAACACTCATTAAAAATATTGTTTTAAATGCAAGTAAGTACGTTTGATACACTGAGTACTTACAGTTATTCCAAGTTATAAAATTTGAAGCGGGTAAGTATATTAAGTTTCCGAGTGTAATTAACGAGTTAAGGGTACCGCACTGAGCACTTTATTCCTAGTTTAGCGACGCGGTCGGGAGGCTGTCCCGGCCGCAGGACTCGGCCACATTCTCGTCGGGTAATTACGCACGCCCGTCTCGTTCCCAAGCCTCAGCTCTAACATTTTATGCCTCATTTCGTAGTGTATGATTTGCTGCACACATTACTTGATGTAATTATCGTGGGAGCAATCCACGCTCGCGTGCGAAGCGAATCATTTACTGGATGTCGATGATAGCTATTGTTTACATACATAACAATATATTGTCCATCAAACGTAGGTACCTGTACCTATTCATTCATCTTCTTAAGAATCGTTTTCTAAGATATTATAATATCATCATCTAATTAGTGTAAAATAATATTAATTCCGAATCGTTATAAATGATAATGGGTGACATAACTTTAAAGTTGATTTTGGGCGTTTAAGTCAAAGTTGTTAGATAATAATGACTCCTGACTGGAGTCTTATGGAACCGGTAGTAGGTAGGTCCTACTTACGTACATAAAATGAACATATGCCATTATTTATGAAATATGTTCATTTTATAATACTCTGGAATGCTAATGCAAATAATGAGAAGTTGCTACAAACAAGGCTTGAAATAGAGATCAAACGGATTTTGATTCAGTAAACGATGATTACATCCGACATCAGTTGATTTAAGTTGGTCGAGGCGGCGCGGACACGTGGGGCCGCGGCCGCCGGCAGACGACGTCGCCGCGCGTCCCACTGTGCCGAGTGGACTCCGTCATTCAAAATAAACGCTGTCTTCGCGAAACCCGCTCGGAGATAAAAGCCACGACTCGTTACTTTTTACTCTGCGTTTTTTCCTCTTTTCCCCGCCTTTCCACGGGTTTTTAACAGTTAATTTGTCATTAGCCCTGCATCTGTCAGCACACAGAGTTTTGTCGCCTGCAGACATTGAACAAAAACAAAGCTAAAAGTTTTTAACTCAAAATCGAATAGGTACCTAAGTAAAGCTTATATTACTTTAGCACTTTTAGTTGTAAATTGTGTTCCCGTCGTACCTAATTAATTTTACTAGTAAACTATTAAAGCAAATAACGCTTCAAGTTCTTCAATAAATCAAAAAAGGTTTAAGCGGAGACGAGCCGTGACGTTCTGAAATATTGACTTTCAGATAATAAATAATGATGAAAAGAGAAAATCAATGTAAGCGCGCTTAATGGTGGCGCGGCATCATTAATGATTATAATGGTTATGGAATTGTTTCTAGTGCGTAATGGAAGGAAGGTAGGGGTGGGCCCGGAAATTGTCCTCTTGTCGGTCACCGCCACATTAGCCGAGGACATTAGGCTGGCATACCACGCCGTGCGTGACGTAACACTCTGACATGTGTCATGACACATGACATACGCCTAGATATGTGTGGAAGAACAATGATTTGACAGTATTGTGATAGATTCATTAAATCGCTAGCGTGTGAACGCGAGCGCAGCGTGCTATCACAGTCATGTGTCATGAAACTTAGTAGAACCATTAGCGTCCGACGAATCTTCCAGCAATTTAGTTTGAGCACATAATTGCGAGAACAAGTCGAACCTAATTGATGTCCGGGCTCGAGTTCAAGTCGCCGTTAATACCTACACCGCTGGTTCTTGCATATGACTCCACATCGTTAATAGCAACCGTGAGACTTTACTCCAAGACTTTGGGCAAACTTTTCTTTACGTATGTCGTGCTTAATACGATTTTGTAAGGTTATAATGGTTACGGTGCAATTATGTATGGTGTTTAACTTAATATAACCTGTGTTTTTGTACTGAGAATCTTTTACGGATATAGACGAAAGTGCTGGAAAACAAACTAAAATAAAATTTAATTGCAGACAGAAGTAACGCGCTTTACGGAGAGTTAAGCTTTTCTTTGGTCGTTTTAAATGCGACATAAAGTGTGAAAATAACAAGTTTCTGTCTGAGACATAACTTCTTCAGCCAGTTTTATGACTACTTTTTGCCTGACAATTTATGCGGCTACAGAAAAATCTAAGTTCTGTTGTTTAATGAGTAGTATTTTAGGTGATTCTCTGCGTTTTCTTTGCATTTCGTTAGGAATGTTCTTACAACGATTAATCTGGGATGCTATTTTTAACTATTTTTTTTTGATCATCAGTTTTGCATGATTTGATTGAGTGGTGCAGACTGTGTGTTTATTTAAATATTAAGATTATAGTAAATTTAAAATATGGTTTTGAAATATAGTACTCTAACAATATTTATTTATACTGCCTAGTAACCTCCGTATATAATATGTTAAAAGTTTAAAATTATTACCAAGACTCTATGATTCATCATTGTTCGTTAATTTTAACAGGTATTTTGAATTGCCAGATAGAAATAAAATAAAATAAATAAATAATCCTACTGTCATTTTTTATAATGAACTTCTTGTTTATAAATGTTCAGCAGCATGTGCAGACCTACCAATAGGACTTCATCCATAATAATATAATAAAGCTGAAGAGTTTGTTTGTTTGAACGCGCTAGTCTCAGGAACTACTGGTACGATTTGAAAATTCTTTCAGTGTTAGATTGCCCTATAATGGTTATAGGCTATATATCATCACGCTAAAACCAATAGGAGCGGAGCACCACTATTCCACGCGGATGTTGTCGCAGGCAGAAGCTAGTAGAATATATACAGATATACAAGTACAAGTTTTAGTTATAAAGTATTTGAGTTTGCAAGCTAAGTATCTATAATATCGTAATGACATACTTGTTAATGCGTAACAATATTTTATTACGCCGTATATTAATCGATCTTAGAGTCCCACAGTGTGGAAATATTTACTTTGTTCTTATCTGTACATGTTATAAATAAATATCTTATGTTTACAGAATCGTATCGTAAATGAGGATACATTATTATTGTACTGCTTGTATATTGCTAACGTATAGGCAGTAAAGTTATTCTGCAAATTCCGCTGTTGGCAAACGTACATGGTTTTGCTAATAATGACACTCATAAGTTTATCCAAGAAAGGCACCACTATCCAAAATAGTCTGTTGGTGATAGATATAATCTCTCAATAAATATGAGCTTGGAATAAAATTTCCAGTTTTCGTTTCATGCATTCCCACTATGTGAGATTGAGATACATATCAGCGCCTACTAATTTCTTTAATCTCATGACGTTTTAAAATAAGTATCTACATAAATTGATCAACATAATTAAATACCAAATTCATGTAAACAGATAGATATCATACACATTAATCCAGAACTAAGCTTAAGTAGAAGTAGAGGCAATCCATGAGTAACTCACGCCTGCGTTGAAAGGCACCCTTACGAACGCACTGACACGGCCGACTAAGTACATTGTAATTCCAGGTATTTTACAACGGTGAAAACACATTTAGGAAAACAATAAACACCAAAAAACAATAAAGAACAAATTAAAGTCGGACAGCGAGCGAGTAGTCCGGATTATTGCGCCGCTTACGGAAATATTGCTGGGTATCACGCTAACCGAGGGTCGGGACTCGGGCTACCTGGTGCATGGAGTATCGTAGGCGAGTCGGGCACGGGAGGCACGGGCCTATAGAGAGATCGCGGGACGCCTCGGGGCGGAGGTCAAGCGCGATGTTGTGATGTACGGCCTATCGGTCAGTGACCGCGAACGAGTCGCATCGGGCTCGGAGCGCACCTCGCCGTCGTCGGAGGTGTTGTGGCGAGTGATCGCGCGGGAGACAACGAAACGCGCGCGCCACGGCCGCCCTCCGCAGGCGATTTGATGCCCTCCGCGCGACGCCGCTGCGCGCGCATCCATCGCCGACGGATAATGCCGCCCTATCCCATGTCGAGCTATCGAGTTATCCGCTACGGGTAGATATTGTGCTTAACCCTGTCAGTTTGTACGATAAAACGTGAAAACTTGAGTTTACTCTACGAGACACCGGTCTTACAATTATTTAAGACTGTAAAAAATAAAAGCTCTCGCTAGACTTTAAGTGTCCCTAAGGGTTGTTTTTCAATGTCCAGGAATAAAACGGTCAAATGAAAAATTTTAGCAATGATCATAAATAATTTGCATAACAAAAAATCTTAATCGACAATAGACATCCCTAAACAGATTATAATTGGAGCATGCGTGGTGCGAGGGTTGAGGGTAACAGGAGGACTATAGCGGGGGTGTGGGGTGCGCGGCGGGTGGCGGGGTGCGCGTGTCACCCGCGGCGGCGCGACGCTACGCCGACGTGATCTTGACACCGCATATGCACAGCTTGTGACGATCCACATTGGACCATTTCTGACCGTTGAAAACAAAATACACAAAAACATTAAGAAATAAACGGATCAATGTCTTCCCGTTACACAAAAAAGCTTTTATTATCTTAGAACAAACCTGTAAACAGATGTTGCCCTTGACGTTCGAAACTTATATAACGCTTTTGAAATTGGCTTTACAAATCCTCAAATCCCGTATCTGATATAAACTCACCCTTCAATATCGGGACCCTATATCCAATGTTACATTATATTAAGTTAGTGAAAACAATCGATGGTCTACGCCAGTCGAAGCTACTTGCTACGTCATAGGTAGGCTTTCGAGCTTTAGAGTAGAGATGACGACGTGCCGAGTCTTAAGACGTGTGTACCGAAATCCTTGGCGCGTGACTTTAGTTCACGCTCTATTGGCTCTTAGGTATGCCATATCTGTCCAACAATCTAAAACAACGTAAAAACATGAATACCTTGTTACTTGGTGGTTAGTGTGCATTGCAGCGTAAGCTTTGTCGTGTATGATTACACTAACTTAACTAGACGGTCAGTTTTGGTTATGAAATAAGATACCAATTTACTTCTATGTAGAATAAATGTGATGATGATGAATGAAAAATATTGTACTGTCCGTACTGCATATTGAAAATAGAGTATGCATCAAACTATTACGCATACCTAAGTGAAGTAAAGATGCATAGCATAAGTCCACTTATATTCATCGTACGCTATCGGGTAGGTTGTATGATAGCTTTGCTGATTTTTATTTTCAATATTTGGGAAATTATAAAAAAAAATGTTTTGATCATACAATACATACACCTCCTTATAAAAAAAAACGTTATTTTTGCAAAATGATGCTGTGCATCCTTTTAGGGTTCCGAAGTCAACAAAGAACCCTTTATAATTTCGCCATGTTCGTCCGCTGTCCGCGGCATAGCTTAGAGGCTGTTAATACTAGTAAGCTGTATTGTGGTATGGATATGAATATTAATCACAGTACCATTTTTTGCTATAGTCGAGCGTTCCCACTCTAATTTGTAAATGCTGCTCCTGGATATGTGAAAAAAATCATAGCAGTTGCAGATACATTATAATGAAGTTAAAAATTATCAAGTTGGCTTTACTGATTACAGAGTTAAAGTCGGCCAATTAAAATGTATTTCAGAACCCTAAATTGCGCGTGTCCCGACACGCACTTGGCCGGGTTTTTTATTCGTGAGTTAGACTTGCCAATATGTTGTGTCATACTTCAATATTGTGCATTATTTTGAGTTATAAAAAAAAACTACATATATTACCAATAAGTTGGCAATGCATAATGTTATCTATATGTTAATCTTATGAATTGTTTGGACTACTACTACAACAATAATTTATTACTGTAGTCTAGAGTAACATTCTAAATTTATATTGCTCTGATATCACACAGTTTGTGTTCATACATGATAAATATTATATATTCATACAGTACCCGTGGTTACTAGAGGTGGTGAGGTTTCAAGCCGCGCGCCCCCGCGACTCGCGGCGGGTAAAGGGTTTTGTTTTCTTTATAAACAAGCATGAAGGTGCTGCTAACGACCCCACGAACAAATACGAAATTCGATCTACCATTACGAATACAAATGGCTCCCCTACAACCCGCCACCGTGAAGGCATTGTCTTTGCTGCAATCTCGATCAACGCTCACTCGTTATGCTCTACAGTACACTATTACTATTGTTTATAATTAAATATTTATCGTAATAACACTAGGCAATAGACACCTGCTTCTCATTTCTGACTGTGATTCTGACACAAAATAAACACGTTACAATAACACGAAGATTGATTTCTGTAAAAATTTCCCGATGTCCTTATCGCTATATTGAATCCGTATTAAAAAGGAAATGAAGAGTAGGTATCGGTTCCACAAAAAAGTTGAAGTGCCGCTATCGCTTTGATCTCAGCTTGGTATTGCCTTCAATTTTTGCCGAAGACATTTAAATTCGACGTTCTTTAAGTACCTATCTAATACGGGAGTACTCCAGTTTTGAAAATTGGATTGTCTTAATCACGGAAAATCGAACGTCGTTTTGATTTTGATAACCCTTATTATCAGTTTTTTGATTACCTAAAGGTTTTGTGTGAAAATTAATCAGCTAATAATAAGCTTATAATTGTTTTAAATTATTGCAGGTAGTACGCACGTAATTTGTTAAGTCTGTTTCCAAAAACCATTCAACACTCTCAAGAAATCGAGTAAAATAAACTTCCGCAAGTTATAAAGCTTCATGAAAAATTTTATTCTCATGTAGTGTCTTGTGCAAGCCACTTGATGCAAATAGTCTGTATTCTACCGTGACAATACTGCGAAACTC
This sequence comes from Pyrrhia umbra, assembly GCA_963891755.1. Taxonomy (NCBI): domain Eukaryota; kingdom Metazoa; phylum Arthropoda; class Insecta; order Lepidoptera; family Noctuidae; genus Pyrrhia; species Pyrrhia umbra. The sequence continues at coordinate 8,681,406 of OY982922.1, read as the reverse complement.
GCGGCAATCACACGATCCTATGCAACCACGTCAGCAATTCTTCAGGTAAAACAGTTTCATGTAATGGCTTGTGCCACGGAACGAATAAAAAAGATGTCCGACAAAAAGTAGAAGAGGAACGTAAATCGAAGCATTTCTATTGAGGGCCATGACGTCGCATAAATGTCGTCCACGAATGTTGTTTGTCACCGCACGGCGCACGGACGAGCGTCGGGCGTGGACCCCAGATCGCGCGATAGTGCCACGCAGCGGATAGACGACAACCTGCTTAAATTGAAATAATGTTGAAAAATAGCTTATTCATAACTTTGTTTTACCATTACTATGATTGGGGATTGAAATAATCCGCTTACGTAATCGTGTGTGCCTTTCTAGCTCCTCCTTTCATGGAACTGACAGAGTGAATGCCGGGTAGGTGTCGATTGAAGTCACGTTTGTTGTTATTGGCACACGTGAGATCTGTGTCTAGCTTCAAGATTGCGATAGTAGGTTTACAGATAGATAATAGCCTATCCGACTCAAGCAATCTAGCGTCAAGCAATCTAAAAGGAGCTTGCTACGGTAGCATATGAGTTTCTATATACGGCTAATCAATGATTAGGTATCACTATTAGGTACATGTTTACTTCAAATCAGCTTATATAATTGAGATATAAGTAAGACTAAGTAGACTTCGTATAATAAGAATTAATCTAAGGTTAATCAAAACAAATAGTACTTCTATTTGTTATCTAGCGGTGAGCAGGGAGCATTTAAAGTAACAATGTAAAATAATTACCAGCAGAAAGTAGGTCTCGCGTCACTTCATTGTATGGAAGCTGGATGTGCGTGATCTTAATTCGAAACGTTTAAAACGCTTTTTGAGTTCAAGCGGAATATTTTGCTACATTTGTTACATTGTTGAACTGAATCGTAGTTTCAGGCGGGATTTTATTGGTACCAATCCTTTTTGTGAAGTTTGTTATGCAGGTATATGTTATGGTACAATATCTTGTGTAATATTGTTTCAGTCATCTTACATTAAAACTCTAACGATCGGTAGGATATAGGAATCGGTTAGTTCATTTGAAAGCGTTTGTCTCCGAAGGTGTACCTTCCATTAGTCGGTGCAGAGCGGTTTATTGAATTACGACACGTTCGTAAGGCCGTCACGGCGCGCCGTGCTCTCGCGTGTCATATCGGGTTACAATCACATGTTTAACTATAATCTGGTAGTCTTACAACCATCAGGAAAGCGACCGATCGTCAGATTAGACATGAAAACATAAACAAAGAGTTAATTTAATCAAGTTACGACACGTACAATTTGTTACCAACTGGATTATATGGTGAAAAGGTTTTGCCTAAAAACATTTAATATTTTTAACTTTTTTGTTAAATACAGCATAGGGTTGTAAGTGAATTAAAAGTAAAGCGTACAATGAAAAGCCGCTAATCTTTGTATGTTCAGTAGCTATTGAATTTCAAAGGTATGGTGAAATAAAACGGCGAAGTGTATTACTCACATTACAATAGATGTAAAAAAATCTAAAAAAAATGTTTAACTTTTTATGATTGCATATTTTTGGGGATAAAAAAAACTGTATAATGGTAATATTACCAAGATGAAACTTTCTTTATAAGGTGTTATTGTAAAATATTCACTTAGGAGCTGTAATAAATCACAGCTTCTTAATGTTATATTTTGCTTCCCATGTTAAATTCGTTTATCCTTGGTAAGTAAACACGGTAAATCCTTCAACGCTTCATATAATTCATAGACAGAATTGGTTGCTTGTGTATCGAGACTGCAACTATTTTGAACTCTATGACATATTATGTTAAAAAAATAATTATCAGTATAAGGAAGAATGGTGACAGCGAATAAGATTTTGTCTTAAATATATTTGGTCATGTGGGTTCTAGAAAACATTATCAAATGATACGAAAAACGATTATGTTACCCAGTTGGTCCTATTAAAATCAAATTAACTTAGTTTAGTAGTTTTATATTTGTATCAAAATAACGGTGTACCTGTGCTTACCTACTTCGACGTGTTAATGATTATTGCAAAAAGGTGTGTGTTAGGTATTGGTCCACAAACGTTTGAGCAGAAAGTAAATTTATTTCTCTCTTTTCAGTGTTTTGGACGTCGGTTGTATTTTAATTTGATATTAAATTATCTAATTTATTGTTATTAATGTAGATATCCTTGTAACACGACAGACTAAACGTAGTAATAGTAATTCCTTAGTCGCACAGCAGGCCAGATGTTGGTGTCATAACGTCACGTCGTGGAATCAGCAACACGCAACCACGACGCGGCGGTTCAAGTAGCGCAGCTACGCAGAGCAACAAGTCACTATTACATTGTTTATGCCGAATTATATTCATAATTTTTGGTCTCAAGACGAGCCGAGCTCAAATTATGCTCGGTGCAGATCAAGACAAAATGAACGTACGTTGGTGTTACAATTTATGGGCCAACGGACTATTGTGCCGACACTGATTACTCTTTATGGAGATTTGACGTCCTAACACGACGCGCCCTACATGCTCCGTTTGCGTACACCAACGGGTTGTATGGACGTAAAACTTTTATGCCTCCACCGCGTTTTACAGCGGGCCTTTTATTATTTAGTGAAAGGAACGACGGTGATGTCATAAATCTCCGCTCCTGCGTGAACTTTCGCCTCTTATCTCGGCAAAGAAATTATGGAACTTTCTGGCTTCTCCTAGACAAAGTGTTTGGCTTTCGGGATCTTGGGTCACTAAAAGCTTTTCACAAATTAATGAGGAATTTGTGCAGACGAAACGATAGAAAGAAATAAATATCTTTCATAAGTAATATTATCTAATTGAAATTGAGTGGGAGATAAACGTCTGAATGTCAGCGAAGGCATTTAGCGAGGACGACGCAACGTTCTAAATGACTGCAATCATGAAAACGTGGGCATTAAATATGGCCGCTTGCACAGTAATGTACAGAATAAGTCATGTATCTGTATCGCTGGGATTCATTAATCTTGTAGTGACTAGGTTCTGTGTGGGCTTAGACAAGCTTTATAATATGTAATTAAATTACGTTTAAAGCGGTCGGTCGTTGCGGACGAAACCCTTCAAATCATATCGAACTAGTAAACGAATGCTTGAGTGACATGACAGTCAGACCGGTCATTAAGTTGGGGTCAAGCGTTTTTGTTTACTGCTTTCTGTGTTCGTTTCTTCGTCGTTTTCCTTATTGAGATTTGTTTAAGAATAACATTGTGACGCATGTCACTTTGAACCTCCGATTTGCGCATGCAAATAAAGTGGTTCAGGTTTTCGTATTATGTATGGATGAAATAAGATTTATAGCTCTGTGACAAATGTATGGCAATGACATCTCTTTTTTTGCTTGTTATGTTGCAAAATCAACATGCCATATATTCCATACTGAGTTGGTTGTATTGGCAGGATACAATAATGAAATATCAATTTATAATTGAGAGAACTGACATAGTATCAACTGGTAGCAGCGCTCAAATAAGTTTAATGTGTATATTCTATAGGCTGGGTTCATTTAATGTTAAATGATATTTAGATATAAAAATAATATATTAATATTAAGGAAAAATTTATGATGTCCATATTAAAGTTTGATCGACATAATATCATTGGATAATATACATAATAGGAACATAACGGCTTGGGTGATACCCCGATAATGCGCCGCCGACGTCGCCGGCGGCTCATACAATTAAACAGATAACATAAAATTAACGAAGCTGACTCGTAAATATGCTCACTTTATTATCTATAAAAGTCACGAATTAATTAATTGAATAATGATAAAGTGCTTTCTTGTGTGATGTGGAGTGCCGCGGCGCTCTGCGGTCCTGTATCGAAAAGCAATATTGCGGCGTAATTTGGTTGTCGTCACGTTTACCTTGTTAATGCTTTTATCTATGATGTGGGTCATATAAATACACATCCGCTTTATAATACAATTAATTAATAGACCGATTATGCTCCGTAAAGAAATATGCTCTATAAATGACTTTGCATCATTAACTTGTTGATTTCTTAAAGGTATTATTTTAACTTGCCCCTGAACTGTTAACAGGTTAGCAAAGCGCGTCGCTTATTATTTAGTGGTGTTAGAAGCGTTGTAGCGCAGTAAATCTTCGCTTCTGGCTGTGACGGTAGTTAATGCAGTCTACCTAGGCTTCGAGAGATAAGCTAACAAGCCTCTTTAGCTAAACAAGAGGCGGCCAAACAATAAAGGCGAGTTAAGCGTCGTGAAATATGGCAGAAACGAGGTGCGATAACTCAGCGTGCTCGCTAGGCTCGCTGGGCTTGCTTCTTTTCCCCTAATTAGCCATTCAATTCCCGTAATCTTGTTTACTCGTCGGGCGGCTCGCGCTGCCCAGGTGCGATAATGGCCGAGCTATTTGCATGCCGCCATATTGTTTCCCCATGTTCGGCTCGCAGCCTCCGATCCCGTCCGATGCGACCCCCCGTTGTTTTGGCCGGGCTTATTGGATCCGCTTGCGATTACTTTGTATTGATCCCGCCGTCCATTATCTACATTCGTTTATTTTCGTATCACATAAATGATACCGACTGATGTCCGCAAATCCAATGAATCCACCCCTTGTGTTGTTGTACAAGTATGAGTAATTAATTTGTAGTGCAATTCATATAGATTGCATTGGCTTTATTCTATGCTCTTCTTAGGGTTGATCTCATAAATACTATTTTGATGTTTGTGTACGTTTATTAAACCTATATAAGATCACGTGACGTGCACGGCGCGCGAGTATAACTTTAGAGAACTACAACTGGAGTGTAGCTTGTGTAATCTGACTTTCCCAAATGCCCTTTTACGACTGTTAGTTGTGAAATTAAATTATCACGTTGTATTTATTCCATTATAATAATAAGCTAAGTTGTAAAAATGTAAGAGACAAATGGGGAATGCTAATCAGAATTCTAGTAATTGATATTTTTATTTTTGAATAGTGCGATAGGGACGGTCGGTCCCCAGCGGCAAGTTTAATATAAAGCCCGATCGAAAGCTAATCGTAATCTCGAACAGTAAATTGAAGGCGATCCGTGCAACGAGGCGATGCCGGCACATCTTCTATAAATACATTACTGAACACGCTTTATTACTCCGCCATCTTCATCCAATCCTATTAAGTGTCTGTTCGCGAACAGCTTTCCTCCGAAGGCGTTCAGTTTTAGGATGGCCATTTTTTAAAATAGTATTAGGGTTCAATAATGGCTTTAACACGGGGCGCCCCTGAACGTCTATATTATGTCTCGGTGTGAATTTGGCGAGCTCAGTCGATATGCTAAACTGAGGAGACGGTGGTCCGCTGACGCCGCGTCTGGCCGCACCGCGCCGCGCCGATGAGATGCGATGCTACGGGAAGATTTCCCTTCGAGCGGCGATATTGGCGATATTACGTCCTCTTCTCATGGACCACGTTTTATAATTTAGATGTTCGTAGCCTCGGGCTGCATAACATTAAAGTTATTTTATGAAAATGTTATTTTGCATGTTAAACATTTAAAAGGATTTTCGTCCGTATTATATTTTATTGTTATTAAATTCATGGGAAAATGTGTGGTTTACTGGTTTTGTTCTAATATGTGTGCGTAGCTTGATCAAATGTTAGCTCCCAACGAACTATTTAGGCGCAGGGGGATGGGGGCACGATTCATAGAATGAAATAACTTTGAATCGGGTCAAATTATATCTACGGCGGGTATTAAGTTAATTACAATGCTTTATCTGCTCATATCGTTGGACCTGTATAATTAGGGGTGTCAACACAATGCTTCCAAGCGAGCACAATATGTCTGCACAAACCACATGTCAATTTAATTTGACCCCCGATCCAAGATGGCGGCCAACCCTCGCGGCGCGGCGTCTGCTCGGCCGAATGCCTGTGGTTTACGCCTGTTTACTAATTGACGTGTTTTAGAGTAACACTGCATGGTTTCTGTCAGCATACCAATGAATATATTTAAACACGTACACGTAGGAAAGTTGGCCTTTTAATTTAGACGATGAGCTAAGAAGCTATATACATATTCCGCTACTCCGAAAATAAGTCGTACATTCAGTGAAGTTATAGAAGTGAATGTTCTTGATTAAAGTCTTGAATTGTACTGACATTATGCTGGTAATATTTGTTGCTGCAAGACTTCGTAAAACAATTTTGATTGAAATAAATATGACACTTTCACATTGTTAGTGACTGCCGTTGTTTTGATTTCCCATACGTTACAAGTGAAGTCACATTTAATCTTTTTTATGGCTAATGCGGGTTGGGTCTGTTTGCCTGTCATTGTAATATTTTAACTGGTCTGAATATAAATATTCATAGTAGTTTTATTTGTTTATTTTACGATTAATTTAATGATATATTCAAATTACAATCCTTAACTAAATCACATTGTAGAATGACCAGTCTGTATATTTCATGGATACATATAATCAAATAACCATTAAGTATAATAATAGTCACCTAAATCAGTACCCCTAGTTTATGGGCGAAGGTAAGAGTTGTAAATATTTTATAAAGGACGCAGACTCTTGTATAATTGATGAGGAGAGAGGTAAAGACGTACTCGGTGGCGAGTGAACCGGCTCAGTCGCGATCACGATGACCGGCTGAAATATTTAATTTGACCGATTATTTTGGTCTTCAGAGTAAATCTAAATATTACAATACAATATTTTCGTGGCTAAGTAACAGCTGCACGGGTCAATCGATCAAAGATTAAGCTGTGCTTGTCGCGGTCTGTCCACGGATGGGTCTATGTCGCATCAAGAATCCTCCGTGCCTCGGAAAGCACGTTAAGTTGTTGGTTCCAGCTATTTTTTTTTAGATTTTTGACAGTCGTTACGGGTAGAAGTCAGATAACAGAAAGTGTGATAAGCAGTCTTACCACGGGATATCGTGTTACCCTGGGTTGTGAAGGTCAGATAGGCCGTTACTCCATGCAAAATATACAAGTAAGTACTTAGCTGCATCCGCGATCCTAACAATTTTTGAGCTGAGACAAGAGAAAGCACAAACATTACGGTAATTCGTTGTTTATTCAGAATGTTAAGTTAGATTTTTGTTACCCAGCTACAAGACACCTGCAAAATCGAAGGTATTTATTGATAGAGAGATAGTTAAAATAGATTTAAGCGTAGGATGAAAGTGAGTGCAAAGCACTTTCGCTTTTAGTATCCATCTATCCATAAAATCATATTATTTATGCTGAACTAATATGAAAAAGTTTGGTAAACTGCTCAAAATAGTTTAACTTTTTAATTTGTAAATACATGCATGTTGTGTCATTTAATATTTAAAAGAGTATTCACAAAACCAACGTTGTGAAAGTCCTTTGAATGTGAAAATAACAGCTGGAAACGACTTTAAACTATATAAATAGTAAATTATGATTTGTAATGGTTTTAGAATATTAAAATAGTAAAAATAGTTTGACTTTCACCTTTATATACATACATATATGTCGAGAACCAGTCCGAAGCCTGTCCAAGTATGTCAGGTATGGGGCTACTGTTTCGTGTATTTGATAAAGGCTTTTCAAACATTTTAATAATAAATAAATAAAGGTTATTCTGTGGTAAGTTCTTTTGATTTAAGGTCTAACCAACATACATATAAATAATTTTAAATAATACATTATTAAAAATATTCGCTCAGACATTTTGTTTAGACCCCACCCCACATGTGGCATCACAGTAGATCCTCCCTTTGTTTTGTCTTATTTCATATCAAATATTGAATAATTTACAAGTAGCTTATTTATTTATTTATTTATATAATTATTTATTTTATATATCTATAATATAATTTAAGTACTTGATAACGCATGGATAATTAACATTTATTTTAGATTTTCGTATAAAACAATTGATAACATTTTAAGTTTTGTTGGATTAATTAACTGTCTGCAAAATGAGAAATAACTGATTTTTATTTTGAAATAATAATCTTAAATACTTCGTGGGACGATGGAACTGAAATACGGACACTTTGATGTCATAACTAAAAATAACTTAATCCTGATACTAAATTTCTTCTTCGGGCCGTATTGCCACTTTATTACGGTATAAGTATGTCGTCGCACCGCCCGGTTATGACTATTTAACAGCCATTTAAATCATATTCTAAGAAAAGCGTTTTCGACGAAGTGATGAAAGCCTGTACAATTTGATACTGCTACAGTATTCGGCAGCACAATATTTTCGCGCCGGCAACACAATGGCGTCTATTTTTAAATTGAGAGCGCGGGAGCCCGTCAATAGACGCGAATGACATTAAATTGGTTAAATTGCTTTGCCGAGCTTGGTTCTGCAACTCCTTTGGGAGGTGTCCGTTCGTCCGTCGCGACGCTCGATACTACACAGCACTCAATCGATTCTCAGCTCATCTATTTTTCTCGATACATGTTTCCGTTTTGTATTATCTACATTGTGAACCATTTCGAACCGGATCCATGTAGAACACTTTACAACTTTACTTTGCTCCTAATGACACACTGTATTTATGATCATTACTTTTTCTTTTTTGAATTAACGGGAATATGTGAGAACAGTTTGTGCTGAAATAAAGTGCGCTATTTGAGCATTTGCGAAACCTGATTACGTTACACCTGCAGCGTGCAGTCTGTCTGATAAAACAAAGCGGTGGGCTCGCGCCGCTTCACTAATTCAGTGTAGAATGTAGTGGTGTGGTGTGTCTATCAGGCTGACAGATACAAACAGGGCCAAAACCAATCAATCAGTGCGCCGGAGCGTCGCGCGATAATTGAACTCTTCCCTCGAAGTACTGCGATTCAATAGATAATTACAATCGCAAACCAAAAATTACACGCGGCATTTAACCGTAGGACCCTATTACGTTTCACAAAGCTGGGTCGGTCGCATTCGATCGGCGATCTTTGCCGGACGGAGGATTAACTCGCAACGGCGCACAATGAGGGCCTCGAGAGGAGACGAGTAGGGAGGGGATGTATTAATAATGGTCTCCGTAGTGAATGGAGCACTTACACGGTCCGGCGGGAGCTGAATGTGTGACTATCGCGTTAGAGCAAATCGAATCGGTCAGGTTGGCCGCTCGCACGCGCCGAATTCGCCGTTTATCCGGAAACTCGGCACAGGAAGAAACATGTTATAGGGTAGAAATCACGAGTCGTCATAATAAAATGCTATTTACTCACAAGTCTATATAAGTCAGGTATGGTAATCTCCTAGTACCTACAATTGTTCAAATATCCAAAGCATAAGTAGAACTGTCTTTAACTAGGTTAAACACATTATTAAGGTCAATAAAACACAGAACATTTATGATAGTTCGTTGTTCCATTCATACAAGTCCGTGAACATTATTTCCGGAATAGTTATTACCGAAATAATGTATGATAGACGGGTGGTAATATGCAAATGCCCACAAATTGCTTTTGACAATGATACTTAATTGGACTAGGTGTGCTCATGGGTCCGCCTCCATGGTCCTTTATACATATTTAAATATTCAACTTTAGCTTTAATGACTTTTGGTAATATAAACTGTGATAACAGACTAATAACTTAGTTTGAACCCATAATAAGTGGTAGACTCAGTTATTATTTTCTCTTTTTGCGGTAAATGATAATCATTTTCCTACAAAATTCCATACTTATTCATAAGATAATATTTAGTAGCTTCTTGAAAGTTATAAGGAACAAAATCCCGGCAATTTTCTGATGCAAATCCATCAATGGAGACAATGGAAAAAGTTTAATGCAACCTCTGCATTGATGAGGAGGGCAGTGAACTCCACGGGCTTTTGTTTACCTCCACCGTCATAGGAAAAAGTTTTAATTTTAATTATAATTATTTAATAAGGCCTCTTGGGCTTCGCCCCCTGTGTTTCGGTAAATAATGCTTAATGATCTTTCACTATTAAAATAAATAATAAGGAACTCTCATCTCTATTTTTTGAGTTTAACAATTTATATTTAATTAAAATATTTTAAGTAAGTATTGATATTTTTTGGAACTTTAACGTATTGTACGTCATTTCATTGTTGTAAAAAAACTTGCTGGCAAATAGTCTCTATTAGAACTTCTTGTTTGTTTTTGGAGATGTCTTGTATGTACTGATTTTATTTCATGATAGCTTTAAGTAAAACACGAAGAAGTATCCATAAAAAAATTATTAAACCTGGTGGTTGTTTGGTTGGGTTTGGTTTTTGTTATTCTGTTTTCGTTTTTATAAGTGTAATAGCGAAGAATTACACTTGACACACAAAGTCATTACTGTTTCAACAAACTGTAATGAATGTCATTATCCATTTACCTATTTCAAGAGTTTGTTTGTATAAATGTAAATGTGACGTAGAAAAGTTCCATTGAAAGTCGATTTTCGAAGTTGTACGTTGGTGGACGCGGCGAGCATTGTGAGCAGTCTGGGCGCACCCTTTGCATACAATACAATGTCGTTCGAGATACTGAATGTGAACCTATGTGATCTTCGAAGCTAATGTTTTTCTTCAAAGCTTTATATGTTATGTAGGATTTTTTTTACTTGTACGGTGTTTAATCGAAGATCGTCTTAAAAAATCAAAACGACAGAAAAGAGTAAAATAAATTTACTTTCTGCTGAACACTTGTAGATCAATACATCGCTCTAGTCAGTCCTACAATAGGTCTATCAGTGTTACAATAGGTTTTGTGTATAATAGTATTGTGTGTATTTTTAACTCCAATTACTACAGAGTTTTCGCGAAAAAATATGCTATTTTTTAGTTTTTATTAGTACGTATACCAAACATAAATATACTTATGATATTTATCACACCTACTCAGATGCCCATGTACACTATAGTCTGTTCCAAATGATTTTACGAAAAATATAAACAATATCATAACCTATTTTGTGCTAATTTTCCCACATAGATAAATAAAGCGGCATTTAATGATGAATTATGATGTTTAGAGCATGAAATTGCCTTCCTTACGCCATTTTGTTAATTTCTGTGGCAGAATTGGAACAAAATAGGTTACGACTTTGTTTACATTTTTCGTAAAATGAATTGGTACGGACTATAACATATGTACCTTATAAATATTTTCCTGCTTTATTTTGCCAGTTTTGATTTTACATGATCTTCGCCTGGTAGGTTTTCAACTTTGTAGGTTAGTTTTCCAAGATTAGACTTTTATTAATTGGTTTGTCAAATAAAAATCCGACTCTATGCATAGAAGTCGAGAAGGCAAGAGATATGGTGGCCTATTTTTGTCCGGAACATGCAACACAAGCTATCGGTCCTCTATTGTAAGCTACTACCTACTACAATGTATGAGAATACATGGAAAGAAACTATGTGCATATTTACCAGTGTTTGGTTTTATTCTGTCACAATTTCACCTATGTAATATGTATTATTTTTATGAGCATCCATAGATTTTAACTATAGTGTCATGTCATATCTAACGTGTTCTGGCAACTGTATAACATCACTTTATTAATATAAAACAGCTGACTGATTTTTTTTAATCTTTAATTTTTCCGATGCTGTAAAAGTTATTTCGGTAGTCGAGGCGGAGACAAATCAAAAACTATATAAGTACATCGATGAAGCCGTTTTTGACTAATAAGTAGTGGAACAAAACCGAATTTTGTGTAATACTTTATAATTATCATCACTTTATAATTTCCTTTTTTATGGGAAATCATCAAAGTACCCTCCTTAGCTGTGGGTGAAGCGGGAGCTAGTGTTCGACTCTTGAGTAAAATGAGATATGGAATCCAAAACTAGATTCCGGGCAGATACTGAGGAGTTTTGTAAGAAAACACGCAGTTACATTTAGACGACCTAAAATCCAACTAAAAAAAACCGGCCAAGTGCGTGTCGGGCCACGCGCAGTAGGGTTCCGTAGTAGGTCTCAGTTAGTCGACTATAACTCTGTAACCAGTTAAGCCTACTTAGCCGTGATAGTTTTCCTTGTAAGTTCATTACATGTGCTACGTCTGTGATTTTTTTCACATTTCTAGGTACAGCCATTCAAAAGTACTCGTATCGAACAAAAAATTTCACTTAAAATCTAGATATTTCGCAAATGGCTCGCTTAACCGAAAAATGATCTTCACACACCCATAATATTTTTGAAAGACCTATCTAACGATACCCCACACGAAGGGGTACGCGAGAAAAAAAATATTCATCCCTACCTTACATGTTTGGGAGCTACACTAAAAAAAAATATTTTTCAAAATTTTATTTTACCACTTTCTCGGCGTGATCAATATACATATTCATACCAAATTTCAGCTTTCTAATAACAAAAACCACGGAGCTATGCCGCGGACAGACAGACAGACAGACAGACGGACAGAGCGAAACTATAAGGGTTCCTTGTCGGACTACGGAACCCTAAAAAGGACATTAGACCAACAAAATCAACCTATTATATATAATTTTTATTAGTTGTCTATTTTACGATCATCCAATTTCAATGGTTGGTTACCATAGATATGAATCTAAATAGATAACGTAAATTCTGGCATTTGTATGAATTTATTATGCTTTACTTGTTATTTCTGTCACGTCACAAGGCCCTTTCAGTGATTATCTATATTCTGGCAAACATATTGACTAGTTTCCGCAGCTCAATATGCAATTATGCATTTTTCGAGCATTCCGTTGACTTCTAGGGCCAAAACTGTGGAGCGCGGACTAATTTGCACGGCGGAGTCATCTGCATGCTCTTTTGACATACGAAGTACATAAACTCACGTCATCTATTTTGATACATAAGTGTTTGTTACTATGAGGACACGAGATCAATAGTACATGTCAGATATGATGCGTTACTCAAAATAATACAGGTACGTAGGTATCACTGGATAGCACTGATTGATCCCTAGCAATCAAATTATACTACACAAACAGCATAGGACATAGCGTGCGTATATATGCAATTATTTTAGTATCTATTAATATAATATGTCTATAAATAGAAAATCTTCATTATTGTCAAAATCTCAATATAATTCTAGGTTGTTGATATTCAGAAACACAGCTGTGAAACCAACGAGCTGTCAGAGAACTTTAAATTGAAGCCAGATATTATAGTTTCACCGAAGCTTATTATAACCGACTTAATGAGAAAAGTTAACAATCGTTTACTTTATTAATTACAATGGGAAGGGAATTCTCGGAAATAATGAAACGAACAATCATATAAGTTATTATTTCGTTGTACGGTACAACCGCAGAACCGATGTATGAATAAAAATGAATTGCAGCGTTGGAAATGAAGACAAACTACCTACGACGCTTGTTACACTTGGTTGAGCGTTCGACAGCGTCATGAAGACGTATTATACTAACAAAAATTCTTATCGAGCTTGCCCGAATATATAATCTGTAACGTCTTACAAATCAAATCTTATACATATTATAATTTCTCATGGTATTTTATTTTTGAAACAAAATATATAATAATTATATATATACTATCTAAATTTAAATAACGAATTTGTATTTTTTTTGCTTACTCTTCATTATCATCGTCTGCCTAGCCTTTTATCAAATATATTGGGGTCGGCTTCCAGATACAGCTGAGTACCAGTTTTTTTATATGGAGCGACTGTCTATCTGACCTACAGAACACACTAACCGGGTAACGAGATAACCCTTGGCAAGACTGTCTATCTGACCTACAGAACACACTAACCGGGTAACGAGATAACCCTTGGCAAGACTGTTTGTCACACATTCTGGCTTCTGACTATCCGTAACGACTGTCAAAGATCTACATACAAAGGACAGATCTACAATTTTGCATATCTATTACTATATATACATATATATACTATACTATATAGATCTATTTCGAAAATTTTAAAAAAACTTGACAACCGCTAACAATATGTTTGTTTCGTGCAATGGATACAATTTGAATATTTATATAAACCTACATACTGTATAGTACGTATTTGTTTCATGAAATGATAATGATGACAGGTGATATTTATTACCAGAGCTATGGAAATGTTCGGCGGTGCACAATTACTAATTAATATGACGTTGCACAATGTGCTCTAATTAATTACCGAATCCACACGTGTGTACACTAAATAAATTATTGAAAAGTATCGAGGTGCGAGCAATAATATATCTTCACACTTTTAAGGTTTATTGAGGATATAAAAGCCAGATGTGCGGCGAGTTGATCGGCGCGTGCGCTTCCGTTTCCGCATCGACCACAACGCGCCTGCGCCGAGCGCCCACTGTTCATAAAGACAGGTGGTCACCATCGATCGATACCTATTTATTGGGTATTTTGATTCATGTATGCAGCTATACATGAATTACTAATTTAATATAATAAATTGACTCGATTTGTAAGTTGATTTATTGATGGAATAAAATTAGTTAGGGCAAATGAGTGTCGCAGCGCAGGAACATACGTTTATTGAGAATATTACATGAGATTTTACTATTCTTGGAAAATAAAGCCAACTAAACATGTCTCACAAAGTTTAAATTAGCGTGAATGTTTCGAAAGTCACCTAGAACCTAGAACCAGTAAATATCAGAAGTTCCAATTAAGACTGGTTAGTGTGTGAATTCCTGTAAATACTTCAAAGCATCCAACGACGGTCGCTCCTGGCGAAGACAACATGACAAAAACGATAATAACTCTGATATAAGACTGAAATAAACTCCATATCGTCGGTCCCCACTAAATAGAAGTGAATAAGAGCAAAAATTTCCAGCCGCTATTGCAGCGAGTCCGTATGTGTATTGTTGCAATTTCAAAAATTCCCATTATGGCGGAGCGTAAAAAGGAGAGAAATAAGAAGTGGCGGACAATAGTATACAGCTATGGGCAACGGGGAGGAGGAGCAGCGTTTCTAAGCAACGCTCACACGCGCGTCCCACGCCGCGCGACCGACGCCGCGCTACCGCCTTGTGTCCGCGCTTTCGACTACACATGCCGTTTATTGCTATAACTAGCAACAAATTTCCCGGAACAATTATAACTTTGCATATATAAATTATAGGGAAGAAAAAAGTTTATTAGGTTTCAGTGAAACACGTACATGTTTAATGTTAGCAGGAATTTAACTGGGCATTTTCTTGTTAGTGAATATTGTTATTAGCTAGTGAAAATTGTAGGTAGGTAATAACAATGAAATGAAGCACTAAAGTTAGATATTGACCGTGATTGATTGAATGATGCAAGGTATAATTGCGCGGGCACGGGGCACTCACATAAATGTGTCTGTGAATTCTGTCCATATGATAGGAAATCATTTGAATGGCCGAAATAACCACCGACTGCGCTACCTCTCAGATGCTATTTCTGTTCATATTGACTAAACATATTTTATAATTCAGTTCTAATAATGCACATAAGCTAAAGTATATTCATAGCTTCACTTATTGTGTGTATGTTGGAAGTGCTATCAGCAAAAGCTTAAAAGCTTAAGATTCTAAAGAATCTTCATTAGCGCTAAAATGTATTTGTTTTCAAAAGCACTTCTTTTTAAGAAAACACTTTGCACACACACAAAATGTGATTATTTCGATTAGAATAAGTCCCTTCTGGGAATTCTTACAAAAACTACAAAGAGGCGGCGTCTATCTCTTACCAAACTTGGATATGCGGCTCGCAAACACTTCCTTTTCTAAACAGAAAATTCCGTGGATCGATTCAGTATGCGGGCGTTCTAATAACATTCCGGGGCGATATTTCACACACCTCGATCGCGACTGTGTACATCACTTACCAACACAATGGTACACGGACGATTTATTGTGTACACTCTGTACCCAGATAAAGCACAGACAATGGCCTATCAGATGGCGGTCGATCGACACGTGTATGCTTTTAGCCCTAGACTTCGACACCCAATTACGTGGCCGCTAGCGACGGTATCATTCATCACGTACAAACGAGCGATTTTTTATTACACTCTCACCCAAGGTGAGGGAAAAACTGGAATCTTACGAGTAAATGATACTCTCCGAACTTGGTGTGGAGCAATTAAGGACAAAATTACTTGCGCCGCCGGATTTTTGGTGGATTACGGTAGAAAGTTAAAATAGAGATTATCGTTAGGCGATGGGAGACGTACGAGCTTGTTATATTACGTTGAACTATTTTAATGGTTAGTTTGAAACTAGAATTTGTAAAGTTTAGTTATTAAATATGTATATTTTTATATTGAGGTTTAATATAAGTAAACCAACATTTGAAGCTATTTACTAGTTTCCGATCACTTGTGTACAAAATATGTATATGGAAAAGGTCAGTAAAGGTTGCTCTATAAAAAAAGGCTAGTCTTTACTATATAGAGCCACCAAAATAACTATTAGGTGCACTTTTTATTTCGTAACAAAAACTAACTCGGAGTCTAAAACCACTAAGAGCTTATAAATAGGTTTTACTATCTTTTGTACGCAACACTGGAAGTATGGTCTGCCTATAAAGTTTTTATATCATCATTATACCATCAAACTTTATGATTAGACTCGTCCAGTCAGACTGAAACGTGGTGCGCAAAACTGTTTGAGGAACAACGAATAAAATGTTATGCTAACGTATAACTAGTGAAAAATAAAAGTAAACAAAATTTTTAGGAACGAAAATACGATGTTTAGTTAGGAACACAAGTTGTTTATCTTTGGGGAGAGTCACGTGTGGTAAAGTTTTCGTATAAATGGACGAAGCAATTTGTCATAATATAGTATTTAAATGCATATCGTAACACATTAAAATTATCATACCAATTAATGCACTGCGTGAGACTAATTAGACCATTTTGTATTAACAAAAAACTTAACAGCCGGGTTTGATGTGCCCTTTGTAGTAGGGTCACAACTTAATCGGGTAAAGAATTTTATAAAAGCTATAAAACTCGTATTGTGACATAAAAGGTGAAGTTGGAATCGTAAAAAGCCGGGGTGCGAATGCGAACGTTTCACCCCCGCAGCGGGGATCCATGACGTCATTAAGCGGCACGCGCGCGGCTCGTCTCTGCAAGCCGCGTATCCGTCCACCGCACGCCTTTTCTACATTCACTTTTCGCACACCACTAGCTACGAGTATCTATAAACATATAAAATATATCATCAAGCACAGAAAAGGCCATTAAATATTTTATTTCTTATGTTGTTTGTAAGCTCCTTAATTTTCTTTACTTATCTAATGATACCTACATAATATATGTAGGTCAAGGTGTTTAAGGACAAAAAGACGTCCAAATGTGGATGTGAACTAGTCTTATGTAATATATGGGTTCGTCGTACTACCTCTGGGTACCAAACTCCCACAAAAACCTTGTTTACAAAGGTTCCTCTTGTGTGTATCTGTCAACATGGTTTGAGTAAAGACAGATTAATTTAGGTGATTGCGTTCTTTGCATCAACAGAAACGTGACGTCACTATGTTGTCCGTAGGTACCTCACTATAATGAAATGTACCGACATACCGACTGGTTTGTAATTTATATATATGTGTAGAACTGAGTGAGACCGCCGAGTGTCCCTTCTTACCAGTGACATTTAACTACATGTTTTATGTTTGTACATTGAAATTGATTAATTTATAGTTACTAGTCATGGGGACGAGCATGTGACGACCCGAGCATCGAACCGAGACGTTACGATTACGACATGGCTACTAAAATGACCTACATCATTTTATGTGGCTTTTAACTAAACAAAGATTGCGTTGCTTACTTAGGTACTCACCATTCAATGATAGTGTTGTTATTTATTACAGGCATATAACCATATTAACCATGTATGTAATCAAAGTGATACAGCGCTCCTATTTTATGAAATCCAAGACCTAAATTTTTGGGAGCACTAGATTCGCACCAAGGGAACTTTAATAAACTTCTCTTTTTAACCGACTTCAAAAGGGAGGAGGTTATCAATTCGGATGTACATATAATTTTTTTTGAGTTCCGCAGTCAACAACCCTTAGTTTCGTTATGTTCGTCTGTCTATCTGCGGCATAGCTCAGAGGCTATTAGAACGCTGTAATTTTTTGAACATAGGTAAACATATACATATATTTTTCTTTCTTACGTACTATATCAATAGCTAGCTAATAGAAATTTACATCGTGTAGGTATATCATCACCGTGGTTGTCGTTGCAGAGAAGTATGCAGCCTGCAGCCAAAATGGAAAATGGATCAAATTCTAAGTGCAACAGACTGACTAGCACTTGGCCAGTTTACTCAAGAGTCTGACGAGTGACCATGACTTTCAATACTTTTTCAGCCTATAACGTATTTGAATTAAATTTCCTATATAAAATGTAGTCGCGACGGCGAACAATCAATTTTGTTTTGTCGTACAAAAATAATAGTCGGTTCGACGCAGCCTTTTCCCCTGTGACATCTATCGAGGCCGCATCGTGTGTCACAATGCCGATAGACATCAGTTCCCGTCGCTACGTAATACTAAAGTGATTTTTATTACATTCGATTCGGTTGCTTTGTTCATATTCCAAGCCCTTGTGTGACAATAAGTCTTGGAGGAGCATCAGTGTGGAAAATAGCATCAGATATTCGTACATTTCTTTAGAAAATTGGATATATGATACAGTTATTAGGTTGCGAAATTATTTTCTAATGCCACTCGGGTATGTAATACGATATGTTACGCTGCCTTTTACGTGGTGTGAACGTTTTCATGTAATCCTTTTCTTCTGTGCAACAACTTTTCTAGATTCTAGAGATGCTTTAGGTAAGTATTGGAAATCTCCAACGATAATATTTCTTACTGATTTCCAAAACGAATAAATAAATTAAGATACGAACACTTATTTCTTGGAAGTATTTCCGTTGAAGCACAAATATTGACCATATTGCATTTGTGATCAAATGAGGATATTTAATCTTTTCTAAATTTTCCTTATTTTTCAGCTGAACATTTATAAATGAAAAAGTTTATACTTCACATCTGTGGCTGCACATGTGACATGTATCAGAGGCATGCAAACAATAGCTGCGCCAGTTTAATAAGGTTTCTCTAAACCGTAGCTGCAATGAAATCAAAATGACCATACGGTGCATCGGCACGCGACCGCATTGTCTGACACCTTGCACATGGCTTCAGGCTGTCATTACCGTGGCAGGCGGTACCTGATACACAATATGCACTAACAATGTTTCATGCACTATATTGTCTTCTTAAGTGTAGAAACTATAATGTTCCCTAAATGTATAAACTAGCAATAGAATTTGATACTTACTATACGTATAGTAAGTACACAGTATCTTGCAATGCTTCGCATGCCCAAGTCTGATAATCAGATATCGTTAATTATTTTAAATGCGATATCTGCAACTTCAAAGCTCTGCTATAGAAATGCTCATTCAAATCTATGGTAAGACAAGTAATGTCTGGGGTATAGTTTGAATGGAGGTATGTCTGAAAGTGGCAGCTGAACATAAAGGAATGGAGAACGGTGTGCCTCGAGATAGGCACTCTGTGCAGGCTTGTAATTTTAGATATCGAGCCTCCCCCGTCACCCGCCGAATCCCCCGGCTCATCCCGACTCCGCTGCGGATTAGAATGAAAATACAACGCTTTATTATCTTTCCTTTGACCGTATGTCTTACCTTCGCCAATCTACTGTTTCCCTGCTTCTGTCAGCCAAAGGTGAGTGAATTGTTGATATTTTTTTTTAATATCCCCTCCCTTTGTATTCAATTATCTCTATCGCTGAGAAGATCATCTAACTGAAATGTAAATTCGAATTTCAACCATACTCTTGAACGGCAAAAGATTTTATTTAACTCAACACCCCGAAAAGTATGCGTTTTATAGGGATCCTCGAACGCGGTGGATTTTTATTAGAGACACGTTTTTACCGACAGTAGATCGTGCTACAGGCGACATTTATCTTCCGGGCGGAGCAGTGGCGGGGGTGTCTTTGTAAAACGTTTGCGGATGAAAGATTTTCCTCCTT